>CM035131.1:26614736-27868902 GCA_020205605.1 Panax ginseng | reverse complement strand
ACAGTTTTATCCCTAAATAATTATATATTAAAAATATAGAAAAAAATTATGAGAAAATAATAACTAATATTAAAAACTTGCAATATATATTACAAAATATATTAATGATTAAACTTTAATAATATTTACTTAATCTAGAAACAAATCTCACTTATATATAGTTATTAAAATTTAAGTTACCATTAAAAACAAAAAATCATGATGGTAACTTATTAATTTACAATAATTTTATGTCATATAAATTACTTAAACACCAAATCTAGGCTTTTAGGTTTCACTCATTTAATTTTTGAACTCTAAATAACTAATTATAAATTTGAAAGATTGAAAATAAATTAAAACTAAATATTAAATTTAAAAACTATATTAAGTTGTATATTAAATAAAAAAAAATAAACATATTACTAATATGCAATTGCAAATCTTTGATAATTGTTTGTTTGAACAAAATTTATAACTATTCTAAAATAAATTAAATTAAAATTCGTAAAAATAATTTATAATTATTATATATATAATAAATAAGGAATTAAAAATAAACTCGTACTTCGCAGGTGGCACTTAGCTAGTACTAGTACATATATATAATAAGGAAAAATTAATTATTTTTTTTGTCTTTGATACTTAAACACTGTAAGACCCCGAATTTTATGAAATGAAAGTATTCAATTTTCTTATATTTATTATTTTATTTCGTAAATGGTTAAATTGATAAAAGGTTAAAGTTAAGGGTGATATGTGAAAATTTTGCGAAGTAAGCAAAATGTCATAAAATATTCGATTGGTCGGGGAATATTCGTTTTAACAGGGAATATTCGTACGACGACACAATCATTGGTCGACCCCACAACAAAAGTATTGTCGTAGTTGGAAAATGACATAATTATCTTTTCATAAAAATAACGGCGAAAGTTTTATCGTTAAACTGTTAAACTACCCAGTAGTAAAAGTACAGTAATGCGCGTGGTTGCATAGTAGCACACGGTATTGATTAATGATGCTTACATAAGAAGTTACTCAGTTATACTCAATTATTACTACAGTAATTGTTGCATAATATCTCTCATATTATATATTCAATTATTGTCACAATATCATCTGCATAATATTTATTATTATTAAATCAATAATTGAGACGACAAAATATTCATATTATTTTTTGCGATATTTACGATGTCTAGAAAGTTCTGTCAAGGAAAGGTTTGGTCACCTAATTGCGCGTCAATAGGGAGAAATCCTTATCGAAAAGCCCCCTCTTTTCTGGGAATGATCTGGTTGTTAAATATTGTGAGTTATAATGTGACGCCCCCAAAATAGGTATACATCACCCATCTTGAGTCGCCAGATACATGGTACATAACTCAACTACAAACTTAATTATACAATTGTTGTGCAAAATATACGACAAAACATAGCTGAGAGTTTAAACAAGAATATTTTCATCTAGAAAATATCCACACTTAATGGTGTCCTCATTACAATTATTATCACATTATTCTGTAGAATAGTGAGGACTACTAAAGCCATTTATCCTGGACCATCACTCCATTCCCCGACTCATCCCAAATTTATATTCTTATTTCACTGAAGAAACAATGAAAGAAAGGGGTGAGCTCAACTAGCCCAAAGAAGAAATATTATGACTAAGATAATGCGTAATAAATTATTCTTAGCCTTCAACAGTATAACAACTAATAGAATACAATAGAAAACAAGTTTTAGATCAACAACTGCAGGGGAAATAAGCAATCCATTAGAAGAGCCAAGTAGAGCATAAAATCTAGTATCTTCTATGATTTAAAAAGTTTTTCATCAACTTTATCATTTGAGACTCGACAATAAATAAAATTGAATCATCCCTGCACCACGGCCAAGGATATTCATGTAATCATCAATGGTCATGATTGTAAGACCCTAACTTTTTATAAATGAAGATTTAATTTTCTCTATTTATTATTTTGAAATAGTAAGGGGTTGATTTGATTAATGTGGTTAGTTATGGGTAAAATGCATAAATATTTTAAATAAGCAAGTGGTTATAAAATACTCATTGTTGTCGGAGAATATTCGTTTGGTCGTGGAATATTAAATGCTTCGCAGTCGGGAATATTAAATGCGGCAAGCGCAACCTTGTGTGGGCCCCATAACGGAAAGCGATTGGATGAAAAATATTCGTTTGGTCGTGGAATATTCGTATTATCGGGGAATATTTGTTGGTTGGTTAGAGTATAGGAATATTATGTGGTATGTTAATTTGCTTAATTAACCCTTGTTCTATGGCAGTATTTGAGAATGTCGACTGAGAATGATAACAGTGGAGTAAATGAGACCGTGGAGACGCCTATACTCACCAACGAGGAGAACGTGCAACAGGCTGACAATGTTCCTCCTGTGAACAATACCACTGAGTAGATGATGAACGATGGTATGTTTAGGAACTTTCTAGAATTCATGCAAAACCAAACGAGAAAGACTACTCGCTCAAAATGCGGTGGAAACACCGGCAACTCACTTGATGGTCACCGCTAAGCGCGATTCAAGGATTTAGGACCACGGAGTTCTTGGGAAAGCCGTAACCACTTACTACAGAGAGGCGTGGATAAAGCAAATCACTAAAATATTTGATGTCTTGGGATGCTCGTAGAGAGCAAAGGTTCATTTCGCCCTTCTTCATGTTACGAGGAGAGGCGATTATTAGTGGGAATCAAGTAAAGCATACTCACCTTCATCAACTGCATCAAGATGTCTTGGGAGAAGTTCCAAGAATTATTCAATGACAAGTACTTTCCGAAAGTATTCGTCACATGAAGGAGGTAGAGTTCATCAAGCTGGAGAAAAACAATATGAACGTGTCGCAGTACGAAGCTAAGTTTGTCGAGTTGTCCCGATTTGCATCCCATTTGGTTGATAATGAGGAGAGAATGACGCGAATGTTTCTACGAGGTTTGAAACCCAAAATACGCCAATATCTCATTTCTCACAAACTTTATTTATATTCAGATGTTGTAAATAGGGCTCAGTTATTGGAGCGCGATAATGAGTCGGCTCAACTGAAGAATAATGACCAACAACTCGATGATAATCGTACCGGTGATAACGGTCATCGGAACAATGATAACCATCATGGAGGAAATTATCATGCTAGAAATGGTAACCACTTCGGTGGTAATCATGGCCAAGATAATAGAAGAAATAACTCAAGTGGAAATTTCAAGAAGAGAAGATTTAACGATGACGGGAAGATGTCGGAAGAAGACCAAAGACCAAAGAATGAATTTTAGAGAGAGAAGAAAGACCGCCGCTTAGATGTTACGAGATCACGGAGAGAGGACACATAAGTCCAAACTGCTCACGACCTTCCAAGGTATGTTATAATTGTGGAAAAGAAGGTCATATTGCTCGAGATTATGCAGAAGCGAAACCCAGATCCAATGGGATGGTGACTCAAAAGGTCATCCCGAAAAAAGTCAAAGTCAACGGTTCTGGAAGCGTTTTTCGTGACTTCTCAAAAGCGAGTAACCCAACGAAGTTAGCACGGGTTAGTTAATTATACATTTTTTATGAAGTTATACCTTATTAGATACCTCTTTCTACCCATTCATTTATCTCTCCCCTTATACTCAACGTTTAAAATTGACTCTGGAGAAAATTAGACTTTCACTTATTTGTTGAAACTCCGTTAGGAGAAACTTTCATTACATCCGCTGTTTATAAATCTTGTTTGATCCAAGTTGGCACCATCACATTACCTGTTGACCTTATTTCTTTAAAAATTTCTTGTATTTGATGTGACCTTAGGGATTGATTGGTCAACCACTCATCATGCCAAAATTGATTGCTTTTGTAAGGTTGTTAGTTTTCATATTTCTAAGCAACCTGTTATTCGAATTTAAGTAACCAAACCATTAAAGTTAAACTCTTTTATATCAAGCAGTAAAATCATTCGTTTATTGAAAAACGGATGTCAAGCTTTCTTAGCCATGTTATGGACTTGAACAAAAATACGTCAGATTTGAATGATATTTCTGTTGTTAGTAAATTTCCTGATGTATTTCCTGAAAAATTTCTTGGCTTACTCCCAAAGTGTGATATTGAATTTTGTATCGACTTTGAACCCGGTACAAAACCCATTTCTAAAATCTCATGGCTCTATTGAACTTCGTGAGTTAAAAATTCAATTGTAGAAGTTTGTACCGAGAGCCTTTACCCCAGAAACTTCCTTTGTGGAATACACCGCCCGGACTCTCCGTAGGGATGCCATATTCGTGCGATAGTAAACTGATAGGTGTCATTGTGACGAGTTATCCAAGGTTGGGATATGAGTCACAGTTAAGAGCAACCTAAGTCAGTAATCGAAATACGTAGCTTTCTAGGCTTAATTAGTTATTATCGGAGATTCGTGGAAGGATTTCTCGAATCGCTACTCCATTAACTCAGCTGACTCGTAGATATACAAAATTCGAATGGAGCAAGGAATGTGGGAAGAGCTTCGAAGAACTCAATAGGAGACTCATTTCGGCACATGTTCTGACCATACCATCCTGGAAAAGCGAACGTGGTAGCTGACGTGTTGAGTAAAAGATCGTATACGAGTACGAATGCGATATTGTCAAAGACCCATTTCATATAACTTATAAATGATAGATATAGAGTTAAAGACTCTAGGGACTCACGTGATGATATACAAGTAGAACCGACTTTAATCGATAAAGTTAAAAACGTTCAAGCTACACACCGGAGCTGATGAATATGAAGAAGGAGGTACAAGAAATTGTTATTCCAAAAGCGAGAATTGGCGATGTGAGGAAAGCTCAAACCTTCGATTTATTAGTCCATTTCAAATCCTAGATCGAATAGGAACTGTGGCCTATAGACTCGTTTTACCGCCAAGTATGACGCGTGTTCATAACATTTTTCACGTATCGATGTTACGTAAATATGTGGACGACCCGAACCATGTTATTGAGTTAGAACCGGACGAGATAGCCGAAGACTTAACGTATGAAGAGGTACATGTCATGATTTTGGATAGGAAGGAGCATGTCCTACGCACGAAGGTCATACCACAAGTAAAAGTTTTGTGGAGAAACCATGCTATTGAGGAAATGACCTGGGAGTTGGAAACGGAAATAAAAGCGAGGTATCCTCATCTTTTTGAAACACCAGGTACGTACGTCAATTTCGAGGACGAAATTTCATAAGAAGGGGAGGTTGTAAGACCCCAACTTTTTATAAATGAAGATTTAATTTTCTCTATTTATTATTTTGAAATAGTAAGGGGTTGATTTGATTAATGTGGTTAGTTATGTGTAAAATGCGTAAATATTTTAAATAAGCAAGTGGTTATAAAATACTCATTGTTGTCGTGGAATATTCGTTTGGTCGTGGAATATTAAATCGCTTGTGAATATATCGCATGCGACGCCAAAAACCTTGTGTGGGCCCCATAACGGAAAGCGATTGGATGAAGAAAACGACAAGTATAAGTTGTTTATAAATATTCACGTAGTTATTACTGCTATTAATCTTGGTTGAATACCCTGGTTAAAACACGATGAAGACACACCAGATTACACCAATTATTGATTCTTACGTGAAGGCACAACTCAATAATTGTTACGATAATTATCGCTTAAAGATTTTATTTTATTGATTTAATAATTTTTGTGTTGATATTTTATATTACTTTGTTGTTTTAATAATTGTCACTGCATGTTTTTTTCTATTATCTGAACAATAATTCATATTATTTGAATAATATTATTAGATAACATTATTGACAATGTCTAGAAAGTTCATCTAAGGAGAGTTTGGTCATCTAATTGCGGCTACCAAGTGAGAGATCCTTATTGAAAGCCCCTTTCCCTGAATCGCTCGGTTATCAATAATATGATTCTGTAATATTATTTGTGAATAATTAATTATTGATTTATATGATGAGAAAAATAATGATTTTATGAGGATATAGATGGAGAAAATTTTTAATGTGACAATTGTTGAAAATTAATATTTTATCTTTTTCTGATAAAATAATTTATTTAAATATATTATTTTAATAATATATTAATGGTGATATTTTTACAATGAATGTGGGATATATGAATAAATGAGGAAGAGTATTTTTGTTGGATTAAATATTTAACACATGTTTTGTGTGTTGGTGGACACAATTCTTGACCGAAAATTGATTATAGACTGTAAAATCGCCCGTTTGTGGATTTCGGTCAATTTTTGTTTGGAATTTGGAAAAACTTTCTTCTGCAAAGTTGTAGAGAATTGAATTTTCTATAAAAATTCGTGAGATTCGAATTTTCTGATAAAAGGGCTATTTATTATGAATTATTGAAGTTTTGAGTTCAAAATAATTGATTTTTGGGAGTTTTAATTAATTATTTTGAGAAAAACGTTTTTGGTGAGTTTGTGAACCTCATTTAACATGTGCTATGGCTGAAATCAGATTTCAAAGGTGGGCTAAGGAATTTTATTTATAAATAATATTATTATATTCAATTTTCTACTTTGGTGTTCTAAGCACTTTCCTATAAATAGGGTGTTTAGGTTAGAATTGAAAATCACACCAGAAACTGAAGTTTTCTCTCTATTTCTCTCTCGATATATTGAGCGTATTCTTGTGAGTATACTTTGAGTGTTGTTATACGGTGCAAGTTCAAGTCATAGCCTATATCATGTATTTCAACTAGAAGTACTGTCTTTCGAGGTAAGGAATGTTATTTTCTTCGTAAGTGATATTATTTCTTCAATATCATTATGCCGAAATATTGGTTGGAACTTTTTATCAAATTTGGAACCTTTTCATGTTGGGGTTACTATTCACGAGTTACTATTCATGAGTTACTATTCACGAGTTACTATTCACGAGTACTATTCACGAAGCATGATGATATTTTTTTGTGAAATTTTTATCTTTTGGTGTCGGAGTTACTATTCACGTATATGGCATTGTTCACGTATATGACACTATTCACGAATACGACATTATTCACGAATACGACACTATTCACAGAAAAATTAAATTTTCTTTTTTGTGTCCAAGATTGTCTGTTATGATTCCTATCTTTGATTGGATTTATGTTTTGATCTTCATTCTTGAATTTTACTCCAATCTGGTTATTTATAAAGTATTTTTGAACTTGGATTATTTAAAGTACGAATCCTTAATACTTGTTCTTTTGTTTCACTGGATTCGTTTTTTTTAAAATATTTTTCATCATCCTCGACCCTAAATGATGATATTCTTGAATATCTTTGGCTGTAGTGCAAAGATGAATGATTTCTTGATGAATATCTTTGGCTCAGTAGTGCAAAGATGAACAGTGTTGAGATGAGCATGAACGATCGATTAATATCTTTGGCCAAGAAGTGCAAAGATGAATGGTGTTTAGATGAACATGACCAATCGATGAATATCTTTGGCCCAGTAGTGCAAAGATGAATATTTGATTCCGTATATATATTGATTGATGTTACAGGATAAAATATCGACGATGAACTTTTAAATTCATATATAGAAGATAGTAGTTCGCATTCTCTACGTAACTCTTCTATGAATTATTATTTCATTTCTAAATTTTGATCCAAAACTTGTTGTCTATCAGTATTCTATCGATTTTTCCTCGTTGAAGACTAACGATAATTTGTTGTACATTATCTTAGTCATAACATTCTTTACTGGGCTGGTTGAGCTCACCCTTTCCTTTTGTTCCATTTTTCTTCTCAGGAAGCGAGATTATAGCAGGAACTAGTCGGGGTGTGGAGTGATGGTTCTAGATAGCTGTTTTAGTAGTCCTCAATATTCTGTAAAATAGTGTATCAATAATGAGGATTTATTTACGTGTGGATATTGTCTAGAAGACAATATTTGTATTTAAACTCATAGTATATAGGTTATCGTATTTTGCACGACAAATGTATTAATAAAGTTGTAGTTATTTCGGTACCATGTTATTGACGACTCAGAATGGGTTGGATGGAATGGACCTATTTTGGGGGCGTCACAATGATTATACCGAATAATCCCTGGTCATAATCATACCAACAATTGTCCATCAATGAACTACAGGCCAATGAGGACTTTTACCACATTATTCATCACATTACGGTCAAGATTATACCGAATAATCCCTGGTCATAATCATACCAAGTCCATTTATGCACGTAAGCCAAAAATGACTTTAATTACAATATAAGCATGAGGATAATGACAATGACATAATAATTCAATAAAACAAGTTCAAGGATAAATTTTAAAAATTTATAATTTAATTTATCCAGAAATCAATAACGTCCAAATTGTCAACATGATACTGCTTTGTAGAGTAAAATTCAAGAATAATATTCATGTACCAAAAATAATTTGGATGTAAAAAAAATATTTTTAGGTGAATAGTACCCGTGAATAGTACCTTCGACACGAAAAGTGTCCCGAATATACCCGAGCGAATGATACTAGAGTGAATAGTAATCGGTGAATAAGAACTTATGAATAGTACTCCTCTACATTTAAAAGTGCCCTAATAATACCGAAAGTGATTAATACTAGAGTGAATAATGAATCGTTAAATAAGAACCCGTGAATAGTAACTCGTAAAAGAAAAAATACCAATGAAAATAATATTTCATGATGAGTACAAAAGAAATGATATTTCATACGAGTATAATAGAAGATACTAAATCAAAATGAATTTTCACCCGCTTGTCACGGAATCCACGAGAAAAATCATTTCCACAATTTAATAAGGAATGAATTCAAGGGTCATTCACCATGCATGCAGTAATCCACATAGACAAAGTTATTCCAATGTAATAATAAAGAATGGAACCAGTCATACGTAATCCGCATGCATGTGATATTCCAATAGAATAATAAAGAATCTAACCAGGTCATGCGTAATCCGCATGCATGTGATATTCCAATGTAATAATAAAGAACGGAATAACAATGTAATTCACCAAGCATTCGATAGATCCGCATGCAGACGAGATATTCCAACATAATAATAAAGAACGGAACCAGTCATGCATAATTCGCACGCAGACGTGATATTCTAACAAAATAATAAATAATCGGAACTGTGTCATGCGTAATCCGCATGCATGTGATATTCCAAATGAATAATAAAGAATGGAATAACAACAAAATTCACCGTGTGCGATGCGATAGATCAAGATGCATGTGTTATTCCAATGTAATAATAAAGAATGGAATAATGTAATAATTTCACCATGTATGCAAGGTATTTAGATAGTATGTGGTTATTCTAACAGAATAATAAAGAATGGAATAACAATAGCTCTCTTCATAAATACGAAAGAAATAATACCCCTTACCTCAAAAGAAGACTGGATACTGGAATAGTGAGGTAGCAGACTTCTCTTCTTCTTTCTCTCTGTAATTTCTCTCTATAATAATTGCTCTATAACTTTAGTGAATTGGTGAAAAATAATGAAGGAATGAGCTTCTATTTATAGGAAAATATAGTTTCGATAATTGCACGTTTTGGGGCTCAAAATATTATAGTATAATACCTTCCTCTTTTCCTTCATTTTTAATTTAGTCCTGCAAGTATTATCAAACTTGCACCACCTCCCCTAATGGTAAATCATGTGAATCAATAGTAAATCATGTGACTCAATAGTTCTAATCTTGTGAAAAAAATAATTACAGTATAGTACCTTCATCTATACCTCCATTTTTAACTTAGTCATGCAAGTATTATCAATCTTGCACCAACTCCCTTAATAGTAAATGAATGTGAATCAATAGTACACGCATGTGAACAAATAGTTATAATCATGTGAATCAATAGCAATTAATTGCTCATTTATCCGGTTAATTACCTGATTGGTCAATATAACCTCCAGACATCAATTATTATCAAAATAAATATTGATTTTCACTAACACTAATAATTCCAACACAATGGAACTATTAATTTCATCTATAATCAACACGAACTTATTCATCATTAATATTATAACTCACAATATTTAACAACCAGGTCGTTCCCAAGAAAGAGGGGGCTTTCCGATAAGGATTTCTCCTTATTGGCGCGCAATTAGGTGACCAAACCTCTCCTTGACAGAACTTCTAGAAATTGTCAATATTACAAATAATAATATGAATAACTTTGTCGTCTCAATTATTGATTTAATAATATAAAATATTGTGACAATAATTGAATAAAACCGAGTGACTTCTCACGTAAAGAGATCAATAATCAATACCGTGTCCTACTATGCAACCACGCCAGACATTCGCATTTCTTTTATCACCGATTATTTTATGACAACTTGCTTACTTTGAAAAAATTTCAAATATCACCCTTAACTTTAACCTTTTATCAATTTAACAATTTACTAAATAGAATAATTATAAGAAAATTGAATACTTTCATTTCATAAAATTCGGGGTCTCACAATCTCCCCTCCTTACGAAATTTTGCCCTCGAAATTTACGTACCTGGTAGTTCAAAAAGATGAGAATACCTTGCTTTCTTTTCGGATTGTACCTTCCCGGTTATTTTCTCTCTATCATGATTTTTTCATTTCTCATCTCCTGTATTTCAGATATTATTCTAGAATATAGTTTCAAAATAAGGGTTAATTGACATGCCACATATTATCTCTATATTCTGACCGACCAATTAAATAACAAATAAACTTAGGTAGGTCATACTAGCGAAGAAATTCCCCGTCTCTCCCCTCCTAGTTCTTGTCTCACATCTCAGCCAGGGATCATATCCCTAAGCTTTGATACCAACTGTGATGCCCCCAAAACTGGTATACATCACCCGTCTTGAGTCGCCAGATACATGGTACATAACTCAACTACAAACTTAATTATACAATTGTCGTCCAAAATATACGACAAAACATAGCTGAGAGTTTAAACAAGAATATTTTCATCTAGACAATATCCACACTCAATGGTGTCCTCATTACAATTACTATCACATTATTTTATAGAATAGTGAGGAATACTAAAGCCATTTATCCTAGACCATCACTCCATTCCCCGACTCGTCCCAGCTATATTCTCATTTTCTGAAGAGAACAATGAAAGAAAGGGTGAACTCAACTAGCCCAGTAAGAAATATTATGACTAAGATAATGCAGAATAAATTAGCCTTAGCCTTCAACAAGATAACAACCGATAGAATACAATAGATAACAAGTTTTAGATCAACAACTGCAATGAAATAAGCAATCCATTAGAAGAGTCAAATAGAGCATAAAATATACTATCTTCTATGATTTAAAAAGTTTTTCATCAACTTTATGGCTGAGACTCAGCTTAATAAATAAAATTGAATCATCCCTGCACCATGACCAAGGATATTCATGTAATCATCAATGGTCATGATTATACTGAATAATCCCTGGTCATAATCATACCAACAACTTTCCATCAATGAACTACAGGCCAGTGAGGACTTTTACCACATCATTCGTTACATTACGGTCATGATTATACCAAATAATTCCTGGTCATAATCATACCAAGTCCATCTATGCACGTAAGCCAAAGATGACTTTAATCACAATATAAGCATGAGGATGATGACAATGACATAATAATTCAATAAAACAAGTTCAAGGATAAATTTTTAAGATTTATAATTTAATTTATCCAGAAATCAATAACGTCTAAATTGTCAACATGATACTGCTTTGTAGAGTAAAATTCAAGAATAATATTCATGTACCAAAAATAATTTGGATGAGAAAGAAATATATTTTTCGGGTGAATAGTACCCTCGTGAATAGTACATTGGGAATAGTATCCCGTGAATAAGACTGTGACACACAAAAAGTGTCCTCAATACCCGAGTGAATGATACTAGAGTGAATAGTAATTCGGGTGAATAAGAACTCATGAATGGTAACTCGTGAATAGTATCTCCTAAGCATGAAAAGTGCCCCAATACCCGAGTGAATAATACTAGAGTGAATAGTAATCGGGTAAATAGTAACCCGTGAATAGTAACTCGTAAAAGAAAAATACCAAAGAAAATTATATTTCATGAAGATTACAAAAGAAATGATATTTCATACGAGTATAATAGAATATACAAAACTGCATATGGATTTTCACCCGTCATGCAGTAATCCACGTAGACAGGTCATTTCCACAATTTAATAAGAAATGAATACGAAGGGTCATTCATCATGCATGCGGTAATCCACATAGACATGTTATTCCAACAGAATAATAAAGAATGGAACCAAAGTTATCGTAATCCGTGACAAACAGGATATTCCAATGAATAATAATAAAATCGGAACCAGTCATGCGTAATTACATGACAGATAGATATATTCCAACGAGTAATAATAAAGAACGGAATAACAACGTAATTCACCGTGCATGCGATGTAATTACACGAGATAGGATATTCTAACGAATAATAAAGAACGGAACCAGTCACGCATAATCCGTATGATAGGATATTCCAATGTAATAATAAATAATCGGAACCCAGTCATGCGTAATCCGCATGCATGTGATATATTCCAATGTAATAATAAAGAATGGAATAACAACAAAATTCACCGTGCATGCGATAGATCCGCATGCATAAAAGTTATTCCAATGTAATAATAAAGAATGGAATAATGTAATAATTTCACCATGTATGCGGTATTGCGATAGACAAAGTTATTCTAACATAATAATAAAGAATGGAATAACAATAGCTCTCTTCATAAATACGAAAAGAAATAATACCCCTTACCTCAAAAAAAAGACCGGATACTTGGAATAAAGTGAGGTAAAGCGGACTTCTCTTCTTTCTCTCTCTGTAATTTCTCTCTATAATAATTGCTCTATAACTTTAGTGAATTGGTGAAAAATAATGAAGGAATGAGCTTCTATTTATAGGAAAATATAGTTTCGATAATTGCACGCTTTGGGGCTCAAAATATTATAAGATAATACCTTCCTCTTTTCCTTCATTTTTAATTTAGTCCTGCAAGTATTATCAAACTTGCACCACCTCCCCTAATGGTAAATCATGTGAATCAATAGTAAATCATGTGACTCAATAGTTCTAATCTTGTGAAAAAAATAATTACAAAGATAAGACCTTCATCTATACCTCCATTTTTAACTTAGTCATGCAAGTATTATCAATCTTGCACCAACTCCCTTAATAGTAAATGAATGTGAATCAATAGTACACGCATGTGAACAAATAGTTATAATCATGTGAATCAATAGCAATTAATTGCTCATTTATCCGGTTAATTACCTGATTGGTCAATATAACCTCCAGACATCAATTATTATCAAAATAAATATTGATTTTCACTAACACTAATAATTCCAACACAATGGAACTATTAATTTCATCTATAATCAACACGAACTTATTCATCATTAATATTATAACTCACAATATTTAACAACCAGGTCGTTCCCAAGAAAGAGGGGGCTTTCCGATAAGGATTTCTCCTTATTAGCCAGCAATTAGGTGACCAAACCTCTCCTCGATGTAACTTCTGACATTGTCAATATTACAAATAATAATATGAATAACTTTGTCGTCTCAATTATTGATTTAATAATATAAAATATTGTGACAATAATTGAATAAAACCGAGTGACTTCTCACGTAAGCATCAATAATCAATACCGTGTCCTACTATGCAACCACGCGTATTACTGTACTTTTATCACCGATTATTTTATGACAACTTGCTTACTTTGAAAAAATTTCAAATATCACCCTTAACTTTAACCTTTTATCAATTTAACAATTTACTAAATAGAATAATTATAAGAAAATTGAATACTTTCATTTCATAAAATTCGGGGTCTCACAATCTCCCTCCTTACGAAATTTTGCCTCGAAATTTACGTGCACTGTAGTTCAAAAAGATGAGAATACCTTGCTTTCTTTTTTGGATTGTACCTTCCCTGGTTATTTTCTCTCTATCATGATTTTTTCATTTCTCATCTCCTCAGATTTTTATATTATTCTAGAATATAGTTTCAAAATAAGGGTTAATTGACATGCCACATATTATCTCTATATTCGACCGACCAATTAAATAACAAATAAACTTAGGTAGGTCATACTAATGCGAAGAAATTCTCGCCTCTCTCCTCCTAGTTCTTGTCTCACATCTCACCAGGGATCATATCCCTAAGCTTTGATACCAACTGTGATGCCCCCAAAACAGGTATACATCACCCGTCTTGAGTCGCCAGATACATGATACATGGTGACCAAACCTCTCTTTGACAGAACTTCTAGTCATTGTCAATATTGCAAATAATAATATGAATAACTTTGTCATTGATGAGTGGGATTCATACCCGCGAAATAGACCCTTTTTGTTGCTTAAGTTTTTGCCTATTTTCAATGTTTTGGATAGCTTGTATAGTTATATTATTGTTTTTTTTTTGTTTAGTTCTCTTCAGGCTTGCTTTGCAGATGCTTATAGGTTTCTTTAGCATTCTTACTGGAAAGTGGCTCCCCGTCGCAATACTTGGCGCCCCAGTGCCAACCATTACTCGAGTCCATCAGAAAGTGGCGCTACAGCCAAGATATTAGTAAAACATCCACACCACAAATACTGGAAGTAGCTCAAAGTTACTAGAAAGTCGCTACCGACGCCATCCTTCATACCTAACGCTTTAAGTCATACCGACGCTATTAATGTTCGCATACTTCAAATACCATCTACGACTCCCCAGTGCCACTCATAAGCATAGACTCGCGCCGCAGCGCGAGCTCCGGTTCCCAAACAGTAAAGAGTGTTTAATGACCTAGAAGAAAGAGAGAACGAATATAAATAAAAAGAGAGCCATTTGCTTTGAAGGATCGAATATCAGAAGATATCGACATAGAACTTATTACAGTTTTAGAATAGGATTTTATTTTCAGTCATTTTAAATTCTAGAAGAGAAAGAAGCTGTGGACCAGAAGAAGAGTTATTGCATCTAACACATAGTTAGAGCTTTGCACGTGAAGAGAAGTTTTGGAGGAAGAACACTTCAACTTCAACACAGGGGTTTTCTTACTCCAAATTTCCCATTTATTTGTATTTGTCTGAATATGTGTAATGTGTTGAAAAAGCGTGTTAGTACCATAGTTATAAACTAACTCAATTTTTAGGATTGCAATGTAACCTTTTGATTAGCTTAATCAACTTTTTCTCCTATTTTATATAATGAATCATTTTAGAATGGGTTGTTGTATTTCATATTAAATGCCTGATTACTTGATAAAGAAATTGGTATTGATAGTGATGGAAATTGATAAATGGATGTTATTATCTATCTTTAAATACAACAACACCTGTTATAACCATGACATTGGAATGTGTGCATAATATGCTAATAGGATAGACATATCCCTATTTGCCTTGTGTGGCCTTGAGACTTGGCTTAATGACCTTGACCATAGTTATTGTCACCAATAGACATATTGTGATTTAGCTAGTTAGGGATTATGCATTTGACCTTCGACAGAAGCTTATGCGTATTTAGTGTTCTCGGTTGACCATTCATTGATTCGTTTGTAATATGGAGAGTTAGGAGATTAGGCGACGCATTAGGGGAATTGTGATCCTATCTTAAATTCCTAGCGCAACTACTTCTCTTAAATTTATAGTCTTATTGAAATAGCTTAACCAACCACTAGTTTTTAATCGTTTAGATAAGATTAGTAACGACTTTGCCTTAGTAATTGTTTTCTGTTAAGACTTCGTCCTCGTGGGTTCGACACTCTACTTACATATATTACTTGTGGATCGCGTATGCTTGCGCGCAATTTGGCAATAGCTAATTCGACCAACAAGTTTTTGGCGCCGTTGCCGGGGACTTAGAATTAATTGTTTTACAATATTAAAACTAAGTCATTACGATCTTACTTTAAACCGATTTTTCTGTTTAATTCTCTTTTTAGGTAGTCTTCATTGTTTATGCCACCTCAGAAGGGGCGAAATATAATACCTATCGATCCCGACGTTGATAGAGCATTCAGACGACTGCGTAGAGAAAAATTCGAGGACACACCCGACGACATACCTGCTCCTATCATAATGGCTGAGGAACTTCAGAAATCTCTGAGGGAGTACGCTATGCCTCACATTGACGATCTCCAGGCGAGCATTCTAAAGCCCGCCATCCAAGCCAATAATTTCGAGATCAAGCCGGGCACCATTCAAATGTGCACCAACATTCAGTTTGGGGGACTACCGAATGATGATCCCAATGATCACCTGATCAATTTTGTGGAGATTTGTGACACATTTAAATGCAATGGAGTGTCTGACGATGCCATCAGACTCCGGTTGTTTCCATTTACATTAAAGGGACAAAGCCAAGAGCTGGCTTCATTCATTACCTTCAGGCTCCATTACCACGTGGGCTGACTTGGCACAGAAATTTGTGGCGAAGTTCTTTTCGCCCACTAAAATAGCCAGGCTCAGGCATGATATCACGTCCTTGTTCAGTTCGAATCTGAATCTTTATACGACTCGTGGGAGCGGTTTAAGGATCTTTTGAGGAAATGCCCGCACCATGGACTGCCGGAATAGTTTCACATCCAGACCTTTTACAATGGATTATCGGGATCAACTTGTTCGAGTATTGATGCCGCGTTTAGAGGGGCATTCATGGCCAAACATCACACGGCGGGATACGAGCTGGTGGAGACAATGGCGGCCAATAATTACCAATGGCCAAATGATAAGCAAGCCCCGAGAAAAGCAGCGGGGGTTTATGAAGTTGACTCTTTCACGTCGTTAGCGGCTCATGTAGTAGCGCTAACAAAAAGGCTAGACACCATGGGACCTACAGCGGTTCAAAGTGTGCAGAGTGTCGGGGTTCAATATGAATTATGTCAAGGGAGCCACCCTACTGATCAGTGTGTGATAAGCCCTGAGTCAGTTCAATTCGTGTCTAACTACGGGCGGCAACAAAATGAAAATCTTCCCACGCATTACCACCCCAACCTAAGAAATCATCCAAACTTCTAATGGGGCAAAAACAACAACAACAACAACAACAACAGTAACAACCCCAACCAACCACAACCTTCATCTACCAGGCCGAATTATGTTAACCCTCCTGGATTTCGCTCTCAGACTCAGTTCAACCCACAGCCACAGAGCACTCATAATCAGTTCCACCATCCCCCACCTCAACAGGAGAAAAAGCAAAGTTTAGAAGATCTCCTGTCAAGGTACATATCCCAGAACGAAACTAGAAGTAACAATCAAGAAGCCTCCATTAGGAATCTTGAAGTACAAATGGGACAATTGGCTATTGCATTAAACAGTCGTCCACAAGGCACATTGCCTAGTGGCACTGATGTCAACCCGAAACGGTAAAGAAACGAACAGTGTAAAGCAGTTTCCCTTAGAAGTGAGAGAACCACTAAGGAACAAAGTGGAGAGAGTGCTCCAGTGAAAGATGAAGTAGTAACTGAAAAGGAACCTCCAGTGAGGGAGAATGCTGAGACATGTGGGGGTGAAGAAAGTAGTCAAGACAGACCTCCAACATCGTCTCCTCCAATGACTATGGTCAATCAACCTCTCCTTCAGTTGCCTTTCCCCCAGCGGTTGCAGAAACAGAAGCTGGACAAGTAGTTTTCCAAATTCTTGGAGGTGTTCAAGAGGCTGCATATAAATATCCTATCTGCGGAGGCATTGGAGGGGATGCCTAGTTATGTCAAGTTCATGAAGGACATCCTGCCCAAGAAGCGCAAAATAGGGGACTATGAGACGGTGGCACTGACAGAAGAGTGTAGTGTCATCCTTCAAAACAAGCTTCCACCGAAGCTAAAAGATCCGAGAAGCTTTACAATTTCGTGCACCATTGGGGACCAGTTTATTGGGAAGGCTCTATGTGATCTAGGGGCTAGCATCAACTTGATGCCCCTCTCTATTTATAAAAAGTTGGGCCTTAATGAAGCCAAACCTACTAGCGTCACATTGCAATTGGCTGACAGATCTCTGACGTACCCGATGGGAATTATAGAGGATGTGTTTGTGAAGGTAGACAAGTTCATATTTTTGGCAGATTTCATAGTCCTGGATTTTGAAGAGGACAGGGAGGTCCTGATAATATTGGTAAGGCCATTCTTGGCAAATGGGAAGACCTTGATCGATGTTCAAAAAGGGGAGTTAACAATGAGAGTATAGGATCAGGAAGTGACGTTTAATGTCTTCCGATTAATGAAGTATCCTAATACCCTTGAGGATTGCTTCCAGATTAATACAATTGATAATTCAGTGAAGGGGGTATTCTCAAAAACTTGTATTCAAGCCCCGTTGGAAGCTACATTAACCGGGGCTAGTACTATGGAAGAGCCCACACATGTGGAATATGCCAAGTGGCTCGATGAACCCCAGAGATTAAAGCAATTCCACCAACAGTTCGAGTCTCTGAATGACAATGAGGCATCTACTTCCAAGGCTCAGCCATCGATCATCGAGCCTCCTATCCTTGAGCTTAAACTGTTGCCTAACCACCTGAGGTATGCTTATTTAGGGAATTCATCTTCTTTACCTGTGATAATTTCTGCTTCTCTAACTAAGTGTCAGGAAGAAAAGTTTCTCCTTGTGCTCAAGAAATACAAAACGGCCCTGGGGTGGTCTATTACTGATATAAAAGTGATCAGTCCGACCCTATGCACGCACAAGATATTACTGGAGGAAGGGTCCAAACTGTCTATTAAGCATCAAATGAGGTTACACCCAATTATGAAAGAGGTCGTCCAGAAGGAGATAATTAAACTATTAGATGCGGGTATTATCTACCCCATCTCGGATAGTCCTTGGGTTAGTCCAATACAGTGTGTGCCCAAGAAAGGCGGGATGACAGTTGTGTCCAATGAGAACAACGAACTGATTCCCACCAAGATGGTTACCGGGTGGAGAGTGTGCATAGATTACAGGAAACTTAACAAATCAACCTGTAAGGATCACTTTCCCCTTCCTTTCATTGATCAAATGCTTGACCGGTTGGCTGGGCACGAATATTATTGTTTGCTTGATGGGTACTTGGGGTATAATCAGATTTCTATTGCTCCTTAAGATCAGGAGAAGATGACGTTCACATGTCTATATGGGACCTTTGCCTTTGGAAAAATGTCATTCGGGCTATGTAATGCTCCCGCGACATTTCAGCGGTGTATGATGTCAATCTTCTCTGACATGGTTGAAAAGACCCTGGAGGTCTTCATGGACGACTTCTCAGTATTTGGGAGCTCGTTTGATAATTGCTTGACTAATCTGACTGTCGTTCTCCATCGATGTGTCGAAACCAACCTTGTGCTAAATTGGGAGAAGTGTCACTTCATGGTCGAAGAGGGAATTATTTTAGGTCATCGAGTTTCTGTTGGCGGAATTGAGGTTGATAAGGCCAAGATAGATGTGATCAATAACCTACCACCACCCACCTCAGTGAAAGGAGTAAGGAGTTTTCTTGGGAACGCCGGGTTTTATAGAAGGTTTATTCAGGACTTCTCGCGGATCACCAAACCGTTGTGCACGCTTCTAGAAAAGGACGTGCCTTTCCAGTTCGATGCCTCCTACCTAAGCGCCTTTGAGTTATTAAAGAAAAGGCTTGTCTCGACGCCTATTATGGTAGCTCGAGACTGGGCATACCCTTTTGAGCTAATGTGCGATGTCAGTGACTTTGTTATAGGGGCAGTGTTGGGCCAGAGAAGGGAGAAGGTCTTCCACACCATTTACTATGCTAGCAAGACATTGAATGATGCTCAGTTAAATTATACCACCATTGAGAAGGAGTTGCTGGCAGTATTATATGCTTTTGATAAGTTCCGTTCCTACCTCATCGAAACAAAGGTGATTGTATACACCGATCACTCGGCAATCAAGTATTTGATTGAAAAGAAGGATGCTAAGCCGAGGTTGATACGGTGGGTTCTGCTTCTCCAGGAATTTGACTTGGAAATCTGTGATAAGAAGGGTACAGAAAATCAGGTTGTCGATCCCTTGTCAAGATTGGAAAACACCACGCCCTCGGGAGACGCTTACACAGCCATAAATGATTTTTTCCCAGACGAGCAACTTTTTGTGGTCATTGGAAATGTTTCGTGGTATGCAGACTTTGTAAATTACTTCGTTTGCCAAGTTCTTCCCCAAAACCTGAGCTCTCAACAAAGGAAGAAATTCCTCAAAGATGCCAAACAATATCTTTGGGATGAGCCCTTCCTATTCAAGCAGTGTTCTGATCAGATTCTGCGTAGATATTTGCCTGAAGAAGAAATTGAAGGTGTGCTACATCATTGCCACTCTTCAAACTATGGAGGTCATTTCGGAGGCCAACGAACTGCAACTAAGGTGCTTCAGTCGGGATTTTATTGGCCCACCCTATTCAAGGATGCACACACATATGTGTTGCACTGCGACAGATGCTAAAGGGTGGGCACCATATCAATACGGCATGAGCTACCACTGCAGAATATCCTGGAGGTGGAATTATTTGATGTATGGGGCATCGACTTCATGGGTCCATTCCCGTCTTCTTTCAACAATCTCTACATCCTTGTGGCAGTGGATTATGTCTCAAAGTGGGTGGAAGCAGTTGCTTGCCGACAAATGATGCTAAGGTGGTGCTTCAGTTCCTCAAGAAGAACATTTTCACCTATTTTGGCACACCTCGGGCCATCATTAGTGATGAAGGGTCGCACTTTTGCAACAAATACTTTGAAGCCCTTTTAGCCAAGTATGGGGTAACTCATAAGATCCCAGTAGCACCATTTAATTAGTCAACGCAGGATCAAAAAGTTAGAAAACCAACAAAAGGTTTGGGAAAAATAAAAAAGAAGCTCCAAACATGAATTACATACCTCATGATGCTAAAATCTTTCCCATCCGGTGAAGGTTTGAACAAAGCTTCAATCATCTCAACTTTTGATGATTGTGTTCGTACAACTGCTCTGTACCTTGATATTAAAGACCAAGATTGAGATCCAACTACCTAAAAGTATGAACCATTAGTGGAGCAATAAAAGAATTATCACACATTATTTAAGAGAGAGTATTAGCTACTCAAGCTTTGACAAGAAGCTTTTTGGTACTAAAGCAACAAGGGTCACTTTTTAAAAACCAAGTAAGATCGAGTTCTATTTTGAGGTCAAGCATTTGTAGCATACTAGTATGCTTCTCATACTGTTTCAAACTTAAAATGAACCAACAAACCACTTAAAAGTTCAGATATATTTTGTAGTATTTTTGATATAATTACAGCAATTGATATCAGATGTATTAAAGAGAAACACGGGCTTACACTTAGAAGTAAATCTCTTTGGGATTCATTTGCCAGGAAAAATTATTATATACAGTCCTGCCAAGGGTCTCAAAAACTTGTAACAACTCCATTTAGTGGCTGCTAAAGGACAGATAAATAACAGAAGTACATGATGTTAAATGAATTTGCAGACTAATAACTTACCAACAAGGATGATAACTACATAGATATATATGAATAACTACATAACTATATATGAATAACTACATAAACTTTGAGAATCATGAATAAATTAAGGTTTTTTTAAGAAATCATTTCCAAAACTAAAAAATATCTAAGTTTGGAGTTGAGAGACTTCAGTTCAGTATATACCCTTACAAAACATAATCAAATAAATACATGACTGTAGGTACACATTTGATGCCTTCCCTAAAGCAAATCAAATAATTAGATATGGAAAGGTAAATGAATGCATATCATTACTATTGCACACAAAAATTAGAAAAAGACATAAATAATGCATACCATTATCGTTAGCACTAGTTAGTTGAGTACCAGTAACAGACTTAGAGTTTGACATTTTGAAGAAGTTTAGGTCGATAGTTTAGAAGAAAATAAAACTAGGGTTTCGTATAATTTGGGGAAAATGAAATTGGGGTTATATAAATGAATTTACGATCGATAACTTACCAACAATTGAAGTTAAGCCTTATATCTCTTTCAATCCTCTTAAATCACGCCCATGCATCTCGCAAATCTTGAGATTATCTACAAAATAAATGATAGAAAAGCAGTAGATTGTTATTTTCAGACATAAATTAAAGTCGAGACTCTTTACGATTCTCTAAGATCGTCGATTGGGAACTAAAGAAGTTAAGTAAAATTTGAAAGAGGAAGTAGAAGACTGTATTGGCCGACTGGGGAAGAGAAATCGTCAACCGCCCAAAAAATCAACTTAGCTTTACATATATTCATACTCGCGAACCATAATCGAACGTATTCGATCGAATTTCTGGCGAATGATTCGAAATCTATCGAGCTACTCATGTAGAAAACGAGCAGAGTAGTACTCCTCTCACATTCGGATCGTCTAAAGAGTCGAATAATAAAGACTGCTCAAAATCGACTCACCCATATACGAATTCGAGTTCCGTTTGATTTTTTTCTGATCCGAGTCCGACCCGTCTGACTCGTTTTTAGCCTTAATGGTAAGGCATGTCACCTCCCATTTAAATTGGAGCACAACGCTTATTGGGCTATTCAGAAGCTCAACTTTGATCTTGAGGCAGCCGGCAAGAAGAGACTCTTGCAACTAAATAAATCAGACGAGTTTCATCTGCAAGCGTATGAAAACGCTAAGTTGTACAAGGAGAAGACCAAGAGGTGGCACGACAAGAAAATCCTCGAGAGACACTTTGAGCCATGCCAGAAGGTTCTTCTTTTCAATTCCCAGCTAAAGTTATTTCCAGGAAAACTAAAGTCCCGATGGTCGGGCCCCATCACAGTGGCTAAGGTTTATCCTTATAGGGCAATAGAGGTGGAGGACCCAAATTCTAACATAACTTTCAAAGTCAATGGGCAGAGATTAAAACACTACTAGGGCGGCGAGGTCGACCGACAGAATACCTCCATTACATTGGGAGATCCGGTGTAAGACGGGAGTATAGTCAAGCCGAAGACTCTAAATCAAGTGCTTGATGGGAGGCATCCCCATCTCAATATCAAACAAATTGTTTTCTCTGTATTTTCTTAAGTCTCATTTTGTTTATCTAGTTTTTGTCTGAGTTCTATATAGTGCTTGTAGTCTGTATAATTCATGTTGTTAGTTTATGTCATCCCCCAGTTGAGCTTGTCAATAATGTGTTTCTTGTCTGGTTTACTGATATGGTTTGCTGATATGTAAGCTTGGCTTGTGCAGGAATTTCTGAGGTCGCGTCGCGGCGCCATGGTTAATGTGCTAAACTTGCACCCCGACGTCGTCTACGGCTCCCCGACGCCAATCCCAATGCTCCAACGCCATCCATTGCCCAAGCACATGACACTCGCTAATTCGCTACAGGCACAATAGTTGGCGTTAAATACCAATATATGTTCGAAAGATATCTGTTAACTCGCTCCCCACGCCATTATTATAAGCAGCAAAGTCGTCATACCAAGCAGTAGAAGTGGTATGTATTGCGCCCTGCGCCATGCTTCAACGCCCCAACACAACTAGCAAACTTTTGGGTTTAAATTGTAGTCTCCTCATTTCAGTTCCTCATCTTCTCTCCCAATAAACGCAGCCGTTACTTCATCTCAGAGGTTGCGTCCTTTCATTTGCCAACCATTCAGTTTCTTACTGTTCATCAACCATCGGCATCAGTTTCCAACCGTTAGGCGCCCAACTGTCTGCTTACCGTTACTTTCGTCTCATCTTTAAAAGCAAGGCATGAGCCTAGCAAAAGGTATACTACTTGAGAAAAAAAAAATTTAGAGCTTGCCTTCCGTTACCTTTGCAATTCAATTATGGCTTTCAAACGCCCTAGGACTAGCATTGGCCCCCCTCCTCCATCCTCCTCCCGTAGCCAGATTACACCTTGGGACCCTATGAAATTCCCATCCGAAGAGGCTTATAAGCGCTACACGGAAAACTTTAAGTTGCGTAGTCTGGTGCCTAAGCGTGGCCTTAGGCTCGATGACAAACTAGACGGCCAGATGAATGCTGTGATAAGTGCAATGAAGTGGGTGCACTCTACCAAACCGCTGGAGTCCGCTGTGGTAGCGGTGGTAAACGAATTTTATGCTAATGCCATTCTGGATGGCCCGCCGGCAGCACCTGCGAGGGGGAAGTTGATCTCATTCGATGTCAAAGCCATTAATGAAGTGTATGGGACTCCTAATTTTGACAAGCATGACTACAGGGAGAATGGGATTCGGAGTTACAAATCTGATGACGTTATTAGAAAGCTTTGTAAGCCCGGGACAGTCTGGAAAATGAATAAGTACACTGGCGAACGCACGTCATTTCCCTCACAGGAGCTTAGTCGTTATGGTAAGGCGTGGTACGCCTTTATCTGTGCTAACCTTCAGCCTACGCGCCATGTGAGTGATGTCACTCGGGAGAGGGCGACGCTTCTCTATGCCATTGTGTTGGGCCTAAAAATTGATGTGGGGGCTTTGATCAATGAATCCATCAAGAAGGCTATCAAAAGACAGGTCATGTCTGGCCTTCCTCACCCATCTCTTATTACCTTTCTATGCAAAAGGGCGGGTGTACAGTGGGAGGCGGAAGATGTGACCCTCCCGCCAATGTCCGTCATTGATCATCAGCTAATTAATCAATATGTTGTCTGGGATGACGCACCATCGCATCCCCGAGGGGAGGGCTTTTTACCAGCACCTCAGCCGCCGCCATCAGATGATCCACAGCCCTTCACTGATGAAGGAACCTCTACTCATGCACCATTTCCCCCTTCTGTTGATGCCATTGATTCGGGAGCCCTTGCGCAGATTATGAACAGCCTCAACTTTTTGCATTGCAAGGTTGATATGGTCGTCCAGTGGCATACTAGTTCCACCATTACCATGCTGAGTTCGCGGACACACTAGCCAATATTCATGCTGCTCAGGGTGGCGATGATGCGGACTTCATGCCATTCCCATTCCCGGCACCTCCTATTTATACCCCTTATCCGCCGCAATTTCTACCGCCAACTAACGAGGCCGACGTGAATGAGCCAGTCAACGTGGAGGACAACGATGGGGAGGATGATGATGATCTGGAATTTTTCAGTGCTGATGAAGACTTTGGTCTTGATGGTGATGACGGCGGGGATGCTGCAGGCCAGTGAGGATTGGGGGAGACTTCCTTTTATTTAATTATATATATGAATTGTGTTAGTTTTATCATATTTTTTATTTCAACTGCTTTGTAAGGATGTTAGGATGGTATTTGGGCTTGATAGCCCCAGACTCATGGTTTAATTTTTATGATTATCTATTATGTTTATTATTGTGATAAGCTTTTGGTTTATGGATGCATGTTTTTGCTTCATAGTATTTTAAGTTACAGTTAAATGCATGCTTATGGTTTATATCTTTGGTTGGGAATATCTTGACTAAGTCAGATATTGTCTTGCCTTAAGCCTAATTTTTTGGGATTTTCACTGATTATTGGTATACTCGATGCCATGTGTTATGGCTTTGCCCTTTGTTGATAAGGGTACTCTATAGTCTATAGTTTTTGTGTTTAACTCTAGCCTCGAGTCTGTAACTGTCTATATGCTGAGTTAAGGTAGTTTAGCGTTAAGTTTTGTTTGTGGCCTTTGACGGACTGTCTTGCATTTATAAGACTAGTGGAAAAAGTTATGTGAATTTGGGGCTTATGTTTTATATAAATTGAGACTATCTTGGATCCATCCGTTTAGAGAGCACTGACCTTTTATCTTTCTAGTAGTTTTCCAGTTTTTGATTGCCTTTTGACCGTGTTGAAAATAGTTTGCACTGTTGTATTCTCCGTTGATTTCAAGTTTTAAAAGACTTAGAAGCTTTAGCATTTTTGGCTCTTTAGTTATAAAAAAAAATAGTCAGTCCTACGGTGGGTTGAGATGGAGCGTGGAAAAGCACTCGCCCATAAACGCAGGCTCGTAAAATCTATTTTAGACTTATGTTGATTACGTGGCCTTTGTGTTTAAGTTATTAGATTTTTAGGGGTGTTTTACACCTAGTGCCCTAAAGTCTTCTGGCTTGGGAGTCATTGATCAAAAGCTTGCTAATGAATGCTCTGTTTTGCCTAAAAGTAGACCTGGCAATTTAGGCCCAGGCCCTCGGGTCAGCCCAGCCCGCCCGTAGAAATATGGGCTATGGGCCGTAATATTTTAGCCTAAGAAAATATGGGCTTTTTTGGCCCGGCCTGGCCCGTGAAATGCTACTTATTTTTTTTAAAAATAAAATTTTGATATTTGTGGGTTATGAGGTTTGAACACAAGACTTGTAAGTAAATAAATAAAAGTTCAAATTAACTTAGCTATAACAACTATTTATTTTATTACCGTGAACTGGTAATATTTACCAAATAATGTTAAAACCTATGAATCTCACAGGAAGGATATCTAATATATTGATGTGGAATATTAGTCTATTCGGACACAAATTTCTCATGACACAAATTCTTGTTCAAAAATACTGGATGGTGAGATTTGAGAAAAACACTTTCTTGCATGAATCAGTTAGTTGATACAATTTTATTATTATTATTACAAGACACGCACACACATAATAAAAGTAATAAATAATTAGTACCAAAGGCATTTGGCCGTGTATGAAGTTGGGGGGGTTCGAGCATTAACATGTGAAGGTGGAGTATATGAGTATGTTAAATTAGCAAAAAAAAAAAGAAAAAAAAAAGATTAGTAATATTAATTGTTCTCAAATTTCATAAAATCTCATTTGACCATGCATCACTGGTAGATTCATAAAATGTACACCCACTCTACCACTACATGATCATGGATTGAACAAGTTAGGCCACCAAAACCCAGAAGCAGAAAACAAAACGTGTTCCACGTGAAATAAAGTTGATGGTATACATATTCTGGGATGAAAATAATACCACCTACAAAATATTACTCATTTTATTTCATAAAAGATTTTAATTTATTAAAAAATATAATTTTTATGATAGTAATATAATAATACAATATTATTCTCAAATTTTGTAATTTTTATTATCATTATTCTTTATTATGAACTAAATATTTAATAGACATATTACATTAGGCCTGAGGGTAAAAGTTTACAAAATTTGATTTACAAATGCATTCATTGAACGGGTGTAGCAAGATTTTGTAAAAAAAATAAAATAAAATAAAGGAAGAAGCTTCATGTAAGCCTACCCCATCTCGGCCACGGCCTAAGAATTTCAAATTTCATCAAAACTCGGGCCTTTTTTGGCCTTACCAAGCTCTCATCTCTACTTGCCAGCTTGCTAGGTCTACCTAAAATTAATCAAGTTCTGTCTAAGTTAGATTTTACTTCGCTATTCTAGAACTTTCGAGCCTTTCATGTTTTTGCGTCGTGTCTTAGCACTTGTTATGTATGTGAGTTGCTTAGTTTCCTATTGGTTATCACAGTCGACTGTATGATCTTAATTTGGGTTATGGCTAGTTTAGATATGTGGTCTTCACACACACACTGAGTGGATCAATTACAGTCTCTTATTTTGTTTTAAACGTTATGCCCTCGTTCGCATGTGTTTCTGCCATGTTCTTAGAGGATGTTTATGATTTCGTTTAGGGGCCATAATTTTAGTTGATAGTTTTAGTGTCTTGTAGTATAGGGTATTGTTGTCTGTTAGTTTACTTGAGGACAAGCAAAAGCTTAAGTTTGAGGGTATTTGATGAGTGGGATTCATACCCGCGAAATAGACCCTTTTTGTTGCTCAAGTTGTTGCATATTTTCAATCTTTTGGATAACTTGTATAGTTATATTATTGTTTTTTTTTCGTTTAGTTCTCTTCAGGCTTGCTTTGCAGATGCTTATAGGTTTCTTGAGCATTCTTATTGGAAAGGGGCACCCCGACGCTATACTTGGCACCCCAGCATCAACCATTACTCGAGTCCATCAGAAAGTGGCGCCTGGCGTCGATATTAGTATAAACATCCGTAGCAAGATATTTAAGTAGCTCAAAGTTATCGAAAGTCGCGCAAATAAGCAATTCTTCGTGCCCTAACGCCATAAGTCATATACCGTGGCCACAATCTTCAGCGCCCAAAGGCCACTTATAAGCTTAGACTTGCATTAAATACGAGCTTCAGCCTCCCAAACAGTAAAGAGTGTTTAATGACTTGGAAGAAAGAAGGGACGGATATAATAGAAAGAGAGCCGCCTGCTTTGAAGGATCGAATATCAGAAGATATCGACAGAGAACTTATTACAGTTTTAGAATAGGATTTTATTTTTTGTCATTTTAAATTCTAGAAGAGAAAGAAGTTGTGGACCAGAAGAAGAGTTATTGCATCTAACACATAGTCAGAGCTTTGCACGTGAAGAGAAGATTTGGAGGAAGAACACTTCAACTTCAACACAGGGGTTTTCTTACTCTAAATTTCCCATTTGTTTGTATTTGTCTGAATATGTGTAATGTATTGAAAATGCGTGTTAGTACCATATTTATGAACTAACTCTATTTTTAGGATTTCAATGTAACCTTTTGATTAGCTTAATCAACTTTTTCTCCTATTTTATATAATGAATCATTTTGGAATGGGTTTTTGTATTTCATATTAAATGCTTGATTGCTTGATAAAGAAATTTGTATTGATAGTGATGAAAATTGATAAATGGATGTTATTATCTATCTTTAAATACAACAACACCTGTTATGACCATGACATTGGAATGTGTGCATAATATGCTAATAGGATAGACATATCCCTATTTGTCTTGTGTGGCCTTGAGACTTGGCTCAATGACCTTGACCATAGTTATTGTCACCAATAGACATATTGTGATTTAGCTGGTTAGGGATGTGCATTTGACCTTCGACAGAAGCTTATGCGTATTTAGTGTTCTCGGTTGACCATTCCTTGATTCGTTTGTAATATGGAGAGTTAGGAGATTAGGCGACGCATTAGGGGAATTGTGATCCTATCTTGAATTCATAGCGCAACTACTTCTCTTAAATTTATAGTCTTATTGAAATAGCTTAACCAACCACTAGTTTTTACTCATTTATATAAGATTAGTAACGACTTTGCCTTAGTAATTGTTTTCTGTTAAGACTTCGTCCTCGTGGGTTCGACACTCTACTTACATATATTACTTGTGGATCGCGTATGCTTGCGCGCGATTTGGCAATAGCTAATTCAACCAACAGTCATCTCAATTATTGATTTAATATTATAAAATATTGTGACAATAATTGAATAAAACCGAGTGACTTCTCACGTAAGCATCAATAATCAATATCATGTGCTACTATGCAATCACGCGTATTACTGTACTTTTATCACTGATTATTTTAGGACAACTTGCTTACTTTGAAAAAATTTCAAATATCACCCTTAACTTTAACCTTTTATCAATTTAATCATTTACTAAATAGAATAATTATAAGAAAATTGAATACTTTTATTTCATAAAATTCGGGGTCTCACATATAATATTAATGATGAATAAGTTTGTGTTAATTAAAGATGAAATTGATATTTTTATTGTGTTAGAATTATTAGTGTTACTGGAAATCAACATCTATTCCGATAATAATTGATGTTTGGAGGTTACATTGACCAATCGGGCAATTAATCGGATAAAGAAGCAATTAATTGCTATTAATTCACATGTTTATAACTATTTGTTCATATGTGTGTACTATTGATTCACATGCATGTACTATTAGGGGAGGTGGTGCAAGATTGATAATACTTGCATGACTAAATTAAAAATAGAGGTATAGATAAAGGTACTATAGTGTAATTATTTTTTTCACATGTATAGAACTATTGAGTCACATGATTGTACTATTGATTCACATGATGTACTATTAGGGGAGGTGGTGCAAGTTTGATAATACTTGCAGGAATAGATTAAAAATGAAGGAAAAGATGAAGGTATTATACTGTAATATTTCAAGCCCCAAAATGTGCAATTATCGAAACTATATTTTTCGATAAATAGAAGCTCATTCTTCCTTTAATTCTCACCAATTCACTAAGAGGGTGTTTGTTTAGAAATTTGAATAGAAATTTGAATCTGAATGGTTTGAATCGGTCAATCGTTTGTTTTGATGCGAATGGTTTGAATCGGTAAGATGGATGAGCTGAATGGCTAAGTCAGATTTTTCTAGCTGAATGAGCAACTGAATGAAGTAAAAAAAAATTTAAAAATAAAAATAAAAAAAATATATTAACTATTATATTAAGTAATATTAAATAAATTTACAACAATTTTGAATTTTTTCAGAGGGGTAAAATAATAAAGTTTTGTCATTCAGATGTTTCAGACATGTCAATTATCAAACAGCTTTTTTCATTCAGATTCAGATTCAACTCATTCAGATTCAGATTCAGCTTATTCAGATTCAGATTCATTCAGTTTTTATCAAACACCCCCTAAGACTCACAAGAGCAATTATAGAAAGAGAAGATATAGAGAGAAAGAAGAAGAGTAGTCTGTTACTTCACTATTCCAATATCTAGTCTTCTTACAAGGTAAGGGGTATTATTTATTTCATATTCTGAAGAGATATTATTTTTCGTATTCGTATGAATATTATTTTCGTTCAATACTCGTAAGGAATATCATCTTCATTCAATATTCATAGGAATATTATTTTCGTTCAACAGTCGTAAGGGATATTATTTTTGTTCAGTATTCATAAGGAATAATATTTTTTTTCATACTCTATAGTATGTGAGTAATATTATTTCGTCTCGTATTCCTGATTATACCCTCATTCTGTTAAAGTATTGCTTCTATACTTCGTGAAATTTATAAAATATCCTTGAAATTTGCGCTTCATCTAGTATCGTTTCTCAAGGATATTTTCTGCACATTCTTGTTAAATTTTAAGCTTTTCATGTCGGAGTACTGTCCATGAGTACTATTTATTTATATGGTACTATTCATAAAAGTACTATTCATAAAGTACTATTCACAGGATATTATTCTCGAAGTACTATTCACAGAGTACTATTCACCCGAGTACTATTCACCCGGAGTATTATTCATGACAAAAATTAATTTATTTTCGATCCAAATTATTTTTGATACAATATCATTCTTGAATTTTACTCCACAAAGCAGTATCGTGTTGACAATTTGAACGTTATTGAATTATGGATAAATTAAATTATAAATCTTTAAAAATTTATCCTTTGTTTCTTTTAATTGAATTCTTATATCATTGTCATCATCTTCATGCTTATATTGTGATGAAAGTCATCTTTGGCTTACGTGCATAGATGGACTGTTGATTTATATGATTATGTCCAGGGATCATTCGGTATAATCATGACCCGTAATGTTACAAATGATGTGGTAAAAGTCATCATTGGCCTGTAGTGCATTGATTGACAGTTATTGGTATGATTATGACCAGGGATTATTCGGTATAATCATGACCATTGATGATTACATGAATATCCTAGGCCATGGTGCAGGAATGATTCGATGATGTGGTTTATTTAATAAGCTAAGTCTCAGCGATAAAGTTGATGAAAAACTTTTTAAATCATAGAAGATAGTAGATATCATGCTCTACTTGACACTTCTAATGGATTTCTTATTCCACTGCAGTTAAACTTGTTGTCTATTATATTCTATCAATTTAACATTGTTGAAGGCTAACGATAACTTATTCTACATTATCTTAGTCATAATATTTCTTACTGGGCTAGTTGAGCTCACCCTTTTGCTTTCATTGTTCTCTTCAGGAAATGAGAACGTAGCCGGGACTAATCGGGGAACGGAGTGATGGTCCGAGATGGTGTAGGAAATGAGAATGTAGCCGGGACTAATCGGGGAACGGAGTGATGGTCCGAGATGGTGTTATAGTAGTCCTCACTATTCTATGAAATAGTGTGATAAAAAATGTATTGAGGACTCCATTTGAGTTTGAATACTGTTTAGAAGACAATATTCCTGTTAAAGCTCTCAACTATGTTTTGTCGTATTTTTTACGACAGTTGTATAATTAAGTTTGTATTTGTATTCTGTATCCTGTAATTGGTGACTCAAGATGGGTGATGTATACCTATTTTGGGGGCGTCACAAACACCTTTTAAACTATTAAACTATATACATATATAATAAGGCAAAATTAAGTTTTTTTGATCATTTGTCTTTGATAGGAGACTAGAATTTAACTTCTACTAACTTTTTTTTAAATCCCCTTGATTTTATTTTATTAACTAATATTAAAACACTATTTAAACTTAAAATTTAAGTAGAACCTACTATTTATGACCCTGAAAAATTTTAGATTAACTTATTACTTTTATTAATAATTTTATTTTTTTATAGAAGTCCTTTACTAATATTGATTTTCGTGAGCCTAAATTAAAACACATACGAATCATTGATAATATATTTAAAAATGATATATCATACAGTAATAAATTATTCTACTATTATATCATAATTATCCACAAACTAAAATATTGAAACACATGTATGCTATATTTAGTTGGAGAAATTTGAATTAGTATTTACAACATAAATGGCATAATTATTATAATATAGCTATACTACAATATAAAATCATAATAATTAACTAGAATTAAATTATAAAGAGACGTAATGATAATGTTTTATGAGTACTTAGTGTTTTAGTGTTTTTTTTAAAAAAAGGCAAAAAACAGGTTTATTATATAAATAACATTATTTTTAATATTTATTTGTTTTAAATATGGTGTTTATAAAAATATTAAATTTCACAAATTAACTTACTATTGTTATTAGAATGATTACAGTATTTGCTTAAAAATGAAATACAAACTACATACAATTATCTACTATAATTAGTCTATATACATATATAATAAGATAAAACTTAATTTTTTTGGTCTTCATCTTAATTTGGTATAAACCTAGAATTTAACTATTACTAAAATATTTTTTAAAATCTCCCTAATTTTAATTTATTTATTTTTAATAAGTCTATAATTTAATTTTAATTAACACACTTTTTAATGTGTAAAGAAAGAATAAAGGAGGAAAAATATTTTTGAATACCCCAATGGTACGCCATTCGTATCATTTGGCCTTCCATACTTATTGCTTAGCTCAATTGTATAACTATTTTTTGAATTACAAATATATAAAAATTAAGAGTTTTATTTATTTTCTCTCTCTCTTTTCCTAGTTCTTCTCCATATTTTAATTATCACTCAATTCTTTATTTCCTTTTATTGTTTCTCCGATCAACCCATGACCTTTTTAATAATTTCAATTTTAGACCCCTGATTTTACCTTTCTTTTTTTTCTGAACCCTCATTTTGGAAATCAAACCTCATAAAGGAGAAATAAACAAATTCACAAACATAAACCTCACGCATGGAAAGTTGCATTTGAAAGATCAAATGATAAAATTTCCATCCCATGTAATCCTTCTATTTTGAACCAAGAAAGAGATTTTCTATACCAAGAGAGGGGCTTTCAACAAACGTGAAAAGACCATAAAAAATAATCACAATTTTAAACACCAATTAAGACATTATTGATAGACACATAATTAACACATTTTAATATTCTCATATTTATTATTTTATATGCTTATTTTATTTAACTAATATATTTATTTTGTTTTATAGGAAATAATATTTATTTTTCTTGGGGAACAAATAAAGGATTTATATCCAATTTTTATAGATGAAAAATGACTCTCGAAGGATTACCATATAGAGATTGAAGTTGAGAAGAAAAGAAGAGGAAAAAAAAAAGAAACAAAAATGTCCAAGTTCAATGAATCTAAATTAGGGCACAAATTTATTTTCCTATAAATATGTCTCTTGTTTTAGAGAGGAGTATGAGGTATTGTATTAGTTTAGGTTAGGAGTATGGGTAGATTAAATTATTTCTTTATTGTACGTTTGTTGGATGATCGTTGATTAGAGGGAGTTTTCTTATTTATTTTTTAATATTCTTCCTTTTTTTTATTTTAGTTAGTTTAATTATTTTCCATGTTTAACTAATTTTTTTAATTTAGGATGAAGATGAAATTAAATAATTGTTCTTGATAATATTTTAATCTCTTCTATTATTTATGTTTTTATGTTTAATTGATTTCGCCTTCATGTTTTGTTATTAAAATACATTTATTTTATAGTTCTTATGTGATTTTAAATTAATTAAGAGGATTTGATAGATTATTGTTAAGATATGAGTTTTTCATAATTCATCTTTGCTCAAAGAAGTTTTGATGGGCTATAGTTAATTTTTAAATTTTCATAATATATGTTTGTCCACGTTAATTGTAAAATTACTAAATTAAAGGGAAAGAAGATCAAAATCATAGTTGAGTCATAAAAATAGAAGAGATTGAATTATATGTTATGTCTATTATTTAATGGATTCGGATTCCTAAATTGTTTCTTCATTATTTATTTTCATATTCTAGTTAATCAATTCTCAATCTTTATTTCTAATTCGCCTAAAATATATATTAAGGAAACATTAAAATTAATCTAATCTTTATGAGTTCAACCTGTACTTGTCAGTTTTTCAATTCGACAATGTATACTTGCAATACATAATTTTAACACATCAATCATCAACCCTGACTTAACCTTTCTATTTAGAATCAAATTCCTTATATCCAAATTACTGCCTTAAACTGACATATCTTAACTTTTAACAATGGATACTTTTGACATTAGTACAAACTGCACAAACTTGCACAATATTCCAACTAAAATTCTTTTCTTCATTTCAAATCAAAATCAAATGAAATTTTTACTTTTACACTGTATGGAAATGTTTTTTTTTTCGAGTTGTTTTTAGAAGAGAAAGGGGGATAAATAAACCACGAGTGTGTTTAGTGTTTTTTTATAGAGAGAAAATTATAAATTCTTTTCTCTGCATAAGGAACTAAAAGTTTTAGAGAGAAAGTGCAGCGTTTTTTCTCCTCTCTCTTCCGGTCTTCCCTTTTATTTTGTCAACTCTTTTATTTTTATTAAAACTTGCATAAGCCTTAACTATAAGAGCATCTCTAACAGAATCTTCAATTACTTTAAGATACTTAAATAAGTGAGTCGCATTAAAAAAATTATCTCCAATAGCCTCTTCAACCTTAATCATTAAGGGTGTAAACGATTCGAACCGGGCCGAACAGAGAGCTACTCGAATTCCACTCAAAATGATAAACTCGTACTCAAATTCAGTTTGAATTCGAATTATATTTAAAAATTCCTACTCAGATTCGACTCGACTCAAATATTTATTACTCGAATTCGATCCGACTCGACTCGAATATTTATTCAAACTACTCGCGATCTTCAAATTCAAGCTCGAATTCGAATCTCCACATAATAACTAGTTTTATAATAAATATAATTATAAATTGAATTTGTTATTTTACTTAAAAATGAGAAAATATATTTATTATTACACTTTACAAATATAAAATCACAATTAAAATTAAAAATAAAACAAAATAATAACTAATTATCCTAATTTGATTTAAATTTGTATATATTATAAGAGAATGTATCGAACATCTAATTAATCGAATATGTATTAACCGAGTATGTATCGAATCACAATAAAAAATTCGAGTAGTTTGAATCTTAAACGAGTCGAGTATAACCTTGCTTAGATTCTACTCATATTTTTATTCGAACTATTTTTAATGCTCAGATTTGGATCGATCATATTATTAACGAATCTGAGTCTCGCTCGTATTTTTTCGAATCGAGCCCGAACTGTGTTGGCTCGTTTACAGCCTTATTAGTCATCAAATCTGCAACCTCATTCTCTCTCTTCAAAACATTTACGAAAGGCTAAAAATATTTATTTTGCTTAGGTTTGATGTACAGTTCATTGAATTGAAGAGAATGATGAGACACAAAATATGAAAATAGCAAATAATGCTCTTCAAATTGTCACATAGGTCAACAAACTTCAATTTGAAGAGTTTTTTTTGCTACTACTATTGGAGATGCTCTAAGTCGATAACTTTAATTTTGAAAATTTGATAGTGTGGGTTACTTATTCCATAAATGAATAAGAAAATTGATATTTTCACAACACTTTTTGATATTTTCACATGAAAAAATGTCGTTATAAATCCTATAGCGACGGTTTTTTCCGTTGCTATATATCTATAACGACATTTTTCATGTAAAAATATTATTTTCTGTTGTAGAAATATCAGTTTCCATGAATAAAAGAATCAATTGGAAAGCTCTACAGAAAAAAAAAAATTTGTTTCGAAAACAATCAAAACTAGGCAAAATGATTAAAACTTAATTTACCAACAGGTTTCTAGTTATACTTTTAAGCTAACAACTAGGCTTTGTGTCCCTACTTCTGACAATTTAATTAAATGATATGACCCGATCTTTTGAGAGTTAACTCTGACTACCTAAGTAACAACTCATGTGAAATCCTAAGTTCAGTCAGATTCCTCTAGTCAAATTTCGAATCCAAAATGAATTAAATTTATCCAAATAATATTATCTTAAATCACTAGTTTAATAAGTATTTTATTAACTTATGTTAGCTCTACCACATGTTCACTTACTATTATTAATAACTTAATTTTTTATATAAAAATAATTTTTTCCTATATATTTCAACGTGATATTAGAGTATTACACTAATAATGGTGTAAACTACTCTTGTTTTGTTTTGATACAAATTTATCATTTTGAAAAAAAAAATTGGTTGTACGGTAATGATATCTTCGAACTAATACTAAATCTCTCCCGAGCAATTTTAAGGGTACATTTTGGAGAATTCTTCTCGGAGTTGACTCCCAAATTTCAATCTAAAAAATAAGGGAAAAAGCAAATTTCCTTAACCATTAAGCCTAGAGGTGACAAACGGGCGGGCGGGCCCGGGCCGGGCCAAGCATGGGCGGACTAACGGTGGGTCGGGCTAAAAAGATCCGGATTTTGGCAGATCAAAAATATTAGGCCCGTGGCGGCAGGCTTCTTCCCCTGTTTTTTTTTTAAAAAAATTTTGCTATACCAAAAATAGTAATAATAATAAATATTAAAAATAATAAAATAATTTATAATAAACAATAATTCTAATTACCTACATTAACTACATACCTCAATCAATTAAAATTTTAATAGTATTATAAATTACTTTCAAAGTATATAATCAAATTTGATTTTTTAAAATTATACTTTAAAATTAATATAATTTATTTAACTTTAAAAATGCATTCATGACTCCACAAATATTGTTTCAAGAGATATCTAATTAATTTCCAAGATTTATACTATTTGGAACTTGGAGATGCCAAGATTTTAGCAATTTGAATATTTAAATTGATTTTCGGAGATTTGCATGACATGATTTTAGGCATTACCCAATATCTCATTATTAACAACCACATCAATTAAGAAATTTCAAACTACAATTATTATTTACTACAACTACAATAATTAAAAATATATTTTTATATTGAAGATTGCATTAAAAGTAAATAGTTGTTGTAGCTCAGTTGGTTTGAACTCTTATTTATTTACTTACAAATCTTGTGTTCAAACCTTATAACCCACAAGTAACAACTTTTTGTATAAAAAAAAAAGTTTCACGGGCCACGGGCCGGGCCAAAAACGGTCCAAATTTTTTGGACTAAAAAATTACGACCCAAAACCCAACCCGTGGCCGACCCCGGCCTGACCCGCGGGCCTGGGCCATCTTTGTCAGGTCTAATTAGGCCAACTCCTCCGGCTGTTTTGGGATTCAATTGGCTTGTTGAATGCAAACGAGAATATGATCACTTGTTGAGTAGATGGGGAAGATCACATGATCTCCTACTCATCAACTTGAGGTAGATCTTGTTAACAAGTGGTCCTAACAAAGGAACAAGGCCATGTGCCATGTGGTCCATCAAGTGCTACCAAGCCAGATTTTGCAGTATTGCACGGTTAGTACTTGCATATTATTATTACTACAAAAATGTTAGGGGGACCGTGGATGGCGACTAGCCAATTTTTTTTATGAGTCCGAAAAAATTAATATGATTTAGGGTATTGAAATTTTTATAAAAAATAGTTATTTAGGTGTTATTTGAATACATATAAAAAACAGAGTTGTACAGTCTGTGTAATCTTGTTTTTTATATGTATTCAAATGACACCTAAATCACTATTTTTTATGAAAATTACCGTTCCAATAAATCACATTAATTTTTTGGGAGTCATAACAAAAAATAAAAAATAAATTTCCAACCAATCGGTCCCCGTAGAAGGATTAATATTATTATTATTATATTTACGTAGCCTTTGATTACTTATTAGAATACAAATCCAAGTCCAATTTGACTACATTATAATGGTCTGACACGGTTCTTTCTACATACTATAATTAATTCCTAAAAAGTCAAATATTTTTTTAATTATATTTACAATTAATTTAATGATTCCTTGATTTATAGAACGTGATGGATCGATATTCTCAATCCTTAATTTATTTATTTTCAAAGGCGGATAGAAGTTCTTGATGCCAAAAATAATACTCTAGTTAAAATGGATGCTGAACTTTACTTAAAAGTTTAATTTTGTATTAGTTAATTTGGTTGTTGATCGTGTTGGTATACTAGCTACGGCAATTTTAACTTTATGGAAAATGATTTATGTAGGGAAAATAAAAAGAGTTAAAATTTAATATATTGTCAGGTTATACATGAGTATGTCTGACAATTTCTCCCATACTCCACGGGTCCTGTCCAATCCCGACCTTAATGTGAACCAAATTTTGTTTTCGGGGTTGGGATTGGTTCGAGAAATAATTTCATATTAGTGGGGCAGATATGTGGAGGGATTCTCTGAACTATACCCGCCCCAATGTCAGGCGAGCGATCTAAGATTCATAACATTAAGAGTGTTCGTCGGTAAAATATCAAATTGATACTAATTTTGAATTCCATTAGAATCAAGAATCGAATTTATTTTTGTGTCGCACTGATAATATATTGTACAGAAAATAAAATTATTTAATATATCACATATATTCATTTTTTTCGGTTTTTATCGATTTCTAAAAAATATGTACCAGTACAGATCGGTTCCAAAATTTTTGAAAACCCCTATATATATATATATATAACATGTCATAAATAAAGTATCTATGATGGCAAAATTACTCTTATTTTAATGATATGTCATGATTATTATATCACTTGTGTATTATACGCTATCAATGTATTAAATTTTAATTCAATAATAAATATATTAAAAAACACAAATGATTTACAGTCTCATATTAAAGTATATGAGTAAATTCGACCTAATGACTAAATTTTGTGTGTGAAATTAAATTCCAAAGAAATGTATTAATGAGTTATGGGTATGTATATGCGCGCGGGGTTCTCCCTCACTACACTTGTTTTTTGACGTGAATTTGTATATATTATTTGACAATGAAGTGCAACTTGACAGATATAAATTTGTAGGTTCCAATATGATTATAATAATGACTTGTTTTTTGTGTGAATCTAAATTTTATATATATATATATATATATGGATTGATCTATAGTCAATGTTGTCAATTTAAGAATATCTTTACGATACATCGCGACTCTCCATCCGAAGATCAAATTGTTAATAGAGCCATCGTCCGCAGTTTAATTTTTAGTATTCTATAATTTAATATTGTGAACGAGACATATTACCAAAATAGCACTCCTTGTAAATGTCACATGTCCGCAGTTAGGTATGATCCAAATCCAATTTATTTTTTAAAATTTTTTCCAAATCACAATAGATCCTATCACTGTAATATGGACTAAATTCTATTGATTTTATGACGGATCCTATCGCTAATATGGAATTTCTGCCGGGAGATATTCAGTCAATTACTACTGTGCCATCGGGTCATCTTCGGCTTTAGCTTTTGCAAATCCAAACTCTCTTTGGCCACCAAAACCAAACTCTATCATCAGATGGCAATATCCAATTTCTTGGCAAATCCATCAGCACAACAAGTTGCCGAACTTGACAGTTTTCTATGGTTTCAGTTGGCGGCGGAGGAGAATAATATTTTGATTTGAAGAAAATTAAAGAAAATTTGAATTTGGGTCATAATTAACGTTATTAGTTTAATACTGCAGACAACACATATTTAAAATTAATGTCGTTTCTCAATTGATCAAAGGTCCACAGTTTAATATTGTGAATGAATAACTTTTACAAAAAATGATATTTTAGTATGTGTTTCATCCATAGTATTAAAATGTTAACGAGAACTCTATTAACCATTTCTTTATATACCTTATCTGTAGTGTTAACGTCAATATCTTCTGCCACGTCCCAATCACGTAAGACGTCCTAATTCTGCACACTAAACACAGTCAACACCAAAAGCTTGACGGCTTCGACCGTCGGGGGATAGCTCAGGCGTGAGAGTCAGTACAGGCAATCACAAGGGTTAACAATGGAGGATAAAATATCTAGTGTATTGAGAGAGATAGAATTATCAATTGTATGTGCGTACCTTCTGCTTGAAGACTCCCTTGCTATGTTATACTCTCAGACCCGGTTTACCGTGCCATTTATTACCGACATAGCCCCCCACTCCTCAGTGATCTCTCGCCGATCGCATTTGTGTCACCTTTTTCCTACATTGTTTTCTGCCGCCACGGCTATAAATCCCATCCACATTAATGATCTGCGGAGACTTTCTAGTCAACAGCCTTCCCTTTTCATCATTACAAGTCAAAGTAATAGATATTTAATATCTAATGGGTCAGTCCAATGATCCGACCCGGTTTTATAAAGACTTAACATAAATAAGATAGTGACTAGGCTCAATAACATTAAGACCCAATAGTGGAGACCCAATGGACTAATTAAATAAGTAGGCCCAATCCATCCGGCCCAATATATGAAATATCATGACCCAACATTGCCCCCTAGTTTTTTATTAAATAGAATATTAATAGAAAACTATAAACGGTCCATGATATTATAGGAGCTGATAGGGTTGAAATAGATCCAAACTGAAATTTGTCAAAGCCCAACCGGTGAAGGATAAAAAATGAAAAGATGGACTAAAATCGGAAGTACAATTGAAAGGCCCAATATGGTAAGTGCTTGAGACTTAACCCGGACGCCACCCTTTCGAATTCGTGATTATGACTGTCAATTAAATGTGCAGCCCTTGTGTACCGTGTAACCATCAGTATAAAAGAAAAACTTTACCAAAATTGACAGTTTTACCTGTCAATTTGAAATTCAGACGACTCTCAAGCTCTCGATCTTCCTCTTTCAGACTTTTCTTCTCTGCAAATTGATAACAATGGCTTCCCAAGATTCTGCACAAGGCTCGCCTCTTCTGGTAACACCGATTAATGTCGTTCCACCAAATCCAAGCCCTAACAAAGAAGCCTCAAGCTCCAATCCCAAAGGTGCGAAAACTAGCAAGAACCCACCTCCAAACCCCCCCCCCCAACTCCCTCTGAATTCTATAGGAGTACAGAACGCTTCTCTCATGCCAACACCCCCTCTACTGTTACTGAAATTGATCTGAAAAGGATTCAAAGTTGATATCATATCCCGGATACTCACATGGTTAGAGTCCCTAGATCCGGTGAGAGAATGTACCAACGGCCAGAAGGTTGGACGGACGTTCCTGTGACCATACTTGAGAAGGGGGTTCGATTCCCCCTTCATATCTTTTTGGTAACCCTTTTAGGGTTTATTGGTGTTAGGTTCGCCCAATTGGTACCGAACTCCTACATTCACATCCTCGCCTTCATTGCATTCTTCCATGAAGTGGGTGTCGAACCAACCCTTGATTTTTTCTTTACTGTTTACAAAATAGGTCAATCTAGGGAGAAAGGGTTCAAAGCTCTGAGCAAGCAACCACCGAAGACAGGTGAAAAATTTGATAGGCGCTCTTTAGTAAACACTCCTTCGAGTAACAGGGGATGGCACAAGAAATGGTTTTTCGTTAAGGGGCCAGAAATTGCATCCTTGCCGAACTGGGTTACACACGAAAAAGTTTCTGCTGACTTCGAAGATATCTCAGAAGAAAGAAAAAATGAAATGGTAGAGCTCTTCGAGAATTTTCCCTCGAAGGAATGGAATTATTTACTTCTTACCAAGCAAGCATGGCTATACAACCATAAATGTAAGAATTGATCTGTCTTGTGTGTACAAATATTTAGAAATTCATGTAATATAAATTCTGAGGCAGGACTGTTTACTTTTTGCAGTATCTTTGATTAGACCAAACTCTTCGGAGGTAAAGGATTTTGAAGATTTCACATCGGAAAATCTTCTAAGTCACTTGAGACTCCGATGATAGAAGCTACCCCCGAAGAAAATCCAACTGTTGAGACACCCATCATTGACCCTCACGGAGATGAGACGGAAGCTGATGACCTTCCTCCACCCGAGGAAGCCCTTCAACCACGCCGGAAGAAGAGGGCCATTCGAAAACTTCGATCGATTCCCACATCTACAAATCCTGAACATGTCGTTGAACCTGAACCGGTCACCAATCCTGCACCTGCTTAAGGAAGTCTACTTGATCTGCCAGTAAACGATAGGAAAAGACTTCTTCGAGTCAAGAAACTGAAGACCAAGGTCACTCCCCTGACTACCGAGGAGCTCAGAGTGCCTTCATCGTTAATCAATCTACCTTTTGTGCCCCTTGTAAAAATACAAGTTTCTGACGGCGATGAGCAGATCGAAATTGTTTCAGCATTATCCAGAAAAAGAAAGCATCCTTCTGATAGCCACCCGAGTGCAGCGTCTGCTCCATCACCACCTCACAACCCCACTCCAGTTCGATCTCCATCCCCCGAGAATATATATATGGATCCTTCACCCCCTCATGACCAAACCATGCCTTCTCCCCCAAGGCCTTCATCCCATGAGTTTCAAAATGATGCAATGGGGTCTCCGACATTATGGCCTTGGTTTAATGCCAATTTCCCGTTCCATCTCTTCGAAGCTTTCGTTCGGGAAACTAACGATCACCGATTCTTGTAATAAATGACGATCGGGATTTGGTTGACGAGGTACATGAGCTACTTAAGCGAAAGGTAATTTATTGTTTTTTTTTAACTTTATACACTTTTATCTCTGCTTAAGTGTCTGAAATTGATTAAATACTGTTTGAATATGTAGGCAAATGCTATTTTTGGGCTTTTACGTCCCAGACATGTCAATGCTGAGGCCGAAGAGGAGGCCATGAAGAATGAAAACAATATGTTGAAGTCAACGTTGGCTAGGGAGAAAAGTCAACACGACGGTGTTCTTCATACCAACGAAGGTCTTAGGAAGGAATTGGCTCAAGCTAAAGAGGATCTGAAGGCTTCTAATGACGAATTGAAGTCGACCAAGGAGGAGCTGAAGGCGACAAGGGCTAGTCAACAGGACATGACGACTATGAATGCCGACCTTGTTGAGAAAAATGAGGTTCTGAAGACTAAAAATGAAGAACTCGTCACAGCCAACCGAAGCTTGGCAGTGCAAATCGATGAAGTTCAGACGAAGGCCCAAGATGACAAGGAAGCACACCTGGCCAAACGTCGAAAGCTTCACGATAAGCTGAAGGCCTTGAAGGAGCTGGGCCCTCCTTTGACTGATGACCTCCGTAAGCAAATTCAAGAGGAATATCGGAAATTTGATGAACTGAATGCCGAAATCCTGAAGGTATATTCTGAAGGTTACGACATTTGCAGAGGTCAGGACAAGGAGAAGCTAATTGCAGCTCAACTAGATCCAGCCCTTCTTGATTCTGAAGACGAAGGTGGTGCTTGAATAGGACCTTACCGCTTTTTAATGTTAGAAGTTTTGTAAAGAAATTCTGTTTTTATTTTCTGGTTGTATGAACTCGTTTTAATATTAATGACATGTTTGTTATTATGACTTCTGCATAGTTCGTTTCTTGTAAATAATTCAGCATTAATAATCTTGAATGTACTTAACTTAGATTATAAATCAGATAAGGCATATAACAGTTAAGTTAAGAAATGGTGTGAACTGAATTCAATGAAGTGAACTGAATGAACCGAACTCAACACTTGAACAAAATAAATTAATGCATACTTATCGTTTCCGAAGTGTGAGACAGGTCATGTATAAGATGAATTCGGCTGATCCTCCTTGCACCATCGGGATCTTATTTACCACTCGGGTTAAAACAAGTATATAAGGACATTTGTCTACCATGCGGGGTATAACAAAGATATAAGGACATTGGAATTTGTTTACCACACGGGGTGAAACAAATTCATAAGGACACTCCTGACAAAAAGGCTACCATCGAATGGTCAGCGAGTCCGACCATACCTCCTTACTTCAGTGCATATTGATTTACCACTCGCGGTATAAATAATATTAAAAGGACCATGGAATTTGTCTACCACACAGGGTATAACAAACCAATAAGGACACTCCTGCCGATAAGGCTACCATCGAATGGTCAGCGAGTCCACCTTGTCCTCCTTACACCGATGAAGTTTACCTACCCTGAAGGGTCTGACAAATTCATAAGGACCACCTGCCAAAAAGGCTACCATCGAATGGTCGCGAGTCCCCCCCCCCCCCCCCGTCCTCCTTACACCATTGTGAACTTAGGACCAATAGGAAGAAGATCAATTGTGAAAAAGTGAAACTTTTATTGATGATGAACTACCATTTATAGACTTCCGATAAACTGACTCGATCTCTATTGAAATTATTTCCGAAGTCTGCCAGCATGCCAAGTGTTCTTGATCCCGGATCCGTCCAATACCTTTAACCGATAAGTCCCGGGCTTCGGTACTTCAATTACTTCATAGGCCCTTCCCAGTTTGGCATCAGCTTTCCCATGTTCTGAGGCGTAGACGCTTCGACTTCCCTAAGGACAAAATCTCCCACTTTAAATCTACGAAGCTTAACCCCGTTGTTGTAATGCTTGGCTACTCTCTGTTGGTAGGCTACTAACTTGATTAAAGCCACCTCTCTGACTTCTTCCACCAGATCCAAGTTGACCTTCAGTCCTTTATCGTTGTAGATCTCTTTAAATTGGCTAACCCGAAGACTCGGAGATCCAATCTCAACTGGGACTAAGGCATCGGTACCATAGGCCAACTCGAAGATGAATCCCTGTCTTAGTCCTCTAGTAGTCCGATAAGCCCATAACACGCCGAAGCAGCTCCTCTCGCCATCTTCCTTTAGCTTCATCCAATCTGCGGGCTGATCCCATTCAAAGAGTTGCTCATTGGTCACTTCAACTTGCCCATTCGACTGTGGATGAGCCACCGAAGTCTTCTTGTGCTGAACTCCAAGCTCTTTCAGAAATTCTTCAAACTTCGATCCCACGAACTGGCGTCCGTTGTCCGATATCACCACTTTAGGAATTCCAAAACGAAACACTACGGATTTCTTTATGAACTTCAAGCACTCTTTCTCCGTTATTAACCGAAGTGGCTTCGCTTCTACCTATTTGGTCATATAATCGATAGCAACTATGACAAAACTGACCTGACCTTTAGCTTTCGACAACAGACCCAGTATATCTACCCCCCAGACAGCAAAGGGTATAGGAGAAAAGATCGAATATAGCTCTTCTGGTGGCTGATGTGGGATCGGACTGTTAAGCTGAAATTTCTCACACTTCTTCACATACTCTGTAGCTTCCTTGAAGATCGTAGGCCAGTAGTACCCCTGCCGAAGTACTTTGTAGGCCAATGACTTAGCAGCCATATGGTCATCGCAAATACCCTCGTGAACCTCCTGAAGAGCATACTCAGCCTCAGATGGAACCAGACATTTCAACAATGGTGACAAAAATGACCTTCGATAAAGGTCCCCATCAATAAGAACGAAGTTGGCACTCTTGTACTTGATCTTCTTTGCCAACATCTGATCCGAAGGAAGAACGCCATCTGCCAAATATTTAATGTAGGGAGTCATCCAACAGTTAGAGCGTTCAATGCACATCACTGCTTCATGCTGGATACTCGGCTGCTGCAGAACCTCCAAATAAATTGACCCATTGAAAACATCGGCCTTCGTAGTGGCCAGTTTCGACAATGCATCGGCAATGGAATTGTCGTTACGCTCTATACCCTGAAACTCGTAGGAGACGAAATACTGAAGTCAGTCTTTTAACTCTGCCAAATACTTGATCATTCTCGCCCCGAAGCTTCATAATCTCCTGATACTTGTTTGACAACCAACTGAGAGTCACTGTAAATGATCAGCTTCTGAACTTCTAGACTCTTCGTCAGTCGAACTCCTGCTAGCACTGCTTCGTACTCGGCCTCGTTGTTCGTTGCTCTGAATCCAAATCTGATGGCCTGTTGTACCTTGAATCCCTCCGGACTTTTAAAAATAATCCATGCCCCACTGACATCCGCATTAGCAGTTCGGGGATGATATTCAATAAAAAATTATGATAATTCCATCGTTCATGCTGTTAATCTCCCCGAAACTTCTGGCTTGCTCATCACCTTCTTCAATGGTTGATCCGTGTAAACGACCAGGAGCCGACCTTAAAAATATTGCCGAAGCTTTCGACTAGCAATTATCAAAGAAAAAGCAAATTTTTCAATATTTGGGTACCTGGTTTTAGCATCTCTTAGGACATGGCTGACATAGTAAACCGGATGTTGCTTCCCTTTGACTTCCCGAACCAACACTGCTCCAACTGCCAACGAACTAGCTGCCAGATATAAGTACAAGGTCTCAGCAGGAGCAGGTTTCACCAATAAAGGAGCCGAAGACAAATATGTCTTTATGCCTTGGAAGGCGTCTTCACACTCCGAAGTCCACTGGAATGTTTTCGTGTTCTTCGGTCCCTTCAGTGTATCAAAGAATGGCAAGCATCTCTCTGCCGATTTGGACATGAATCTCCTTAAAGCTGCAATCCTACCAGTCAGACGTTGAACGTCCTTGAATGACTGAGGAGTTTTCATGTCTAGAATAGCCTGGATCTTCTCCGGATTGGCCTCAATGCCCCTTTGACTGACCAGATAACCTAGGAACTTTCCTGCACCGAGCCCGAAGGTGCACTTTGCAGGATTGAGCCTTAACTTGTGATGACGAACCGTCTGAAAGCATTCCTCTAGGTCGTCCAGGTGTTTCTGAACTATCATGTCGTCGACGTACACCTCCATGTTCCTTTCCAGCTGCTTCTGGAAGACAAAGTTCATCATTCTCTGGTAAGTGGCTCCAGCATTTATCAAGTCGAAGGTCATCTTCTTGTTGGCATACACCGAATGGTGTGTGATGAATGCTGTCTTCGGAATGTCTTCCTTGCACATGAAAATTTGATGATAACCTGAAAAAACATCCATAAAGATTAGTAGTGCATACCCCGAAGTCACATCAATAAGTTGATCAATGTGGGGTAGAGGATAGAAGTCCTTCGGGCAAGCTTTGTTCAAGTCCGTGTAGTCGATGCAAACTCGCCATTTCCCGTTCTTCTTCTGCACCAACACTACATTTGCCATCCACTCCGGATAATCGATCTCGAAGATGAATTCAGCAGCTATCAGCTTGGCAATCTCTTCATCAATGATCCTCTGACGCTCAGGTGTGAAAATCCGCCTTTTCTGCCGAACTGGCTTCTTTGATGGATCCACACCTAGTCCGTACTTCAACAATCTTTCTACCGATTCGGGCATGTCTTGTGGCTCCCATGCAAAAATGTCCGCATAGCAGCGAAAAAGTTCCATAAGGTTTGTCCGAAGAGGTTCCGGCAGACCCGAACCAATCTTCACTGTTTTGTCTTTCTTTCCGATGACCAGCTCGATCTCCTCTGTCTCTCCTACAGGAATAACCAATGGCTCTGAACTGCTTTCAGTGAAGGGTTTGATCTCAATTGCCATGGTTTGATTTTGCTTACTGACCCCTACTCCCGAAGCGATCACAGAATTCCAATAACATCGTTTGGCCAGGTCTAAGTCCCCTGCTACCTCTCCAACTCCATGGCCGTGGGGAACTTGATTTTGAAATGAGGGATGGAAGTCACTGCTTGGAGAGCAGTCAAGGTAGGTCATCTCAGTATGGCGTTGTAGGCCGAATCTACATGCACAAATGCTATTTGGGTTATTATTGATAGATTAACCAAGTCTGCACATTTCTTGCCGATACGGGAGACTTATTCTCTTGAACGTCTTGCTAGTATGTATATAAATGAGATTGTGAGGTTGCATGGCATGCCAGTATCCATAGTTTCAGATCGTGACCCAAGATTCACTTCAAGATTTTGGGTTAGCTTGCAAAAAGCTATGGGTACGGATTTACGATTCAATTCGGCATGCCATCCTCAAACGGACGGACAATCAGAGAGGACTATTCAAACTCTTGAAGATTTATTAAGACTCTGTGTCTTAGACTTCAAGGGCAGTTGGGATAAGTATTTACCATTGGTGGAATTCTCCTACAACAACAGTTATCAGGCAAGTATAGGTGTGGCTCCATATGAAGCATTATATGGACGAAAGTGTCGCTCTCTAATATGTTGGGATGAGGTGGGTGAAGCAACATTGTTGGGACCCGAAAGTTAAATGCGTATGATCACTTAAAAGATCCAAATGATTCGACAACGTGTACAAACGGCACGCAGGATCGACAAAAGAGTTATGCGGATCTTCATCGAAAGGACGTGAAATTTAGTATAGGGGATCATGTATTGTTGCGTGTTGCCCCCATGAAGGGAGTTACAAGATTCGGAAGAGAGGAAAGCTCAATCCACGATTTATCGGTCCATTTCAAATTCTTGACCGAGGAGTAGGTAATGTAGCCTATAGACTCGCGTTACCTCCTCCGAAAGTATGTCTCGTGTTCATAATGTGTTTCACATATCCGTATTTCAGAAATATGTGAAAGATCCGAACCACGTTATTGAGTTAGAACCGAACGAGATAAATGAAGACTTAACGTATGAGAAGGTACCACAAGATCATGGATAGGAAGGAGCATGTCCTACGATGAAGAAGGTCATACCACAAGTTAAAGTTTTGTGGAGGAACCATGCTATAGAGGAAATGACACGGGAATTGGAACGAAATGAAAGTGAGGTATCCTCACCTTTTGAAACACTGTGTATGCGTATGTCAATTTCGAGGACGAAATTTCATAAGGAGGGAGGTTGTAAGACCCCAAATAATTAATAAATGAAATTTAATTTCCTCTATTTATTATTTTGAAATAGTAAGGGTTGATGTGATTAATGTGGATAATTATGGGTAAAATATGCAAATATTTCAAAATAAGTAAATGGTTATAAAATATTCATTGTTGTCGGAGAATATTCGTTTGATCGTGGAATATTAAATCGCTTCGGAATATTCGTACAACTACAAGCAGCCCATGTGTGGGCCCCATAACTGAAAGCGATTGGAGGAAAAGAAAACGACAAATATAAGTTGTTTAAAAATAATCTACGTAGTTGTTACCGTTTACATTCTTTCGGAATACGGTGGTTAAAAACACAAGAATGTCGCTGCGTTGTTGCGAAGACACCAGTATTGCACCAATTATTGACTCTTACATAAGAAGGCACTACTCAATAATGGTTACATAATTACTTTGTTTAGTATTTTATTTTATTGGTTCAATAATTGTTGCGTTGATATTTTATATTTGTCATTGTTTCAATAATTGTCATTACACAAGATTTTTCATTATCGGCAATAATTCATATTATCTGAATAATATTATTAGATAACATTATTGGCAATGTCTAGAAAGTTCTGCATCTAAGGAGAGGTTTGGTCACCTAATTGCGCCATTAAGAAGGAGAAATTCTTATTGGAAAGCCCTCTTTCCTGAACCGCCTCAGTTGTCGATATTGTGATTCGTAATATTATTTGTGAATAATTAATTATTGATTCATATGATGAGGAAAATATTGATTTTATGTGGATATAGATGGAGAAAATTTTTAATGTGACAATTGTTGAAAATTAATATTTTATCTTTTTCTGATAAAATAATTCATTTAAATATATATATTATTATATTTTAATAATATAATAATGGTGATATTTTTACAACGAATATGGGATATATGAGTATACGAGGAGGAAGAATATTTTTGTTGCAATAAATGTTTAAAACATGTTAAACATGTCGGTGGACCCCATTTATTGACTGAAATTTGATTATAGCCTCTAAAATCGCCCGTTTGTGGATTTCGGCCAATTTATGTTTGGAATTTGGAAAAACTTTCTTCTGCAAAGTTGTAGAGAATTGAATTTTCTATAAAAACTCGCGAGATTCGAATTTTCTGACAAAAGGACTATTTATTGTGAATTATTGAAGTTCCGGAGTTCCGAAATAATTGATTTTTGGAAGTTTTAATTATTTTTATTATGAAAAATTTTTTTGTCATTAAAGGTGGGGCTTGCATGTGATGAAAATGCTGAATTTCAGATCTTAGAAAGTGTGCGTAGGAAAATTTAATATATATTAATATTTTAATTAAATTTTCTAACTTTTGGTTTCTAAGCATTTTTCATAAATAGGTGCTTAGGTTAGAATTGAAAATTACACTTTAAATCGAAGTTTTCTCTCTCTATATTATCGAGCGAATTTCTTGTGAGTATTTTGAGTATATTTTGAGTATTGCTATACGGTGCAAGTTCAAGTTATAGCTTTATATCCAAATTCCGGTGAAGTAAGATCGTCTTTTCCGAGGTAAGGGATATTATTTTTTTTCAGAATGATATTATTTCTTCAATATCATTATGTGAAATATTGATCTGAAGTTTTTATCAAATTTAGAACTTTTAGTGATCGGTTACTTATTCACGTGATACTGACCTTTATTCACGAATCACGACACTATTCATCGAAAAATGAAAATTTTTCTTTTCGTCTCAAAATATCTATTCGGATACTAGCTTTGATTGTATCCATGTTTTGATCATTCTTGAATTTTACACCACTATGATTATTTTTGAGGTATTTTTGGACGTGGATAAAACAAAGTACGAATCCTTAATCCTTAATCCTTGTCATTTTGTTTCAATCGGATTCGCTTTTTAAAAATATTTTTCATCATCCTCGGTCTTAAATGATGATATTATTGAATATCTTTGGCACAGAGTGCAAAGATGAATGATTTATGATGAATATCTTTGGCTTGTAGTGCAAAGATGAATGATTTCTGATGAATATCTTTGGCCCGTAGTGCAAAGATGAACAGGTGTTTAGATGAACATGACCAACTGGTGAATGTCCTTGGCTTTGTAGTGCAAGGATGAATATTTGATCCCGAGATATATATTGATTGATGTTACAGGATAAAAAAAATAGATTTATGAACTTTAAAATTCATACATAGAAGATAGTAGTTTGCATTCTCTACTTAACTCTTCTAATGAATTATTATTTCATTGCGAATATTGATTTAAAACTTGTTGTCTATTGTATTCTATTATATTTTTCCTGTTGAAGACTAACGATAATTTTGTTGTATATTATCTTAGTCATAATATTCTTTTATCGGGCTAGTCGAGCTCACCCTTTCCTTTTTGTTCCATTTTTCTTCTTAAGAGGCGAGAATATAATGAGTACGCAGTCGGGGTATGGAATGAAGGTTCTAGGGAGAGTTGTTTAGTAGTCCTCACCATTGTTGTAAAATAATGTATCAATAATTATGATGAGGATTTATTTGTATGTGGATATTATCAGATGGCAATATCTGTATTTAAACTCACAGTTTTACTATTGTAATAATAAAGTTGTAGTTGTTTCTGTACCGTGTATTGACAACTCAGAATGGGTGATGTAGACCTATTTTGGGGGTGTCACACCCATCCACTGCCTTGCATCATTTCTTAACATTGTAACAAACGTATGACACTTGGCAGCATCGGTAAAATCGTAATAATCCATCAGCCGGTCAAACGTCTGGCTATGGTCATAAGGGTCTCCAGACCCATCGTTACTTTCCATGTGAGGCAACTTCTTGGTGGTGTCTGTCTTCTCCTTAAGAATATCCGAGGAAAAAGGAGATGCCTTCTTTCCCGGAGTATCCTTCACCTGTTGAACCTCAGCCAACTGCTTCCGGAGCTCCTTCAACTCCTTCACCAAGAAATCTACGCCCTCCAGTTGCGAGAAGACCTCTTTCTCTGGTGATTCTTTCCTCTTCTGAACGGACCGGCCCCCTCTATCAGAAACCACTGCCTTTGATGGGCTTCTGGACTTACTTCGGCGTGTGGTCACATCGTCATCGCGATGAGAGTGCTCATGACGCCGCTCTCCCCTTCTATTTTCTGGCACGATCTCTCTCGACCTACTCCTCTGTCTGCCACCATTTCAACCTCGAGAACCAACGACAATAAGTGCTCTCTTCGACGCCTCAGGAGTTCTGCTCCTCGATTTCCTTCGGTTATGAGAACGGCCTCGAGACTCATGTACGAAATGCTCCTGCTCTTTCCCCTCTCGTCGTTGTATCTCCTTATGCCTACTATGCCTCTCAGACTGGGCATAAGTAGACGCCTCGTCTTTCAGATCGGCCATACGAAGCATCTGCACAGCTATATCTTCCCTCTGCTTCAGAAGGACCTCTAAAGCTTTATCTGTCTCTTTTGCCATCTTCGCCAACTTGGCAGTTTTGTCATCTCGACCACTTCGGTGGTGAGTTTTAGGCGGAGAACCCTCCACCTGCCTCCGATCCTGATCATGGCCTTTGTCATCAGCAAACACCAACCTCCGTCTGGCCCCACCATGAGCTCTCGAACGAGAACCCTTAGAAACATGCTTGGAAGCAATGCTCTCACTCTCATGAGCACTCTTCGAAGGACCCAGACGATCCTTGACAGAAATGTGTTGGACAGACGTGCTTACAGCCTTCAGTTGTCCTTCCGGCGTATCTGCTCTACTCCTCACCATCTTTCGAAGTAGAATAAATGGAAACTTGTGATTGAAAACTCAATGACACTAGAATACAACCCTCCTTCTAGCGCCAATGTTAACGCCAAGATCTTCTGACACGTCCCAATCACGTAAGATGTCTTGATCCTGCACACTAAACACAGTCAACACCAAAAGCTTGACGGCTTCGACCGTCGGGGGATAGTTCAGGCGTGAGAGTCAGTACAGACGATCACAAGGGTTAACAATGGAGGATAAAATATCTAGTGTATTGAGAGAGATAGAATTATCAATTGTATGTGCGTACCTTCTGCTTGAAGACTCCCTTGCTATGTTATACTCTCGCATCTTGGTTTCGTGTGCCATCTACTATCGGACACACATTTCACTCCTCGATGATCTCTGCCGACTGCATGCAGGTTGTCATTTTTTTTCTACCTTTGTTTATGCCACAAATTTACTATAATCCCATCCACATTAATAATCTGCAGACTTTCTAGTTAACAGCCTTCCCTTTTCATTATTACAAGTCAAAGTAATAGATATTTAATATCTAATGGGTCAATCCAATGATCCGATCCGATTTTATAAAGACTTAATAAATAAAATAATGACTAGGCTCAATAATATTAAGATCCAATAGATTAATTAAATAAATAGACCCAATTCATCTGGTCCAATATATAAAATATCAGGACCCAACATGTAGTAATCACATCATCGAAAGTCCGTGGTTGAGGTGCTGATGGTGCCAAATTGTATATGTTGATTTAATTTGGGAGTTGGTGTGGATCATATTTCATCCTGCTCCTTCATGCATGGGTATGTCATTTGTAATTTTGCACTAGTTTTAAAATGAATAACTTTATATACGTAAATTATTTATAAAAAAAATTGTGCATAAATATTAGAATTCAGGTAATGCTTGTCAATAAAATATGTAAATAAATGTTAGGTTCTATTCTTTAATTTCTCTATTTTTCGTAGTGTTTGTACATAATTATAACTTTTATTTCTACAATATTACTAGGTAAATAATACATGAGCCTTAGTATTGGTGCACAACTTGTTGTGTATAATTTATGCATATTATATTATTCTTTAAAAGAAGTATTACACACAAAAAATTGATAGATAATGTCATAGCAATGTTTATACAGTTTTAACAACATTTTAAATTTTTACCGACACTTATAATTACTATGACATTATAAAATCAACAAAAATTATTGAAATTTCAAAGCATTGTTAAAACAAGCTTAAAAAAATCGGTGACAACATAAATATTATTCTGATATTATCAACAACAGCAACAAAAGGCAAATAATTTGCATCCGGATGAAGGTAGAAAAAACAATAAATTACAAAGAAAAGTGATATATCTTTATGTATCGACTTTGTTATTGTCAGTTAAGTGGGTAGTTATCAGTATAGCAGATCTTCTGGCCTCAATTTTTTTGTCTTTTTGTCTCTCTTCACTTAAATTTTGACACTTAATCTTTTATTTAACATTAATTAATTCTAAAATAAAATAAAAAAACATGTGTCAAAATTTAAGTGGGGGTACAGAGAATTTAGAGACAAAGAATCTGCTCCCAATTATCAGTGTATGTCATAATTGTAAGTCAACAAAAAACTTAGTATTAAATAATTAATATTTTCACAAATAAATTTTGAAATTTTAATTTAATCTCTGTGGTACGTGTGAGACTCATTTATTATTAATGTGAGATATTTTGTGGAACTATCACTTTTATATGTGCAAATATCAATTCTCTATTAATAACAAAATACTTTCGGTACCCAAAAAGATGATTAAAAATAATCCATTAGTATTAAAAAAAATAAAAATACTTATAATTAATATAATCCATTAAGGATAAATTTTCAAAAAATTACTTTTTAAAATTTTAATCTTTTCTTAATATATATATATATATATATATATATATATATATATATATATATATATATATATATACATTCTTTTAGTCGAATTAGATAGTAGGCGCGATGGAGGGAGTATTGAATTAGGCGAAATTATTATTATCATGAAGTTAACTTTATGAAAAATTGGTTAATTAATTAATACAAATAGAAATAAATCACCTTCTAATCTGTATTAATACTATATTAATCAATTAATCAAAATTAATTTAATACTAACCACTCTACTAGAATTAGACAATAGGCTCTGCCAGATCAGACAGAATAAAAAATGTATGAAATCAAATTATTACACCCAAAGACTTTCCAAATTAATAAATTTATATTCTATCCTTTCACAAAGTCATAATTATTTAAAGCCTTATTCTTGAATTTAAAAAACCATATCCTCGCAATAATTTAACACGACAGCATTCTATAGAAAAAATTGTACATTGTTCTGCTGAGATCCGCCAATGTAACAAACGTGTCGTCTGGGATTAACAAATATACAAACCAATACGACCCCGCCTTTTTTTCTCTCTCTCTCTCTCTCTCTCTCTCTCTCTCTCTCTTTCCTCTTCCAAAAGAGAGAAAAAGAGAGAGTTCAGTAAAAAAAAAACTGTTAATGGTGATGGGCAAAAAATTCTAATTCTGATTCTGAAATTGTATTGGGGTTTTCTTGCTTCTCTTCTTGATACGGAGCATTGGGTTTTGTTCATTACTCGCCTCTCAACAAATAGACCTTCATTCATCAAATTTAACCCCTTATGCTATGCGGTTTATGATTATACACCAAGAATGAATTGGATTTGATTGTTACTTGTCTTTTTCCAATTTATTGGCTTTGATTTCTTCATTTTATTTGGTGGGTTCGTGATTTTCATCCGGGGTCTCTTTTTATTTGTGTGGCTGCAAGTGATTGATCATTTAGCTTGACCCCACTTGGGTCAGCAAGTGATAATATCAAATTCGTGCCCGTCTCTTTTATTTATTTATTTAAATTTTTGGGTGGGATAAGTACTGTGTTCTTGAGCTGCTGAACTTTTATTTATATGCTGGAATTTATTGATTTTATGTTCTATAGCTACCTCTCTTTTGCTCTTACTTTCTCTCAGTTGGGTTGTGGTTAAAGTTCAATTTTTTTGGGGGTTTAACTGAATTTGGAGTATTGGGGTTTTGATAATACTTTGTCTTCAGTTGTAATTTTTGTATGATTTTGTGATATTAAATTTTAGAGAGATTGAATCAGCTCTGAATGGCAAGTGGAGCAGAAATTGATGAAAATGGTGATACCAAAGGTAATATGTGGGTTTTGGAACAGAAGCTTGATCAGCCCATGGATGAGGAGGCTGGTAGACTTAAAAATATGTACAGAGAAAAAGTAAGATTCAACTCTAAGTCAATCTCTCTACTAGTCAACTTATGGTTCTTGCCATCTGTTTTACTGGGGTAATTTTAATCAATATATAAAAGGGACAATTTTCTATTATAATTCCTGATGGTTGTGGCAATAATACTTAGCTGCTGGGACTGAAATTGATGAAAGCCTGAATCTTTCTTTTCATATCCAGGTTGAAATGTGAAATTTTACTTTGAGGGTTCATTTTTATAATAAATATTTGGCAGCAAGTTTCATTATTTATATGAATATGTATTTTAGAATTTTGTGTTTCATGAATTATTGAAGGGAAACTATGGTGAAAGAGTGTATGAATACGTCTTTATGAAGTTTGTATCTGTAATGATTTAGTAATTGTTTATGCTGCTTGAAGTGATTCTATGATTTAAGATGTGCTTAACTTTACCTTCTATCTGCAAACTTGATAATAGTGTTAAAGTTCATAATCCACCCTTTAGAATACTTAGTTTAGTATTAATTTTATTGAACTGTAGTTGCTGAAATATCATTATTTGGTGATTCAATTTTGTTTACTGCAGAAATTCTCAGCTATATTGCTTTTGCGACTAGCGTTCCAGAGTCTTGGAGTGGTCTACGGAGACTTGGGAACTTCGCCCTTGTATGTATTTTACAATACTTTTCCTGATGGAATCGAGGATACAGAGGATGTTATTGGTGCATTGTCATTAATTATATACTCGCTCACTCTTATCCCGCTTCTGAAGTATGTATTCATAGTGTGTCGGGCGAATGACAATGGACAAGGTAAGCCAATTGCAACATACGACTTTGTCCTTATGTTCTTTTCCCAGTTTTAGGGCTACGCAGAGGGGTTCACCAGTCCAACCCTAGAATTTAATACTAATGTTTGCGTGGTCATTACTCTACTAGCTAGTTTATTTCACCCAATCGTGGAAGGACGTAAATGCCATTTAAGGCTATTTTCTGCCTTTATATTAGCTGGAGAAGTGAATTTCCTTACGATTTTAAAAGGAAGAAAATAAATTATATATCTCGATGCATATTTTTATTTACTTCTTTTGAGAATGTTTAGGAAAGTTTCCTTCAAGTGTCAACCTCAAAAAGAATTCAGATGTCGTCTTCTGGGTGGGGTACACTCGATGCATGTAAAAAGCTAGTCAATCGCTAACTGCCAAGTTGTTGGATTTGATTTATGCATGTAAAGAGCTAATCAATTGCTAGGTAGTTAGATTTAATTTTTATAAATTAGCAGTGATACTACATATATGGTAAAAGTGTAAAACAACTTAGCCTGAACTTTATAACCACAATTATGTACCCCAAACATATAATTTATTAATGGGCGAGTTTTTATAGGTAATAATGAGAACCAGTTGCAGTTAATTGTGCTTGCTTTAATAAGCTGATTCAAAGGACAAAAGGCAACTATCAGATGGTTGGCAAGAAAAAAAAATTTGATCCTTTACTGGAAAGAGGGAGACCTGTCCTATCATGGCTTCCATTTACAGCAGAAGCTTTCTTGTCTACTTTTTAATTAGAAATAGTTTCATTGAGATGAATTTACATATATGTCTGTAGAAAATAGGTCATAGCGGAACCTACTGATACTATTATTTTCCCCAATTATCAAGACAACAGACATATGAATGGAAAAGGAAGAAATAAAAAAGTTACCTAAGCAAAACAGTACGAACCATTAGAAAGAAGTGAACCAGTACCCCTCCCACCCAACTTTCCCCCAGCTCCAAAAGAAAAAAAACAAAAAACAAAAACAAAACCACACACACAACACTCAGTTTTATCACAAATAACGTCAAAAGAATGTACTTGGGTGCAGTTTTCTGTATATTGCTAGATTCAGGCAAGTCCTTGTGGTCTGTGCACTTTATATTGTATTGCTAGATGCCTAGATCCAGGCAATCCTAATGGTTCAGGGTCATTAAGTTAAGACCTATAATTTGATAGGGCCAAGGAGGCGATTAATCTCACGAGTTTCTCTGCCACATCAATCTTGATAAGAACATTAACCTGATATGCAAACTGATGCTTATTTATGCTGTTTTCTTGACGAATTGCAATATATAACCTCCTGAATCATCTATTTAGAAACAAGAGGCTACATGAGCTTATTCGTGGGTATTAATACACAGTTATGCACCACTAGACTTAACTTCTTCGTTGTGCAGGTGGAACCTTTGCGCTCTACTCACTGCTACGTCGACATGCAAAAGTTAATACAGTTCCAAACCAACACCGGACTGATGAGGAGTTGACAACTTATAGTCGTAGCACTTTTCATGAGAATTCATTTGCTGCAAAAACCAAGAGATGGTTGGAGGCAAATGCATTAAGAAGGAATATGCTTCTTATTCTTGTCCTTGTTGGCACTTGCATGGTAATTGGTGATGGAATTCTCACTCCAGCTATATCAGGTATGTCTTGGTTCATTATGCTATTCTTCGGTAAGATTATAGAATTCTTCATGCTTGAACTTTTTGGAGCTCTTTTATTTTCTTTATATTGAAATATCTTCCTAATCAGTCTACATCCTGACAAGTTACCAAAGTCTGTGTATAATGTGTGTATGCTTGTATGTGATATTCAAGTTTCTATGATTGTATTAAAACTCTGGAATCATGACAAAAGTCTTAGAAAATAGAGTTTGAGCTTGTTTTGTCTGGTTGATCCTGTACAGAAGATTTTTAAACTTGTTTTGTCTGATTGATCCTGTACAGAAGATTTTTAAGGTCAAAATTACATAATATCTTTACTTCATACTAATCATATGCATTAGTGTTATTTTTCGGTTATTTTATATACAAGTATTTAAAAAACCTATTTATCAAAAGAAAAAGTGTATAAGAACCATCTACGAGGTTGAATTCCATGTACATACTGCATTTAGAAAAGGATACAAGAATAACAGAAGACATCTATGCTCAAAATTCTGTACTAAATGCTCCACCAAGTATCAATAGCTTTGTGTGCTCAGATCCATTGTAGGGGAGTAACATATGGGTATAACTACTATGTCAATGCAAATTATACCAAATCCTATGAGAGAACCACAGAGCCAAGATACTACTCTTGAAACATAAATTGGGGTAGGAGGCTAAACTTCAAAAGCAAAGCTTATTTAAGGAATCTCCATGTTTATAGAGCCACATATTCCTCTACCACCGTAAAGAAGCTTTATTTTTCTCAACACTTTCTAATACTCTTCCAGTGTGGGATCTTCCTCAATGAGTAGGGCCTACAGCCTGTTAAATATTGGACCCATAACATAGAAATTAGTATTCATGGGTATTTGACTTGTGTACCTTCTGTAACTAATGAAAAGAATGTTTACATACTGTCAATCTAAATCATGAATCTTAGGTTCAAATTCATGGACCCAGAACCTCTAGCTGTTAGACTTCATTGGGTTACTTGACTTGGCAAAGTCTCGGTAATTTCTGAATTATATGTCTCTTCAAGATTTATGTTGTTAAATCAGAACTTATCAGTAGATCTCCTGTAGTGTCTATTGATATCTGTAGTTTCACTTGTTCTGTATTCTAAGTAGTTTGCAGTTGCTATCTTAATAGGATGCTTAGAAAAGACTTGTCTTTTTTTTTTCCAGTTCTTTCAGCTTCTGGAGGAATCAAGGTGGACCACCCCCAGATGAGTAATGGTACTAATATGAAAATTACACATCTGTTTAAGTTTCTTTCTCCTTCTTGATTTTCTAGGACAAGTATGATATTTTTTGTAGCAAGTTAATTTTTGCTTTATCTAGCTTCTAACTTCAGATCCGCTAGTACAACATTAAGTTTCTGGTATTTGTTGCAGATGTAGTTGTAATTGTGGCTGTTGTCATACTAGTTGGTTTGTTTAGCATGCAACATTACGGGACAGATAAAGTTGGGTGGCTCTTTGCGCCAATTGTACTTCTTTGGTTTCTTTTAATTGGAGCTATTGGCATATTCAACATTTGGAAATATGACAGCAACGTTTTAAGGGCTTTCTCACCCATTTACATATTTCGGTATTTTAGAAGGGGTAGAAAAGATAGTTGGACCTCTCTCGGTGGGATCATGCTCAGCATCACAGGTTTGCTTCAGTGTATCATTTTCCTGTTTAGTGCTCTCGCTCTTTTCAAAACTGAATAAATCATGTAATATGCTGTTTCCCTATCTAAAGAACAAACTATAAATATGTATCGAGTAAAGAAGGCTAATGCTGACATTCTGATGGCTGCTTACTGTTACAGGGACAGAGGCACTTTTTGCAGACCTCGCCCACTTTCCAGTTTCCGCTATACAGCTTGCTTTCACAGCAGTTGTGTTTCCTTGCCTTCTGTTAGCCTATTCTGGACAAGCAGCATACCTCATGCAAAACAAGGAACATGTGATTAATGCGTTTTATCGTTCTATTCCAGGTTCTTCTGATGTTCATCTTCCATTGTACTGTTTTCTCATACTGGAATCATGTGGAATTTTCCAAATAAGATAAATATGTGCTATCTTCTTGAATATTTGACAATAAACTAGGCATTGCAAATTGAAATTATCTTGTTAAAATCTGATTACGAAAAGGAAAATGTAGTGCTTTAATACTCTTATTAATCAAAAGATATTGCAGCTACCTCTTTATTGACCTAAAGAGTGAAAAGTAGTAAACTTATAAACTCATAACTATAAAACCTCCTATTGATACCAAACTGACCCAAAATGTAAAGTCAAAAGTTGTGATATGTCTAATGGATATAATTTCTTAATTATGCAGAGAATATGTACTGGCCAATGTTTATAATTGCTACTTTAGCTGCTATTGTTGCAAGTCAGGCAACCATATCCGCTACTTTCTCAATAATCAAGCAGGCCCTTGCACTTGGCTGTTTCCCTAGAGTCAAGGTTGTACATACATCAAAGAAATTTCTTGGACAGATATATATTCCAGATATTAATTGGATCCTTATGCTTCTTTGCATTGCTGTGACTGCTGGATTCCAAAATCAAAGCCAAATCGGTAATGCCTATGGTGAGTGTCATCTATTACATTTAGTTAGCTAAATCAGCTCATATGCTTTTATTTATAAAGTACGCGTTCTGGGACAGTGTCTTATACACTTATTACTTATTAGCGATTTTGTGTCAACATGAGACATTCTTTCTAGAATGTCATTCGACATTTGGGTATTTTTATGTCATTATTTGTATTATATTTCCTTTCCCTCGTCATTTACCTACTTGCTGATAAACTAAGGTTCTATAAGATATGACCTCTATAGTGGTTGGGGCTAGAAATGAAGAAACAGAAGTCAAGTGAAGATTATAACTGGAATAACTTGAATCCATCATTTTTACATTATAATGAAACTATCTTGATTCCTCAAACCTTGATCAACCTTTCTATTTTTATATCAACTCAATGCTTACCAAATTATGAACGAGGAGCGGGGTTAAAGGAGAAACTTTTAGATGGAATAGAGTTGGACTTGAGGGTGTATGCTGCTGGCTTACGACCAAAAATGATAACAATATTCTGGAGACCATATATAAATTATTGATTGGAAGTAATTACGAGTTTGAAAGTCCTAGAGAGTGGATAAATAGATCAGGAGATTGTAGGTTATGTGATTTGGATCAGTGGCTAACTTTCAATCAACATAACTACACAATAATCAATATTTTTGTCTCTCTCTTTTTTCCTCCTTATTCAGCTTCTACAAGATAACTATCACAATATACCTCTTGCCTTGTTGGTTTCTGGTAATTGCTTGGAATCAGTTGAATGGGGGTACAAAACATGTTTAATTTGTTTCATACATTTAAAAAACAAAAATCTTTCCATTAAATATTATGCAATTCTAGGCTTTTGCCGAAACTAAATAGGCATCGAGTTAATTGCATCTCATCTCTCAACAGGGACAGCGGTTGTTATAGTCATGTTGGCAACCACATTTCTCATGATTTTAATCATGTTATTAGTATGGCGCTGCCACTGGATTCTTGTCCTCATCTTCGCCCTTTTATCCTTGCTCGTGGAATGTACCTACTTCTCCGCTGTACTTTTCAAGGTTGATCAGGGTGGTTGGGTTCCACTTGTGATTGCAGGAGCATTTCTTATAATCATGTATGTTTGGCATTACGGTACAATGAAGCGTTATGAATTTGAGATGCACAGTAAGGTCTCTGTTGGATGGATTCTTGGTCTTGGTCCCAGTTTAGGACTAGTCCGTGTCCCTGGAATTGGACTTGTATACACAGAGCTAGCAAGTGGGGTCCCTCGCATTTTTTCACATTTCATCACAAACTTGCCAGCGATCCATTCTGTAGTTGTTTTTGTCTGTGTAAAGTACCTCCCAGTTTACACGGTCCCTGAAGATGAGAGGTTCCTCGTAAAACGGATTGGACCCAAGAATTTTCACATGTTTCGCTGTGTTGCAAGATATGGCTACAAGGATCTCCACAAGAAGGATGATGATTTTGAAAAAAAGCTCTTTGAAAACCTCTTCATGTTTGTTCGGCTAGAGTCTATGATGGAAGGATGTTCCGACTCTGATGAGTATAGCTTGTACGGCCAGCAAACTCTGCAATCAAGAGACTTGCTGTTGGGAGATAATGCCAACACAACTGCCTCCAATTTGGACTTCACCATTTCGTCAGTAGATTCGATTGTTCCTGCTAAATCTCCAGGCCATGCTAACAACACTGGCATGTCATCCGGGCAGGTAAGCAGTCAAACAGAGGTCGATGAGACAGAGTTTCTTAACGCCTGTAGAGATGCTGGGGTGGTCCACATACTTGGGAACACAGTGGTGCGAGCAAGGAGGGATGCTAGGATCCATAAAAAGATAGCTATTGATTATATTTACGCGTTTTTAAGAAAGATATGTAGGGAGAATAGTGTGATCTTTAATGTTCCACATGAGAGTCTGTTGAATGTTGGACAGATTTTCTATGTATAAATTTTATGCTAGTATGATCATCTTAAACCATTAGATTATAGGGATCTAAAACTATGTTAATATCTTTTTATGGCTCTATATTTTTTATGATCTCTATATGCAGCTGGATCTTCCAGAATTGGTAGAGAAAGCAAGGCCACACTTTTATCTTCTTCCTTTGCTAGTAAGATGGTAGAAAAACTCTCCAAGTTGTGATCTGTTTTTTACTACTAGGGTTTGTTTGGTTTAGATCATTTATAGAGATACCGTTTAGTGCGTTTAGACTTTTAAATGAACTAGCACTCTGTTTCTGAGTTTAGAACAGAAAAGAAAAGACTAGAAAATTTGAAGTTTTTCTTTGTGTTGTTTCTGAGTTTTTAATGGAAAAGAATAGAAAATTTAAAATTGAGGACATGAGTTGTAATCTAAAATTTATTATATTAAAAGTTGGGGATAATATGGAAATTATAAAAATATTACTTATTCCAATTTGTTTTTCGTCCAAATCAGGTTAATTTTTGACGGAAAACTTTGGCAGGAAAAGTGACCAAGTTTTCTATCCATTTCTTTTCTTTTCCGTTTATTAAAAAACTCAGAAACATAAGAATTTAAAAGAAAACTTAACTTTTGTGTTCATTTCTTTTCTTTTCTGTCCATTTTAAAACTCAGAAACAGAGCGTTAATGTAAAACAGCGTTTAAAATAAGCTGTCTGTGTCGCCCTCCGAGTGTGAGTTTTGCTTTCTCGTCCTTTCATGTTTTTGTGGTTGTGCATTTCCAAATCAAATCTATTTATTTGTTTGTTTTAATGATTTTCTTGGTTTTATTCTATATGAAGTTCATATCGAATAACTGCAGGAGGATCTTGATGAAACATGAAAACTCAATTGAATCTAGTTACATAGTGACATTAAGATTAGGAGTTAATATGAAGTTTATTTTTTGGTAAGTTGATCAATAGAATACTGATCCACATAGAGTTTCGTCTGTGTATTAGTACTTTATTGACCAATTTACCTAAAAATGAACTTAATGCTAACCATTTCCTTAAGAATATAAGAATAATAGAGGCAACTTTACGTGTTCAAAGAGGCGCGTGAAATCTATTACCCTTCAAACTGCAAAATCGACTGCAGTTCTCTATAAATTATGATCATTTTTATTTGTAAGTACTACAGATTATATTGAATAATAATTTAGCGCATAAATGAAAATAAAATATTTTCTTTTGGTTTATAAGAGGCATTTTCAATTTATTTTTTCGGTCATTTTTTATAAAAACAATAAACAAAATAACACAATTAAAGACTAATAGAAAAATAGAAACATTCACAAAAATTGAATTTATGTAATTTTACAATTACACGAATTCACGAAATAGGATAATAAGCCGACTAAGCAGCCACAATGTATTGATAAATCCGGATAATAAGAGTTAACCTTAAAAACACACAAAACCATCCTTTAAATACTAAATAATAAGTTAGAAATCCTAATTACGAAAAGAATAACAAGATTACATAAAAATCAAACAAGTGTAAAAACTTTGGAGAGCCGAAACACATATTTTCCGATCTCTTTTGGACTTAAAATAATGTCCGTCATGGCTTAAGGTACAAGCCATGTAGCTTTCGTCGCTAGTTTCAATTTAATATAGTATGAGCTTTGTAATTCTAAACGAATCAAAAGTTATACTCAAAATAAGATCAATTTTTATTGAGTTTGGTTTTTTTTTTTTTTTTTTTCTTCTATCATGTCGCAAAAATATGATAACAAAAAGAAATATAGTAAATTGCATTAATTTTTATTCAGGTGGTTATACTTTTAAAGATTTTAAGTATTCTAAAGTTCTAAACGAAGAAAAGCTCGACTCCAAAATAGTTTGGAAACTTATTTTCTTTTGACAAATTTTGTGTATTACATTTCATAAATTTAAATCTCACCAACTTGATAAATAGAAAATTCCTTTAATAGTTATCCAAGAAGACATTTTCATTAATTTTCAGGTTAGATTCAGTTTTGTAGTTCAATGCAATAACAACCAACTAGAAACTGTTATTTATACTATTATTTTTTATTCAATGAAAAAAAAGGAAGAAAAATAATTGATGCATAAATTTGTATTACAAAACCTGCTTTTGTTCAAGACTAGTTGATAGCCCGGGATTAATTTAAATAATAAATTATATAATTTATTAACACAGACGTCCTTAGAATTGATTACAAACACTATCAAGCCCAACACAATCCATTTTATATTCTAAAATTTAAACACCAAATAAAAATATAACATTATATCTTCCAAAGATTTAAGTTGTCTTTGATCTTGTAGTCTTCTTTAGGAATTGAGTTCATCAGTAAAAATCAAAATAAATGAATACCCAGATGGAAAAAAAATTGATATTTACGTACAAATTTACAAATTATTACATAATGAGTATATAGGGGTATTTGTCCCTCCATACCTAAATACAATATAATCTAGCTAAGCGACATACTATTACTTAAGGTAAATTACCACTTGCTATAATACTCAAGTAAAAATCAGAGAAAGTAATTATATACTAACATCTCAAACTTAAAACCTTCTCATTCTAGTGCTCATACACTAAATAAAAATTTATACTCCTAAAAACTGGCTTGAATATGATAGCCTCAACCCAATCACAATACTAATACCAAACTTTACAATTCAAATTACTTGAACCACAAAAATATATGATCAAGCAATAAATCACAAATATACAAACAATCAAAAGAAAACCCATTACCCTAATCTCCAAAATCGAGGAAAATAAACAAATGAAAATACTTGAGAGCCTACAAGCTCCTCAAACTGCTTGACCCAATCCTCAATCAGTGGGTCATTACCAAACTCGGGTGTTGAAGCAGTCATGGACTCCAATCCCTTTACAGTCTCCCTAGTTTTCTCCCTGAGCTTATCAAGAGTCTCAACAACTTGTTGGTGGAGGCGTCGAGCTCCTTTGAAACCTTTTGCTTGCCCTTTTTTTTACTTTTCAAATCAGACAAACCCATCCCCAGTCCTTGTACTACCCCAACAATAGTCGTAGAAGACCCGCTATCTGCTTTGTTTACCTCATTTTCTCCACCTCTGTAAAAAAAAACAATGATATTCTCTTAACTGACTTACAAACAGTTGGTCAAGGAATTCAAAAAGTGCATATTATCTTAATGAATGAGAGGTATGCCTCATAAATGGTGTGATGTTTTTCCAATTCAAAAAATGGATATTCTATCAACCGATTCAAACACAAATTTGTGATTCATAGGAGCTTCGTCCCAAGTCAATACTTATATATAAATACACGTAAATGAATAATCCATTAAAGGATGTAGTCAACACCCAGGTAAATTGAAGTTGTAAAACAAAACCCAAGATTTAAAAACAGAGTAAACACAAATAAACCCATAAGAAATTTTCACATTTAAGATAAAAAAATTTATGCAAAAAAAAACACAATAATCTGTCAATTTTATACCTTCCAATGCTTCTACTAACAACAGCACCAGCACCCTCTTGAGGCCTGAGCCTTGGCTAAAACCTTCATAAAAACCATTCTGGGATTTTCAAAATTAAGGAGTCTATGAACTATAGCTCTATGATTTTCAAAATTGTCTAGAACACTACAATCAAACATCCCAATTCCATCTCCACCTCAAATTTCTAAAATCCCCAATAAACCCATAAGAAATTTTCACATTTAAGAGAAAAAAAGTTATGAAAAAAAACAATAATTTGTCAATTTTATACCTTCTAATGCTTCTCTTAACAACAGCACCAACACCCTCACCCTGAGCGTTGGGTAAAACCTTCTTGAGAACCATTGTGGGATTTTTAAAATTAGGGGTTTGATCTGATATAGAAGACAAGATGATTTTATTGACTGTAAATGGAACAGTTCATGTAAAAATTAAGAAAACAACTGAGTACACTTAAAAATTAAAATCACCATGTGTAATATGTATGATCTTTTGCAGATTTGTACCTCGACTTCTGACTTCAGTTAACAGCTGAGTCGGCCTCTCCAATAACTCCCAAATCATAAATAATACACCAAATAAGATTTTACTTTCTCTATTTTGTTCAGGGATATTACCTTGGCTTTTCCAAGTTATGCTTCACTTGGAAATACATTTTATTGTGCTTCGTTGCTGTAGTTTGTTCCTCCGAGCAGCCACCGCTCTGTCCTCTTGGTAGTTCTGCCGGAGATGGTACCTTAACGTCGTCGTCATCAGTAACAAAAATTGATCGATCCCCAAACTCCACAGTTTGCAATCTCTCAATTTGCTCCACCTAAAAAGCCCCAAATTGACTTCGTATTCGTTTGTCTTACAAAAGAAGTTTACGATAAATCAGAGATAGAGAAGAAAAGATTTGGGATGCGAGCGAAAAGAGGAAAATAACAAATCGCTTTACAGGGATCAAGGGAAATGATTGGGAAAGCCAATCGAAAAGGAAAAGGAAGAAGAAGATGAGACGGTCGTTTAAGCTTTACGCGAATTTATGTATATTTATTGATTTAACTCGTCAATTTTAATTGAATTAACACACTGATTTTTTAAATTGATTTGAATTACTGATGACGTCAGGTGTTGGATATGTTTTTATATACTCCATAAGAATTGATTAGATAAGATGGTCATAAGCACTTCAAGAACCAAACTTTCTTAAAAAACTCGAGATCTTTCTACCAAATTCCTAAACCTCCTTCACAAAAATCTTTTACCAAAACAGTACCTTATGTGGTCAACTACATTTATAGTAATAGTATAATGATAGATTATTTGAATAAAAAATTTGAAGTGGAAATATATCATTTCACAATATATATTGTATGTATGTAAATGTAATGAGCAGCTCATCTATATATATATATATATATATATATGCATATAATACAAAAATTTATACCTGCACTAATAGGAACGACTGTGAAGACCGAAGAGTGGGAAAAAGCAGAAAGGTTGCAATTTCAAGAAGAAAAACGGAGTCTTGAAAATGCATCAAATCCACATCAAGAAACTGATTATGATCAAATTACACCCCATTCTCTCTCCCTTCTCTTCGTTTGGGAGAGAGAATGGGAAAAGGGAGAAAAATTTGGCAAGTGTGAGGGGAGAGAGAGAAGGAAGAGATGGAGACAGGCGTCCTTGATGATCCACGTGGAGAGATGGCATTGGTTTGGGAGTTTCTCTCTCTTCACCACAACACAATATATACATACAAACCCTGCTGCCATGTCAGTTTGTGTAACCCCAAAGTCCCTTGACCCCGGCGAATCCGTATTGTATACATACTCTCCCTCTCTCTCTCTAAAATTTTCTCTATCTATTTATTTCTTTTGTCTGCCCTCTTTCTCGCTCTTTCTATCCCTCCATACCCCGGATGCCCTAATTCTGTATCTCCTCAGTCTCTCTATGTATTCAACAATCTGAGGTTGTGTGAATTTTGGGTTTTTCATATTTTTTGTTGTGATTTGATCCAGTAGCAAGATTCGTACGCACATATCTTTATCCGGGTATTATTATTTTTACACATTTTGTGGTTAATTTTAAGTGTGTGTTCACTTTCATACAATTTGAGCTGATTCTTGTGCGTTTTGGTGTTTATTTGTATGTTTATATTGCTTGATTCTTCTGCATGTTGATGTTGGGCATTAGCTCAACTATGTGGTAAAGATTTGATCTTTTTGGGTAGTTTGGTAACCTAGGTTTGGCTAGAACTGAAATGGGGTTTTTGAGGTTTAGTATGAGTTGAATGTGATAGACTTCCTTTAAGACTGCTGTTACTTTGATTTATTAGTTTAGCACTTTTTGATGATTTGTGGGAGGAAAGGTCAATTATGTTAGGCAAATTGATTTGAACTCTTTAGTGTTTGATCACGGATAATATCTACATTACTGGCTTTGCATGGTTCAAGTGATTAAATTGGTAACTTGGGAATGCTGTAAATGGAATTAAAAAGAAAAGGGAGTAATGGTAATGGCTGCTAATCTCTTATTTCTTACATGCATATCGAACTGACCTAAGTTGGTTTGGTTCATTTTGCTGGCAATACTAAATCATAAAGTGAAATGTCGGTTTTTATCTTGGCACATTTGATATTTTTTTCGCCATCTACGGAGGGAAATGTGAGCTTGAAGTAAATTAATGTAATTCATTTCGTCCCACCTTTTCTTGTTTAGAAATTTAGTTCAGCAACCTATACAGGGTCATAGTTTTGGTCAACTTGTTTTCTGATGTTTCATCAATGTTTCAGCAATGTAGTAACCTTCAATTTATGGCAGAATGACTTTCTTTTTATAGCTACGTGTAGTTTTATTTGCTAGACTTCTGGCTGGCCTTTCCGCTACCTAATCCTTGTTCTTTTGGTTTACCTGAAGATTTTTGCCTTTACATAAATACATTACCTTTAATAGAGCCGGCTGTAGTTTTATGTTTCTTTCCGCAAACTAATCCTTGGCTGGCTGTAGTTTTATTTTTCTATTTATGAAGTGCGAACCAATAACATTATTCTACATGAATGAGTTTATTTGAGAGCTGTATCCATTGCATTACATGTACCTTGTATTGGATCTGTACTGAGTTTTACATTATGCAGTGATAAAAGGCATGGTATTCAGTTTTAACATTATTAGAAGTTGCATCTAGTTTTTAGGCTGGTTTATTTCTCTTTCTTTTCATCCGTATCAGCTTGTTGAGTTTTGTTATGTTAAATGCATCTTACCGGATTATCTTCATTAGTAATTTGTTTGAATCCATTCTCGGTCATGCATGCAACTAATTGAATTCGTTTAAATGACATCATTAACATAGAAATAACATTTAATAATTAGTATCCATCTACATCTGTAAGATAAGGCTTGGTGTTTTCCTTCTCGTGTGGTTTGGAGAAAGGGAACCGTGTAAATGAGATTCAGGCTCATTACTGTTTTTAGGTCTATCAAGAGGTTTGAATGACGGATTAAGTTACCATTTGAGCTTAAATTGCATATGCATAACTATTTTGGAGCCTAAGGTGTGTCAGGCATTATAAAATAGGAATATTGTCTTGCTGTAGTTTTTTTAAATCAATTTTTTTTTGTGTGTCTGTGTCTGTGTGTGTGTATTAACTGAGAAGCTTATACAATGCCTTCACATGAGTCTCATCATGATGAGCGCTATCTTGCTATTTCCATTTTTCCTCTTAGGTTGTCCAACAATAATTTTGCTTATTTATTTTGTACGAACAAAATGTGGAGGATTTGATACCTGGAGTTCTTCATTGACTTGCTACATATTATCTGACAGTGCTATCTATTAATAGACAAATATGAAGGATAACAGCTCAGTAACTAGTAAAATGGTCAACAGAAACTGGGTTTTGAAGCGAAAACGGAAAAAGCTTCCATATGGTCCAGATACATCCAAGAGCAAAAAAAACAATTCTGCACCTTCTGAATCCCCGGGAAATGTGTCATCAAATCATGAGCTGAAAAGTGAAATTACTTCTGATCGCTTCTCTAGGAAGAAGAAAGGGAATGATGGGGTAATCTATCTTCTTGTTTATTCTCTTGTTCCTTGTACTTTGTTTCCCCTTCTTGAACAAGAAACAATAAAGAAATAATAAGAGGAGGTAGTGGACTTATAAAAAGAGACTAAAAGAAGATTATAATGGGAAGTTTACATATATGATGGAACCACTTTGGAAATCCTGTGTACTGGTGCCCTTCTCGGCCAAGAAAGCAACATTTTCTTGTCCGTATCTATATAGCCCTTTTATGTTAGTTATTTGTTAGTTTCATTAAGCACTTTGCTTTTCCACATTTTTTTAAGCTATGTTATTACTTAGTTCGGAAAATATAACAAGTGTCCGTAACGGATTGATTTGTACCTGTGCGTTTAGCGTCGACACTGTTGATTGTATCACAAGCTGCTCATGACTTTTGGCTGCATATTCTTTTATCTTTACAGTACTTTTATGAATGCGTGGTTTGTGATCTTGGTGGCAACTTGCTTTGCTGTGATAGCTGTCCGCGAACCTATCATCTTCAATGCCTAGATCCTCCTCTTAAGGTATTTTCTTTATTTTCCACATTAATGTATATGTGCTTCTTATCTATTTTGTCTCTTGGTTACATACGTAATATATTATTTTCTTCTAATATTTCTTTTAATTGTTGTTCACACTTGTTTTATATCATTTCCTCCAGCGCATCCCAAATGGTAAGTGGCAATGCCCAACCTGCTGTCTGAAAAGTGATTCACATGAGGAAATAAATATTTCAGATCCTATTTCAAAGCGAGCAAGAACAAAGATTACCCTTGGAAAATCTGAAATTGGAATTAAACCGGTTGGTACTGACAAAGTGTCTGAAAGTTTTGGAAGCTCTATCCTTGGGAAGAAACGATTATCGGGAGAAAGAAAATCTTCGTCATCTCGCCGTGTGCAGTCTGTTGAAGAGAAGTTGGACTCATCCATCATAAATGAATTTTCCAGCGACAAGCCATGTCGTCCATCGCAGGATGGTTCTGGAGAAGGTAGTTCATTGATTTTGAAAGTTGATAATGAGAAGAAACATGAGTTGTCTCCAACAGACAAACCTAAAAAGACAAAGTCAGTCTCTCTTGCCGAGGGAGTCTTGTCTCAATCTAGCATTGTGGATTCAGAGAGAAATGAAAAAACTTCTGAAAGGAGCTCCGACTTGTCCCGCAATAATGGATCTTCAACAAAAATACGTGTTCCTGTGCTTGATGCTGCCATTCCAAAATCCAGAAAGAGAAAGCATAAGGTGTACGTGGGTGATGATCAAAAGAAGTCTAGGACTGATGAAAATAAATGTGCTGCCAACACTTCTAAAAAATGTGGGTCCAAAGCAAATTGTGCCAGTCCTCAAAGTAGTAAACCTTGCCGGAAGAGTAAGGAAGTTAAGCATGGGGGTTCCCCCTCTCTGAAAGATGAGGTATTACTTGTGTTTTACCAGGCTACTGTTTATTTTCTTCTACATGCTTTTTTAAGTTTAAATACAAGTATATTCCTATTTTCATATTTTGGTAGCAGAATATACTTACCGTGTGGTATTGTACTATTGTTTTCTAATGCACTCCATATGCTTCCATGTTGCATACGTCATTGCAGATTCTAGAAAAATATATAATTTGCTCTTGTTAATTACAAATAAATATATAAATTACTCCTATTAATCTTTAGTGCTAAGTACTTCCCCACACAACTTAAAATTAAGTGATAAAACTATAACACATACCTGTCTTCTGCAAAATGTTATTGGGATGTTAAAATTCGTTAATATTCTTTTTTTTGTCTCATGTATATCGTCAATATACCAGGCTATATATTGTAAAACTTTAATGCATTGCTTTTATTGCATCTGGGTACTACTGCATAGTTCTTTTCTTGTGTTGACCTCCTTTCCATCATTTTTTTCTGATGGCCCTACTCTCCTAAAGAGTAATACTTAATCAATTTAAATTCTTATTCATATCATGTTTTTGCCTTGATGATTGACTGACAGCTTGTCTTTCTCATCCTTCCCGTGAATTTCCACTGATCTGCTCTAGTTTGTTCAAGAGTTTAGTTCTTCAATGCTGTTGCTTAAATTTGCTTTCTCATTCTTTTTGCTCAGTTTCTTATTGTTTTATTTTCCGGAGAAACTTAGAAAATGGTACCTTTTTTTTATAAATTTATTTTTCATATCAGATATGTACAATACACAAGGAAAAGGGAAATTTGATCCATGGAGTTAAATCTAAAAGTGCCTAATGAGAAAGATCTGGATTTAATTGTGGTATTCACAGTTGGGAATCGAGTTATGAAGTTATATTTGTTGATACCTGTGGATGTTTGAGGATGTAATAGTATTTCAATTTACTTTATGTACTTTTTTATACGTAATCTTTTTTTCTATAACCCTAATGTTAATCTTTTTTTCTATAACCCTAAACTCAATTCATCCATTTTTGCTATGTAGAACGAGAATTCTAGGTTACCAAGTGTCCTCATTTCGGATTATGTCCATGCAACTTAAGATTCAAGAGAAAATAATAAAAGGTAACTAACTTATCCATAAAATAAAAATTAAAAAGGTCAATGTACGAATAAAATAATATATAAAGGCAGAAGAAGAATCCACTTGTGTTCTTTATTTTTTGGCTGTCTTTCTGGATCATATCTTCTCCTCCTTTCGGTTATTATTTCTCTTTCATCTCTAGTATTCCGTTATTTCCTAGTTTGAAATTAAATCCATTATATTTGCAAGCGCATTCAACTCTAATTAATGAAGCTCAATGCTGTTATTTCATATTGGTAAGTTTTGCACCCAAAGTTTCCATGCATAGATTGTGTGGTTGGGATAGTACAATTGTTTACTTTTTTTCCGGTTTTCCGTTCTTGTTCTTAACAATTTCATTTATTTTCTTTCCCCAAAGATAGTTTCATATTATATCTTTTGTATCCCTTCATTTGGAACCTTAGTTTACAGGTTGATAAAGATAAATATTTTGCAATGCAAGTGAAAACACAAACATGCAGGATACTTTGTTTATCTCACATGCTAAAATTTGTGTCCTAGGCTCATTATATAATGAGTTTGTGCTGTGAGTGGTCAGATCGGGAATTGCCTATTCATTGGTTCTTATTGGTTCTTATGTGCAAGTTGGATTGGATCCCTAGTCGACCATACCAAAAATTTTTCTAGGTGGATATAATTTTTCGTTAGTTAAGAAGCTGGGGTATTTCCACATATTAGAACCAACCAAAGACCGGAACATCTTAGATACACTAAATAGAATTTAAAAGCCCAAACAATGCTCTTCTTTACTTGTTGAAAAATGATATATTTCTTTCGAACAACCAAGGACTGCATAAAGGGTCTTTTCAATTTTATTATTTTTTTCAAAAACTTGGATAGATAAGTCTAGGTGCTCATAATGCTCTGAATAATGAAGGAGTAAAATGGAAGAGTCCAGGCCCACCGACAATTGTTGCTCATGTGTGAAGGGAGCATGCTAGTAAATATTTGTAATAAGAACAAAATGAAACTCCATTGAAATTTCTCTTTCTTTACTCTCATGGTCCTTGAAAGGATGGCTAACTGACCTGTTACATGAGTCTCTTCCACAAATGAAGGAGTCCCCCCCCCTTATGCACTATGCAGCTTGTAGTTTCACTTTGGTGCTCTATATTTATTCATTACCTATGTTCTAGTTCTTGTGCTTGATTCTATTGCTATTGTTGGTGTTTATTATAATCACGATTATTATCTTTCTTGCAGATGGTCACTGAGGAAACAGGGCTTGCATTGCATGAACTACATGCAACAGGAAAAACTGCAGTTGAAGTCACATGTGAGGATAATGCTCCAACTGATGCTCAACAGGTAAATTAATTTGTTAGGATGGTTTTTCTGATATACTTGAACCAATGTTTTTATCAGGTAGCTATTTTTATAAATGTTGTTTATGAGTTCAGAAAATTTTCTTTCTTTTTTACCCCTCATTAGGTAGTCAACAATGGACATTTATTTTACTTTTCTATTTTGTCATATGAATGTATATAACAGGTTGATAGGGTTCTGGGATGTCGAGTACAAATTAATGCGACAAACTCTTTGCATCACATCGCTTCAGCAGACACAAATGACCTGCCTCCAAAGGAACTCATGTTTTCAGACAATCTAAATAGAATTTCAGGGGAAAATCCAAGCTGTGATACTACTTTAGATGGTGGAGCTGCTGAAAACAGCACTAAGACTTCACAGGATATTTTGAGCAATTCTGATGAGGAAAAGTACGTGAAAAATGGTTTGGGAGTCGACAAGATAGACGTATATAGAAGATCAGTGATTGAAGAATGTAGGGAAGGAAAGGCTTTGGACTCATCAAGGAGTGACATTAAAGTTTCTGATTCTACTATAATAAATGGTAAAACCGATGTCACTTGCACTGTGAGTACAGAAGATCCGGCAAAAGCAACTGCTAAAACATTAATTGGAGAAAACACTGGTTTCAGTTCCAGCTGTGATGATAATGATGAATTTTCAAAAAAATGTGAAATGTTGATCTCTCATAAAACTGCAGAGACAAAGAAGGCGGATATGAAAACAAGAACTCATCGAGTTCGGGAAAAAAGAACTAAGGACATCTTGCCTGAATCTGTATACTCAAATGGAGTAACAATCACATATGAGTTTTTAGTCAAGTGGGTTGGGAAATCACATCTTCACAATAGTTGGATTTTGGAATCCCAGCTGAAAGTTGTTGCAAAGAGAAAACTAGACAACTACAAGGCAAAGTATGGATCGACAACTATAGATATTTGTGACGAACGGTGGAAGCGGCCTCAGCGGGTCATTGCTCTTCAGTCCTCCACAGACGGTTCATATGAAGTTTTAGTAAAATGGACCGCTCTTCCTTATGATGAATGCACTTGGGAGAGAATTGATGAACCTGTTATTGCAAAATCATCCCGTTTAATTGATTTATTTAATCAGTTTGAACGTAAAACAGTACAAAAAGATGCTACTAAGGATAATAAGCTGTGGAGAAAGAATGATCTTCAACAAAGTGAGATAGTATCTCTCACTGAGCAGCCTAAAGAGCTTGTAGGAGGTGCACTATTCCCACATCAGCTAGAAGCACTGAACTGGTTGCGTAAGTGCTGGTATAAATCCAGGAATGTGATACTTGCTGATGAGATGGGACTTGGGAAAACAGTATCCGCTGCTGCTTTTCTGTCATCATTATACTTTGAGTTCAAAGTTAGACTTCCTTGTTTGGTTTTGGTACCTCTTTCAACAATGCCAAACTGGATGGCTGAGTTTACATTATGGGCTCCTGACCTGAATGTTGTGGAGTACCATGGTTCTGCAAAAGCAAGAGCCTTAATACGCCAATATGAGTGGCATGCCAGTGATCCGAGTGGGTTAAGTAAGAAAACAGCTTCTTATAAATTCAATGTTCTTTTGACTACTTATGAGATGGTTCTTGTTGATTCATCTCATCTACGTGGAGTTCCTTGGGAAGTTCTTGTGGTTGATGAGGGACACCGTCTGAAGAACTCGAGTAGTAAGCTTTTCAGCTTGCTCAATACCTTTTCTTTTCATCTTCGTGTGCTTTTGACCGGTACTCCTCTCCAGAATAACATAGGCGAGATGTATAACTTACTAAATTTCTTGCAGCCCGCTTCGTTCCCTTCTCTGTCCTCATTTGAGGAGAAGTTTAATGATCTTACAACTGCAGAAAAAGTTGAGGAGTTGAAGAAACTTGTTGCTCCACATATGCTTCGCAGACTAAAAAAAGACGCCATGCAGAATATACCCCCTAAGACCGAACGAATGGTTCCAGTTGAGTTGTCATCCATTCAAGCTGAATATTATCGTGCTATGTTAACCAAGAACTATCAGATCTTGCGGAATATAGGAAAAGGGGTTGCTCAGCAATCAATGCTGAATATTGTGATGCAGTTAAGAAAGGTTTGCAACCATCCTTATCTTATTCAGGGCACTGAGCCTGAAACCGGGTCAGTAGAATTCCTTCATGAAATGCGGATAAAAGCTTCGGCAAAATTGACTTTGTTGCATTCTATGCTTAAGGTGTTACATAAGGAAGGCCATAGGGTCCTTATATTTTCCCAGATGACAAAGCTTCTTGATATCCTCGAGGATTATTTGAACATTGAATTTGGTCCCAGAACCTTTGAAAGAGTAGATGGTTCTGTATGTGTATCTGATCGTCAAGCAGCAATTAATCGTTTTAACCAAGACAAAAGTCGATTTGTCTTCCTATTATCAACGCGCTCTTGTGGCCTCGGGATCAATTTAGCAACTGCTGACACTGTCATAATCTATGATTCTGACTTCAATCCGCATGCAGACATCCAAGCTATGAATCGAGCTCACCGAATTGGACAATCAAATAGGCTTTTGGTGTATAGGCTTGTTGTTCGTGCTAGTGTTGAAGAACGCATATTGCAGCTTGCAAAGAGGAAACTGATGCTTGATCAGCTATTTGTGAACAAGTCTGGATCGCAAAAGGAAGTAGAAGATATCCTACGATGGGGAACTGAACAACTTTTTAATGATTCTTCTAGCCCAGGTGGTAAAGATATGGATGAAAAATATGGCAATAAAGATGAAGCAGTTGGAGATCTAGAACCTAACCGTAGAAGGAGAACTGGTGGCCTGGGGGACGTATACAAGGATAAATGTACAGATGGAAGCAGTAAGATTGTGTGGGATGAAAATGCTATTCAGAAATTGCTGGACCGTTCAAACCTCGAATCTAATTCAGCTGATAATGCTGAAGTGGATTCTGAGAATGATATGCTTGGCTCAGTAAAGGTAGTCTAGCTCATCCCTTTGCACATGCAATCCGTGTTCATTCTATATATGCACCTTTATGCTTTTATTGTTATTTTATTTCTTTTTTGTGTATTTTTACTTGTTTCATGCTAAACTTATTTGATGCATTTATAATAGCAAACCTTTTATCCCATTTCCTTCAGAACATTTTGGAATACTGCATCATTTTTTGTTAATACATTTTCCAGAAAATATGATTATTTTTTTTTTCTGAAAAAGAACTGGGAAATGGGTAGGTATTTCATGCCATCCTCTGTTTATGAACTACATTACTGTATATTGAACATAAAGTTGAAAAGTTCTCTCTCTCTCCCCCTCTATCTCCCACCCTCTCTCGCACAGTCAAAAAAGCAGGCATAGTTTCCATCCTATTCCTCATTGAAATTCCGAAATAGAATTAATAAATTTTTTCTCTCCTATTCTTCATTTTCACTTTCTCTCATTTTTGAAATTTCTAGTTTTCATATTGCAGTTTGCTGAGCATCATCCGGCTAGCTCAATTTCCATTTACCAGTAGAAGCCTGAATACTGCCCCCATTCTACCTGTCATTGTGTTTCATGTGATTGTTTTCTTCTATAATGTGGTTTCGAATTTTGATATTTCTGTCTATCTCTTGGTTCTAAATGTTATCGGCTTTTAGTAGCCTTTTTGAATTTCCTATTCTGAAATTGTTTCGTCTTCTCTTCTTTTTGTGAAATTGAGTTGGTGAAAAAAAAGCACAACATTGTCTCAGTTTTATCTGGTCACCTACAGAGCAACTTAAATTTTCTATTTTTGTCCCTTTGGTCTACTGTTTGGGATTTGTAGCTGCACAAGCCAATAATGAGTTATAATATTAGAGTTCTGTTTGACAAACTTAGGATCTGACAGTTTCATGCCATTAGAACTGGTATTGTGTCTATTAATGTGGAAAATCCAAGACATTTTTTGTTGAGAGAGTTGATCTATATGGACATATTGGATGCAGTGGAAAGTTTTTGTGATGGAAGGGAAATTTTAAACTTTTTTGATTGCTTGATCATTAATTACCCACTTGGAAATACATGGAAAGGGGAGGGTGCTGAAAATTTGTTGAGTTATTGGTGAGTGTTGGCTGTGACTTCCAAGTGTTATGGAGCTCCTTATTTTCTTTTGTATCTCTAGACGGAGAGGAATGCTCAGAGTTTTAGTGAGTTCCGTGCATTTTCATGCCTAAAGAAACAGGGTATCTTTTTTCCCAGTTTTGGCATTCAATGATTGGTGCTTTACTGGGTTTTCTGTTCTCCATATGTATTGGGGTTGTGGAGCAGTACTCCATTAGGACAGTGTACTTATTTTCTCACTAATTTTGATTTATAAAACAAACTTATTTACACTAGTTTTGTCCTGTTGGATGATTTTTTGTCCCCCCTTAAAATAGTTGGAGTTCATCTTGTTTCACAATGGAAGGGTATTATGAAGAATTTTGGGAGATGTACTAGCCCTTGAAAAGAATGCTAGAACTCGAGCTGGGGAGACTGTCACCCACAAACAACATAAAGGAGTGAAATAGGTTTGAGTGGCATATAAGATCTTAGAGTATTCATTATCGTACTACATTTTAGCTTAAGGTCTCGGCCCATGTTAGCAGGTCCACTTCATCACAAGTTGTTAGGCTATGGCATACTGGACTCTAGCAGTGACATGTTAGCTTAAGGTCTTGGCCCACTATCCTTGTCCCCAGATAAACTTTAAATACATCTACTAGGATTCAATATACAAGAGCATTAAATATGGCAAATTACTTGCCTTGGTATGTGGCTGAGGGGTCTGCAGAGGTCAGTTATATCCAGCTTTCTGTTCACTATCGTTTTATATCGATTTACTTGCTGCCCAAAGTTGTTCAGTGGTGTTTTTTTTTCTTGGTTTTGATATATTGTACGACTATACATACTAAAGATAACTTGAACCTTGTGCTTTTTAGTTTCACTTTGCGCTTCAAGATGGGTATTTCAAATATTCATAACAGGGTTTCCCTTAATTAAGACTTGGTATTTCTTTTTCACTTAATGTCGTTAGATGTTCTTTTGTATTTTGGTATGTACAAATTTTATTAAAGGGATGCTAAAAGAGGCGTCACCATGTATACTAGCAATATAACCTGGGAGAACAAAAAGAACTTCCTAGGCCATGAAAATAAAAGTAAACCCTTTAAACACAAAACGTCTACAGTTCCAAGGGGCCTACTTATACGCCCATAACAAACTTCTTTAAGAAACCGTTGAAAGAGACTATACACCCCACATAAACTTCATTTGAAGATGCTTGAAAACTAGAAATGGTGGGAAAATTTTATCTCTTTTTAACTTCAAAACATTTACACTTTGTTGTACTTTGATGTTTATCCCATCTCTCTAATAAAATCTGTTGTTTTATTTAAAAAGAAATTTATCGTTGTCTTTTTTATATATATATTTTCAAAAACTATCATGGTTACGTAGTGTTTTGCTGCTAATTGGTCATGTGGTAAGTTTCATTTTCCATATTCATCGAGGCATCTCTTCTGCTTTATGTTGAAGGATGTATGAGTCATCTGTTTCTGTTGCATTTGTCACAGAGCTGATAGTGCTCGTTACTTTTGTAATATTTATGAATCTAATTATTATCCTGTTATATTACTTTTTGTTTGATGTTTTCTCATGTTTCCATCAGTCGCTGGAGTGGAATGATGAACCAGCAGAAGAGCAACAGGGAAGCGAATCACTTCCTCAAGGTGACTGATGATACTTGTGTGCAACATTTGGAAAAGAAAGAGGGTAATCGGCTGCTATTACTGAAGAGAATGAATGGGACAAGCTTCTGCGAGTGAGGTATGAAGTTGGTTCTTGTAGTCTTACTTTTGTAATTTCATTGCTTTAATGATACATGTGGCGCTTCAAAATTTAATGGTATCAAGCAAGAACCAGAAAAAAGAGTCTTGTCGGGGGGAAATAAAGAAGCAATTTGGTGCACTGATTATACCATTGGTTGCAAACTGCAATGCCTATCCCCAGAAACTTGGTAGTGTTTAACATGACTGAATGCGTAATTGTCACTTGTGTATATATGTCGCTGCAATATTCCCTCCGATACATTAAACTGTCGGCAATATTTTACGATGTAAAATGCAAGAAGCACTTTTGTTAAGTAGCTCCTAACTTCCTCCAAATATACTCTCTTTTGGAGATTGTATTTCCCTTAGAATAGATAGGATAAAGTAATAGTTTCATATAGCTGTGCACATGGTATCATAAACCTAATTAGCAGTTCCTTAAATTCTCGAAAACTCTGGACGGAGCCCAGAGTTTTAGACAATGTGTCTTAGAGGTCCATCATCAGTTTACTTGTTTGGTTGTGTTTCCAATTCCACCGAGTTTCTCTTTCTCTTTATCTCTGGTTAATTAAACAAAGAACAATTGCTTGTTAGCAAGCAAAATGCAGAAGCTTGCAACTATATGATTGGTTTGTATGGACATGTTGTAGAAAAGAAGATTGAAAGATAAAACAGAAGAATAAAAGAAGGATTTAGGGAGATAAAGTGAAGGATTTAGGGAGAAAAGTGAAGTGTCCTTGGACTGATAATAGGATCTGATCCTAAAATTAAGTGTAAAAGCTTGATTCACTAATTAACTGAGAGTAACTTGTTATCTGAATTCCTTCGGCATCTCCTTCCTTGTGGTTAGCTTTTGCTATGTTTTCTCATCTCATTCATAACTCATAACTGCCTTCAAAAGAGTTCAAGAAACCATTTATAACACCTTAAAATACACTAGACGTGAATAATAAATGCAGACTTGAAGCTTGACATTGACAGATGACTGCATTTAATGATTCAATTGACAGACTGAAAGACTCTTTACACTTCTAGAGACTCTTAGACCATTTTAGAGACCTTAATTACTCTAACTTCAAATATCAAAATACTAAACTGATTATTCTAGAGACCTTTTTTTTTCTTTTTTCTTTCTTGAGAACCTATACTTTTACAATTCAATTCTGGGGGCCTTGGGGGAACCTAGGGAAGGGGCTAGAGAGGAACCTAGGGAAACTTTCCTTCAATATGTAGCGTCTGTTGATTATGATTTTGTTGAAGGATAGACTCAAACCTGTGACCTTGCATTGTAAAGGGATAGACCTTACCGCAAGGCTATCACCTTTGGTCTTTCTAGACACTCTAAAACATAATAAAAATAACATCTAACTAAACTATAAACAACCTATTAATAATTCTATGACCCACTTTGAGGCTGAGCCAAACTCCAAAAAATAAAATTCAACTTTGATTTTATCCTTTCTTTATCTTTTTATTCCATCACATTTCAACTGTTCACTTATGAGAAAACAGAGATGTAATAATTTTGGAAGATTTTCCCAAGACTGTTGTAGAACATAATGTTGTGAATATGCGAGCCCTTTTAAACATACTGAAGTCCGTAATATATACAGATACTAATATACCAAAGACATCAAAAATAATTTCTGATTATAGTGCATATATACTACTATTTTGATTTACATTTGTTAGTTGGAGATAACTTGCAGTCAGTGGAATATTTATTAACTGTTTCTTATATTGTGTTTAATTTGTTTATTGGGGTAGATGGGAGAAATATCAAATTGAGGAGGAAGCAGCTCTTGGCAGAGGTAAACGCCAAAGAAAGGCTGTTTCTTACAAGGAAGCATATGCTCCAAATCCTACCGAGACAATCAGTGAGGTACTGGTATTTGCCTTTAGTATGTAACCTAATTAATCTTCCAGGAATATGTTATTCTTTTACTTTGCACTGTATTATTATAAGTAAATGTTTACAAAAATTTGTAGGTTTGAACATTGAAAGTAAAATCTAAAAAATCCTGTTTTGTAACTTATTTGGGTTCAGACTTCAGAGAAGTAGCATTTTCATATATAGATTTTGATCAAGTATAGATATAGCTGTACTGTACTGTACATTAAATTTAGAAAGCTTACCCAGGATTCTAAATTTTTTTATTCTGGATATTCTTAAATTATTGTTTCTTACAGTTACCATAATAGCTTCATTAATTACGTTGACGTGCTGACATTACCTATGAATCTTGTTAATGATTGATCTGGCAAGACAAGTTATAAAGGTTTGTACAACAGCAATCGTGTCTAATTGAAAGAAATTTTTGAATATAACAAACTTTGGTAGCTGGTAATTATGATAGTGCAATGATGGTGATCAGTGCTTAATGGGTTGAGATCTCTGGTGTCTTTGGGAGTTCATGAAAGCAATGGTCCTGATAATGATAATAGTGAAGGGTAACTTCTAGTTGCTCAGGCCTACTTTCTGTTTTTCCCGAATTTTCTGGAATGTGCACTTGAAATCCTTGTCGATGAATGCATTCTGATAACATATTTGTAATGCTATATACCTCTGTATGGATGAACTTCTGATAGGCATGGGCTATCACTTGGCCGTGCCTTGAAATTTGGACGACAATGGTGGGAGTTCACTTTGTTATTAGTAAATTCGAGTTTAGATATCTGTTGAGAAATTGCTCTTCTTTTATGGTGTGTTTCCCTCTTTCTTCTCTATTGGTCTTGCTGTTATCTATTTGTAATTTATAATTTTGTTATAGTGACTGTTTTTATCTGCATAAGCAGAATGGTGTCGATGAGGAGCCAGAGCCAGAGCGTGACTATACACCGGCAGGTCGTGATCTTAAAGAAAAGTTGTAAGTTTAAATCCTTTGCATGTATTTACTTAATTTTCAGTTGAGATGTTGTCATTTGACTGATATCTGGTTCTTTTGAACTGCTGCTGTCATTAGGAATTCATGAACGACTTGGTTCAAATTTGATGGATGTACTTAACAAAGACTCAATTTTGAATTTTTTAGACTATGGTATGTTGGATGCTTTAGTAGTCTAATATATTACTCTTGTTACAGTGCTAAGCTTCGTGCTAAACAAAAAGAACGATTGGCTCAGAGAAATGTTCCAATGGAAGCATTGCCTGAACTTGATCCCCCATTGCTCCCTCCATCCAGTGCTCAAGCTAGTAATCAAATGACCAGATCAGATCAGCCAAGTGGCAAGGAGTCTTCAGTAATTGATTTGGAAGACGACAAACATTGTCAAAACTTGGAGGCAGGTAAAACCAAGATGGACTTGGAACCAAGGCTGAGCAAGTTATCGAAGCATAAAATGAAAGCTCATCTGGATTCTCCTGTTAAACCTGTTGGCTATCATTCTCCCAAGATTGTCCTACCAGGTAACCTTCTACAGGGAACAAGCTATACTAATGCAGCGTCAAACAAAAATTTGCCTGTTCTGGGACTCTGTGCTCCCAATGCCAACCCGATGGAGTTGTCAGAGAGGAACATTACAAAATCTAACAGCAGGCAAAGCAGGCAAGGAAGCAGACCAGAGTTCCCATTTGATATAGCTCCTTTCCGTGAATCCCGAAATGAGACGGATGTTAAACCTCATGAGCCTGTCTCAGATAAATTTAAACTGCCATCTACCTTGTTAGAAGCTGTATGTGGACCCAAAAATGGCGCACCTGATAATTATCTTCCGGTTAGTCGAGAATTTGCCGTCTCTCTCTCTCTTTCTCTCTCCATACTCCCTTCCCCTCTTGCTCTGTATGCATGTGTGTGTGCTTGTTAGCTTAACTTTTGACTTATTTAGCTCCATATATGTGCAGTGTTGTAATGTTTTGCTTTATTTGCAGCATTCTCTGCCTTCCGTAATATATGTGCAGTGTTGTAATTTTTTGCTTTATTTGCAGCATTCTCTACCTTCCGTACAAGGAAAAACTTCTAATTTCTTAGAAACTCCTGGCTCAAGTTTCTCTAATTTTAAAGAAAAGCTGGCATTGCCAAAACTACCTTTTGACCAGAAATTGCTGCCCAAATTCCCATATCCAGCTACGAATGTGCCCCATCCACACCCTGACTTGTTCCCCAACTTAACGTTGGGGTCCAGAGTTGGGGATGTTAATCACTCTGTTCAAGACCTTCCCACAATGCCACTGTTACCAAATTTGAAGTTCCCTCGTGAAGATACACAGAGATATGATCAACAAGGGCTTGAGGTGCCTCCCATGTTGGGCTTAGGTCAAATGCCACCAACATATTCATCACTTCCTGAAAGCCACAGGAAGGTTCTTGAGAACATAATGATGAGAACGGGACCAGGACCAGGACCAAGCAATCTTCTCAAAAGGAAATCAATAAAAGATATCTGGTCTGAAGATGAACTTGATTTTCTATGGATTGGTGTTCGTAGACACGGACGGGGCAATTGGGATGCTATGCTTCAAGACCCGAGGTTAAAATTTTCAAAATTTAAAACTGCAGAAGACTTATTTTTCAGGTGGGAGGAGGAGCAACTCAAGATTTTGGACGCACCAGCTCCTCCAGTACAAAAGCCCTTCAAGTCTAAAAATTTTGCAAAATCTCCCTTATTTCCAGACATCTCGGATGAAATGATGACACGAGCACTGCATGGAAGTAGATTTGCTGGGCCACCAAAATTTCATTCGCACCTGATGGACATAAAATTGGGTTTTGGCGATCCACCTTCCAGCTTCCCACATTTAGAACTCTCTGATCAACTTGGTTTGGGCAAGGAACATTTTTCACCGTTTCCAACTTGGAATACAGACAACATGCGGCCAAGTTTTTCTGGAGCCTCGTCTGCTGGACCCTCTGATAGACCAGGGACATCGAACATACACATGGAGCCACCATTTCTTCTCAATTCGTTAGGAGCCAGTAGTTTGGGTTCGCTTGGTTTGAACTGCTCAAGCAGCTTCAATTTACAGCAGCAGGAGGATGAACAGCATGTGAGTACTAGTTGGAAATTGCCTAGTTTTCTTGATAGATCCCTAAATATTTTGCGGGAATCCAATAATTACATAGGAAGTGGTGAATTGCCAAATCCGGCATTTTTGTCCGATTTTAATAAAGCACATGATGTGTCCCACCTGAAGGGGAAAGATGTTGCTGAAAGTAGTTCTTCAAAGAATAAGCTGCCTCATTGGCTTCAAGAAGCAGTAGGGGCTCCTGCAAAACTGGATCCTGACCTGTCACCAGCTGTCTCAGCAATAGCGCAATCAATTCGTTTACTATATGGGAACGCTAACCCTACCATTCCTCCGTTTGTGGCTCCAGGCCTGCCTCCTTCAAAACCAAAGGATCCACGACGGAGTTTGAAGAAAAAGAAACGAAGGGCGCATACATTCCAACAGTTCCCTCAAGATATAGTGGGAACCAGTGACAACTTCCAAAGTGGCCTTCGTGGTGAGAATGTCGGTTCAACTTCGTTGCTATTGGCCACACCTCCTTTTCCTCGGCTTCCACTGTCGACTGCTGGAACTTCAGGACTCCCTTGGATGGAACCCGACCTCAATATGCCACCACCGCCCAGTTTAAATATGCTGAATCCGTCATCTTCATCAGTATTTTCAAACGTCCAAAAGAATAGAAGCACCGGAATGTCCCCCTCCCCTGAAGTGCTTCAGTTGGTAGCATCCTCTGCTGCTCCAGGTCCATCAGGGACGAGGTCAAGCTTCCCCAAAAACAAGCTACCTCTTCCAAATTCTATTGACCAAGTAATGGCGCCCGTCTTGAAGGACACATGTGACGAAAACATGGATAAGCAGACATCACCTGTTGCTATGTCGGGTCCGCAAACTGAGGAGAAACCAGAGCAGAGCGAAAGCGGGGATTCCAGCAATACGCAGTCGGATCTTGATCTAGCAGCTGTCAAGGAAATATCATCAGAAGGTACCGTCTCGGATCATCATGCGAGTGACAAAGAATCCTAGACTTGGTTTTCATCATTGTGCTCCAATTTTTGTAGGGATTATCCGGAGTGTTTTGTAAGCAAATATGGGATCAGTAGGATAGTGTAAAGTTTCTGCAAGTGAAAATGAAATATATAATGTTTACTTTGGTTCTGCATTTCATGCCTGGATATTGGAGTTTATATCAAAATATTTTCAGACTACAAAGTTTATGGGTCATCTGCAGTATGTGGTTTTATTCTTCGCAGCTATGCGGCAGGGTATTAGGAATTATCAAGTGCATGCACATGATTCTTTTATGGTTTATAGTAATTTAAACTAAGCCAGTTTTTACGGGAGAGAGAGAGTAATTGTTATGTTAAAACTATAGATACATTACAATTTTATTTATTTATTCAGTTTTGCACGAGTAAATCACTAAATTATTCATGCAAAATTATTAGATTGCTGATTTGAGTAATTAATTAAGCTCATTTGATAAAGTATATCGTTTAATAAGTTAAGCTTTTATTAAAACTTGAATTAAAAACAATTAAAATTACAAATCAAAATATTATGATTTAATTTATGAATTTTGAACAAACATAAAACATATTTGATAAAACTAAAAATATGGATCAAACTTTTCATCATCGAGTCTAAATTTAATCAATATAGTAATTAGCATTTGTTGTTGCAGAATAAACCAATTTAAAAATAGGGATAAGTATTTTCTTCTCATAATATAAAAAAAAGATTTTTTCTCTTCATTGTTTATCTCTTCATTATTTATTTATCTTCATAATTTTCATACTTATATATTATTTCTTTATCTCATTTGTTGAGATTTTGTAATCATATATTTTCTTTTAAATTTTACTTCTTTTTCTTTACTTAATGATATTAATTTTCATTCATCTATGCACGTACTTAAAAAACATCTCAATGCTTAATTAGAATTCAGTTATTTAAAGTTTTAAATAAATTTCGTACATAACACATATATATTTAAATATATTTTTTTGATAGTGAACTCATTTATACTATTATATTTACAATAAGAATTAATAATATATTATCGAAAGATATAACAATACTCAATACTTAAAATTCATGCGGCATATTATTAAAAAAAAACTTATTATGATTTTGATTATAATTAAATATATCATAACTAAAAATAGATAAATAATTTTTATTTACGTACTTTTTCGTTTTAAAATTAGACATATAATTTGACGAGGACATTAAATTTTAAAATTTTGAGTTGCCTAACATTTCATTTGTGTATGGTAAATACTGAGTACTAGTACGTCGTCGTTTTTTGTTGCCAATCGTCTAGACTCTACAACTGTCCGGTAACATCTGTCCCCAATCGTTCCCCCTAATGTGCTGAAATAATCGGACAACCGAGGAAAAAAATTAGTCTGGCTGACTGGCTCAGAGTTTCATCTGTAAGTTTGAATTTTATTTTGCCCTAATATGCTAATTGCATATCTGTTTGTTGGATATATTGCTTTTAGATCGTTGATTATACCCTTATATTTGTTTTTTTATCAAATTTTTGCAATATGATGATGTCTGTATACGGTAGAATTCAACTTCTATAATTTAACCTATGCATAAAACTTGGGTCTTTAAGCTATTTCACGAATATAATCCATAATCTTGTTCTGTTGCAGGTAAGGACGTTTCAGATTTTAAAATTTTATTGTTCATAGAATATTTTTGGGAGATTTTATATCTGATGTGCAGGTAACCTACTAGAAAATTTCTTCGGATTTTATTTCCCGCCAGTGGTTGTTTAGAACTAGAAAAGAACAGGGGGAAAGGAAAAAAGAATATGGAAATGATTTTTCAAACAATAGAATAATCTTTTCAATAGTTTATCACACTTGGAATCAGATCAGTGTTACTGAGAGGTCTCTCTTCCAACTTAACTACGCCTTTTATAATACTCCTTCGGCCCTGAAAAAAATTTCATTTGATTTTTTTTCCTATTCAGTATGCGAATTGCGAAATCCTAAAATCTATGAATTCATTACATTTTGATTAATGCAATAGTTAATATTACTAAGTTCAAAGTTGTTTTTTTTCTTCTGAAAATTGAATTAAATTGTATTACAATTTGAATTTTGGGATTTTGCAAATTAACTATGATCAAACTCAAATGGATCTCTTTTTGTGGAACGGAGGTTGTATCGTTTTGCTTTTGCTTTTGCTTTTGCCTCTTTCTTTCGATTTCCTAATATACTTCAAGTGAGGACATCTTAGTTGGGATAGAGAGAGTGCTATTGTTATGGTTAATACCTTGCCTGATGCCCTTTATTAAATTTATACTTCTAGAAAATTGGCGTGCTTAAAATTTTAACTACCCTTGACTGAAAATTATAGATTGTAGGAACTAAATCTGCTATAGTCTTATAATATACAATCCCACATTGATATGGATAATTCTGTATTATACCACAGATAAAATCTTTCAAATTAGTGGCGTTTGTAATCCATCTACACCCCAAAAAAACTTCATCTTAAAGTAACTTTGTGATAGGCTTATATATATATATATATATATATATATATATATATACAGTGATGTGATTGTTAGTCTCTAGTCTGTTATTGAAGAAAAAACGTAGAGTTTTTGCCTACAGGTGTAAACGTAGAGTTAAGTTTTTGCCTACAAGTGTAAACGTAGAGTTTTTGCCTAGAAGTGTAAACATTAATTTGAGGATGAATTTTTATAGTTTTTCCATATGGATGTTCACGTTGATTCTCTGAGTGGGCTTCTACAACCATATGTCTTCTGAGCCATCTGTATATTGTTTTTTTGGCAGAAATAGCAAGTGGAGAAGCCTGACAGAGATATCAAGCGAACATGAGTATGCAAGTGGAAGAGGAGGCTGGCCTTAAGAAAATGGATAAAAAGTTTAAGAGACGTAAGAAAAAAGTGACAAGTGATTTGGAAGAGGTAACTGATTGTACAGTGATAGAAACTGCAATGGTGGAGAATAACTTGAAATCTAGAGATGATAAGAAAAAGAAGAGTAAGAAAAATCACTTGGTTGGGGGTGATATTAAACTTGATGATGGAGGTGATGAAACTGTATATCGTGAGGGCTATGTAAACTTGGGTGCTGATAATCAACATGAGAAAGTTCAGAGGAGCAAGAGAATATCAAAATTTGGTGAAGCGGTAACTTACTACTCAGATTCAGCACCATCTGCAGAGACAAGTACTTTCAGTTTGAGCAAAGAAAATAAGAAAATTAAAAAAAAGAAGAAACATGAGGTTGGTGGAGATATTATAGTCAATGTCTCACGATATGAAGATCAAACAGATAAAGATCCAAAGAAGGAAAACACAAAGAAGAGAAAACTAAAGCCTAATGAAGATAAAGACCCTTTGAATGAGAATATTCAAACTGAAATAAAGGAGAAGAGAAGCTTTCAGACAAATGATTGTGTGGGCAAAGAGCAAGCTAGTGAGATGGAACAAAGAAAAGACAAGGAGAAAAGCAACGAGGAGCAGGAAGTGGAGGATGGAAGCAATCTACCTTTTTACGCAAAAAATGTCGAGAGCAACAAAATGGGAAATAATGAGTTTGGTAAGGGGGGAAAAAGCATTGAGAAAGAGGATATAACTGAAATTGAGAACATGAAAGAAGGGGATAGAAGGAAGAAGAATAAGAAAAGGATGAGGGAAACCGAGGATAAGTATTTAAAAGGAAAGAAGAAAATAAAAGATGGAAAAGAGTTTGAAAATACTGGGAAGGACTGTCATAAGGACGGTAGGGATAAGGTTTTAAAAAAGAAAAGGAAGGCCGAGAAGATAAAAGATAAGGATGGTTATGCAGCTCATGCTCATTTAGATATAAGTAAGATACAGAATACTGAAGCGACAAATGGAAAAATAAGCAAAAGGGAGAAGACCAAGACAGTTGAGTATGATTCTGAAAATCCAAAACCAAAAGGAAAATTAAAAAAAGTTAGGTTTTCTAGTCATATAGAGGTTTTCCCTTCTGATCACAGAAGTACTGGAAAGAAAAAGATCAGGAAGAAGACCTACTCCGAGGTAAGAGATTTTCACGAGAAGAAGATGAGATTGTGAAAGAGGCTGTTTTAAATTATATAGAGGCACATAGCTTGGGTGAAGATGGCTTGAAAATGGTTTTGCACTGTAAATCTCACCCTGAACTAAAGAACTGTTGGAAAGATATAGGGGCTGCCTTACCATATAGGCCTTATACTGCTATATATCACCGAGCTCATATTTTGTTTGAGAGGGATGAGAGGCATGAATGGATTGAAGATGAGTATGACTTTGTCCAGAAATTCCAGGAAAAGCATGGGAACAATTGGAAGGCATTGGCTGAAGAACTTGGTAAACATAGAATTCACGTGAAGGATACATGGCGCAGGATAAAACTTACTAACCGGAAGAAAGGACATTGGTCCCAAGAAGAATACCAGAACTTGTTTGATTTAGTGAATATGGATCTGCGAATGAAGGCTTTTGAAGATAAGAGATCCAAGCATGGGATGTTGCGAGATAATATTTGTTGGGGTTCAATTAGTGAAAAATTGTCCACTAGAAGCAATGCAACGTGCTGTATGAAATGGTACAAGCAGATGACTTCTTCTATGGTAGCTGATGGTACATGGGCTGATTCTGATGATTATCGCCTGCTTGATGCACTTTTTAACTTGGATGCATGCTGCATAGAGGATGTGAATTGGGATAGTCTTCTTGACCACAGGTCTGGAGATGTATGTCGGAAGCGTTGGGACCAAATGGTACTTCACATAGGCATACATGGGAACAACTCTTTTGCTGAACAGGTTGAAACTCTGGCAAAGCGATATTGTCCAGATCTGTTAGAAGCAAGAGAAGCTTGGGAGGGTAAACCTGTGGTTCCATGACAGTATCACATACACTATGTATGCAGATTGGGACATCCTAAAAGCAAACAACTTGTGTAATCTATGGTTGTATGTGGCATTATGCTGGGAGAGGTATTAAGCAGTCTTAAGTTTCACTGTCAAGAGAACTAAATTGACTTGGATTGTACTGAAGTGGGCTGAGTGCAGAAATAGCTCTGCAGCCGAAGAAACATTGATGAGAAAATGTGAACCATCTGCTGGCACACGATGCTTATTCTATCTCAACTCTTTCTAGCTGTTACTTTGTTCCCCTCAAATTGGAGTAGTGTAAGATTCTTGTATGAAGCCTGTTAGACAATTTCTTTTAATAGTACACTTGGTTGGCACTTGTTATCCCTGTTGCTTTTAGTATGTTAATACTCTTTTTCGTGAATGTTTTGAGGCACATGATAAAAAAAAAATTGGTGTTCCACTCAGCTTGTAGTTCACTAGTGTTGCTGGTCTGTTATGTGAAATTTATCTTCATTATTTTCTGAAATTCAAAAGGAGATGCAAGAGAAAACAAAAATGACAGAAAATTATCAAAAGTGGACTTTAATGATGGAAATGTCAAGTAACCAATTGCTCCTAGGGAATGTCCACCAATGATATTTTGTGACGCTTGAATTATTTTTTTTTAAAAAAAATATCATGCTTTTGCAAGAAACATAGTAAATATATTTTTTACTTCTGAGATTAATAGATAAAGTTTGATTCCCCCTTTATTGATCTGAATCTGACATTAAATTCTTGGGCAGTTTTGCTTCTTTTCTTCATACCAGTAATTAACCTGGTTTATCTTAGACTTTGATGTTATTTGTAGTCATAATGAATCCATGTAGTCCATTATTATCTAAAACTGCATTGGTGCCTTTATCAAGAGCTCTTTTTAGTGCCTCCATTTTTTGGACATAGTGGTGCCCTGGTGCTATTACTCATCTGCTTAATCATTGTGACTAACTCTGTTTAGTGATCTCTCAAGTCATCTATGTCAATATTGTAGTTTAGTTCCTTCATCTTATGGCTTGGAACACTTTTATCTCAAATGCTTATCTTGCTTCAGGTATTAAATATCACATACTATGAGTCACCAGGTTAGACATAGAATTCTGATGGTGTCTGACTTTTACTATCCCAATTTTGGTGGCGTGGAGAATCACATTTATTATCTCTCGCAATGCTTGCTTACACTTGGCCACAAGGTTAGTCAATGTGTTCAGTTTCTGGCTTGAACTTGTTGATTAGAAAATCAAAAGGAGTTCTTTCTCAGTGTAATATTTGTATACACGAAATAAATGTCATTTTCCACCTCCACCCCCTTCCCTTTTGTTTACCTATAGAACTTTTCCCTTGCATGGATTTATTTGAAAAGTAAGTATTCTCAATACAAAAAGCTTTAATTTTTTTTTCTCCACCTATATACATAACCCCTTTTTTATTCTGTACTTCTTTTGAAGCTGAAATGGAAGACAAAGGGAAGTTTAAGTTTATCATTTTCTTTTGGTTGTCCATGTTTGTAATTGCTTTGTTAACCGTGAAATGTATTTCTTCTTATTCATTGAATTCAGATGAATATCAGAAGTCCATTATCTTTTCTAGTAGGTGCATAGATCAGTGTGCATTGTACTTGTGTTTAGCTATCAAACGAAATTATTTTATAAATTTTCAGGTTGTGGTTATGACTCATGCTTATGGAAATCGTTCTGGTGTGAGGTATATGACGGGTGGCCTGAAAGTTTATTATGTTTCTTGGGTACCATTTCTTATGCAGAATACATTTCCCACCCTTTATGGGACACTTCTCATCATAAGGACAATTCTCATTAGGGAAAGAATATCATTAGTGCATGGACATCAAGCCTTCTCGACGCTCTGTAATGAAGCTCTGATGCATGCACGCACTATGGGATACAAAGTTGTATTTACTGACCATTCGCTTTATGGTTTTGCTGATGTGGGGAGCGTTCACATGAACAAGGTTCTTCAATTTACTCTAGCAGATGTGACTCAGGCAATTTGTGTTTCCCATACAAGCAAGGAAAACACTGTTCTTAGATCAGGATTACCACCAGAAAAGGTTTTTGTTATTCCAAATGCTGTGGACACAGCTATGTTCAAGCCTGCTCCAGAGCGACTAGATAGTAATGAGATTATTATAGTTGTGATAAGTAGATTGGTTTATCGGAAGGGTGCAGACCTTCTTGTTGAAGTTATTCCTGAAGTATGCCGCTTGTTTCCAAATGTGAGTACTTTCAAAAATTAGTGTGTATTTAGTATTGATTCGACAATCTTACCATGGACTCTATCATAATTGGTTAAGCTTTTGCTCATCTACCGGCATGTGTAAAAGCTCCCATTTGTAGATAAAATGTATCTTGTTTCCTTTAGGATTATTACCCATCATTGTTATTCTTTTGATTCCTTGCATGTAGAGCGTACAACCATTTGACCATTCCATATTGGGGTTGTGATAGTATTAAATGCTTTATTTGTCATATTTATACATATATGACGTGCTATACATCTAAACAGGTGATATCAGTTCTTGTAGAATTTTCCCTTCTCTCCTCTTTTTCCCTTCTTTCTTCTTCACTGGCCACAAAATCATTGAAATGGTGCTATCGATTTATAATATATATGGGTGTGTATGTGTTAGAGAGAGCGAGAGTGTGTGTGTGTGTATGTGTGTGTATTTGTTAAGTGCTATCAAATCATCATATATCACGTTTGTAAATGTTTATAATCTTTTACGTATTAGTTACCTAGCTTGAATGTGTCTTTCCATTTTAAATTCAATGATCTCATCTAGCAAGATGTGCTCAGGTTCGTTTCATTGTTGGAGGAGATGGGCCTAAAAGAGTTCGGTTGGAAGAGATGAGGGAAAAGCACTCTTCAAGACCGAGTTGATATGTTAGGTGCTGTTCCTCATGCTAAAGTACAGTCAGTCTTGATATCTGGTCATATATTCTTAAACAGGTACATGAATTTCTATGTTACTCATCTTCTTATTCATTTGTTTCTTTTATTTCCTTGTGTTTATTTCATTCTTTTCTGAAATTAAAATTTATAGGAGTAAGAGGTGACTTTTCCTTTGTTAACTATAAAAACCGGGACCTGCCATTACTTACTCAAGTAACTTTTACTAGTTTTCTCCGATGGTTGTAAGCTTTCATACTTCAATCCTGTTAATTCTTTTCACCCAGTGATTAAAGTTAGAAATTAAATACTTATTATTTGCAAATGCAAAAGAGTGTTGCACATCGTTTGATTTGGACTTATCAATTTGTCAAATGAGGGGTTCTAAATTACTTTGTGGATTCCATTGCATAGTTTGTTCCTGAATCAAAAAGAAAGTGCAATAAATTTGTGACATTCACAATAACTGTTGTAAGAGTTTTCACGAAAACATATGCCTTAATAAATATATTTTAGATTGTATTATGCATACAAATAATGAGGGAGTCTTATGCGTCATTATATAACTTAATCTACTTTTGATTTATGGATGTACTAGTTACAACATCAAAATCCTTAAATTACAGGAAAATGCCTTTTAGGGAATCGGGTTCGGGTCATGTTCTCTCTAAGACCACTGCTGAATACTTCTGCCCAGTGTTTTAAAAGGTCTTCCAAGCATGGACTACTTATACCCAAAAGGGTTTTCATAATACTGGATTCTCTGCCTTACTGAGTATCACGCATAATAGATTGAACTGGTGGAAATCTCCAATTTTCCTGGTTGGCTTTGTTTTAATTTGAATTTACAAGTGTAATTTTGACAAAGCGGGTTGCTGGATGGTCAAAGTGAATATAAACACCAGCAAAGTCAGTTCTGGTAATATTTATTTATATGGTGAAATTGGTTTCAGTTTTTTTGTTGTTGAAGGGTATATCGAGGAATACTTAATGAGTGTTTCTATTATTATGTATAATATCTCAAAATGGTACTATATATATATATATATATATATATATATATATATATATGGTAAAAAGTAATCTCATGCTTTAGTTTACTTAGGGGGTGTTTGATAAAAACTGAATGAATCTGAATCTGAATGAGTTAAATCTGAATAAAAAGTTGTTTGATAATTGACATGTCCGAAACATCTGAAAAAAATTCAAAATTGTTGTAAATTTATTTAATATTACTTGATACAATAGTTTATATTGTAAAAAAATAAATAAAAAAAATCAGTCGTCATTCAGCCAAAAAAATGGGAATTAGCCATTCAGCCCAAATCGTCTGAATGACTGACCGATTCAGTCATTAAGACGATTTTTATTCGAAACGAACGCACTGAATGATTGAATTGGTCAACCATTCAGTGCTAATCAAATAGCCCTTTAGTAAAACCTTAAAAACGACGTAGTTTTACCCTTTAGGGTTAAGTTTTTCCCTTATATATATATGTGTGTGTATATATATATGTTTTTTAACGGATTGAACGTGTCAATTTAGATAGCATGTTTATAAATAATATGGGTTAATTAATGTTTTGGTTACTGTAGGGATCGATTTTTATTTTGCTTACTGATATATTTTTTTTTTGCAAAGACATTATTATACTCAAAAAGTATTACAAACTAGTCATTACTTAACATTCCATTCAAAAAAATGACGTAAGTGTTAGATAGACTAACGTTTAACAGTTGTCACGTGGGGTACTTGAATATGTGGTAGGTGGAACATTTTTTTTGAGTATCTCATGAGCAAATTTTGCCATGTGTTATATCATGTGTTCACTGATGAAGAAGAAACGAACCAGAGATATTCATGGCCAAAATAAATCGCAGGAAAATCGTGCTCTAATTTTTTTTCCTTTTTGATTTATGTAGCAATATCATGTGTCACATCATTGATAACTAACTCGCATGGCAATTAAGTAATGTTAAGTAATTACTAGTTTGTAACATTTTTTTGAGTATAGTAATGATTTTGTTACAAAAAAAAAAAAGATTTAATAACCAAAATGAAAATTGACCCCTATTATAGTAACCAAAATATCAATTAACCCTCCACATAACATGGACCCATCTGCCACATATTCAAATACTTCAAATGACATCTGTTAAACATTAGTCTATTCAGCACTTCCGTCAATTGTTTGGACGGAATGTTAAGTAATAACTAATTTGTAACTTTTTTTTGAGTATAGTAATGTCTTTGTTACAAAAAAAATTCAGTAACCAAAATAAAAATCGACCCTTAGTACTGTAACTAAAACATCAATTAACCCTTATAAATACATGGGCTAACTGGGAAGTTGGAATACATGAGAAGGAAAAGAAAATGAATACTATATAAAAAAGTATAAAATATAAAACACTATTCTAATTATATTATACTTCTTTAGAATGTTGGATATCAAATATGATGTTAAAATGTAGAAAATGGACATTTGATAAATCTCTTATACTTTTTTAGATTACATTTCCTTTCTCAGTTTGAATTTTGAATTTTGTATTGCGTATATATAACAAATAAAGTTGAAAAACGAATTCAGCAAGTGGCAATTGTATCTTCTCTTATAAACTAATGATCATTAACTAATGATAAAAAAATAACTGCATAAAATAAAATTATTCTTGGCATACAAGCTAGAATTCAAAAAAACTATCCCCAAAAGCAAGCCAACCATAATTTGTATTTGAAAGTCTCCACATTATATAGCAATGAAAGAATTGGTGAGAATGAGTCTACATCCTAGGAATATGCATAAACAAATGTCAGGGGATAATGTCCTAGGAAGTCTACACACTTTTAGCAAGTCATTTGTGTTTTTAGCCAATTAAGAGCCAAAGACCAATCAAAGGCTGAAGTTTGTCAATGAACTTGCTTTTCAATTATAAAAGGCCGAATTAGTGGACCAAAGAGTAAACACCAGCAAATTTTAACTCATCAATTCTTTTGACTGATTGCTTGGAACCCCTTAATTTTTCTTTTCTAGGTCTTTTTTTTAGTAGACTTGAGTTTTCCCTTCATATTTGGTGAACTTAATTAAATTTAAATGTGTAGGCAATAGGAAGGATTCCAAAAATTTTGGAGATGCATGATCTTTGTTGTTTGTTGGGTGTCTGGATGGTTAAAGAATAGATTTAAAGATCAGTATATTCCATTTTTTGAAGGGAGCGGGTTGATAATTTTTTTAGTTATTTCTTTTTTCATCTTAGGAGGCCACCTTCTAGCATCCATGCTCTTTCTTCTCTATAAATAAATTCTTCTTTTATTTCAGAAAAATTATTTTCTGTTCATTGTCCCGTGACTTTAGGAGGCCTTTATTTTCCCAGGATAACACTTAAATCTTTTATTAATTTTGGCAGTTCTTTAACAGAAGCTTTTTGCATTGCTATTCTGGAGGCTGCTAGTTGTGGATTACTGACAGTCAGTACACGTGTTGGAGGTGTCCCAGAGGTATGCATTGGGATATAATGTCTCTGTACTCAGTTTTTTTTACCATTTGCATATTAAATATGAGAAGTTTTACTTGCACAACAAAAGTTCTGGAATATAATTTGGCCTTTTTATATTTTACTCCTATTTGTTTCATTAGGTTCTACCAGACGATATGATTGTCCTTGCAGAGCCAGATCCTGATGATATGGTGCAAGCAATTGCAAAGGCTATCCATTTACTTCCCCAGATTGATCCACAAGACATGCACCTTCGCGTGAGCGAGTTCTCCTTTATATATCTGATCCTTTCACAATATATCTCCGTTTTCTTTGTTTACCTGCTCATATTTTCTACAGATGAAAAAACTGTATAGTTGGCATGCTGTTGCCAAAAGGACTGAGATTGTGTATGACCATGCTCTGAGATGTTCCAATCAGAATCTTTTGGAACGACTATCACGGTATACCAATGAAAACTATATGTTTGTTTTTTCTTGTCAAATTATGGAAGAAAAAGCAATCGTGTGCTTGATGGATATAATGGCCAAACTATGGACCACTGGTACACATACAAATATCTATGCAATGATATTACCTAATTGTGAAAAATTGAAGTGGACATGTCAAATATTTTAAGATTTAACATATTTATAATTATGCTCTTTGATAAGTAACATATACTGCATGCATTATTCTAGAAACCTACACATACAATACAATAGATTTACACCCATAAAGCCAGAAGGTGGGGTTCTTATCCCTCTCCCCCTAAAAGCAAAAGGGAAATTTTTCATAAAGGCTCAATCAAATTAGTAAACTTCATCAACATACTTCTATCTTCATCACCTTTGTACGGAAATATTGCGACTTCTATATCTGGCTCATCTAGTTAAACACTTGCAATTTCGTACAAGTTGACACTCTATTACCCTTGGTAAATATCTGCAAAAACAATGAAAAATCAATGAATCACAACAGCACCCGCTAAATTTGAAATAACCATAATAATAATGAAACTTGAAACATGAAGGGACTCATCTCGATGGATTTAAAGGTTCTACTCAGCCTTCTACTTACTCTATTCTTTTCATCATCTTATTTAGGGCATCTCTAGAATTTTTTTATTCTTTTTCACTGAACTCTTTTTATTTTTTTGAGACTTTAAGCTTTCATGAGTGGTTTATTTAAAATCGGTAAGGTTTGATCGAGTGTCACAGCTTGATCAGTAGTTTGATTGAGGTCAACTAATCATGTTGGGTTTGATTAGTCTTCATTGGAAGTAGATTCCGAACTTATGTAGTTTGACTAAGTTCGATTTGGGGTTAAGACTTGGCAAGGCTTTAGGTTGGTATTGATCGAGTTCTTGTTTACTTCAGCTTTAGTAAAATAGTTGGGGTGTGTGTGTGCCTGTGTATTCGTCAATGGTTGGCATTTATGTTTGTCAGTGTGGATGGGAGTAATCTGTCTTTGTGTGCATGTATGTAAAATATATAGAGAGTGAGAGAGGGAAGAGAGAGAGAGAGAGAGAGAGAGAGAGAGAGAGAGAGAGAGAAGAAGAAATCTTAATTTAAATTAATAGAATACTTATGACATGTATTTAATATTAAGTCATGCCTTTTAGTATTTGATACATACCGCTGAAGGAGTATTCCTTCTGCATAGGTGGTTATAGGAACTTGTCCATTAATAAGAATTTATTCTCTCTTTTGAGTTTTGCAAAATCTGTAGACTCCGTCTGCTTCAATTTTTATGTACCAAAACTTTTGATTGGTAATCGGTAGATTAGTATGTTCCAAAACTTTTGATCTGTGTTTGAGGTATCTAATCTATGTTAAGCTGAGCCAAGGGTACAGTTATTGTTTTGAACTTGAAGCCGCACGTAAAGAACCAGCACGTAAATAGCCAGCACATCTCTAAGTTTTTTTTCCTAAGCTTTTTGAATTGTGATTTGCTAGTGAAGCGATGCTTTTAAATACTAGTTACCTTCTAGGGTTAAGGTATTGGGTTGTATTTGGTGATTACTTGTGCTAGCGTAGAATTTTTGGCAACCACTAACAGATATATGGATGAAAACTTATCCTAGTAATGATTGTCTCAGTATTTTCAGGTCAACTAGAAAACAAATTTAATGTGTGCTGACAACTTGATTTGTTCTAGGTACCTCACTTGCGGTTCCTGGGCAGGCAAGCTTTTTTGCTTGGTTATGATCATTGATTATTTGTTATGGTGTCTCTTACAACTTTGGAAGGTATATATGTCTCATAATGGCATTGGTTTCACAACTTCGTTGCAACAGTTTTATTTTGTTTATTTTTTCTTGTGGTAATTATACTTTGGCAATTTTGAGTAGCCTGATGCCGATATTGAGGAGGTACCTGATATTAATCTCATATGTTGTCAACTTGGTGAGAAACCGAGGGACTTCAAGGAGGAAACCATCGAATGATCTTCAGGTTGATTGTAAGAATTCTGGTTTATTCACCTATCTAAGTGGACCTAATGTGGGTGCATTGCATTTGTGTTTCTTTTTTTTTTCTTTGTGCATACTGAGTTGTTTGGTTTAATATTAAAATGACAGCTAAACTTTCTTTCTTCTCAACCAATTTACAAACAATCCACAAAATACTATAACGGATCTAGACTCTCATGACCTAGCTTGGCGTGTCTTGAGTTCTCATTATAGTTCTCAACTCTCTTACATGTTTCCCTACATTTATATTAGAAATTCTCATTCCTCTCTTGCTATAAAATCTAACTTGTCTCCCTAAAATAGGTCGCATTCTTTGCCACACAAAATAAACATCTACTGAATTTTTTTGGGCAAAGGTCCAAAAATGCCCTTGACGTTTACACGTATGTCTCACTTACACTCTAAACTAATTTTTTTCCAAAAGTACCCTCAACGTTACAAATTTAAGCTCAGTTGTGCCCCTCCCGTTAACGATACTGCCAACTAGACAAACGGATGTTAGTTTATTTTTCAACAAATAACACGTGGACAGAAGTGTGACATGGAAAACAAAAAAAAAATATTCAGATATAATATTTGTTCTCTCTCCCATGAGTCCCATCTTCTTCCTCTATTCTCTCTCCTTTTTCTTTACCAAATTTCTATTCCTAAAGACACGAAAGAGTTACAAAGGAGTGCATGATTTCTTCATTTCTTGATCTGCGTTCGACTATCGGCGTGGGATGGAGGTGTGGTACGATGGTGATGGTGTTGAGATCTGATCTGTGACGGTGGCTTTGAAGATTTTGATCGAAAACTATGGATTTTCCAATCGAATTCCGACGACTTCGATCTATTTTCCTCAGATGATAAAGGATTTGGATGACGAAGAGTTTTGGCTTCCTCCCCAGTTTCTTTCTGAAGACGACTTATTCACGAACTTAAATAAAAAGAGTAATAATAATTACACTCGGAGCAGTAATGGAGGTGGCAAATTTTTTGGGGAAAACAATTGCAGTTATGAGTTTCCAAATGGCTTTGGGTCGTACGGCCCTAACTCGGTGGGTTTGATTCTAATTTGGGCCTTTGTTTGTACAATCATGGAGCATGTGGAAGTGAAGGCTTAGTTCATTGATCCCATTTTTTTCTCTTCATCGATCTCCCCCTAATCTATATTTTCAATTTACTGGATCTATGAGTCTTGATTGATTGGTAGACTGTTGTGATTATCTTCACATGTTAAGTTAAGCTGTGATTTTAATTCCTTGTCAGTTATGGTGGGTATGTTTGTCTTTGTGGAATTTGTAAGATCTATATTTATTTAATTTTTTGGACAAATACATGTTCAAATTGATCTGTTTTGGGTGTTTCTCTTTGATGGATGGATTCAAAAACTTATATCTCTTGAATTTTATGGTTTCTCTTTCTTTGCAGGTAATTCAAAATCCCAACTTGCTTTGCAGGTAATTTGCTTCATGGATATTTGTACACATACGCTTAAACCTCAAGAACCATTTGAAAAGATCCATCTCTTCTGAAGAATATACAATCTATAATCCACAATCTTTTCTAATGAAAAGTGTGGAATCTTTCCATATTTTCATATATTTTGTTTTGAGTTTGAGGCAAAAATTAAAATCTCTTTGATATGTTAATTGATGGGGCTGTCCTTCACCGCCACCATCTGCGGCAGCTTAGCAAAAAATTAAGAGGCAGCTTGGAATATATCCAAATATTATATGCTGCGATTTGGTTGTGGTGGTGGAGGAGGAGAAGGTGGTGGTGGGTTTGGTTGATGTGGCAGCGGCGGAGCAGTCTCTGACAATCGCGAGTAAACCCTAGTCTTCATCCATTTTCTTTCTCTATTTTTGGAGGAGAGAGAAAAATAGACAAAAGAGGAAGGTGCCACGTGTCAGCCACATCAGATAGGCTTTACCCTATTTGTGTAGTTGGCAGTTTCGTTAACGGGAGGGGCACAACTGAGCTTAAATTTGTAACGTTGAGGGTACTTTTGGAAAAAAAATTAGTTTATGGTGTAAGTGAGACATCCGTGTAAACATCAGGGGCATTTTTGGACCTTTGTCCGAACTTTTTTTCATGTTATGTTGGAATATACATATTTTTTTCTAGATATAACATAAATGGATCTCTATTCTATTCTACAGATGAGTGCTCTGTTTATTCGCAACCAACCTTTGATCTTCATTTGCCTCCACGCCCAACAACAGATCCGGTCTTGGGCAAAAGAACTTCCTCCTTATTTACAACTGACACACCAACTCCCAAAAGGAGGAAAACAGGCATATATTTCTAGTACTCCCTACTCAAAAGCATATCAAAGGATTAGGAAATAGAAGTTGCTACTGACAAGGTTGAGGTTGTTGAGTTCCAGAGTGAAAGAGGACAATCCAATGATGTTGTTCCCATGGAAATGCAGGAGAAACACAACTTTGACAAGAGAGGCAACAAAAGTTTGGATTGTCTTTGACTGACTCCAAATCCAAGAACCACGAAGCTTGTTGGTCCCAATGACAGAAAAGAGCAAGTACGTCGGAAAGTAAAGATTCTCTCTTTTAAGTGGATGCAGCCAGCATAGTCAGAGAGTCAAAAGACAGTCCAAACTTTCGTGCATCCCTTGTCAGAGTTGTGTTTCTATTGCATTTGCGTGGAAACAACATCGTTGGATTGTGCTCCTTTTTCACTCTAGAGCCCAACAACTCCAACCATGTCGGTAGCAACTTCTGTTTCCATGTCAGTAGCAACTTCTGTTTCCTGATACTCCCTTGCTTGATTTTTCCTTTGACCCTGAAAGTCAATTGAGATGAAATATCCTCCTAATGTAGTTTCACTTTTAGCTAGTCAAATTGAAACTTTTCACCCATGGTTATTCTCAAAAATTGATTCATTTCGAAATCCACATGTAATAATTGGATTTTTGACGTGGCACACATTTGTAAATTTCAATCACCTTTGTTTTGATTTCTGTTTAATATATAAAGAGCATTTGCAACGGTTTCTCTATCTCTATTCTGTAGTATTATTGGGTCATTCTGTAGGATAAGGATTTAATTTTTTTCATTATGTACCCAATAGGTTCTTTATATTGATACTTTAAATATTAATTTTTGAAATTTGAAAGTTCCAACAGTCAAATCATGATTTTAACGTTGTAACTATTTTTTTATTTAAAAGTAATTGTTGTTTGAATTTAAAAATTGCAATTATTTTAATTTAAAAATAAATATTGCTATAAATCAAAATGTGCAACGATCAGTATGTATTTATGAGAACTAAAACAACATTATTTTAATTATAAAATAATAAAATTTATAATTAGTAGTAATATTTTTTTACAAAAAATGATCAAAATCAAAATTTGACTGATTTTTAATTTTTTTTATAGTTCTCTTTTTTTTCTAAAATCTCTGTTTAAAAAATAAAAATGAGTGAATTTGATAGGTATGCATACCTAAATCAGCAATTAAGTGAGATAAAGATCTTTTAACCAACATAAAATCGCAATAAATAGGGTGTGAAATGTCATTTTACATAAATAGGAAACACTCTTTTGATTCCCTCACCTGAAGAGTCAAATTATATATAGGAATTAAAATAGAAAATTATATAAGGATAACGAAATTGTTGGATATTAATTTATTAATATATTCTTCAAATATGGAGATAGAGAGTCTATTAGAGAATCTATTGTGAATGTTCTAATAGGGTTGACATAATGAATGTTGAATCACAAATTTAGAACTTATGAACATGAATTTAATGGAAACGGTCAATTGATAGGTTTAATTTTGTTTCGAGCAACATCAAATTTGTACGTTAGGCTTAGCTTCCACTAAATCGCAAACTATACTCTCATTTTTTAGGGTGAGATTAAAAATTTCAGACTCCATTGACATAAAATTCACTTATAATTTAGGTATGTCAACTTGTATCATGTCGTGTATTAGATATATTTGAGAAAAACAATTTTTTCCTTAAATTCATAGTCTTTGTATAAAATATAGTAATTATTTTAAATTAATTTCTTAATTATATTGAAATTCAATTTTCAGAAGAACAAAAAAGAAAAGAGAGTACATTTTAATTTTATACGGTAGACGCTTATTAAGGTCATGCTCGAATAACTTATAGGGTTCTTTACATAAGTATACAACAAATAGAAAGTAATTATAATAATAGTGTACCAACCAAATAATTGTATTAACAGTGAAAAACTGTATAATAATATCAACAATAGTGCAATACACGTCAGTATATCCAATCCAACAAAAAAAGAAAACCCTTAATTCAAGGAGAAAAATATTTCACTTATTTTGGCAGTTACCAACTAACCCAAATACTCAAAAATCACGTTGTCAATTTACGAATCCGACGAAGAACAAAAAGGAAACTTCATAGATCATTGTAATCTGTAACAAAGGAGCAATCGAGAAGAATAATAATCAGTAATAGACCTCAAAGAAGAAGACGTAGCCGCGCTTGATGGCGGTGTCGCCGGCGAGTGCAATGAGGAGGCGGCGGGTTTCTTCATCGGCTTGCCGGAAGTTTTGGGCGGCGAGGTAGGTTTGCAGGAGGTTGAAGGTGGTGGTGGGTTGGGAGGTGGAAGGAGTGGTGGAGGTGGTGGAGGAGAGAAAGAATGGGATGGTGGGGAAGGGATTTGAGGAAAGAGAAATGGTGGAGTTGTTGGTTAAGGAATTTGATTGGGTAGATTTGGGTGAGGCTAGCCAAACCTTCAAGCAGTGGGTAGCCAAACCTTCATACCAAGGTAACCAATTCAGTTTTATTAAGTTATCAATTTATTTCGAATGTGATGCAGTTGGTAGCCAAACCTTCAAGTCGTTGGTTGCCAAACTTTCAGACCAAGGTAACTAATTCATACTGCAGGTGTGAAGGTAGATTGGTTACCTTGTTATAAAGGTTTGATTATCTTGATATAAAAAATTTGGCAACCGACTGCTTGACGGTTTGGCTACCAACTGCATCACATTCAAAATAAATTGATAACCTAATAACACTGAATTGGTTACCTTGGTATGAATATTTGGCTACCAACTGCACTTTGAAAAAATTATCAAACAAAGCCTGCCTTTTAATCAAGGTAATCAATGTTGTAGCCCAAGACCCAGCACATCTTACTTCATCATCATTTCCATCTTCAAACATGGACGTCAGGCTTGGAGAGAATTAGCACCAAGATCCTGGAACCCCTGCCTCACTGCTTGCATTGTGTAAAGGATAAACCTAGAAACAGAACCTTTGTCTGCAACAGATCCAACAACCTCCTGAGCAATCTCCAGTTTAACAGTATCACCCAAGTATCGAGCATCGCTAGGTGCCTTCTCCAATATATATAAATTAAGTACAAGAAAATAAACACTCAACTAAATGTTTTGAGTGTTTCAACTTATTTTGAAACAAGCTTTCAATTTCTAGTTTCATTTGAGTCAGTGCAGTTGGACCAAACCTTTAATGTTTTGAAAAATAAAATTTTGAAAAACTTTGCTGCGATGGTTATGGAAAGGAGTTCGGCGGAGCGGAATAGAAGGGAGGAGAGAGAAATTGCAACTTATTAAAACACTCAACTAAATTAAAAGGATAAGAATGCACTACTTTTGTAAAATAAAATATTGCATATGCACTAGTTTGTAAATATTTTATGAGTGCACTATTGATGTAATTATTTTTAAAAATGTATTAGAAAATGTAATTGTTCCTAACTTATAAGTTGGTTGGTTAAATCAACTTATAAGTGGTTGTTTGGCAACCACTTTTTTTTGGACTTATAAGTTCAGTTTTAAGTCAAAAAAAAGAGAGAGTTAGTAATTGTGATTTATTTAAAAATGACTTATAAATCAAGTTTGACTAAACATAATGTCTATTTTGTTCTTTTTTTTATTTATATTCTTTTTAATAATTTATAAATTATTATGAACCGAATAGTTTTATAACTTATTTTAAATTTATAAATCAAATTGATGTCGAAATCTTTTAATTATAAGTTAGAATTTAAAATAATTTATAAGTTAATTTATATTTAAAAGTCATTTTAAAATAAATCATTCGAAGTGGAGCGCCAAGCTAAAAAGCTAACACGCACTATCAAACTATCTTTCTCATGGGGTTTGTCTCCAACACTACCGCCACCTCCTTCACCACTGTCGCGAAACCTGAACACGCAGCTCAAAATAACACGCGTTGCGCCATTTTTCAGGTCTATAACTCTGGCAGGACCAATTCTTGCTTCCAATCGGTAATAAATTCCTCAAAAGAGTTGACCTTTTGTCACTAATAAGCTATATTCTGAGTGTTGAAATTAATTTCCATGTTTGGTTTTCAGTCTTCAACGTCGTTTCGGTTGAATTTTTCTCCTATCAAGGCCATGGCAAAAGCTGCAGAAACCCTTTCGGTACCACCTGGTTCTGGGTCTTCTGCTGCTGGTAATTTATTTGTAACGATTATGTAGTAACTTTTTAATTTGCAAATGCTTACAAAAAACATATAAAGCTTAAACGATGATAATAAAATATTACGGAAACATTTATGACTGTGAAACAAATTTGATTGTAGCTGTAGAGTTTAAGTTCCTAATGGTAGTTGTCCGATAAGTTCATAGGGCAGAAGAATTTTATTGGAATGATCAAATGTGCTCTTTTTCCCTTTTTCCTTTACTTTTTAATCTACTTTCCACTGTCTTTGTGTTACTGATGTCTTAGGGGCAAAAAATATACTGCAATCAATGATTAGTGCAGTGACCAACATCTACATGCTGCAAAAACTGATTTGTTTTGCCCTTGGGAATCAACCAGAGTAATTGGGCTTATTCTAATAGTCGATTAACTTGTCATAAGAGAAGTGGATTTTGTTGGATTGATATAAATTATTACATTGTTGGGTTATCTTCTTGTTGCATGTTACCCTTATATTGAATATTGATGATGCATAATGCATTTAATTTGTCTCTCCATGTATGCACATGAGGGGGGTGTTGGCTTGATATACATTGTATGGTCTCACTTAAGCTTTTACATTTGAAGTAAAGTGGTCCGCCCTGGGGGTTCTACTTTGGGTTTTTTTTTGTGCATTTGCCTTACTGGTTTGAACTATTTAATTTCAGGCAGCAAGCAGGCTCTGATTTCGCTTTCAGACAAGGAGGATCTGGCTTTGCTTGGCAATGGACTTCAAGAATTAGGGTGAATTGCAAATTTCCCCTCTTTTTATTCTTAATGTAGCTATTCTTTACTTTCACTTCTATTGATGTCTACTATTATTCCCCCATCCGCACCCCCTTCTCCATCCCCATCCCATCCCAACTGAATCCCCTTTTAAGATCTTCTCAATGCTTGGGCAGATTTGTATTTGAAAGATGCCACTCTATTTTACATGGTGTAATGATGTAAATGTTTCCAGATTTCTGGCTTTGATCAATGGTGTGATGATATTTTTTCCAGGAAGCGTTGTGTTTTGCTTATAGAGTTAAAGGATGTGTAGTAAATACCAAAGGTATTAAAGACATTATTATAATTTATTGGGTTCTTATTTATACATGTTAATAGACCATAATCAAATGAGTGTTTCCCATTGATATAATCCAAAAACTTAATCTGGTTTCGACATGTATTATAGTAGTTTACTAATTTGATTGAGAGGGTTGTGACAACTGACAAGCAGCATATGCTAATTAACTCAAAAGTCAAAACTAATCACCCATTTATAATTTAGTGTTGTTCGCGTAACCAAGGGAAAAGGGAACATCATTGTAAGAGCAATTTGCATAGTCATATTTACCTAATTAAAAATGCATAAATAAGGATTAAGAAGTTTTAACAGCGTGTGAAGCTTGTTTGAAATTTTTTTAAGTCAGTTAATATATATATATATATATATATATATATATATATATATATATATATATAAATGTCACTTAGCTTGCTACTTGCCCTACATGTATTATTTATATGCCTTTTTTCCTAGGCAGCTTGAGGGGCATGATGTCCTTTGTGATGACTATGAAATCTCTTTGATGATCTCTTTAAGAGACATGCCTATGAATTATGAAATAGCTTGTGATGACCTCTTTTCTAATTTGTAGATACACCATTGTTTCAACTGGAGGAACTGCATCTGCATTGGAAAGTGCTGGGGTGTCTATAACTAAAGTGGAAGAAATTACCAGTTTTCCTGAAATGGTAAGGTGGTCCCTCTTTAATATGCATCCCCCAACCAGGGATGAAGCTATTAAGAGGCCTGGGGGCCCAGTCTACCCTAGCTTTTAAAAAAAAATTTGCCTTTTAAATTTTGTTGATTTTTTCTTTAGGCCCCAAGTTTTTTTTTTGGTAAAAACTAATAACATATAAAGAAATTACTGAAAAATTATTTGATGGTGAATATTGAGAGAGAAATAGCTAAAAAATTCTCTTTAGAATCAATAGCGAAAAAATTAATTTGTATGAAAGAACAACAATTCTTTTAAGTTGTTATGTAGAATGAAAAATGTCCAAGTTTTATATATTATCATTATTTTTGTTATATAAATTTTATGTTGTTAATTATTAAAAAATATTTTTATTTTTTATTTTGTATTATTAAAATTACTTTACATTTGAACATGTTACATTATCTCCCGGCCCCTCCGAAAAATAAATCCTAGCTCCGTCCTTGCCACCCACACCCACCCACCCACCACCCACCACCCACCCCCCACCCAACTAAGAAATGGTTCTTAAATTGTTTCAGTCTTGAGTTTGTGTGTATTTTATTTTATATTTTGATAAAAGAAGAAATTTTATTAATAGAAAAGAAAGGATACAATAAAAGGGGAACAAGAAGTTCACCTTCAACAAACAAAAAAAACAAAAATAAAAAAGAGCACTTAGAAATGTGCAGCCCTCCGACCTCTACACCGTCTAGCATTACGTTCATTCCAAATTTCCTATAAAATGGGAAAAAAAGCACTTCCATAAAATGGTGGCATCCCTCTTGTTTTCAAATTCTCGTAAATGAACTAGTAACATATCTTTCACTGAACCAAGACACGCTCACTCCTCTCCTAACACTCCAAAAGAGAGTTCCACAAGCCTCAATCAAGGACAATGCAAAAATAAATGAGCACAAGTCTCATTACTTTGCTTGCACATAAAACAAATGTTCGGAGATAGAACTTTGTAAGGCCTGCGATTTTGATAGAGATCATTAGTATTCAATCTTTGTAAAATCAGAGACCGCACAAAAGCCTTTGACTTTGGAAGGGGCCTTAGCTTTCCAAATAAACAAAGCCAACGGAAATGGATTATGAACAATAAATCGAGTCAAAAAAGCGAACTCTTACAAGAAAACGATCCAGATGGATCTAAAGTTCAGATGCGCTTATCAGAAGAGGAGGATAAATGAACCGAATCAAGTAAGATAAGAAAAGTTTCCATTTCAATAGTCTCCAAATCAATGAGATTCCTAAAGAAGTGAAAAACCCAAGAAAAGAAATTACTTTCATGCGTTATGAAATTAGAAAGAAAACTGATATTTGTACACGTGTTTTTGATATTTCCACATAGTCCTTTCTCACATGAGAAGAAAGTGGGTCCCACTTTCATGTGAGGGTAGCATGTGGAATTAGAAATGGGAGCATCATGCAGTGAAGAAATATAGTTTGTGTGTATGTGTTGGTGTTTATATATGTATATTTTGATAGGTATTCTTGAGTTCCATATTACTATATTTTTTTCTTTTCATTTTCCTTTATTATTAGTTGTGCTTGGTTTTGCACTTAATGAAGCTCCTCTCCCTCCCTCCCTTCCCAAACAAAAAAAAAGTCTGTGGGCACTATCCTGTTGTATGTTATAGAGGATGTCATGCCTAATGTTTATCTTTAATCTTTAATCTATTCCTCGGATATTTTATAAGGCTCTTTTGATGCAGAACACTTGTGGCATTTGCTAACCTTTAGAATGATTTCTATCCATTGAGAAATTAGCATATGGAAATTTTCGGCACACTTGTTGGGATTTTTATCCAAAAGAAATATATATGTTAATTTTCCTTTTGGGATATCTACAGTTATATACATTGACATGCAAAAGACTGAAAAGAGCTAGATTGGATGTGACATTGATGCTTGCAGTAAAGTTTAAAAAAATAGGATATGACATGGAAAAAATGCCAACATAAGCATAGCCATGCCCATGCACATGTAAAAAATATATATCGACACTGCATGCACATAACGGCTCCTCGTACTTATTTCCATTTCTTTGAAAAAGTGAGAATCCAGTACATTCATATAGACAGGAGGAGTTGAAAAATGATGGATATATCAATCAAAATGAACAAAAAAAAAGGAAAAGAAATTTGTTCCTCTAATTTTCTCCATTAGTTTCACAGAGCCTTTTAAGCACATTGAATGCGTGTAAGGGATTATATTTTAATTTATTAAAATGATAGTAATACTATGTAACTTATGTTATTATGTTTCTTTGAGGTGGTGTTGTACTATGTTTTGGCTGTCTCAAACTTGATCATTTTTGCAGACGGATCTGTGGATGAACCTTTTACGAGCAGTGGCTACAACTTATATTAGAAATGATTTTCTTTTATTCTTTTACAGCTTGATGGGCGCGTAAAAACTTTACATCCTAACATACATGGAGGAATTCTTGCTAGAAGAGATCAAAACCATCACATGGAAGCTCTTGATAAGCATGGAATTGGTGAGTTGTGTTACTTATTTATCAGCGTGGCATGGCAAAGGATTACTAATCTTATATTCTTAATCAGATCCCCATCTATAATTTTTTTCCTGAGGTCAACTTGCTTTGCCCAATATTTGAACAAATTGTGGAAACTTCCCCCTTGTCCTTTACCACTATAAATGCAACATAAACTTTATCATAGTCTATTTTTCCATGATACTCTCTGTTGAAAATCTGCAAAGCATTTCATGTTGTTTATTAAATTTTCATCATTGCCCCATAATGTATACCCATGTGTACTTTCTCATTCTCCAGCTATGCCTTCTGAACTATTTATTTCCTAATTTTACCCAACTTGGTTATTTCTTCTGTTATAGTCTACCCTAAGGGAAATCTTCCTCGTAACAGATATTGGCAGTAATACATTGAGAAATCAATAATCCAGTTGGGAAAGTAGGAAAGCAATAAGGTAGTAAAATAATTTTATATACTGTATGCGATAAAAATGTCAAGTGGTTTTACAGGAATGTGGGATTTAAGTTAAGAGATATTGAAGTGTATGATTATCCTCCTGCAGGAAATTGGAAAGGAATAAATATGATTAGTACTGTAATCTATTTGTAGTTTAATAACAAGTACGTAAAAGAGTGGGTGTTAAGTTTTATTTTATTGTTATTTTTTGGATAAGTTCTTTAAAAAGAAGTGATAGTTAATTGGTGGTAACTGGTAAGACTTTATAAATGTAAAAACAAATAGGTTGATGGGCAAGCCCCCTCCTCTCACAATGGTGTGGGGCGTCAGAGGCACTGTTTTCCCGTGGCTAAGGCTGTAAAATGAGCAAACAGTTCGGGCTCGATTTGTACTCGCTCTACTAAAAGTTTGATTCGTACTCGACTCGAAATATAAATGATTCGTGAGCAAATTTTAAAGTTTGATAAATTACTCGAACTTACTCAAATTATAATTTTCTATTGATACTCGGATCAAATTTGTTTGAAAAGTTCAAACTGCTTGGGCTCGATTCGAGATTGTGCTCGACTCGGTAGCTAAACAAGCCTCAATCAAATTTTATTTTATTCTCGATTAATTTTGTAAATCAAATCTGAACAACTCAATACTCAGCTCGACTCGGTTCATTTACACCTTTACCCGTGGCCAACTTGAAGGGGTTGAATCTTTGTAATCTTATCTGGATAGTGAAATTTTTATTGCCCTAGAGTCCGCGAACCTAGGACAAGGCTCCCCTTTAATACAATTTCCATCTTCCCCAATACACATTTCATAACAAACAATGTCCTAAAATTTGCTAGGTGGACCTAGGCGGCAAAGGGAGCGCCTAAGTGGTGCCTAGGCGCTTTCCTAGGCGGACAAAGCGTTTTTTTATGCGGTCTCATTTATTTATTTTTCTATTATACATGCTTGTTATACTGTACAAAGCATACAATAGATGTAATTTGTAAAATTTTACATGAAAATTAGCAAAAAAAAGAAACTTTTAAGACTTACAAATTCATTTAAAGTATTGTACAGCTTCAAAGTAGAAATCTGATTTAACTTAGGCGGCCAACCAAATCTAGGTAGAGGACTGTCTAGCGCTTGGGTGGAGATTAATCGGACTTAGGCATGGATTTTTAGAATATTGGTAACAAAAATATTACATTAAACTACACAATATTTTTCCACAAATAATTGTGTCATTAATGCCGTTGCTAAACGCAAAATTTATGTCGTTGTATGTATATTTGACGGGGAAGTGTAAAAAGTGTAATAAAGGGGATCCAATTCTGCGAACCAGATATTATCGTTTCGAATCACGGTACGAGAACTAGATGTCTTGAGCATTCTACCATAAGTGACATTCCTCGTACCTGTTTTCATTCCAGATATCCAGTTGATCGGCATTCCTAGTAACCATGAATTGCATCCCATGACAGGTTTTCTGTATCCTTATTAGTTATCCTTTGAGTTTCATTTCCATATTCAGCACTTTTAAGGCTTTCAAATGCTGGATAGAACATGAATATCTAGCGTTGTCTTTGTGCACAGTAAATTAATATTAATGTGCTTCTGATTCTTTCTCGTTTTGTTATTACAACAGCTATTTTAAAGCACTTGTCTCGCAGGTACATTTGATGTGGTGGTGGTGAACTTGTATCCATTCTATGACAAAGTTTCCTCCACCAGCAAAATATCATTCGAGGATGGAATTGAGAATATAGACATTGGTGGCCCTGCAATGATTAGAGCTGCCGCAAAGGTTGTTTATCTCAATGCAACTATTGATTTTCTTTTACTTTTGTTGATGATACCAATTATTCTGCATCTTTCTCTGTAGAATTAGCACTCATTAATCACAATTTATGCAAAAAATGGAATTTAAAAAGAACTAAGGTTTCACAATTCCACAAAAACGATAATTTTAATCTCAAGCATTTGTGAAAGGTTGATGATGTAGGCTTGGGTGTATTTGGTCATGAAAATTGTGTTAAATCTGTATTAACGAGCAGCTTAAAGAAGTTGTAAAGATGTAGTATTTAAGCTGCATTAGCTGATGATATTCTAGAAGCCATTCAGGGCTTATGACTTGTAATTGGTTCCAAAAATAATAAAAGAAATAATCATTAGTTTATATTTCCTGCCATTGTGATTATTTGATTGCGATTCTATATTTTTTGTTATTTGAGCTTCCTCCCATTCTACGTTACTTAGTTTTTGTTATTTGAGCTTCCTCCCATTCTATGTTAGTTAGAACTGTATCATGATGCTCCTGTCTTGTGTTGGGATTTTGGGTTATGGATTATTTGTGAACATGAAGGATGAGTTGCTTTTCCTCGACTATATAAATCATAACCTGATAACATTTGTTAATATTAGTCTGGAATATGCCAACATTCTACTGTTTATTTTACTCTTACGAAATCCAAGTGCTAGTACTTTTTCTAAAATAATCAATAACATTTTCTTTTGGTCATGATTTAATGTGATGCTCTTTTATGCAAAAACATCAGTGTGCGTGGTTCATTGAGTATTACTATCTATGTCAGATCTCAACTAACTCATAATCATTGAACAGAATCACAAGGATGTCTTGGTTGTTGTTGATTCACAAGACTATCCTGAACTTTTAGAATCTCTTAGAGGGAACAAGGCTGATGAACAGTTCAGAAGGAAATTGGCGTGGAAGGCTTTTCAACATGTTGCTTCTTATGATTCTGCAGTTTCAGAGTGGTTGTGGAAGCAGACTGAAGGAGGTATTTCTTTTGCTGTATTTTTTATGCTAATGTAACAATTTGTAGTGTTGATGGATTTGGAAAAAATGTTCATCTTGGAAACTAAGTAATATATGACATTACCAAATATATAATTAAGATAAACAGAAGCAATGAAATACTGAAATGGCCATAGGATTTTAAGAGTGGCTGCACAAGCAGACTGTGGGAGTTACTATCTTGTACTGTGCTTTAGTAATACTAGTTGTGTTCATTTCCTCTACTTTATGAGTAACTGAAAAAATTTGGGAAGAGTGAGATAAGAAGTAGCCAAGTGGGCAGCTATCTTGTTCTTTTGAATTGAAGGGTAATCTTGTCTTCACAAAATTGTGATATAGCTTCAAAATAAAAAAGTTAACTCTGAAACAAACGGGAGACTTGTAATATAGACGTAAAGACATTTGTAGAATGCAGTGTTGTGTCGTATCATAATGGATTTGTTCCAGTACACGATGTCCTCCGAAGCAATGAGATACTAAAAGGTCCACAGCTGTTCAGAATGGATTAAGCAAGAATAGATTAAACTAATATTAAATGTCTCAAATGAAATTTTTGTTCCATATGCTATGAAAACCAAATGTAATTCCTAAAGATGTGTTGATCGATCTTCTTGAATTTTATGGAATGGAAACATTAACCGAGTCTATTTTTTGTCAGACGACAAATTTCCTCCCAGCTTAACACTGCCTCTCTCACTCAAAAGTTCACTTCGTTATGGTGAAAATCCTCATCAAAAGGCTGCATTTTATGTTGACAAGAGCCTCTCTGAGGTTAATACGGGTGGTATTGCAACTGCTATCCAACATCATGGCAAGGTACGAGGGAAACCTTCCAATATTTATGGCATCATTGTTTACTGGCCTTACTTTATTTGATTGTATGACTTCTGATACTTTAGTTTCTGTAATTAATTTTTCTCTTTCTTGTATATCCTGTTGCAATAAGCATGCAGGTCTATAATTTTTATATACTTGAGTTTACCTCCTTTGGCGCTTAAAGTGGAATAATTTACTAATCCTAAAAAAAAACTGTTTCAGGAAGAATTCAGATGATGATGTTGGATTCATCACAACAAACTGAATAACACCATATAACGCTCTCTGCTATTATTGTTATATTGTGACGTGCCCCTCTTTCATCGTATGCACTCCTCTTTCATATATAAGGGCTAACACTTTATTACCATTGGCAGTTAAAACTAAAGAACAATTTCTGATTGCAATTTATGATGCCCGTTAGGCATTTGAGTAGTGAATGGTTCAGTTGATGAGATATAATTAAAGGGTAATTATCAATGTAAGTTAGACAAATGCAATTTTCTTAGCTGTTTCAGTTTAGGTGATATGTCAAGCCCTCTGACTATAAAAAATATTGGATTTTTCAATTCAAGTCATAACTAATTATGCATTACTAAATGGACTTGGCTTAAAAAGAATTGCAACTTTTTTTAAATTTATCAGTCAACGTTTATCCAAACAGCCTTGTTTCTTTTTGCTTTCTTCGTTTGTTACTTCTTTCTATTGATTTAGCAACTTTCGTAATTTGCATTCTATCTTAGTTTTGAGTATACAATATTACATTCCCATTTTAAAAAGTTCTTCAATCATTGGCAAAGAAGAGAAGCTACACTTCAGTAAATATGTTTTTTGTTTTGGTGCAGGAGATGTCATATAATAACTACCTAGATGCTGATGCAGCTTGGAACTGTGTGTGTGAGTTTAATAAGCCTACTTGTGTAGTTGTAAAGCATACAAATCCTTGTGGGGTAGCTTCGCGTGATGATATTATTGAAGCATATAGGCTAGCTGTGAAAGCAGATCCAGTGAGTGCATTTGGTGGTATTGTTGCTTTCAACATTGAAGTTGATGAGGTAAGAAGTTCATTGAATTTTACAAGTTCTAATATGACTTCCTTTTTGCTGCTTGAGCTCTTATTGATACAAAAGCCTCTAGGACATGTCATTTCACCGATTACACTGCATTATAGCAAGGTGCAAACCCATTTCATGTATTTCAAGAAGCTCACTTATGCACAAACAAAAACATAAATTAGAAGAAAAAATGTCGGGAAAACCCCATGAGAAAGGCTTTTCTTCGTTGTTCACGTCTATTATGTCTTAAGAAGCTGTGGCAAGAAATGGTAGGAAGCCCTTTTTAATATATTCTAACGTATATTTTGATGATGTGTTTGTAAGGTTCTTGCTAAGGATATCAGAGAATTTAGAAGTCCAACAGATGGAGAAACTCGAATGTTCTATGAGATTGTTGTTGCTCCCAAGTATACAAAGAAGGGGCTTGAGGTTCTTTGTGGGAAGTCCAAGACACTGAGAATCCTAGAGGCGGGCAAAAATAGTAAAGGAAAGCTATCACTCAGACAAGTTGGTGGGGGTTGGTTAGCTCAGGATTCTGATGATTTAACTCCAGAAGATATACAATTCAAAGCAGTTTCTGAGAAGGCCCGACAAGAAAGTGAGCTTTGTGATGCAGAGTTTGCATGGCTGTGTGTGAAGCACGTGAAGAGCAATGCTATTGTAATTGCAAAGGTTAGTAACTTTCTGAACCTTTTAACCATAGCTTCAAAATACTGTTTTGTGCAAACATTTTTTCTGATCATGGTCATTATGTGCAGAACAATTGTATGCTAGGCATGGGAAGTGGGCAGCCAAACCGTTTGGAAAGTTTGAGGATAGCTTTAAGAAAAGCAGGAGAAGAGGTTAAAGGAGCGGCTTTGGCCAGTGATGCGTTCTTTCCATTTGGTAAAAATACAAATCTATTCAACTAAAAAGTAATTTAATACCAGTCCAAGGATCAATAATGATTTTATATTTAAGTTCCCTCGTTTAACTCTAACCTGGAGCCTGTTTTCTGTTAACAGCTTGGAACGACGCAGTTGAAGAAGCTTGCAAAAGTGGGGTTGCTGTAATCGCAGAGCCTGGGGGTAGCATCAGAGATAATGATGCTATTGATTGTTGTAACAAATATGGAGTGTCGCTTCTCTTCACCAATGTGAGGCACTTTAGGCATTAATATCAACTTAGACTCTGTAGTTCCTGTAGCTGCTTTGAATTTGGATGTATTCGTCATAATGTAACATGCTAGACAGGTTCTGTTGTTTGTGGAGTACTCCTATATTACTTTTTCCCACCTATATCTACATGTTTACAAATGATAAACATCCTCTTGGGCCATACAATAAATGGCTAAGATGGAAGACTATCTATTATCTGATTGTTATGCATAAACAACTCTACGAGTTTTAAATATACTAATCTATTGTATTTAGCCCGTGCGAGGCAAAAACCTTCTTTTGTTGTTATTTTATAATTTTTTTAGTAATTTAATAATCTTTATTTATAGTTAATTGTTGAAACTCTATAATCAAATATGTAAGAAATAATAGCATAACAATTTGTAGAATTCAAAATAATCTAGATAAAAATAATATTTGTTCAAACATATAATGATAGTAAATTTTTATTTTGTACCGAGTGTAAGTTTGTTATATTTTAAATGTAATTATGATTAGATGCATTCATGAAATTCGAAAAACGAACAAACATGGAGTGCAAATATTTTTGCACCCATCATTGAAATTAAAAAATTAATCCAACTAACAATTACCAAATTAACTCGGTTGTAATTATTAAACACAATATCTACTATTACCGAATCAACTCGATTAGATAATATGAATCACTACTAAGTTAACTCCTTTAGTTTTTTAATTAATTGAAAACTTAACTCAAATTTGGTCATTTAAATACAAGTATTATTTCAATTAGTTTTAACTATAACTTTTAAAAATATATTGCCAACATGCCACGTTCCGGGCCAACTAAGCAATTCAGAGTAGTGGTGAATCTAAGTAGGGGCAGCATAGGCAGCAGCTGCCCTCGTTGGAATTTTTGTTATATAGGTATAGGGTAGGATATATATATATGTAAATTAATAAATTTAAAGGGACAGATTAATAGAATGTTAAATTTGGAGGGGTTAAAAAAATTTCATAAACTAATTTTAAATACAAGTACAAAATCTTCTTAGTTTTAAAACTTGATGAAATTTTAGAAGTATTTTTTGTATAATTTTTTGTTTTGAATGTTCATCAGCGTGTGAACTATGATGGATTGTTTGATTCAAGTTTGATTTGTTTTGGCAAAACTAATGAATTAGCCACCGTAGTTGACACGTTTTATTGATTACAATATCGAACTTTTAATTTTTCAAATTACCCCACTAAACTAATTAAAATAATTAAATTGGAACATTCCGTTATAAAAATTAGATAGACGTTAAATTTTGCTTCAGTTTTTTCCTACATGGCATCAAAGAAATAAAATTAAAAAATATATATATATTGATGTTGAAATTCTTTTGTGAGTGTAAAAAAATAAAAAATTAAAGAAATGACATTGAAAATAAAAAGAGACAAGTATATCATTTAAGAAGAAAATAAAAAAATAACAATTAAAAGTCCCAAAAAAATTGTCATCTTCAACCTTTAGCCGGTTAAAACCTGATCCAAACACTTACTAAATGGGTTGAGAGCCATAACTCTCTTATCTTTACTCCAAATCGTGCAAATAAAATGTCAATCTTTCGATTAACGAAATTTATCATAAGATGTAATCTATTTCGCAAAAGAATGCCAAAGATGGAATAGATGTGGAGCAGATATGAACTTAACAAAGATGCTTCCATGAACTTTAATTAATATAAAAAAAATAATAGTTTGGGCCAAGAGCTTCTATTTGAGAGATGAATATGTTCCACTTATAAATATGGTACTCTCAGCCTTTGGTCCCATTATACGGTACAGGCTATCTAAATAACGAGTCCCTAATTCAGAAGTTATTCTTGTGCAACTAAAATGGTAAAAAAGCACTTTTACTCTCATGTGCTCGTAGACTTATAAGTATTTGACTACTAAACTTTAAAAATATTCAATTGGTCCACTGTGATTTAAAAAAAAAAATTAATTAGGTCATTCCGTTTAAAAATTTGGACGGACATTAAATTTAATTGTATATTTACATACGTGTCAGCCAGAAAAAAAACAAAATATTTAGTGACTAGGCAACCACGTAATATTTTCCTATAATTTTATATTTTTATCTTTCTTTCTCTTTTTTGTTCATCTTTTCATCTTTCTATCTGTTTTTTCCATCTTTATAACCTTGGAACCACCGGTGGAAGTTGTGACGCCCCCAAAATAGATATACATCACCTATTCTGAGTCGTCAAATACATGGTACAGAATACAAATACAATCTTTAATATACAACAAGAAAGCTGTGAGTTTTAATACAAATATTGTCTTCTAGACAATATTCACTCTTAGAATAAGTCCTCATTACAGTTATTGTCACACTATTTAATAGAATAGTGAGGACTACTAATACTATCATCCTGACCGGCCACTCTGCTCCCCGACTATTAGTCCCGGCCACATTCTCATTTCACAAGAGAACAATGAAAGAAAGGGTGAGCTCAACTAGCCCAAAGAAGAAATATTATGACTAAGATAATGCGAGAATAAATTATCATTAGTCTTCAACAAATGTTAAACCGATAAAATATAATGAACATCAATTTTAACTCATAATGAACATGCAATCCATTAAAAGAGTCAAGTAGAGAATAAAATTTACTATCTTTTATGATTTAAAAGGTTTTTCACTTTTATCTCTGGGACTCAACTTAATAAATAATTCACATCATCCCTGCACTACGGCCAATGATATTCATAAGTATTACAACCATAAATTATCTATGCATTACGGGCCAAGGATATTCGTGTATTCATCAATGGTCATGATCATGTCAACAACTGTCCATCAATGCACTACGGGCCAATGAGGACTTTTACCACATCATTTGTAACATTACTACGTAATGATTACAATCAACAATCCTCATTCATAATCATACCAAGTCCATCAATGCACTACAGCCACGTATTGACTTTTTAAAAAAATATAAACATGAGGATGATGACAATGATATAAGAATTCAATAAAACAAGTTCAAGAATTAATTTATTCAGAACTAATAACATCCAAATTGTCAACACGATACTTTTTGTAGAGTAAAATTTAAGAATGCTCGGAAGAATATTTCCATGAAAAGACATGGATGAAGCCTTGAATATCAATGATATTCCACTAATTTCATGGAGTATAGAAGTCAAAACTTTAACCAACCGAGTATAATAAAGAATGGAATAACAAAAAAAATCACCATGCATGCGGATTTGCAGATGCATGTTTATTTCAACAGAATAATAAATAACGGAATCCGGTCGAGCGTAATACGCACCGGCTGAGATATTCCAATGAGAATAATATAGAATGGAATAACAATGTAAATCACCATGCATGTGGTACTGATGTATGACAAAGTTATTCCAATGTAATAATAAATAACGGAACCGTGTCCGGCGTAAAACGCATGCAGACGTGATATTCCAACTAATAATAAAGACGGAACCAGTCCTGCAGAAAATGCATGAACGTGATATTCCAATGTAATAATAAAGAATGAAATAACAACAGAATTTTATATCATGTATGCGGTAGTTCGATGACGAGTTATTCTAGCGAATAATAAATAATGGAATAACGGAAAGAATTTCACCAAGTATAGGGTAGAGATCACATGATCAAAGTTATTCCAATGTAATAATAAAGAATGGAATAATGTGTTCTCTTCATGAATATGAAAAAAAAAAATACCCTTTACCTTATAAAGAAGAGTAGATCTCGACAAGAGGGGGATATATACTTGAAGAAACTTGCAGACTACGCCAAAAGCTTTCTTAAATGCTAAAGAAATACGCTTTCAAGATAGAAGAATAATTCTTTCTACGCTTTCTCTCTACAGAGTTCAAATTGAATTCAGTAAGAAATAATGAAAGAATGAGCTTCTATTTATGAAGAATGGAATAGTAAGAATTCAATTCACATGAATGGTCCAGATCGATTTACTTTAAGCGGACTATCCAGATTGGTTTACAATAAAATATAATATATTCTATTTATAATCTAATAAAACGAATAACTTTTTAAAAGATTTTACTACGCAAACATTATGCATAATAAAATATAATATATTCTAATTATTATGCAATAAAACGAATAACTTTATAAAATATTCGCTTTTTTATATAAAAAGATTTTATTATTAGCACAATAAAACGAATAACTTTATAAAAGATTACATTTTATATAAAAAATTTCATTTTTATTACATTAATAATACTAATAAAACAAAACTTCATCATCATTATTATTATTCACACTATTAATCGACCGAATTCGTTTCTCGCGGAAAGAGGGGCTTTTCAATAAGGATTTCTCATATTGCCACAAGTAATTAGGTGACCAAACCTCTCCTCGCTGTAACTTACAGGCATCGTTAATATTGCAAATAATAATATTAATAACTCTGTTATCTCAATTATTGATTTAATAATATAAAAAAATATTGACAATAATTGAATCAAATAACGTGAGATACTATCACGATAATTCTTTGAAGTAATAATTGAAACAAGACTAAGTGACTTCTCACGTAAAGATCAATAATCAATACCGCGTCTTCTTACTATACAACCACGCGTATTCTCGTACTTTTTAACACCGGGTGTTTCAACAGCTTAATCAGTAAAACTTCCGCCAATTATTTTCATAAAATATTTTTTGTCATTTTTTAATCCGATAATAATTCCGTTGTGGAGTCCACTTTGAAAGATTGTCTTGTCAGATTTAATATTCCTCACCAATCGAATATTATATAACAACTTGCGTACTTTGAAAAATTTATAAATATTACCCACAACTATAATATTATATCAAATTTATTCAAAAATAATAATTATAGAAAATTCATCTTTATTCATAAAAGTTGGGGTCTTACAGAAGTCGCGTCTATGAGCTTGGAATTGAGAAGTTTCAATGCCATCGCAAATCGAGGAAAGCTCATTCTCAATCTTGGATCCGTAGTTACAAATCGTGACCAAGTGTGCCTCGTAGCCGCTTCTTCTTCATTCAACTTAGGGTTTCGGTAACAACACCAGAAGAAGAAGATGATGTAGAGACCGAGGAAATCTTCTCATTCATCTTCTCTATCTTATGAGCATCTTTGTATTTGATTCTCAAAAATGGATGCCCACATTCAATTAAAGATTGCTCCTCCGGGTTTGTGTTTGATTTTTCTAGATGGGTATTTGATATTTTTTTGGGTTTTTTTTTTGTTCTTGTTCTTTTTGGTATTGTTTGGTTTTGTTCATGTCCATATATTTACTCTGTATTTTCGAATTTTTAATGGGACTTTTTTTAATTTTTCTTTTGATTTGGCAGATCATGAGAATCATGGTGTTCATGTTTGCCACAAATGTGGTTGGCACTTTTCAAACCCACACCCAAGTGCTAGGCAAATGCGAGCCCCATAAGAGGATATGTGAAACTGTAGAAGGGTATAAGTCGATTAGCTCAGAAGAGCACACCCATTATGGTAAATCCATCACCATCGAGTTCTGATGATCAAAGTTGCGGTTGTTAATGGTACCGAGAGAAACTGATTTAATGGAATTCCTCGCCACGAAGGTCTGTTCAGCTTCAAGGTGGACCAGATCTCTCTTTCCCTCTTAACAATCCTCATTAACTTGTTTATTTGTTGTCATTTAAGGCCCATCCTTGATACAGTTTCGTTGCTAATTAAGGATTCCCAAAAAACAACAATGTTCTGGGTTTGATGTGAATTTTGGTTTGATGATCTGTAAGTTTTGATTCATGATGTATGTATACGAATGTGGTCTGTACAAACAACAATGTTCAGAATAGTTTAGAAAATTGAGTTTTTTTAATAAATAATAATTGATATTTGAAGTGTTTTAATATTTTTAACAATATATTTCTTTTACGTTTAGTTATTAATAGGTTTTAATATTTTTAATAGTAATTAGGGCTTGTTTATTGATGAGATTTGACATCCATGAGTTGATTTAGTTCCAAATTTTGAATGAAGTTTCTGGATTTGAATAAATTTAATGATTTCATTTTATTAATATTAATTTTAAAATAAAAATAATAATTAAAAGAAAGGAAAAGAAAAAAAATTATAAAGTAAATGAATTAAAATATTTATTTTAATTTTATTTATTTTTTTGTCACATAATTAATTATTTAATTTTATATTTTTTTTTGTGTTGCCATATAAGAAAATAATAAAAAAAAATTTATTTCTTTATAAGATTTCTCCTGCCTAGCAAATACACGTATTTTATTAATTTTTTTCAAAAAACTACATAAGAAAACACAACTGATTTTTTAACGCCTGTGACAAAAATTGAACGAAATGGTCTGAATTTTACTTTTAAAAACTATAGTGGGCCAATTAAATATTTTTAAAGTTTAGCAGCCAATGCTTACAAGCCGACGACCACAGTGGTAAAGATACTTTTTGTCCAACTAAAAGAGATTAAGTATAAACGTTCAATAAAACACCAAACTAAAGACAAATAAGTTCACCAAAGAGGTGACAGAATATTGTAATTTTCTAAACCATTTTCAGAATGAATAGTTACAAATTGCATTCAGATCCAACAGTCAAATGTGCAAGAGATAGTAAGGTTGCTGAAACTCATTGGTTAAAATTAAATAAAGAATAATGATATAATGATAGAAGGGGTGGGTTTTCTTGTTTTGTTTTAATTATTTTTTGCCACATAATTAATGATTTTATTTTCTTTTTTTCATGTTGCCACGTAGGAAAAAACTAAAGCAATTTAACGTCTATCCAATTTTTATAACGGAAGGGTCCAATTTAACTATTTTAATTAGTTTAGCGGGGTAATTTAAAAAATTAAAAGTTTGATGATGTAATCGAGAAAATGCCATCAACTACATGGTAGAGAGTGTGCAAAGAAAGCCATGGCTGAGTGGGCTAGTAACCAAATTGCCTTGTTTTTTGACGGGCTGAAATTGTGAGGCCCGTGGCTCGGATTGGTTGGCCCGCCCATGATGGCTTTTTTCTTTTTTTTTTTTTTTTTTTTTTGCAAAATCTTGCATACACCAAAAAAATAAGAATAATAATAAATATTAAAAATAATAAAATAATTTATAATAAACAATAATTCTAATTACCTACATTAACTACATATCTCAATCAATTAAAATTTTAATAGTATTATAAATTACTTTCAAAGTATATAATCAAATATGATTTTTAAAATTATACTTTAAAATTAATATAATTTATTTAACTTTTAAAAATAATAAATATTGTAACACCTTTAATTCTCAATACACTTCTTTAATTCTCTTTATATTCCTCATTATTCTTCTTTATTAGTGTTTTTGTATGTATAAACATGAACAAGAAATATAAGCGCATGTCCATTTCACAGGAATTTGTATATTATGAATTGTGTAATTCTATACATGTGTTTAATGATTTTTAGTTTGCTACTAACGTGGATTCATGGCGTAGGTAGAATTGCAGTGTAATTCAATTCATCAATTTTTTAGTCTGCCTACATATCATTTTTTTATTTTTTTATGAATTTTGTCTGTTTATTTGAATAAGGAAGGACAAGGGTATTTTCATATTTTAAGAATTTATATATTATGAATTTCAATTTTGAGTCTTTTGCTTTTGTTATTGTAGAAAGTTTACTTCCATAATAATAACATTTGTAACTTTATAGTATGTAAACATCCGTTACTACGCTGTTAAGAGAGGGTGGTAAGAGAGGAATGTAGTCAGTTTGGTGTTACACTGTTACTACGTTAAAAATGAATAAAAATATATTTTTATATTGAAGTTTGTTAACTTTTGTATGGTATTAGCATATAATATTTTTGTATAAAAATATATTTTTATATTGAAGATTGTATTAGAAATAAACAGTTGTTGTAGCTTAGTCGATTTGAACTCTTATTTATTTACTTACAAGTCTTGTGTTCAAGCCTCATAACCCACAAATAACAATATTTTGTTAAAAAAAAAAAAGTCACGAGCCATGGGTTGAGCTTAAACCAAAAAACCCGGATTTTTTGGCTTTAAAAATGTAACTCAAGCCCAAATTTCAATGTATGGCGAATTTTGTCTCTATTCTACCAGCAGGCTCTGACCATGTTTGCTGGAGTTTATACAGTGGGTAATTCATTAGTTTTGCTATTTTTTTTTTGTTATTGATTTGGTTGATTGTGGTTACTGTTTGCATGTTTGGTCTGATTGTATTTTTGTTTTTGAGTTATTTGATCTTCAATTCAAAATGGGATCATTTTGGTTTGATAGTTTCTGTTTTTTATTGTGATATCTTACAATGATTTTACCTTATTTTATAATGAGAAATAAAAAATAGAAAATGACTATGAGCATTTAGCAACTCCTCATTTCTAGTTATTATAATTATTTTATTTTCATGCATCTAACTAATGGACCATGTATAATTTTTGTGTTATGAGTATAAATTTTGGATGGTTTGTTTCTCTTATTTCAAGTAAAACTTATTTGAAACTTATAAAAAGATACCAAGACTAGTTTATATTTTAAAATTAATTCATGATTTTGTTTGAATATAGAAAGCAAATTTGGTTTGAAACTTTAATCATTTGGAGAATCATTCAAATATAACTATAACAAGTAACCGAAATAAATTTCTAAATTGTATCTAAATTTTTTATTATTAGAAATTCCTTTTTTAGTTTGGATTATGAATATTTATTGCAATTTGTAAGCATTATTATGATTACTTAATATTATGATTAGTTCAACTTTTCTTTATTTAACTTCAACAAAAAAAGTAATTAAAATCTGCCTCTACTGAAATAAATTCCCAGATCCGCCCCTGATTCTCAGAAACCTAGCTCTACCATTATCTGTAGCACAAAAATGACGTTTTTCATTTTCAATTTTCTCTCACAAATCATATCGAACCACGATCTACACAATGGGTTTCTTCAGGTACCAGTGTTTGCCATGGTAGCCCTACAAACGCATAGTACCAATTTTGGTGCTTTATGTTCGAGCCTTAACACTATATTTGTGAGTTAAATAAGTTGTTTGAAATAAGCTATTACTAGACGAACAATAATAAACTATTACTAAACGAACAATATTTTCAAGTGTTTGGGCTTCTAAACGCACCAAATGCCGAGTAACCAAAAATAAACAATAATAATATTCATCTTTCCCCAAAGTGCTGATCAAAGTATGCACATTATCGAACTATAGGTTCTCCTATTCCCACCAAACCAGCAAAACATCTAACAATCTTCATGATGCTTCAACTATTTCTTGTGTTGTGATCCAGTAATCCATCAGTGTAACATGATGTTCAGAGCTTTAGATCAGACTCTCTCACTCCTACAACAATTTTGTCCACCTAAAGAATATACATTGCCGTTCTCTTTTTTTATAGATACACACATCTTACTGTTTTACTTGCAAACTATTTACATTACAAGCAAGAGAAGAAAGCAAGGGTTAGTAACGCTTTTCTTATCCTCTTCTTTTTTACTTGATAAACGGAAGAACTACTAAAGTTCGTTACCAGATCATTCTTTGCTTCCTAATCTTCTCACTCATACGTTACCAGATCATTCTTTGCTTCCTAATCTTCTCACTCATACGCTTACCTCCTTCATTTCACTCATTTTTTATCAAGTCTATCTTCTAACAGAGACTTCCTTTAGAATCTGTTTCATAGGTATTCATGTCCTAAGCTTGCCTCAGCCCTCAGGTTTCTGCAAATTACATGGCTTGGTCAATCCTGTAGGTGAACTCTATGAGTTTCAAATCTTTATACTCTTATTTAACTATGTATTTGTTGTAATATTGACTATTACCTTAGTAGAATACACACACACACTCACACTCACACTCGTACACTCAAAAAAAAACATGTAATAGTACACTCAAAAAGAAATTGAACATAAAACTATATAATAGATATAACAAAAAGTAAGGAATTGATTACACACTAATATCAACTTATACTGTAACACCCCAGTCCCACATCGAAAGATATGGAAAAATTTTGTCTGGGTATAAGGAATTAAATTATTAACAATAGTACGTTCAGTCATGACCTTTTGAGTGAGTCTGTGACGGGTTAAGATGACCCAAGAAGATATTATTAGGCCAGTGGTTTAAGGCCTTATTTGGATGAATTTGATTCAATTCGAATTTGAGATTTAACCCGAAATTTGTTCCGGACTCGGATTTGACCCGGGTTATTTCATATGGTATCAAAGTCGACTCGTTGGGCTCATATGGTATCAAAGCCGACTCGTTGGGGAGTTTGTAACACCCAAATCCCATATTGAAAGATATGGAAAAAATTTGTCATTATACAAAGAATTAAATTACTAACACTAGTACTTAGAATAGTATACTTAGAAATTGTACCAAGTTTCTAGTGTACGTTCTTATTGAAGGAAATAAATAGCTGCAACGATGAACAAATCACAAATGCACAGTAGGACAGGGAAACATGTTGTCAAGTAATACATGACAACATTCTCAAAAGTAATAAATGAAAACTGAAATAAAATGTAAGTGAACTCGGTAATGAAAGAAGGTGACCATTCAAAAGATCCACAAACTTGGGGAGCACACTAGAACCAAAAAGTTAATGATCTGAGCTCTAAGATAATATATGTGGTAGTTCTTCATTAAAATTGCAGCTCTACAAATCTAGAGAACAACAATATCAGAAATAATCATTTGCAAATTTGTGAACTTGAACCAAGGACCTCTAAGATGTTTCATTTATCTCATTGTTAGTCGTGAAAAGATGACATGTAACCATTTAAAAAACAACAAAAAGATTCAGAAAGTTAAATGGCAAACAAAATACCCATTATCACTTTGGTTTTCATTCCATGACAACTTTGGCCCCAAGAGCTTTCATCTTCTCGATTATCTGTTCTCCTTCTTCTTTTGACACCCCCTTTTTAAACACTGCAGGGATCTTCTCAACTAATTCCTTGGCTTCCTTGAGACCCAATTCCGTAAATGTTCTGACTTCCTTTATTATCTTAATCTTTGAAGGTGCATCGTAAGACTCCAATTTCAATTCAAACACAGTCTTCTCTGGTTTTGCCTCCTCCTTGGCTGCTGTTGGTCCCTTCATTGCACCCATTCCAGCTAATCCAGCTCCTGATTTCATCACACCCACGGTTGGGGGATCCTTCATACTCATCTTTTTCATCATAATTGAACCCAGCTCCGCAACTTCAATTAATGTAAGTCCTGATATTTCATCTACAAGCCTCCACACGCGTTCCGTTGGAGGACTACGGTGCTGTGTGGGGTCAAATGTAGCCGGGTCATAATCAGCTGGGAGCCTTCTTTGGTCATACTCAACTTCTTCTTCCTCTACTTCTACCTCTTTCCTTGCAGCCTGAGCAAATTGCCGAGTTAACCCAGTTGAGTTAAATGCAGCCGAGCGAGAAATAATGGGTCTTCTAAAGAACCCATTTGGTAAATGATGTCTTAATCTCAAAACTAAACTCATTCCAAATTCTTGTGTCACCCTTTTCAGTATAAGGATACAAAGAACTCAATGCCTGGAATTTAACAAAAATATAAAAATGGGAACTGTAAATCAGATTCTAAACTGCAGTGTCTACTTATTGAATGATAACGAAAAGTGAAGGGTCAAATCAATAATAAGATGAGACAAATCAAATGTAACAGAATCTATAGCTATCGAATTAGTACGAATTGGAGTGAGTTTCAAATAAAGCTAAACACAACTATCTATATATATATATATATATATATATATATATATATATATATATATATATATCACAGTGGGCCTAGGGCTTTTCGTATTTGAAGGTATGAGGGAGATGAAAGGGAGAGATATAAGAATATGTACATAAATATAGACAGAGGGAAAAAAAGACTTACTTGTGATGAGTCTGAAGTGCCGTCGGCTCGGCGACTTTCAATGAAGAGTGGAGAGAAGGGGGAGAACCAGACCAGCTATGAATTGGGGGTGGGGGGTATTTGTGAGAGAAAATGCTGGCTGTTTCTTTTCTTTTTTTTTTAAATCATTTTCTCTTGTTATTTCCCTTTCTTTTTGTAGTGTTTGGCTATGACAAATTAAGATGGAAAGAATAATATTTGGCAATTTTTATTTTTTCTCCGATGAGTTTTGGACGGAAAATAGTAATAAAAAACTTAACTTATAATAAATAAGAAAAGGATAAAAAGAATTACTATATTTAAGTTATTAATGTATTTTCATATTAATTTTATTGTGTTTGTGGAGAGTATAATAAGAATTATAAAAAATAAATATGACTACAATATTTGTTGACTTTAATTTACAAAGGCATCATCAATAACGGCTGCTATAACAATAACAAATAAAAGAGAGCAGATTCTCTGTCTCTATTTTTCTTGTCTCTTTGTGTTTCTTCACTTAAATTTTGATACCTAGTCTTTTATTTAACACTAATTAATTTTAAAATTAAATAAAAAAATATGTGTCAAAATTTAAGTAGGAAGACACAAGAAAAACAGAGAATTTGGGGATAAAAATCTACTCTCCAAATAAAATGATGAATAATTGAAGTCCTGCTACCATGTGTGTCACAAAAAACAAATTCCAAGCTACTAGGTGAGCATAAAGTTTGCTTGGGTTTCTTTAATTAGAAAGAAAAAATCATGATATTTTACTTGGTCACGATTATCAAATATGGGTCAGGCTATGTATTATGATTTTTTTTAAATCAATTTATGATTAAAACTTATATCAATAAATCAAATTTGATATAGGGTTAAATCGTCATATCAAATATACAGTTAAAATGTTATTAATAAGAGTTATTCATGTAACTCGCAACAAAAAATCAATATATAAAGTTATTAAATCTCGCATTTTTCAATAAATATTATCTTTGAGTCGGTTCTTTCAGAGGCGGAAGGAGGGGGGCAGGGGGTCATATGACCCTGCCACCCTGAAAGCTGAATCACACCGGTAAATTAACTCAAATCTGGAGTGCGATTGAGAGTGAAATGGACGAAAGTGGATAGAAAAGCACCACCAAATTCTCATCTGCAAATCAAGAACCTAAACCAACACAAGACAACCAACCAGAACAGATCCAAAACTCAAGGAGAGAATGGGTGGGCCGCAAGAAAAAAATGGTTGAGATAGATGAAGGGACCGGCATAAAAGAGGAGAAGGTGGGTGGAGGAAGGAGGGGGGTTTCCCATGAACCAGAATATAAGATTTTAAATATATAATATTATAATTTATAATTTGTAAGACCCTAACTTTTTATGAATAAAAATTTAATTTTCTCTAAGTATTATTTTGAATAGTAAGGTGTTGATTTGATATAATGTTATAGTTATGGGTGATATGTACAAATTTTACAAAGTAAGCAAGTTGTCATAAAATATTCATTTGGTCGGGGAATATTCTTTTTGTCGGGGAATATTCGTACGACGACGCAATCATTGGTGGACCCCATTAACAAAATAAAATCGCTTTGATATAAAAACAGCGTAAATAACCTTTATAAAAAATAATAACAAAACTTTTACTGCTAAACTATTAAAATATCCGGTGATAAAAGTACAGTAATACGTGTTATTCCACAGTGGTACGAGGTATTGCACAATATCTCTGATTATTGATGCTAACGTAAGAAGCCACTCACTTTCATTCAATAATTGTCACAGTAGTTGTTGCATAGTATCTCTTATTATTGATTCAATTATTGTCACAATATCATATGCACAATACATTATATTATTAAAGTGGATGGACGAAAGTGGATGGAAAAGCACCACCAAATTCTCATCTGCAAATCAACAACCCAAACCAACACAAGACAACCAACCAGAACAAATCCAAAACTCAAGGAGAGAATGGGCGGGCCGCAAGAAAAAGATGGTTGAGATGGATGAAGGGACCATCATAAAAGAGGAAAAGGTGGGTGGAGGAAGGAGGAGGGGGGGTTTCCCATGAACCACAATATAAAGTTTTGAATATATAATATTATAATTTATAATTTGTAAGACCCTAATTTTTTATGAATAAAAATTTATTTTTCTTTAAGTATTATTTTGAATAATAAGGTGTTGATTTGATATAATGCTATAGGTATGGGTGATATGTGCAAATTTTATAAAGTAAATAAGTTGTCATAAAATATTCGTTTGGTCGGAGAATATTCGTACGACGACGCAATCATTGGTGGACCCCACAACGATATAACTATCAGATATAGAAATCGATGGAAATAACCTTTTTATAAAAATAACGGCAAAATTTTTACCGTTAAACTGTTGAAATATCCGATGATAAAAGTACAATAATACGCGTTGTTCCATAGTTGTACGCGGTATTGCATAGTATCTCTGATTATTGATGCTTACGTAAAAAGTCACTCAGTTTCATTCAATAATTTCTACAGTAGTTGCTACATAGTATCTCATATTATTGATTCAATTATTGTCACAGTATCATATGCACAATACTTTATATTATTAAATCAATAATTGATATGACACAGTTACTCATATTATTATTAATATTATTGACAATGTATAGAAAGTTTTATCGATAAAACGGGTTAGGTTATTTAATTGCGTGCCAGTAAGGAGAAATCCTTATCGGAAAGCCCCATCTTTTCTGGGAACGATCTGATTGTCAATATTGTGAGTTATAATATTAATGATGAATAATTGTTGAAAGATTAAAAATGTGTTGATTAAAGATAAGTGATTTTTGGTAGATATTTATTCAAATTTTGATATAAATAGAGGGGTTTGTTATAAAGCGTTTGTTGTAAGTTTGGCTTATTATTTCATGGACCCCTATGTGCCAATTTGTCAAACCATCGGTAGAAAGTTATCTCACTTTATTTTATTATTATTATAATAGTAATAAAATAGAAATTTTTTTATAATATATATATAAAGTTATTTATTTTATTAGAATATAAATAGAATATATTATATTATATATAAATTTTTGTTTTATTAGAATATTTTATTGCATAGTGCTGCATAGTAAAATTAAATTTTCGCCGAATTCGTTCGTGAACTTCGTCCGTGAATTTTTTTACTGTGTGTCCGTGATTATTTTTAAATAGTACCATGTCATTCTCTTATAAATATGTTGGTTAGTTAAGAAATGAAAATGATCACACCAAAATCAGATAATTCTTATTCTATAATATTGTGCGTATTTCTTTCTATTATAAGAATACTTTGAGTGTAACTAATAGTGCAAGATTTTCTCAAGAATATCTCCGATATACCAGTCAGATTTGGTCTCCTACTAAGGTAAGGGATATTATTTTCATTCAATATTCGTAGGGAATATTATTTTCTTCCATACTCTAAAGTATGTAAGTGATATTTTTTTGTTTCATATTTCTAAATCTACCCTTACTTTGATAAGTATTGTTTCTATAATCCCTGAAATTAGTAGAATATCCTTAATAGTTTGCGTTTCATGTAATATCATTTCACTAGAATATTGGTCTGAACTTTTTATTGAATTTTAATCTTTTCATTTCAGAGTACTATTCATCTTAGATTCATACCAGAGTACTATTCATCTGGGATACTATTCATGCCGAAGTAATATTCATCCGAGTTACTATTCACGTCAGAGTACTATTCACGATGAAATTAATTTTTTCTTTCTTTGTCCAAATTATCTTTGAAATATGAATTTTAAATATTATTTTTGAATTTTACTCCACCATTAGTGACCATGTTAACAATTTGGATATTCTTAAACTCTAGATAAATTAAATTATAAATCTATAATATTTATCATTGATCTCATTTGATTCATTCTTTATATCATTGTCATCATCCTCATGCTTATATTGTGCTGAAAATCATCTTTGACCCGTAGTGCAAAGATAGACTGTTGATTAGTATGATTATGACCAGAAATTGTGTATTGGTATAATCATGACTTTTAATGTTACAGATAAAAGTTTGTGGTGAATGTCCTCTTTGGCCCGTAGTGCATAGATGGACAAGTGTTTGACATAATCATGACCACTGGTGATGCAAACGATTATCTTTGGTCCGTAGTGCATAGATAATTCGTTGATTAAAAATAATTATTGATTTGTGTTACATGGATAAAATATTAATGATCGACTTTTAAATCATAGAAGATAATAGACATCATGCTCTACTTGACTCTTCTAATGGATTGTTATTTTCGCTGCAGTTGTTGATCTAAAACTTGTTGTCTATTGTATTATATCAGATTTTTTCTTATTAAGAACTAAGGATAATTTATTCTACATTATCTTAGTCATAATATTCTTTACTGAGTTAGTTGAGCTCACCATTTTCTTTCATTTTTCTCTTCAGGAAATGAGAATATAGCTCGTACTAGTCGAAAAATGGTGTGATGGTCCGAGATAGTCAATATAGCAGTCTTCATTATGTTGTAAAATAGTGTGACAATAATGAAGACTTAATTTGAGTATGGATATTGTTGTATTTTTGTACGGTGCAATATTTGTATTTAAACTCACAGCTTATGTGTTGTCGTATTTTGCACGACAATTGTATAAATGAAGTTTGTAGTTGGATTCTGTACCATGTATTTTGGCGACTCAAAATGGGTTGTGTGGACCTATTTTGGGGGCGTCACATAATTTATCTATAAAAGTAACTAATCAGTTGACTAAAAATTTTAAAATCTGATTAATAGACTCATAGTTCGGGGAAAATTAATATATATATATATATATGTATATATATATATATATATGTGTGTGTGTGTGTGTGTGTGTGTGTGTGTTTAAAACCATTAGACTCACAATTCAAAGGTTGATAAGAGTTGGAATAGGATGTTGTGAAATATTATAATTAGGCAAAATAAATTTGAAAGAAGCACTTCAAACGTTAATAAATAATTTTTTTACTGATGTATTTTGATAATATTCTGATCCTTCCACTGAGTTCTTTAAAAAGAGACAATAATAAATTAGATATAACAAAACACCACAAATACATAGATGTTACTTATAGCAAATATAGACTAATATTGACATTTCTATTTATCTTAACATCTTCCATTGCACCCATCAAAGTTATATGTTGAATACTTGAATGTTTTTAATAAGCTTTATTGAAGGTGTTTCAAGAATAACTTCATTTATATTTTATTTCAAAATTTAGTGTTAGTGTCTTAGTGAGTGTTGGTTAGTGAGTGTTAGTGTTTGATAAGCTTTTTTTACCTCTTTTCTTTTTTGTTTAATCTTTTTTTTGCGTAGAGCCTATCTTATTTGATAAAATTTTACCCAATTTCTTTTTAGCTCTTTAAAGAAAACAATGAACGATGAACCAAGTCTTTTTTTAAAAAGACTTTCATAACATTTTTACCTTTATTAGCTTAATTCTTTTTCTTTTTAATTCTTCACTACCACCACATATCGCCACTCACCGTAACCACTGCCCACCACCCACCATTCACCACAAATACCCACCACCACCACCCATATTTTATTATATTTGAAATATTTATTAGTTATACACTGTGATTTTATTTGTATTAATTATTCAATATTTATTATATTATTGCACTCGCTCTAAGTTTATATATATTGATTTAAGAATAAAATAGTAATCTTATATTAAGACATACTATACATATTAATTATCAATAACTTTTTTTACATTTAAACTTTATTTTAAAACAGAGTTTTTTAAAGAGTTATTATTTTACATTTAAGCTCTGTTTTAAAAAAGAGTTTCTATTTTATAAAATAAGCTCTTATTACATACTCTCTCTGTTTCTAAATAATTGATGTTTTAGAAGAATGGTTTTGTTCCAAAATATTTGATGTTTTAAGAAACCAATATATTTTTATTACCTTTTTTTCAATTTTGCCCTTGCATTATTAGCTTCATTAATACTCACTTTGACTATTTTTCACACATTTTCTCTTTTTCAAGGTTGATGCTTCATATTCTTTAACCTATACTCCCAGTGGCGGAACAGAATATTTTTAGAGGAGGGTCAAAATACATCAATAAAAAAAATTATTTATTGACGCTTGCAGTGCTTCTTTCAAATTTAATTTGCCCAATTATAGTATTTCACAATATCCTATTCTAACCATTGTAAACCTATAAGTTGTGAGTCTAATAACTTTAAATGTGTGTGTGTGTGTGTGTATATATATATATATATATATTAATTTCCCCCAAACTATGAGACTATTAATCAGACTTTGAATTTTTTAGTCATCTAATTAGTTACTTTTATAGATAAATTACAAATTATAATATTATATATTCAAAACTTTATATTGTGATTCGGGTTATCTTCTTTGGAGACAACTGAGAGTAGCCACTCAAAGCAAGAAAATGAATTAAGTTATTTTCATTTACAAAAAAATTGATACCAATGTATGATTAAGTCAGTAAGACAAATGAGTGTAATATTAATTAATTAATTATCAAACTTATTTAACATTATTTTGTCTTATAGTAATATTGTTAATTTATTATATGTGAAAAGACATAACAAAAATAAATAAATTAATATCATCTCAAAACAAAGATCAAATTTAACTAATATTAACATGTTTCAGATTCCGTGGTCAGTCATATGATCCCCACATTATCTCTAACATATAGTATTATTTAATATGCATATCGATATAATAATAATAAATTATGCAAAATAGAAACAAATTATAAATGAAATATATATATATATATATATATATATATATATATATATATATATATATATATATATATATATATATATAAATCCGAGTCCTTTGAATTCACAAAGTCTCCTTAAAGCAAATTTATTCTCTCACTGGTGCTAAGGATTAATTGAATAATTGATTCCCAAGATAAAATGGATTTTCAGTTCTTAATTAGAAGCACTTCAAAATTAAGAGCACTTCGAACCAAATTATATGTTATGTACTGAACTTACAACAATGATGCATGAAATGTAATGCATATAAATACTTACACAGAAATGGGAAAATTATTGCAACGGAACGGGAAATATTACAGAACGGGAACGGAAAAATATACTGCAGAACGGGAAAGGAAAAATACACTGCAGAACGGGAATGAGAGAAAAATTGTATATCTGGAATGCACGCCCAGATAGTGTATTTATAAAATAATTCCGCGGCATATCAGACAAGATATGACCGTTGGCACGCAACCGTCATCAAAACTACGTAGTATCATGACAATAGATTTAAACAAAATCAAAACGACGTAGTATAATGATAAACGAGTTTTGTCAAAAAATATATAGATTTACGACTCGACTCCGCCATGCGTAACCGGACGGACGGACGGCCATGTGTGTTCGAACCAAGCCTTGGCTAGGTCCTCTCCCTTCTACAAAAGTGGGGTGCCCCTTGGGGCCCTTCCCATTGAGCAAACATCCCATATATAAATTCTTCATTTTTCTCTCTAATGTCCTATGTGGGACTTCAATATTTCAAGTAGGTGACTTTGGAGTCAATTTTCTCATTCATTTCTTAATGGATTTGAACACATAAATATACCACGTTATATTCCTCGTGGAGGAGAACGTATTGGTGCAAAATTATGACATTTTCGAAATGTGGGTCCCTCATTAAATTGAGCCTCAAAATGCTCTAATATTTAATGTTTCAAACCCATTTCCAACAATCCCCCACATGAATGTAAAATTGGCATTATATCATGAAAAAGAAAAAAAAAAGTTATGAATATGCAGATACTAGTTCGAGTACATGAGAAAAGATATTTCATCAGGTTAAGTGGCCTAGTGGCTTTGAACTTGCCCTAGTAAAATCTATCGGATTTATTTGGCTAATCACTAGACTTGATGTCTTTGAACTATCAGCTTTTCGTGTAAACCCAAACAATAAAATTCATAAAATATCTCTTCAGACATAATTAGTTCTCACGTTTGTGTTCATTTTGGCCTTGAAACACCTCTTGATTCCGTGAGTATATTAGAGAATTCAGCCTTCAAAATTCTCACAGAAGTGGCCCCCTTCTTACTCATGTAGGTGACTTCTATCAAGAGTATCCTGCAATACTCCACTTGAACGTATTTCAAGATATAAAAGTCATTAAAGCGTAACTTATCCTAATTCTCGCGGCAGATGTGCACTATCTCATAATAGGAATGGTTAGGAGTAAATATCTCCTCAGTGCTTTACTGAGTATTACATAGTTCGGTTTGCCCATTGAACCTAGATCTTGGGATCTCCAGTCAGCTAGGTTGGGTTGCCACTATGACGACTCTTATTTAAACATTAGGCTTTAAACCCATTCCCTTCGATGATCTTTCCACTTGCTCTCTTGTTAAACCTTTCGTAAGCGGATCCACAATATTATCTTTTGACTTTTCATAGTCAATTGAGATAATTCCATTTGAGAGCAATTGTCTAACTAGATTATGTCTTCGTCAGATATGGCGCGTGACTTATCATTATTATATAAATGACTCTGTGCTCTTCCAATTATTGATTGGCTATCACAGTGTATACATATAGCTGGCACAGGTCTTGACCAATTTGGAATATCCTTTAAGAAATTACGAAGCCACTCTACTTCTTCTCCAGCTTTGTCTAACGCAATAAATTCTGATTCCATTGTAAACCTTGCAATACATGTTTGTTTTGAGAATTTCCAAGATATTGCTGCACCTCCAAGGGTAAAGACATATCCACTTGTGGATTTCGAGTCTTTATTGTCAGATATCCAATTAGCATCACTATATCCTTCTAATACTGCTGGATATCTTGTATAGTGCAATCCATATTTTTGAGTATATTTTAAATATCCCAAAACTCTCAAAATAGCTTTCCAGTGATCTTTACCTGGATTGCTCGTATACCGACTTAGCTTACTTACCGAATAAGCTATATCTGGCTTAGTACAGTTCATGACATACATTAAACTACCTATTATACGAGAGTATTCTAGTTGAGATATGATATCACCTTCATTTTTAGCTAGATGAAGATTTATATCAACTGGGGTCTTATTTAGAATTATATTATACTTATTAAAATTTTCAAGTATTTTTTCAATATAATGAGTTTGAGATAATATAATTTCATCAGATGTTCTAGAAATCTTGATTCCTAATATTATATCAGCAACCCCCAAGTCTCTCATGTCAAATCTATTTGACAACATACGTTTGATAGAGTTGATAACTTCATTGTTGCTACCCATGATTAACATATCATCCACATAAAGACAAGCAATGACATATTCCTTTTGAGTGCTTTTGACATAAACACATTTGTCACACTCATTGATTTTAAATCTATTTGATAACATAACATTATCAAAATTCTCATGCCATTGTTTTGGTGCTTGTTTCAATCCATACAATGATTTAACAAGTTTGCATACTTTCCTCTCTTGTCCAGGAGCAATGAAACCTTCAGGTTGTTCCATATATATTTCTTCATCTAATTCACCATTTAAGAATGCAGTTTTTACATCCATTTGATGTATTTCAAGTCTATTTAAAGATGCTATTGCTATTAGCATTCGAATAGATGTAATTCTTGTAACTGGTGAATAAGTGTCGAAATAATCTAATCCTTCATTTTGTCTATAGCTTTTAGCAACAAGCCTTGCTTTATATTTGTCAATTGAACTAACAGCTTTCATCTTCTTTTTGAAGATCCATTTATACCCTAAGGGTTTGGAACCAGGTGGAAGATCCACCAATTCCCAAGTATGATTTTGCATAATGGACTCAATTTCACTATTAATTGCTTCTTTCCAATGAGAAGCATCTGGAGAGGATATTGCTTCCTTGTAAGTTTGAGGATAGTTTTCTAATAAAAATGTTAGAAAATCCAGACCAAAAGACTTTGAAGTCCTTGCCATTTTGCTACGTCTAGGTTCATCCACTACATACTCTTTTTCTATATTTTCAGGATTATTACTAGTAGCAGCCAAAGGTCTTTTGTTTGAATTTGAATCTTTATTTTCATTATACGAAAAAATATTCTCAAAGAATGATGCATCTCTTGATTCAATAAAAGTATTAACATGAATATCAGGAATTTCATATTTATGAACAAGAAAATGATAAGCACTGTTGTTATTTGCATAACCAATGAATACACAATCAATTATTTTTGGTCCTATCTTAACCTTTTTAGGTTTAGGAACCATCACTTTTGTTAGACACCCCCACACTCTTAAGTATTTATAGCAAGGTCTATGACCTTCCCATAATTCATAAGGTGTTTTATGAGTTTTCTTATGAGACACTTTATTAAGAATATAATTTGCAGAAAGCAAAGCTTCGCCCCACAAATTCTAGGGTGCTCCAAAACTGTTTAACATAGGATTCAACATTTCTTTCAATGTTTGGTTCTTGCGTTCAACAATACCATTAGATTGAGGTGAATAAGGAGCGGTAGTTTGGTGAATAATACCATGAGTAGAGCAGATCTCTTCAAATGATGATTCATATTCACCACCTCTATCGCTTCTTATTGCTTTAATCTTTTTGCTAAGTTGATTTTCAACTTCATTTTTATAAAGTTGAAACATTTTTATAGCCTCATCTTTACTTCTCAGCAAATATACACAACAATATCTTGTGCAATCATCAATAAAGGTAATGAAATATTTTTTCCCACCTCTTGTTTTCACAAACTTTAAGTCACATATATCGATGTGAATTAAATCTAGAGGTTCATTTTTTTTTCTTTCAATGTAATGAAAAGGTAATCTTGTCATTTTGATTCCACACAAATTTCACATTTATGTTTTTGATTAATATCAAATTTAGGCAAGAATTCTAAATTAATTAATCTCATGCAAAGTATTATAATTAACATGTCCTAATCTAGCGTGCCATATATTTGAAGATTCTAACAAGTAGGCAGAAGAATTAATTTTATTATTATCAATAGACTTCGGTACAACAGTCATAACATTCATCTTAAAGAGACCATCAATCATATAGCCCTTTCCTACAAACATATCATTTTTAGTAAGTACAAATTTATCAGACACAAACACCAACTTGAAGCCATTCTTGCTAAGCAGTGACCCAGAAACTAGATTTTTGCGGATATCTGGCACATGAAGCACTTCGTTCAAAGTAAGTTCTTTGCCATATGTCATTTTCAGTATAATCTTTCCACGTCCTTGAACCTTTGAACTTGAGGAGTTTCCCATGAAGAGTTGATCATCATTTTCTACTGGTTTGTAAGTAGAAAACATCCATTTGTTGGAACAAATGTGGCGAGTAGCCCCAGTGTCCACCCACCATTCTTTGGGGTTTCCTACCAAGTTACATTCAGATACAACTGCACAAAGATTAATGTCTGAAACATTTCCAGAAAGCTTTTCCAGTTCTTTCACATTTGTTTGAGCCTTTTGTTCTTTCTTGAATTTCTTTGGCTTGCGACATTAATTTGATTTATGTCCTGGAATGCCACAGTTGAAGCATTTGCCTTTGAATTTCTTCTTGGCCTTGAAAGTATCTTTGCTTTCACGCTTCCTTTTGTTGTTGTTTGGCCTTTGTTCTAACACATTTGCCTTTGCTTCAATGAAGTGTTTCCCAATCTTCTTCTCAGATACTCGATTGTCCTCTTCAATCCTAAGTCGCACAATCAATTCTTCAAGATTCATTTCTTTGCGTTTATGCTTCTAATAATTCTTGAAGTCTTTCCGTGATGGTGGAAGTTTTTCAATCATTGCAGCAACTTGGAATGAATCACTTAATAACATTCCTTCAGAATGAATGTCATGTAGAATTACTTGTAATTCTTGAACCTGAGTGATAACTGCTTTAGAATCTACCATTTTATAATCAAGAAATCTACCGACTATGAATTTCTTAATGCCAGCATCTTCAGTCTTATATTTCTTGTCTAAAGATTCCCCAAGTTCCTTTTGCAGTTTGAATTGTACAATACACATTATACAGTGTATTGTCTAATCCATTCATTACATAATTTCTACAAAGGAAATCTACATGTTTCCATGCATCAACTGCAACCACATTTTCCTTGTCAGTTTCTCCTTCAACAAGAGTAGGACAGTCCTCTTGTAGAAACATTGCCAAATTCAATGTTGTGAGATAGAAGAACATCTTTTGTTGCCAACGCTTGAAATCAGTTCCATTGAACTTTTCAGGCTTTTCTCCATGAGACATACTCACGACAGGAATGGTACTAGTAGATGCCATTTCTGTTATACAAAGAAGACAATTATCAATAAACAGAAACAAGTTTCTGTTTTACAAAATTTAACAGAATTAAGATAACAAATTTTGTTTGTAAAATTCACACAACAAATTTTGTTTACAACTTTAGTTTACAAACTTCTTTTGTAGACAAATCTGTTTACAAATTTTTGTTTACAAATTTGTTGTAACAAAAGTTGTACACGTTTTGTATTAATAAACAAATAAACAAACACTATATTTGCAGAATAACTTTTAAAAAAAATAAATAGAATACTATTCATGTATATTACTCATATATATTTAAACTATATTTGCAGTTTGGAAATATATATATAATAATAGAATATTATGTATTAACATACAAATACTAATTTTACAGTGTACTGCATATACCGAAAATTTGGTTTATAAACCCATTTTCTGTTCACATAAATAAGCAACAATGAATAATACTACAATTACAGAATATAAATTTGCTTTAAGATTTTTATCTGTAATATATAGTATTATTTAATAAGCATATAGATATAATAATAATAAATTATGTAAAACAGAAACAAATTATAAATGAAAAATATATATAAATTCGAGTCCTTTGAATTCACAAAGTCTCCTTAAAGCAAATTTATTCCCTCACTGGTGCTAAGAATTAATTGAATAATTGCTTCCCAAGATAAAACGGATTTTCAGTTCTTAATTAGAAGCACTTCAAAATTAATAACACTTCGAACCAAATTATATGTTATGTACTGAACTTACAACAATGATGCATGAAATGTAATGCATGTAAATACTTACACAAAAATGGGAAAATTATTGCAACGGAATGGGAAATATTACAGAACGGGAACGGAAAAATACACTGCAAAATGGGAGAAAAATTGTATATCTGGAATGCGCGCCCAGATCATTTATAGAATAATTTCGCGGCATATCAGACAAGATATGACCGTTGACGTAGTATAATGATAAACGGGTTTTGTCCAAAAAATATATAGGACGACTCGGCCCCGGCCCTCCCGGACGGTGACAGCGACTCGCGTGTGGGTTCGAACCAAGCCTTGGTCCTCTCCCTTCCACAAAAGTGGAATGGAAAATATTACACAAAAATGGGAAAATTATTGCAACGGAATGGGAAATATTACAGAACGGGAACGGAAAAATACACTGCAAAATGGGAGAAAAATTGTATATCTGGAATGCGCGCCCAGATCATTTATAGAATAATTTCGCGGCATATCAGACAAGATATGACCGTTGACGTAGTATAATGATAAATAGGTTTTGTCCAAAAATATATAGACGACCCTGCCCATTAAGACCTCCCCGAATCAGCGATAATGATTGCGGCGTGGGTTCGAACCAAGCCTTGGCTAGGTCCTCTCCCTTCCACAAAAGTGGGGTGCCCCTTGGGGCCCTTCCCATTAAGCAAACATCCCATATATAAATTTTTTATTTTTTCCTCTAATGCCCTATGTGAGACTTCAACATTTCAAGTAGGTAACTTTGGAGTCAATTTTCTCATTCAATTCTTAATAGATTCGAACACATAAATATACCACGTTATACTCCTCGCGGAGGGGAACGTATTGGTGCAAAATTCCGAAATTTTCGGAATGTGAGTCCCTAATTAAATTGAGCCTCAAAATACTCTAATATTTAATGTTTCAAACTCATTTCCAACAATTCACCCCTCTAGTTCCGCCCATGTATACTCCATTTAACATTACTTTAAGAAATTGAAAAGTTGTGGAATAATGGTGGAAATAAATAATTTAATAAGATATTAATTAAAGATATATTAGGAATGTTTTAAAATATTAAATATTTTTTTAGTCTGTGTGTAACATTCTTAAACATCAGTTATTTAAGAAAAAAAGAGCCTTTTAATGAAACACTACCTACATTTTATTATCGATATTGGTGAAGTTGGTGTGATGAGGATGTAGGTGGCACATGGGCTATGTTGGATAGTGATGCTGCTCTGGTGGTGGTATATGGCTTGTGCTATTGGATTGGGTTTGGAGCATGAGTTCTCAAATTTTGGGCTTCTAGTTTAGGTTGTAGCATGGGTTTCTCTTGATCAAAAAGTCTAGAAAGTTGACAAGGGATTTGAGTAACCCTTTATGCTAATATCCATAATAATAAGTCTAGGTAGACATGAATATTGCATCGGAATATTGGATTTTTTCAAAAAAAAAATTGTTTGTTTGTGACTCAAAAAATGTATAGTATTTATTCCAACAGGAATTTTTACAAAATATAATGTTTTAGATGTAATTTAAATACATATACAGGAACAGAGTTGTACAGTCTGTATAATCCTATTTTTATATATGTATCCAAATTACACCTAAAACATTATAGTTTGTAAAAATTCTAATTGAAATAAATACTATACATTTTTTGAGTAGCAAGCAAAAAAAAAAATTAAAAATATCCAATATTTCGGTCTAATAAACATGTCCATGTTGAAGAGCTCTATCCATAATCATTACGCTGGATTCTCAGCCTCTTAAAAGCTTATGACCCAACTTTTATTGCGACAAAGCCCATAAACGCAGTCATTTACTCCCTTATTTGACGTTTTAGAGAGTTATTTTTATAAGTAATACTATATATTACAAAAGATTTTGTTAAATTACGATTGCGACGTAAATTAATAAATATAATTGGATAAAATTATAAAATTGGTCCACTGTTTTAAATACATTATAAAAGTATTACCCTATCTGTTCCTTAATATAAGTCATTTTAGAAAAATATTTTTGTCTTTTAATATAAGTCATTTGAGAATTTCAAGTAAGCATTAGTTATTTAATTTATAATATTACCCTAAGTATTAAATATAATTTTGATTCTCTCACTATTCTCTGTTCAATAAATAATACTTTCTTTTTTTACTACAAGGGAAATATAAACAATTAATATTATATTTAATGTTTAACAATCATTTCTTTAATAATTGTGCACAACTCTAAAACGACAGAGGAAATACCAATTAGATTTATTCATGTAACAATAAAAAAATTGACATGTAAAGTCACGATATATATTATTTTTCTATTTTTATTTTTATATATTTGACGTTTGTAAAATATTTAAGACATTGATTACACTGTTTCCTAAATTACCCCTAAACATCTGTACTCTCTAATTCTCTCTCATCTTTCCAAAACTATTTTTCTCTGTCTTGAAATTTATCTCTACCGGACAAATTTTGCATTTTTCTATGTAAGGGATAATACATAATAATTTTAGTGAAATTATTATAAGAGTAATTAATTTCATTAATAATTGTGCAAAACTCTAATTGTCAAATAATTAGGATGGAGGGAGTAACTTATGAACTTGTCAAACATTCAATCACCTCATAGCATAGTGCACTACATAAAGAGATAAGTTTATCCAGACATCCAATCCACCTAAGCCAATGAAAAAATACCTGTTCTTTTATTTAATTTTAAAATTAATTGGTGTTAAGTAAGAGGTTAGGTGTCAAAATATAAGTGGAGGGACACAAAGAGACAGGAGAATTGGGGACAGAGTATCTGCTCTCAATGAAATGTATCCATAAAAATTTAATTATAATATAATAAAATTCTCCAAAGATAAAATAATTACCTAATCATGAGAAAAAAGAAAAAAAATATCCATAAAGTATTAGAAATTAAACCTTCAATTAAATTTTGAACTACCCATACGAGATTGACTTTAATTTATAAATAAAAATTCTGATCAAGTTATTTTAAAAAGCATATACATATGCTAATTAGTATAAATATAAACAATTTATTAAATTGACTCCTGTCCCATCTTAGTGCATAAATTAAAAAACTCCTCAAGCCTCCACCCCATCACTTTCCCCTCTTGATCTTGCACCCAAAGGCAAAGCTCCTCTAGAAAATTGCTAAAGTATCATTTCTTATACTTCCTCCATTCTGTTTTTACTTCACGTTTTAGAATAAAACTCAAATAAAAAATACAGTTAATATTTTATTTAATTGATTAAAATGAGTATACAATCTCAATATTATTTTTTAAAATTTATTGAAAAATATAAAAGATATAAACAATTTAGTATTTAATGTGGATAATATGATAAATTAAGTTATTAATATTTTCTTAAAATCTATAAACGATAAAAAAAGGGAATAAATTTCACTCTTTACAAAGTTCTCTCTCCATTCTTAAATATGTGAGGTTTAAAATTTTTGCACAGAGATTAAAGAAGTTAAAATTCTTAAAATTACTTTATTAAAATTACTATGTTACCAAAAACACCCTTACATAAATAAATGAAAAACTAAATTGTAGGTGATAAATATGAGAAAGACATATTATTAGAGGATAGAGAAAATATAGAGAGTATACTGGTAAGATATTAAAAGAGAGAGAAAAAATAGTTTTGAAAATATGTGACTGATTTTCTGTGATAGTAGAGTTATTGATAATGTAACCAATTCTCCTAGAAATCCTAGAACTTCATATATTTAGGAACAAATGAACTATCCTAAAATGTCAGTTATTAATGAATGAAGGGAGTATTGTTTTGAAATCCAATTCGGACAGACCGGTTCAACTGGGATCCGATTATATGTTTGATCTGGGTTGGCCCGGTTAATCTAGTTTGGTCAAACCCGGATTGAACTGATTGATCACCGGTCGAATCGGTGGTTCAATCGGTAAAATCAGTTAAGTTGACTCAGTGAACCGGTTTTTAATACTTTTTGTACTAATTTTTTAAATATTAAAATTAATCACTTTTAGTAATATTATAACTCAACTTTATAGTAAAATCTCGATAAATGAATGTTTGATAAAATAATAACCTCGCTTAGATAATAATTTCTTCCGGTCCCGACTTGGCATGTGTACTAAAGTAATAACATCGCTTAATGCACTAAGTAATAATAAATTATGAATGCTTAAAGGCCCAACGAAAATATAAATTAATAATTATTAAATTTCATACAAAATTTATATATATAATGTGACGTCCCCAAAATAGGTCTACACAACCCAATTTAAGTCTCCAAAATACATGGTACAGAATTCAAATACAAACTTTCATATTTACAACTATTAAATTGTCATTCAAAATACGACCACACATACTATGAGTTTGAATACAAATATTATACCGTACATAATACGACAAGTATCCAAACTCAAATTAAGTACTCATTACATTTATTATTACACTATTTCACAACATACTGAAGACTTATATAGTAACTATCTCTGACCATTACTCCACTCTCCGACTATCCCAGCTACCATTTCATTTCATGAGAAGAAAAATGGAACAAAAAGGAAAAGGGTGAGCTCAACTAGCCAAGTAAAGAATATTATGACTAAGATAATGTAGAATAAATTATCTTTAACCTTCAACAATGATAAATCAAATAAAATATAATGGACAACAAGTTTTAGATCAACAACTCCAACGGAACAAATAATCCATTAGAAGAGTCAAGTAGATCATGATGTCTACTATCTTCTATGATTTAAAAGTCCATCATCAATATTTTATTCCTGTAACACCAATCAATAATTGTTTCAAACCAACGAATTATTTATCCACTACGGGCCAAAGATATTTGTTTGTATCACTAGTGGTCATGATCATGCCAAACACCTATCCATCTATGCACTACGGGCCAAAGATGACTTTCACGACAAACCTTTATCTGTAACATTAAAGGCCATGATTATACCAATACATAATTCCTGGTCATAATCATACCAATCAACAGTCCATATTTGCACTACGGGCCAAAGATGACTTTCACCGCAATATAAGCATGAGGATGATGACAATGATATAAAGAATGAATCAAGTGAGATCAATGATAAATATTAGAGATTTATAATTTAACTTATCCAGAGTTCAAGAATGTCCAAATTATCAACATGATCACCAATTGTGGAGTAAAATTCAAGAATGGTATTTAAGATTCAAATTTCAAAGATAATTTGGACAAAAAAAGAAACTAAATTCCATCGTAAATAGTACTCCGACATGAATAGTACGCCGAATGAATAGTATCCCGGATGAATAAATTAAAATTTAATAAGAAAGTTCAGACCAATATTTCAGTGAAATGATATTAGATGAAGTGCAAACTATTAAGGATATTTTACTAATTTTAGGGATTTTCACCATTTAATAATAAGGTTATGGAAACAAACAATAATTCCGTACAACAAATGGAGAAATATGAAAGAAAACGATATCCCTTGACGAGTACAAAAGAAATGATATCCAATACGAGTATGAAAGAATATACAAAATTGCAAATGAATTTTCACTTTTCATGCGGTAATCCGCGTAGACAGATCATTTTCACAACTTAATAAAGAATGAATACGAAGGGTTATTCACCAGGCATATGGTAATCTGCGTAAACAGGTTATTCTCACAGATTAATAAGGAATAGAATGACAATCCTTATGAGTATGAAAAAAATAACATACTTTACGAATATGAAATAAATTAGGTCATGAGCTGATGAGCCTATAGTATAGATAAACTTCCCCAAAATATAATACATACTCCTATAAAACTTATTATTCTTCAAAAAATTTACTTGAGAAGTGAAATGTTTGGAAACCCCTAGTACAAGTTTCTTTTTTTATCGCAGTTCAAATATAAATTTCATTGATTTATTTTCAGATTCACACCAATTTTCTCTATTTTAAAGTGGTAAATAAATTAGGTTGAATTGAATTAAATAAATATAAATTTTATATTACAACTCAACTAGGGGCGGACGCAAAAAATTTATTAAGAGGGACACCCTTTATAATTAAATATAAATATTAAAAAAAAAATTATTTTATTTGTTATACAAACATAGTTTCATTTGCAACTGTAACGATCCCAAAATTTACACAATTCAACTATCAACTTCGATCGTTAATAATACGTCTAACTTCTGATTTTACATCATTATTCGATGTTAAACTTAATAAAATGCGAAAGTTAGACGTATTATTAACGACCGAAATTGTGTGAATTTTGGGGTCGTTACAGTAGTATATACAAATATTAATAATATATTTTTATTTTATATTTACCATTAAATATAATGACTTGTTAGTTTAATAATGGTGAGATTTAATGAAAATATTGTAGACACTCGAAATTTTGAGTTCCTGTTACTGACCGTGCAGGAGGGTAGAATCGTCCTTCGTTTTTCAGAGACAACCCCGGGAGATCAAATCTAAATCTCGATAACAACTTCGAGAGATCAAATTAAACCCCGGTAACAACCTCGGGAGAGCAAATCAAACCCCGACGAAAACACCGGGAGATCAAAGCCAAACCCCGGTGACAACCCCCGGAGATCAAATCAAACCCCAAAAATAACCCCGGGAGATCAAATTCAACCCCGAAGACAACCCTGAGAAACAACAAACCAACCTCAGAGACCATCTTGAGGACTGACAGAAGTCAACATAAGTCCAATCTCAGAGACAAACTTGAAAAAAGACGACTACAACTGCATCAAGCCCGAAACCAACTCGTGAGGGGAAAAATAGTAATTTTGCCAACTCAACATCAATTCAGCCCAAAACTATGACGGCCCCAAAACAGGTATACATCACCCATCTTGAGTCGCCAGATACATGGTACAAAATTCAAATACAACTTAATTATATAACAGTCGTGTAACATACGACAAAACATAATCTAAGAGTTTTAATAAGAATATTGTCATCTAGACAATATCCACACTCAATGGAGTCCTCATTATATTTATTATCACACCATTTCACAGAATAGTGAGGACTACCAAAGCCATTTATCCTGGACCGTCAATCCGTTCCCCGACTCGTCCCAGCTATATTCTCATTTCCTGAAGAGAACAGTGAAAGAAAAGGGTGAGCTCAACTAGCCCAGTAAGAAATATTATGACTAAGATAATGCAGAATAAATTATCCTTAGCCTTCAACAGTATAACAACTGATAGAATATAATAGACAACAAGTTTTAGATCAACAATTACAGCGGAATAAACAATCCATTAGAAGAGTCAAGTAGAACATAATGTCTACTATCTCCTCTAGATTAAAAGTTTATCTTTAATATTTCATTCCTGTAATACTCATCAACAGTTCTTTATTATACCCAAGACAAAAAGAACTCTCATCACATGTCTTCACCTGAACCACCAAAGATTATAGTTAAATCCATAATTCATATTTATAATCATGTAAATCAACAGTTTCTCCTTGCCACAAAGGTTTAATAGAACGTTTACTCAATATCCTTACCACAAAGGCTAAAGATATCCAAATGTAATTGATGAGTGAGTTTTATACTCATAATTGAGTGCGTTTGAGCTTAATATTTTGGTTGATTTTAAGTGTTTATGTCTATTCATGCATGTTTTACGTTGTTTTATAGGAATTGGGACAAAAGTTACTTGGATCAACGTTTGGGGTGGCTAGATTCGCGTTTTCGGCTTGTAATTTACACAACAGTCACTTCAGAGTCAATTTGAGTATTTCTCCGGACCTTATTTCGAAAAACTTAAAGAATGAAAGTTGTAGATCTACGTCTCCTCTTTTCATAACATCTTGAATCATCAAAATCGGAGTTCGGACGAAGAAGTTATGGCCATTTTCCCAAAAGACATCGGAGCAGAAAATTTCCATAAAAGGCCCCAGCGTCGGGGCGCCCAAATCATGCCTATTTGCAAAGTCTTTGGTAGCTAGGGGCAGCTTTCTATACCGTGCCCAAAGCCTTTGAAGATCACTGGGGAAGAGGTTGGTGAAGTTTGGACGCGTTTTGGGGAAAATTTTGACACCTTTTTGACTCCAAATTGGATTGAGTTTGTTCCTAAGCTTAAAATTGGACTTGTAACCTATAAATACATGATGTAAGGCATAAAATAGAGGGAGATTACATAGATTAGCTTAGATAAAATACTTCATTAGATTAGAATATAAACCCTAGTTCTTAATTAGCCATTGGAGATTGAAGCAAATTGAAGAACATTGAAGAAAAAGAGCAAGAGCAAGAGGGGAGCATCAGATTTGCTGACAACAGATTCTATTCTCTTCTCTTATAATACTTTTATCTTTTAATGTCTATTCAGTTGTGAATTCTTGGTTTTAATTCATTAATTATGAACTAACTCTTTTAATTAAGATTTCAATTGAACCTTTTATGCCTATGAATTAGTTTTTCAATTTATTCCAATTATTTGTGTTGAAGTGAATTGTTTATCTTGCCTTGTGCTGATTGATTAATTATTTGGCCAGTAATTACCTTGTTACTCTAGAAGGAATTGAAAGAGGAATTCTAGGGTTAGAATTGGGCATGATATCATGTGACTTAGTTATTTGCAAAGTGAATAATTAGGTTTGTGAATTAAATGAAAATATCTGTTCACCGTATGTAACACATAAGGAATTGAAATTGAAGGAGTTTAATTCAATTGTTTTGCATAGGAATATAGTAAGATTAATCTGGATTAAATAAAAGTCAATTGATCACTTGGAAAAGGACTTTTGGCATTTGAGAATTCCTGTTAACAATTTAGTAGTCATAATAATTGGGATAAGTGGATAATTGATTTATAGTTCATAATTGGGGATATTGTAGTCTTAACCTTTATTTATTTGAATTCATTTATAAAGCAATTCGGTTTAATTAGTTAATTTAGTTTTCTTAATTAGAAAAATCACACTTTGCAATTGTTTAAATAAAATTGATTTGGTTAAGAGTTAGTACTTGGTAATTTTTATTAAATAATTCCTCGTGGGAACGATACTCTACTTTCACTTTATTACTTGTTGACCGTGTATACTTGCACGTTTGCTTTGATTGTGAAATCGATCAACAGTAATAACAATGATCATATCAATCAGTTGTCTACCTTTGTACTACGAGCCAAAGATATTCAACTATAAAACCAATGGTCATGATCATACCAATCAATTGTCTGTCAGTTCACTACGGCCAAAGACATTCAACTGTTAACTAATGGTCATGATCATGCCAATCACATCATCGAATTATCCATGCACTACGGGCCAAGGATATTCGTTATTATCACTAGTGGTTATGATCATGTCATACACCTGTCCATCTTTGCACGTAAGCTAAAGATATACAACTATAAAACCAATAATCAACATTCCATCTTTGTACGTAAGCCAAAAATATACAACTGTAAAACTAATAATCAATAGTCCATCTATGCACATAAGCCAAAGATATACAACTGTAAAACCAATAATCAATAGTTCATCTATGCACGTAAGCCAAAGATGACTTTCATCACAATATAAGCATGATGATGATGACAATGATATAAACATTAATCAAACGAAATCAAGGATAAATATTAAAGACTTTAAATTTATCCAGAGTTTAAAAATATCTAAATTGTCAACATGATACTGCTTTGTGGAGTGAAATTTCAAGAATAATATTCACGTACCAAAAATAATTTGGACAGAAAAGAAATATATTTTTCGGGTAAATAGTACCCCGCAATAGTACTCTATGAATAATACTTCGGAAATAGTACCTCGTGAATAGTACCTCGACATGAAAAGTACCCCAAATACCCGAGTAAATAATATTCTAATGAATAGTAACAAGTGAATAAGTATCCCTAGAACGAAAAAGTGCCCGAATACCCGAGTGAATAATACTAGAGTAAATAATAATCTTAGGGTGAATAAGAACTCATGAATAGTAACTCATAAAAAAATACCAAAGAAAATGATATTCCATGATTTAAAGACAAAAGAAATGATATCTCATACGAGTATAATAGAATATACAAAACTGCAAATGGATTTTCACCCGCCATGTGGTAATCCACGTAGACAGATCATTTCCATAATTTAATAAAGAATGAATACGAAGGATCATTCACCATGCATGTGGTAATCCAAATAGACGAGTTATTCCAATGAATAATAAAAAGCTGGAATAATGTAAGAATTCACCATGAATACGGTGAGTCGCGTGAGCGAGTTATTCCAATGTAATAATAAAGAATGGAACCAGGTTATACGTAATCCGCACAGACAGGATATTCCAACAAAATAATAAAGAATGGAATCAGGTCATGCGTAATCCGCATGATGCATGGATATTCCAACGAATAATAATAAAGAATGAAATAACAATGAAATTCACACGCATGCGATAGACCACACAGACAGGTTATTCCAACAGAATAATAAAGAATGAAATAACAGAAGAATTTCACCATGCATAGATAGGTTATTCCAATATAATAATAAAGAATGTAATAACAACCCTTACGAGTATTGAAAGAAAATAACTCTCTTCATAAATACGAATGAATAATACCCCTTACCTTAGAAGAAACTGGATACTGAAATAGTGAGGTAGCAGACTTCTCTTTTTCTTTCTCTCTATAATTTCTCTCTATAATAATTGCTCTATATCTTTAGTGAATTGGTGAAAAATAATGAAGGAATAAACTTCTATTTATAGGAAAATATAGTTTCCATAATTGCACATTTTGGGGCTCAAAATATTACAAAGATAATACCTCATCTTTTCCTTCATTTTTAATTTAGTCATGCAAGTATTATCAAACTTTCACCACCTCCCCTAATAGTAAATCATGTGAATCAATAGTAAATCACATGACTCAATAGTTCTAAACATGTGAAAAAATTAATTATAGTATAGTACCTTCAACTATACCTCCATTTTTAACTTAGTCATGCAAGTATTATCAAACTTGCACCAACTCCCCTAATAGTAAATTATGTGAATCAATAGTACACACATGTGAACACATAGTTATAAGCATATGAATTAATAGCAATTAATTGCTCATTTATCCGGTTAATTACCCGATTGGTCAATATAACCTCCAGACATCAATTATTATCGAAATAAATGTCGATTTTCACTAACACTAATAATTCTAACACAATGGAACTATCAATTTCATCTTTAATCAACATGAACTTAATCATCATTAATATTATAATTCACAATATTTAACAACCAGGTTGTTCCCAGGAAAGAGGGGGCTTTTCGATAAGGATTTCTCCTTATTGGCGCGCAATTAGGTGACCAAACCTCTCCTTGACAGAACTTCTAGACATTGTCAATATTGCAAATAATAATATGAATAACTTTGTTGTCGCAATTATTGATTTAATAATATAACATATTATGCAGATGATACTGTGACAATAATTGAATCAATAATATAAGAGATATGATGTAGCAATTCATCGTAGCAATAATTGAGTATAATCGAGTGACTTCTTACGTAAGCATCAATAATCAATACTTGTACTACTACTTATGCAACCACGCCAATATTCATCGTAATTTTACTACTGGGTAGTTCAACAGCTTTAAATTTAACACCCTTACCGTTATTTTTAATAAAAGATAATTTTATCGTTTTCTAACTACGACAATACTTCTGTTGTGGGGTCCACCAATGATTGTGCCGTCGTATGGATATTCCCCGACAAAAAGAATATTCCTCGACCAATCGAATATTATATAACAACTTACATAGTTTGCAAAATTTATAAATATTACCCACAACTATAACATTATATCAAATCCACACCATAATATTCAAAAAAAATATTTCGAGAAATTTAAATCATTATTCATAAAATTTGGGGTCTCACAAAAATACTGTAAAAGATGTCATCCAGAACCATAACATCAATCCCAAGTGAAAACAACACAAGACAGCTTAACGGATGGACTGCGAAGACTCGAATATTTGGTCATGGACCCATCTTTCCACATTCAAAAAATGTCAAATTCCATGTCATTGTGTAGCTCTCGTCAAGGGCTTTCTAGAAAGGTATAGCACACTTCCATCGGATTCTTGGATTGAAAGTTATGAAAGTTCTAGCAGACTGCGCGTTGGTTTGAGTGCACGTACTTTGAGACAACGGGACCCACTGGGCCCAGGCCCACCCGGGCAGCCGCAGGTAGACCCATGGTTACTTTGGTCTATAAATAGACCCCCTCATCAGCCATACAAGAAGAGAAAAAAAGGAGAAAAGAGAGAGAAAACTCTTGTCCATTTCAGCTCTTAACCCCTCCTATAGTGTTCCAAACTTCAATATTTTTCTTTCTAAATAATTGTATACATATATACTACAACATATCAAACTTAACCGGTGGAAACTGAGTTTTCAAGCTCCAAAAGTGGTCTAAAGCCTTTCTTGCAGCACACTGTAAGATTTTTTCAGTTATATGAAATTTTTTCTTGCTTTAATATACACACACACATATATATATAAAGATTTTCACCGATTAGTTGTGCTCGGATCATCGATCCGTGACTTTTTCTCGCTTTAATATATATATATATATATATATATATATATATTATATTTACCAGTTTGTCCTGTATTCTAAATTTGTGGCCTTTTTACTGCTTATAGTTATATATATATATATATATGCTTAATGTGATTAAATATCTGTTTTAACTGTTTATTCAATGTAAAGTTGCGATATTAATGTTTGTGGATTAGATTTATCTAAATCTAGCCATATCTAACTTTTAATCGGTTCAGAAGTTGTAAAACTGGAACCGTTGAGCTAGAATGGCTAAGATTTATTTAAATCTAGTTTTCTTTCTAGTTTTGTAAATATTAAGTAACCATGTGACCCTAGATCTATATCTAGAGGGAACGGGAAGCTTGGCTACGCCCAAGCAGGGATTTAACTGATGAATCCTTTGTTTTGCGGCGTTTAGATTAAATATCTATTTTATTTCAGTATTTCTTGTTATGCAGGCTATTCATATAATATTATGTGAGCCTAGAAGCCACGAGATCTAAGATCCAGCTGACGAATCTAGATCTAGTTTCTTATGATGTACCATTTTTAATTGTACAGTTAGCTTGTAAATCATATTTGTGGTGTTTAGACATCATTCGATTGACTTTCATGCCCATAAGAAGCTCGACACTTATATGTATATTATTTTATCGAAGATACTTCGCATCTTGAGCCTCAATTACTTTTTGAGCATAAGAGTTTGAAAACCTATTTTTAAAACATCATTTTTGTATATTTTGCTTAAAATTAAACTTTTATACAAGTCAAACCCTTTGTATATAGGTGCAAACGAGTTATAACACTACTTCCAAATAAAGAACTTAGGCCCAATAAATGCACACACTTTTCAAATAAATAGGAAATTGAAAAGACGCGGCAACCGTATTTTCACGGAAGTAAGGGGCGCCTAACAAATTCCCCCCGCTTAATCAAGCCCAAGAGGTTGCCAAGGCATGTTAAACAAAGTCTAATAATTGAGTCTTTTGCAAAACCTTTTTAAATTCGGTTGAGTTAGTACAACCATTTCATTATTACCAACTGACGACTCTGAATTTTTAAATCGTCGACATTTTGTGTCGGACTCTTTTCAAACTCGCCCTTCCAAACGAAATTTAACACATAGAAAACATAAAGGATATAAAGACTAAAAGAGGAATTCCAAAAAAAAGAAATTTTTTCCAACATCGACAAATATGATTACAACTTTTAAAATATTGTATCTTTTTATATTACTATTAATAAAAAGAGGAATCTTTTGGTAACAAATGACACACGTTTATTGTGAAACATAAAGAATAATAAAATTCACCAAATGTATATTTTAAAAATAAAATTACTTCTTTCGTTTTAATTTATATGATGTTTTTTTTACTTTTGAAATTTAATTTTAGATATTCTCAGACTAAAAATTAATGAGATTTATTGAATATTATAATTAATAAATCTTATAATCGTTAGTATTTTGTAGATAGTTTATTTTAAGTTGACTTCAAAAAGTCAAAAATGATCTTGTATTTTGAAATAGAAGGAGTACATAAAAATCACTACAAAATTATTTTAAAAACTTTATTGTTTGAAGTCATTCAATTAGTATTTTTTTTAAAGGTCACTTTTGTAAGACCCCAACTTTTTAAATAAAGATGATTTTTCTATAAATATTATTTTTAAATATTATGGAATGAATTTGATATAATGTTATAGTTGTGGGTAATATTTATAAATTTTGCAAAGTCGTGTAAGTTGTTATAAAATATTCGTTTGGTGGGGGATATTCTTTTTTTTTAAATATTCGTGATTGACGACAATCATCATTGGTGGAACCCATAACTAATTATTATTCGAGTTAAAAAACGACAAAAATATTTTTTATGAAAATAACGACGGAAGAGTTATCGTTAACAATCGTTGGAATACACGATGGTTAAAATACAAGAACACGCTTTTGTTGCACAAAGAAGACACTTTTACGGTATTGCAGATTTTTTTTGAATTATTGATTCTTACGTGAAGGCACTACTCAATAATTGTTACCGTAATTACTGCTTTAATATTTTATTGATTCAATAATTGCTACGTTGATATTTTTGATTCAATAATTGTCATTACTACGATATTTTAAATTATCAAATCAATAATTCATTTAAATATATTATTATAATATTATATTATAGTAGTATGATGTGATTATATGATAGTATGTTTTTTTATATAATTTGAATGGTAACATTATTATAGTAAATTCATGGTATAAAAGTAAAATGAGGTGGAAAAGACAATTTGAATTTGAATTACGATGATGTAGCGATGATGTCATCTAACGATGAGGTAAGCAATGATGTCATCGAAAGGATGATGTAAGCAATGATGTCATTTGATCGATGATGTAAGCAATGATGTCATATGATCGATGATGTAGCGATGATGTTATAAATTATGATTTAAAAGACTATTTTACCTTTACTTACTACTACCAAGCTTATAAATAGAAAGCTCATTCCTTCATTATTTTTCACAAATTCACTAAAGCTTTAGGCGAGAAAGAATAGAGAGAATAAGAGAGAGAAGAAGTATCTTACATTACTACAATATTGTGGTATCCAATTTCCTACTAAGGTAAGGGGTATTATTTCTTTCTTATTCATGAAGAAACTTCGCTATTCCATTTTTTTTTAATTACATTTGGAATAACTTTGTATACACCTGGTCTAACCTATACTTGGTGAAATTCTTCATTATTCCATTCTTTATCATTATGTTGAATAACTTTGTTTATCGCAATCTGCGTATATGATACAATTCTTCCATTATTCCATTCTTTATTATTCATTACAACATCACATGCGTGCGCTCTACGCATGACCGATTCTCTTATTTATTATTCATTTGGAATATCCTGCCGATGCATTTAAATTACCGACCTGGTTCCGTTATTTATTATTACATTTGGAATATCACATGCATGCGTTTACGCATGACCTGGTTCTGTTATTTATTATTCTATTGGAATAACCTGTCTGTGCGGTCTATCGCATGCCTGGTGATTTCTTTTGTTATTCAATTCTTTATTATACTCAGTTGGTTAAAGTTTTGACTTCTATACTCCATGAAATTAGTGGAATATCCTTGATATTTGTGCTTCATCCAGTATCTTTTCATAAAAATATTCTTCTGAGCATTCTTGAATTTTACTCTACAAAGAAGTATCATGTTGACAATTTGGAAGTTATTAGTTCTTGGATAAATTAATTCTTGAACTTGTTTTATTGAATTCTTATATCATTATCATCATCCTCATGTTTATATTATGTTGAAAGTCATCATGGCACAGGTGCATAGATGGGACTTGGTATGATTATGACCGAGGATTATTCGGATAATCATGAATCGTAATATTACAAATAATGTGGTAAAAGTCCTCATTGACCCAGTAGTGCATTGATGGACGCTTGTTGGCATGATCATGACCATTGATGAATACACGAATATCCTTGGCCCGTAGTGCATGGATAAATTGTGGTTGTGATACTAATAAATATCCTTGGTAGTAGTGCGGGGGGATGATCGCGGATTATTTATTAAGTTTGAGTCTCAAATGATAAAAGTGATGAAAACCTTTTAAATCATAAAAGATAGTAGATTTTATTCTCTACTTGACTCTTTTAATGGATTGCTTGTTTTACTGCAGTTAAACTTGTTGTTTGTTATATTTTATCAGTTTAACATTGTTGAAGGCTAATGATAATTTATTACGCATTATCTTAGTCATAATATTTCTTCTTTGGGCTAGTTGAGCTCACCCTTTTCGCTCACTTTATTCTCTTCAGGAAATGAGAACGTAGTCGGGACTAGTCGGGGAACGGAGTGACGGTCCAAATGATAGTATTAGTAGTTCTCACTATTTTGTTAAATAGTGTGAAAATAAATGTAAAGAGGACTCTTTTGAGTGTGGATATTGTCTAGATGACAATATTCTTATTAAACTCTCAGTTTACGTTTTGTCGTATTTTACACGACAGCTGTATTATTAAGTTATATTTGAATTTTATACCATGTATTTGGCGACTCAAGATGGGTGATGTATACCTATTTTGGGGGCATCACAGTTGGTATCAAAGCTTAGGGATATGATCCCTGGCTAAGATGTGAGACAAGAACTAGGAGGGGAGAGACGGGGAATTCCTTCGCTAGTATGACCTACCTAAGTTTATTTGGTATTTAATTTGTCGGTCAGAGTATAGGGATAATATGTGATATGTTAATTAACCCTTATTTTGTGGCAGTAATTGAAAATGACATCCGAGAATGTTGAGAACATCAATGGAGCACAAGAGACCGCCGAGTCTCCACGGATCAATAATCGGGATAATGTGCATCGAGGCGACAATCCTCGCGCATAACAACACGCGTGCAGGATGATGAAACGATGGAATGTTCGGAGGCTTTATGCAATTCATGCAACATCGAGCAAGAACGGATCCTGTCCAAAATGTAGGTGGAAACACTGACAACTCTCGGACGGTCACCGCTAAGCAGTTCAAGGAACTGGGACCACTAGAGTTTTTTGGAGAGCCAAAACCACTTAAGGCGGAGACATGGATAAAGTAGATCAACAAGATATTTGATGTCTTGGGATGCTCCGAGGAGAAAAAGGTTCCCTTTGCCACCTTCATATTGCGGGCAGAGGCAGATTACTGGTGGGAATCTGTAAAGCGTACTCAACTTGCCGCACTGAAGATGTCTTGGGAGAAGTTCTAAGAATTGTTCAACGACAAGTACCTTCCCAAAAGTATTCGTCATATGAAAGAGGTAGAGTTCATCAAGCTGGAGCAAAATAACATGACCGTGTCGCAGTACGAAGCCAAGTTTGCTGAGTTGTCCCGATTTGCGTCTCCTTTGGTTGATAATGAGGAGAGAATGACGCGAATGTTTCTAAAAGGTTTGAAACCCGAGATACGTCAATATCTTATCTCTCATAAACTATGTTTGTATTCAGATGTTGTTAATAGGACTCAGTTATTGGAGCGCGATAATGAGTCAACCCAACCAAAGGAGAGCAGCTGGCAAAATGATAATACAAGTGATAACAGTCACCGAAGCGGTGACAATAAGCATGGAGGGAATCAACATGCCAGAAATGATAACTACTTCGGTGGTAATCATGGCCAAAACAATAAGAATAGATATTTCAAGAAGAGGAGATTCAACAATGATGGAAAGACGTCAGCATCAGCACCTGTCGTTAAGGAAGGAGATCGACCACCTATCATATGCATCAAATGTGGAGAAGAGGGACACATCAGTCTAAACTGCGCGATGCCATCCAAAGCATGTTACAATTATGGAAGAAGGTCACTTTGACCCGATTTTGTTGTGTCTGAGAAGACAAGTCCAAATGGGATGGAGGCATCAAAGGTCAGTCCCGCAGACAAGACAAAATCGGTAGTTTAAGGAGAGGCGTTTGTCGTGACCTCCCGTAGAAAGCAAGGAACCCAAACGAGGTCATCACGGGTAAGCTTATCATAAACTCTAGCGAAGTATATACCTTATTTGATACTGGGTTCTACCCATTCTTTTATTTCTCCCACCGCAACGAATGTTTAAATTTGACTCGGATAAATTGGACCTTGACTTATCTGTTGAAACTCCATTGGGAGAAACCTTCATTACATCCACTTGCTTATAAGTCTTGTTTGGTTCAAATCGGTTTCCCACACATTACACCGTCGATCTTATTTCATTGAAAATACTTGCATTTGACGTAATTCTAGGGATTGATTGGTTAACTACTCATCATGCAAAAATTGATTATTTTATTAAAGGTTGTTAGCTTTTATATTGCTAACCAACCTATTATGCTAATTCAAGCAACTAAACCATTAAAATCAATCACCGCTCATCTCAAGCCATAAAGCTATTCGTTTATTAAAAAATGGATGTCAAGCTTTCTTAGCTCATGTCACGGATCTAAACAAAAATACTTGATTTTGAATGATATTTCTATTGTTAATAAATTTCTGATGTATTCCTCAAGAACTTCCCCCGGCCTACCCCAGGCGTGAAATTGAATTTTGTATCGACCTTGAACCCGTACAAAACCCATTTCCAAAGCCCCATATCGAATGGCTCTATTGAACTTCGTGAGTTAAAGACCCAACCGTAGGAATTGTTAGACATTGGCTTTATTCGTCCTAATACTTCTCCTTGGGGTGCTCATGTTCTATTCGTGAAAAAGAAAGATGGGAGTATGCGACTTTGTATTGATTATCGGGAGTTGAATCATGTCACCATCAAAAATAGGTACCCATTGCCACGTATTGATGACCTGTTTGACCAGTTACAAGGAGCCAAATTCTTTTCAAAGATTGATCTTCGTTCTGGATATCACCAATTGAAGATTAGAACCGATGACATTCTAAAGACGGCTTTCAGAACTCGGTACGGGCATTATGAATTCCTAGTCATATCTTTTGGATTGACTAATGCTCCTGCTATTTTCATGGATATGATGAACTGAGTATTCAAGGAATATTTGGATCACTTTGTGGTCGTCTTTATTGATGACATCCTTATTTATTCCAAAAGCCGTGAAGATCATGAGCAACACTTGAGGCTGATACTCCAAAAGCTTCGTGAATATAAGCTTTATACCAAGTTGAAGAAATGCGAGTTCTGGCTTGAGGAAGTAGCATTCCTTGGGCACGTAGTATCAAGCCATGGAATATCTGTTGACCCAGCAAAGATTGAAGCTATTCAAAGCTGGGAGCAACCTAAATCAGTGACCGAAGTACGTAGTTTTCTCGGCTTAGCTAGTTCTTATCAGAGATTCGTAGAAGGGTTTTCTCGAATCGCTACTCTGTTAACTCAGCTGACTCGGAAGGATACAAAATTCAGTTGGAATGAGGAATGTGAGAAGAGTTTTCAAGAACTCAAGAGGAGACTCATTTCAGCACCTGTTCTGACAATACCATCTGGCTCGGAGGGATTTGTCATCTATAGTGATGCTTCAGGCAAAGGGTTAGGATGTGTTCTCATGCAACATGGGAAAGTCATAGCCTATGCCTCTCGATAACTCAAAGAAAATGAGAGGAATTATCCTACTCATGATCTAGAGTTGGCAGCTGTTGTTTTCATACTTAAAATTTGGAGGCATTACTTGTATGGGGAGAAAGTGGAGATCTTTACGGATCATAAAAGCCTCAAATATTTCTTCACTCAAAAGGAACTCAATATCGGCAATGACATTGGGCTTGAAATTTGTTGAAAGATTATGATCATACCATCCATTATCATCCTAGAAAAACAAACGTGGTAGCTGACGCATTGAGTAGAAGATCATATGCAGGTACAAGTGCGATATTGTCAACGCAAAGGCCCATTTTGTATGACTTGCAAAAGATGGAGATAGAGATAAAAACTCTAGGGACCCACGTGATGATGGCGAATATACGAGTAGAACCGACTTTAATTGATAAAGTTAAAGCTGCTCAAGTTACAGATCTGGAGCTAATGCGTATGAGGAAGAAAGTGCAAGAAGGTGCTATGCCGGAAGCAAGAATCGATGAAGAAGGAATACTTTGAGTCAACTCTAAACTTTGTGTTCCTAACGACCCTAATTTAAAGTATAAAATCATGATGGAGGCGCACAATACACCATTTTCAATCCATCATGGGAGTACCAAAATGTATCGTGATCTTCGTCATACATTTTGGTGGAGCAATATGAAGAGAGAGATAATGCTGTTTATCTCAAGGTGTCTAACTTGTCAACGAGTCAATGCGGAGCATCAAGTACCAAAAGGTCCATTGCAACCACTTGAAATTCCAGAATTGAAGTGGTAGCACATTACCATGGATTTCATTACTGGTCTTCCCAAGGTTTCTCAAGGCATAGATGCAATTTGGGTCATTGTTGATAGATTGACCAAGTCTGCTCATTTCTTACCAATACGAGAAACTTATACCCTTGAACGTCTTGCTCGTATGTGTAAGACCCCAACTTTTATGAATAAAGATGAATTTTCTATAATTATCATTTTTAAATATTATGGAATGAATTTGATATAATGTTATAGTTGTGGGTAATATTTAAACATTTTAAAAAGTACGCAAGTTGTTTATAATATTCGATTGGTCGGGGAATATTCGTACGACGGCACAATCATTGGTGGACCCCACAACGGAATTATTGTCGAATTGAGAAAATGACAAAAATATTTTTATGGAAATAACGGCGGATGTTTTAGCATTAACTGTTGAAACATCTGGTGTTAAAAGTACAAGAATACGTGTGGTTGTATAGTAGCACACGGTATTGGTTATTGATGCTTACGTGAGAAGTCACTCAGTTTTGTTCAATTATTGCTTCAGTAATTGTTGCATAGTATCTCACGTTAATTGATTCAATTATTGTTGATATTTTATAATTGAGATGATGAAGTTATTAATATTATTATTTGCAATATTAACGATGTCTAGAAGTTTTGCCAAGGAAAGGTTTAGTCACCTAATTGGGCGCCAATAGGGAGAAATACTTATTGGAAAGTCCCCTCTTTCCTGGGAACGACCTGGTCGATTAATAGTGTGAATAATAATAATGATGATGAAGTTTTGTTTTATTAGTATTATTAATGTATTAAAACATAAAAGCTTTTTATATAAAATAGAATACTTTTATAAAGTTATTCGTTTTATTAGGCTAATAGTAAAATCTTTTATATAAAAAATGTAATACTTTTATAAAGTTATTCTATAAATAGAATATATTATATTCTATTATGCATAGTGTTTTGCATAGTAAAATCTTTTTATATAAAAATGTAATACTTTTATAAAGTTATTCTATAAATAGAATATATTATATTTTATTATGCATAGTGTTTGTTTGTATAATGTGTATAGTGTTTTGTATAGTAAAATCTTTTTATATAAAAATGTAATACTTTTATAAAGTTATTCGTTTTATTAGATTATAAATAGAATATATTATATTTTATTTTAAAAATTTCTTTAAATATGGACCGTCTCAGATTAAAAGTAAATCAATCTGACCGCTTCATGAATTAGTTACTTATGCGGTCCATTCTTCTATAAATAGAAGTTCATTCCTTCATTATTTCTTATGAATTCACCAAACTCTAGAGAGAGAAACTATAGAGAGTTCTTCTTCTATAATCTTGAGCGTATTTTTTTAGAGTTTAAGAAAGCTTTGAGCGTAATGCAAGTTTTCTTCGAGTATATCATCGCCCTACCAGTCGGAGTACTCTTCTTTCAAAGGTAAGGAATATTATTTGTTATACCATAAGGGGTATTAATTTTTTTTTATATTCATGAAGAGAACTTCTGTTATTCCATTCTTTATTATTCTATTGGAATAACTCAGATACGCTGGTTCTACCCTATACTTGGTGAAATTCTTACATTATTCCATTATTTATTATTCTCATTGAATAACTCATCTCTGCCAATCCGCATACATGGTGAAATTCTCGTTGTTATTCCATTCTTTATTATTACGCGTTGAAATATCCTCACATGCATGCTTTTCGCCGGATCCGTTTCCGCTTTATTATTCTCGCTTGGAATATCCTCGTCACATGCGCTTTTACGCCGTAACTCCGGTTCCGCTTTTATTATTCATTGGAATATCATGTATGCATGCGTTTTACGTCGAACTGGTTCCGTTATTTATTATCCCGTTGGAATAACCTTTCTATCAAGCACCGCATGCATGGTGATTTCTGTTGTTATTCCATTCTTTATTATTTTGTTGGAACATCCTCGCTTGGTCGTAATTTCGCGACCTAGTTCCGTTATTTATTATTCTCGCTGGAATAACCAATCTGTCGCGACGTCTGCATGCATGGTGGTGATTTCTGTTGTTATTCCATTCTTTATTATTATGTTGGAATATCCTGTTTGTGTATTTTACGTCGGACCTGGTTCCGTTATTTATTATTTTGTTAGAATAACCTGTCTATTCGAAGTATCGCATGCATGGTGATTTCAGTTGTTATTCCATTCTTTATTATTCGCTGGAACATCTTGTCGGTCTGTAATTTACTTTGACCGGTTCCGTTATTTATTATTCTGTTGGAATAACTTTATACATCTGACGTCTGCATGCATGGTGATTTCGTTGTTATTCCATTCTTTATTATTCATTGGAATATCCCACTTGGCAAGCGTATTACGCTTTGACTCGGTTCCGTTATTTATTATTCTCATGGAATAACTCATTATCATCTGAAGTACCGCATGAATGGTGATTTCTTTTGTTATTCCATTCTTTATTATACTCAACCGGTTAAAGTTTTGACTTATATACTCCATGAAATTAGTGGAATATCCTTGATATTTGCGCTTCATCCAGTATCTTTTCATGAAAATATACTTCTGAGCATTCTTAAATTTTTACTCTACAAAGAAGTATCATGTTGACAATTTGGACGTTATTAGTTCCTGGATAATTTAATTTTTGAACTTGTTTTTATTGAATTCTTATATCATTGTCATCATCCTCATGTTTATATTTTGTTGAAAGTCATCTGTGGCCTGTAGTGCATAGATGGACTTGGTATGATTATGACCAGGGATTATTTGGTATAATCATGACCGTAATGTTGCAAATGATGTGGAAAAAGTCCTCATTGGCCCTTAGTACATTGATGGACAGTTTTTGGTATGATTATGGCTATGGATTCTCTTCGGCCAAGGGTGCAAAGATGAATTATTTTATGGCATGATCAGGACCGTTGATGAAAACACAATTATCTTTGGCCCATAGTGCATGGATAATTCGTGGTCGTGATACTAAATAATATCCTTGGCCGTAGTGCAGGGATGATGTGAATTATTTATTAAGCTGAGTCCCAGCAATAAAAGTGATGAAAAACCTTTTAAATCATAAAAGATAGTGATTTTATTCTCTATTTGACTCTTTTAATGGATTGTATGTTCCGCTACAGTTAAACTTGATGTCTATTGTATTTTATCAGTTTAACATTGTTGAAGACTAATGATAATTTATTCTGCATTATCTTAGTCATAATATTTCTTCTTCGGGCTAGTTGAGCTCACCTTTTTCTTCACCGTTCTCTTCGGAAATGAGAAACGTGGCCAAGGACTAATCGGGGAGCGGTGTGATGATGCGAGATGGTGTATTAGTAGTCCTCATTATTCTGTAAAATAGTGTGATAATAAATGTAATGAGGACTCTATTTGAGAGTGGATATTATCTAGAAGACAATATTTGTATTAAAATTCACAACTCTCTTGTTGTATATTAAAGATTGTATTTGTATTCTGTACCATGTATTTGGCGACGCAGAATAGGTGATGTATACCTATTTTTTGGGGCGTCACAGTTGGTATCAAAGCTTAGGGATATGATCCATGGCTGAGATGTGAGACAAGAACTAGGAGGGGAGAGATGGGGAATTCCTTCGCTAGTATGACCTACCTAAGTTTATTTGGTATTTAATTAGTCGGTCAGAGTATAGGGATAATATGTGATATGTTAATTAACCCTTGTTTTGTGGCAGTATTTGAAAATGGCATCCGAGAATGTTGAGAACATCAATGGAGCACAGGAGACTGTTGAGTCTCCACAGATCAATAATCAGGACAATGTGCATCAGGAAGGCGACAATCCTCATGCAAACAACAACACTGATCAAATGATGAACGATGGAATGTTCAGAGGCTTTCTGCAATTCATGCAACATCAGGAAAGAGAGACTCCTGTCTGAAATGCAGGTGGAAACACTGGCAACTCTCGGACGGTCACAGCTAAGTAGTTCAAGGAACTGGGACCACCAGAGTTTTTTGGAGAGCCAAAACCACTTAAGGCGGAGACGTGGATAAAGCAGATCTGCAAGATATTTGATGTCTTGGGATGCTCCCAGGAGCAAAAGGTTCCTTTTGCCACCTTCATGTTGCGTGCAGAGGTAGATTACTGGTGGGAATCTGTAAAACCAACTCAACCTGCCGCACTGAAGATGACTTGGGAGAAGTTCCAAGAATTGTTCAATGACAAGTACTTTCCCGAAAGTATTCGTCACATGAAAGAGGTAGAGCTCATTAAGCTGGAGCAAAACAACATGACCGTGTCGCAGTACAAAGCCAAGTTTGCCGAGTTGTCCCAGTTTGCGTCCCATTTGGTTGATAATGAGGAGAGAATGACGCGAATGTTTCTAAGAGGTTTGAAACCTAAGATACGTCAATATCTTATCTCTCATAAACTGTGTTTGTATTCATATGTTGTTAATAGGGCTCAGTTATTGGAGCGCGATAATGAGTCAAACCAACCAAAAGAGAAGCGGTTTAAGAAATGATAATACAAGTGATAACAACATCGGCGGTATGGACAATAAGCGTGGAGGAATCAACATGCTGAAATGATAACCACTTTGGTGGTAATCATGGCCAAAACAATAAGAATAGATATTTCAAGAAGAGAGATTCAACAATGATGGAAAGACGCCAAAGACCAAAGACCCGTGGTTAAGGAAGGAGAACGACCACCTATCATATGCTTCAAATGCAGAGGAGAAGGACACATCAGTCCAAACTGCGCGATGTCGTCTAAAACATGTTATAATTATGGAAGAGAAGGTCAGCTAGCTCGATTTTTTCGTTCACCGACGACAAGTTCAGCTTGGATGGAGATACCAAAGGACGTCCTAGAAAAGTCAAAGCAAGTAGTGCAAGGGAGAGCGTTTGTCGTGACCTCCCAGAAAGTAAGGAACCCGAATGAGGTCATCACGGGTAAGCTTATCATAAACTCTAGCGAAGTATATACCTTATTTGATACCGCTTTCTACCCATTCTTTTATTTCTCCTACTTGCGCCAACGCTTAAATTTGACTCGGAGAAATTAGACTTTGACTTATCTCGTTGAAACTCCGCAGTTGGGAGAAACCTTTATTACATCCAATTTTATATAAGTCTTGTTTGGTTCAAATCAAGACCCTCACATTACCTGTCTATCTTATTTCATTGAAAATACTTGCATTTGACGTAATTCTAGGGATTGATTGGTTAACTACTCATCATGCAAAAATTAATTGTTTTCGTAAGGTTATTAACTTTCATATTCCTAACCAACCTATTATGCGAATTCAAGCAACCAAACCATTAAAATCAATCACTGTCATCTCAAGCCATAAAGCTATTCGTTTATTAAAAAATGGATGTCAAGCTTTCTTAGCTCATATCGCAGATCTAAACAAAAATACGTTAATTTTGAATGATATTTCTATTGTTAATGAATTTCCTGACGTATTCCTTGAAGAACTTCCTGGCCTACCCCCAGAACGTGAAATTAAATTTTGTATCGACCTTGAACCCGGTACAAAACCCATTTCCAAAGTCCCATATCAAATGGCTCCTATTGAACTTCAGGAGTTAAAGACCCAACTGCAGGAATTGTTAGACATCGGTTTCATTCGTCCTAGTACGTCTCCTTGGGGTGCTCATGTTCTATTCGTCAAGAAGAAAGATGGGAGTATGCGACTTTGTATTGATTATCGGGAGTTGAATTATGTAACCATCAAAAATAGGTACCCATTGCCACGTATTGATGACCTGTTTGACTAGTTGCAAGGCGCCAAATTCTTTTAAAAAATTGATCTTCGTTCTGGATATCACCAATTGAAGATTAGAACCAATGACATTCCAAAGACGGCTTTCAGAACTCGGTACATGCATTATGAATTCCTAGTCATGTCTTTTGGATTGACTAATGCTCCTGCTGCCTTCATGGATATGATGAACTGAGTATTCAAGGAATATTTGGATCACTTTGTGGTCGTCTTTATTGATGACATCCTTATTTATTCCAAAAGCCGTGAAGATCATGAGCAACACTTGAGGCTGATACTCCAAAAGCTTCGTGAATATAAGTTTTATGCCAAGTTGAAGAAATGCGAGTTCTGGCTTGAGGAAGTAGCATTCCTTGGGCACGTGATATCAAGTCATGGAATATCTGTTAACCTGGAAAAGATTGAAGCCATTCAAAGCTGGGACAACCTAAATCAGTGACCGAGGTTGTAGCTTTCTCGGCTTAGCTGGTTATTATCGGAGATTCGTAGAAGGGTTTTCTCGAATCGCTACTCCATTAACTCAGTTGACTCAAAAAGATACAAAATTCGGTTGGAGTGAGGAATGTGAGAAGTTTTTTGAAGAACTCAAGAGAAGACTCATTTTCAGCACCTATTCTGACAATACCATCTGGCTCGGAGGGATTTGTCATCTACAGTGATGCTTCGGGAAAAGGTTTAGGATGTATTCTCATTCAACATGGGAAAGTCATAGCCTATGCCTCTCGACAATTCAAAAAATATGAGAGGAATTATCCTACTCATGATCTAGAGTTGGCAGCTATTGTCTTCGCACTTAAAATTTGAAGGCATTACTTGTATGGAGAGAAAGTGGAGATCTTTACAGATCATAAAAGCCTCAAATATTTCTTCACTCAAAAGGAACTCAACATGCGACAGCGACATTGGCTTGAGCTGTTGAAAGATTATGATCATACCATCCATTATCATCCTAGAAAAGCAAACGTGGTAGCTGACGCATTGAGTAGAAGATCATATGCAGGTACAAGTGCGATATTGTCAACGCAAAGGACCATTTTGTATGACTTGCAAAAGATGGAGATAGAGATAAAAACTCTAGGGACCCACGTGATGATTGGAATATACGAGTAGAATCGACTTTAATCGATAAAGTTAAAGCTGCTCAAGCTACAGACCTGGAGCTGATGCATATGAGGAAGAAAGTACAAGAAGGTGCTATGCTGGAAGCAAGAATCGATGAAGAAGGAATACTTCGAGTCAACTCCAGACTTTGTGTTCCTAACGACCCTGATTTAAAGTATAAAATCATGATGGAGTCGCACAACACACCGTTTGCAATCCATCCTGGGAGTACCAAAATGTATCATGATCTTCGACATACATTTTGGTGGGGCAATATGAAGAGGAAGATAGCGTTATTTATCTCAAGGTGTTTAACCTGTCAACAAGTCAAGGCGGAGCATCAAGTACCAAAAGGTCCATTGCAACCACTTAAAATTCCAGAATGGAAGTGGGAGCACATTACCATGGATTTCGTTACTGGTCTTCCCAAGGTTTCTCAAGGCATAGATGAAATTTGGGTCATTGTTGATAGATTGACCAAGTCTGCTCATTTCTTACTTATACGAGAAACTTATACACTTGAACATCTTGCTCGTATGTACATAAACGAGTTTGTAAGATTGCATGGTATGCCAGTATCCATAGTTTTTGATCGAGACCCAAGATTCACTTCACGATTTTAGGTTGATGAAAACACAATTATCTTTGGCTCGTAGTGTATGGATAATTCGTGGTTGTGATACTAAATAATATCCTCGGCCAGAAGCGGCGGATGATGTGGATTATTTATTGTCGAGTCCCAAAGAATAAAAGTGATGAAAACCTTTAAATCATAAAAGATAGTAGATTTTATTCTCTACTTGACTCTTTTAATGGATCAGATAAATCACCGCAGCTTAAACTTGATGTCTATTGTATTTTATCGGTTTAACATTGTTGAAGACTAATGATAATTTATTCGCATTATCTTAGTCATAATATTTCTTCGGGCTAGTTGAGCTCACCTTTTCCTTCACTGTTCTCTTCAGGAAATGAGAACGTGGCAAGACTAGACTAGTCGGGGAACGGTGTGATGGTCCGAGATGGTGTATTAGTAGTCCTCACTATTCTGTAAAATAGTGTGATAATAAATGTAATGAGGACTCTATTTGAGAGTGGATATTGTCTAGAAGACAATATTTGTATTAAAACTCACAACTCTCTTATTGTATATTAAAGATTGTATTTGTATTCTGTACCATGTATTTGGCGACTCAGAATAGGTTATGTATACCTATTTTTAAGGGTGTCACAGTATGTACATAAATGAGATTGTAAGACTGTATGGTATTCCAGTATCCATAGTTTCTGATCGAGACTCAAGATTTACTTCACGATTTTGGGTTAGTTTGCAAAAAGCTATGGGCACGGTCTTACGATTTAGTTCGGCATATCATCCTCGGATTTTGACGGACAATCGAGAGAGACTATTCAAACTCTTGAAGATTTATTAAGACTCGTGTCCTCGACTTCAAGGAAGTTGGGACAAGTTCTTACCGGTTGGTGGAGTTTTCATACAACAACAGCTTATCAAGCTAGTATTGGCATGGCTCCATTCAAGCGTTGTATGGAAGAAAGTGTCATTCTCCAAGAGATCTTTGGGATGAGGTGGGTGAAGCAACGTTGTTGGGACCAGAGTTGGTACGTATGACTACGAAAAAAGATTCAAACGATCCGTGAACGATAAAAAATCTCACAAGATCGACAAAAGAGTTATCTTTGATCTTCATCGAAAGGGACGTGGAATTTGATATTTGAGATCATGTGTTTACTTACGTGTTGCTCCATGGAAAGGAGTTACGAGATTTGGAAAGAGAGGAAAGCTCAATCCTCGATTCATTGGCCCATTTTTAATCCTCGATCGAGTAGGAACTGTGGCGTATAGACTTGCTTTACCGCCAAGTATGTCTCGTGTTCATAACATTTTTCACATATCCATGTTACGTAAATATGTGGAAGACCCAAACCACATTATTGAGTTAGAACCGAACGAAATAGCGGAAGATTTGACGTATGAAGAGGTTCCTGTTCAAATCTTGGATAAGAAGGAACATATTCTACGCTCCAAGGTTATACCTCAAGTCAAAGTTTTGTGGAGAAACCACGATGTTGAGGAAATGACCTGGGAGTTAGAATCTGAAATGAAATCAAGATATCCTTACCTTTTCGACATACCAGGTACGTACCCTAATTTCGAGGGCCAAATTTCATAAGAAAGGGAGGTTGTAAGACCCCAACTTTTTAAATAAAGATGATTTTTCTATAAATATTATTTTTAAATATTATGGAATGAATTTGATATAATTTTATAGTTGTGGGTAATATTTATAAATTTTACAAAGTACGCAAGTTGTTATAAAATATTCGTTTGGTCGGGGAATATTCTTTTATCTAGAATATTCGTAGAGATTACACAATTATTGGTGGACCCCACAACAGAATTATTGTCGGAGTTAGAAAACTACAAAAATATTTTTATGAAAATAACGGCTGAAGAGTTACCATTAACACTGTTGGAATACCTAGTGGTTAAAATACAAAAATAATGCCATTGCTGTTGTTGCCGAAGACGCTGTAGATTGGTATTGCATATTTTTTTTGAATTATTGATTCTTACGTAAGAATGCACTTACTCAATAATTGTTACCGTAATTATTGCTTTAATATTTTATTGATTCAATAATTGCTACGTTGATATTTTTGATTCAATAATTGTCATTACACAATTTTCAAATTATCAAATCAATAATTCATTTAAATATATTATTATAATATTATATTATAGTAGTATGATGTGATTATATGATAGTATGTTTTTTATATAATTTGAATGGTAACATTATTATAGTAAATTCATGGTATAAAAGTAAAATGAGGTGGAAAAGGACAATTTGAATTTGAATTCGATGATGTAAATTTATGATGTCATCTAACGATGAGGTAAGAATGATGTCATCGAAAGGATGATGTAAAGCAATGATGTCATTTGATCGATGATGTAAGTAATGATGTCATATGATCGATGATGTAAGCGATGATGTTATAAATTATGACGAAAAAGACTATTTTACCTTTACTCTACCAAGCTTTATAAATGTGTTTCATTCCTTCATTATTTTCACGAATTCACTAAAGCTTTAGAGCGAGAAAGAATAGAGAGATAAGAGAGAAAGAAGAAGTATCTTCTCATTACTACAATATTACGTGATCCAATTTCCTACTAAGGTAAGGGTATTATTTCTTTCTTATTCATGAAGAGAACTTACATTATTCTATTATTTACTATTCTCGTTGAATAACTCAGATACGCTGCTACCCTATACTTGGTGAAATTCTTATGTTATTCCATTCTTTATCATTATGTTGGAATAACCTGTCTATGCGAAGTACCACATACATGATAAAATTCTTCTATTATTCCATTCTTTATATTTTGTTGGAACATCCTCGTGCAAGCGTTTATGCATGACCGTTCCGTTATTTATTATTCTCATTGGAACATCCTCGCTTGGCATGCAAGTTTGCACGACTCGGTTCCGTTATTTATTATTCTGTTGGAATATATCCTGTCTGTGCGTTTACGCATGACCTGGTTCCGTTATTTATTATTCTGTTGGAATTACCTGTCTGTGCGGTCTATCGCATGCTTGGTGATTTCTTTTGTTATTCCATTCTTTATTATACTCAGTTGGTTAAAGTTTTAACTTCTATACTCCATGAAATTAGTGGAATATCCTTGATATTTGCGCTTCATCCAGTATCTTTTCATGAAAATATTCTTCTGAGCATTCTTGAATTTTACTCTACAAAGAAGTATCATGTTGACAATTTGGATGTTATTAGTTCCTGGATAAATTAATTCTTGAACTTGTTTTATTGAATTCTTATATCATTGTCATCATCCTAATGTTTATATTATGTTGAAAGTCATCTGTGGCCTGTAGTGCATAGATGGACTTGGTATGATTATGACCAGGGATTATTCGGTATAATCATGACCATAATGTTACAAATGATGTGATAAAAGTCCTCATTGGCCCATAGTGCATTGATGGACAATTGTTGGCATGATCATGACCATTGATGAATACACGAATATCCTTGGCCCGTAGTGCATGGATAAATTGTGGTTGTGATACTAATGAATATCCTTGGCCATAATGCAGGGATGATGTGGATTATTTATTAAGCTGAGTCTCAGCGATAAAAGTGATGAAACCTTTTAAATCATAAAAGATAGTAGATTTTATTCTCTACTTGACTCTTTTAATGGATTGCTTGTTCCGCTGCAGTTAAACTTGATGTTTGTTATATTTTATCAGTTTAACATTGTTGAAGGCTAATGATAATTTATTCTGCATTATCTTTGTCATAATATTTTTTACTGGGCTAGTTGAGCTCACCTTTTCTTTCACTCGTTCTCTTGTGAAATGAGAACGTGGCGGGACTAGTGGGAATGGAGTATTATCATCCGGATGATAGTTTTAGTAGTCCTCACTATTCTGTTAAATAGTGTGAAAATAAATGTACAGAGGACTTTTTTGAGTGTGGATATTGTCTAGATGACAATATTCTTATTAAACTCTCAGTTTACGTTTTGTCGTATTTTACACGACAGCTGTATTATTAAGTTGTATTTGAATTTTGTACCATGTATTTGGCGTCTCAAGATGGGTGATGTATACCTATTTTGGGGGCTTCACAACTTTACTTAAATACCTCTATTCTAGTAAAAAAAATTACAAAATTAAGAGGGGGAACTTTCCCCCTCTTACCCAATAGTGAATCTGCCCTGAACTCAACTAATATAATAATTGAGTTGAACAAGTCATACAAGTCGACCCCAGGTTTAGACACATTTACATTTACATTTACATATAATTAGGAATTATATATATATTGTAAGGGCTATATGTATATATATTGATTATATGTAGAAGACACATGTTATGCTTATAACGACGCTTTTTTGAAATATAACGACGGTTGACCGTCGCCAAAGACCAGAATATCTATGGTAATGGTTGAACCGTCGCCATAGTCCAAAAAAAATATCGCCATAGGCGACTGTGTACTACACAGCTGTGTATATAGATTTTTCCCATATTGTAAATAAATATTATATTTATACTTTTTATGTATTATTAAGTAGGGGTGTTAGCCGAGCAGAGTAACTCGTTACTCGACTCGAGATCTGTTCGAAAATATGATCCAAAGCTCGAATTCGAAGTTGATTCGAGTCGAATATGATCCATACTCATTTTTTGTTTAATGATACATAAGTCGAATTCGAGTATACCAGTATTCGCTCATATTAGGGTTCGAGTATTTCATTTTTTTCTCGAACCATACTCGATACCTGCTCGATGGATCATATTCGAATACTGGTCTGATCCATACTAACAAGCTAAATATGTGATATTTATATCAATCTTTATAATTTATAAAGTGTAGTATTAAATTGTGTAAGCTTGTATTTGAATAAATCAGTAAATTGATTGTCAATTCGTATTACATTCTTTGTAATTTCTCTACATAAATAAAAGTAAAGGACTTTTATATATAAACATTAGTTCAGTAATCAATTTAGTATGTAGTGGTTCAGTATTAAGTTTTTTGGTTCATATTCGAAACTCAATTTGAAGGCTCGTGAGTAACTCGTTTTGTAAACGAGTCGAGTACTTACGCGTTTTCTGTTTTATTAGGTTGCCAATTTATTTTGAATGTGATGCAGTTGGTAGCCAAACTTTCATACCAAGGTAACCTATTCAGTTTTATTAGGTTATCAATTTTATTTTGAATGTGATGAAGTTGACAGCCAAACCTTCATGCAGTTGGTTGTCAAACCTTCAGACAAAGGTAATCAATTCAGTTTTATTAGGTTACAAATTTATTTTTAATGTGATGCAGTTGGTAGCCAAACCTTCATACAAAGGTAACCATTTTAGTTTTTGTGGGCAATCGTCAAAAAAAAATTCAGAACAGTAACTCAGGTACTTCTGGAGATTTGCGGCGGAGGAGAAGGATGATGAAGGGGAAGAGAGGGCGATGTAATGGCGGCGCAACCAAGGACTTCTGGAGATTCGCGGCGGAGGAGGATGATAAAGGGGAAGAGAGAGGAGGCGGTGATGAAGATAATGAGCGGTGAGGGAGATGAAGAAGATATTTTTTTGTTTTTCCCTCATTTTGATTTGAATTATAGACTTGTTTTTGTTGTTAGATCCCAAAAATTTGATTTGAATTATTAATTATGGCGGTTATTTCTTCTTGATTTTAGGTTTCCTTATTTAATGTGAATTTGAATTTGTTACACTCTTTTTGTAATTATTTTATGGATACACTAATAGTGTAATTATTTTGTTGATACACTAATGGTGTAATTACTTTTTAATTGTTGTATATTTCTGTAAAGAACCCTAATTTATTTCAATGATCAAAAGGACCTGCACGTACTCGATTGACTAAATGAACTCGAGTCGATTTAGGCGTATTTAAATGAGTAAAGTCGGATTGTGCTTGTTTTTTTTTAGCTCTAAAATTTACTTTCTCAACGCAAGTGTACCATTTTTATTGTACATTGTGGATTGCTTAATTATAGCACAATCTCCTCCTGAAAATATCAGCCCCAAAATTATGTTCAATGTTTCTTCAAATGCCTAAAAGGCTAAAAAATCAAATTGAGACATCTAAAACCAATGATATTTTTGGTGTAATTTTTATTACTTTTATGTACAATTACTACTACACAAGGTACAACTTTGTAGTGCAACATTTTATTCCAAAACGTTGCGGAAAAAAATCAGTTTCCTAATTTTTTTGAGGGGTAAATTTGTCAGGTAGGAAAGAGAGATGCTCTGGCTGTAGAAATAGGGAGGTGGTTCTAATCAATCAACTGTCGAAACTCAAAATGGATATATATATATATATATATATATATATATATATATATATATATATATATATTCTGCTGGCCAAAAGTACACATAGGTGGGCGGTCTTCCCAGTTCCCACCATAAAGATCACTACACACCCCCCACCCCACCCCACCCCACGCCACCCCACCCCAACCAAACCAATTCTTCAGTACTCTGCCCTCCCTCTCTCTCTCTCTCTCTCTTTAATTCTGTGTATATATATATATATATAAATTATATATGTATAATATGTATACATGGATATAGATAAATATACATGTAAAATTCATAAATGGGTATTTTGGATTATGTGGGATTTTCTCTATATTGTATGAAAAAGACATCTTTTCTGCAACCTGCACTATAAATAGAGGCCAAGAGACTCTCAGGGTAGGGTTTACTAGAGCATGTAAACAGCCTATCTACATTATATATCTATATCTATATATCTATATTATATAGCACGGATTGTATATTCAATAAAATATTAATATACAATTGGGCAGGGGAGAGAATCATTATTATCATCAGGCAGGGGAGGTAGAGATATGGTAATGAAACCTGCATGGCTAGAAGCTTTAATGGCTGAGACATTCTTTCATACATGTGGGCTCCACCAGAATCGAAGGAAGAATGAGAAGAACATCTTCTGCTTGGATTGTTGTCAAAGCTTTTGCCCGCACTGCCTCCCTTCTCACCATTCTCACCCTTTGCTTCAGGTATATATACATACATACATATATATACACTACTATAATTAATTTGTCATTCATGTGTTTTTGACTTTAAAGAATTGTGGTACTACTACTTTGGAATCGAAGATTTCACAATTTATTTAGTTAAATGTTATAATTCTGTTGTAGGTTTTGATTAGAGCTCATCTTTTTTTGGCTGATTCAAGAATTTGTTGGAGTTACTTGGGTAGTTGAAATTGGCATTTATTTCTCATGAATTTTCAAGAATTCTTAACTTTTCCTCAGATTCTTGTTTAAATGATCTCTTTCCTCGGAGATTCTTGTTGATATAGTTTGTTTTGCTTCTTAGAAAGTGGCAAAATGTAGTGTCTTGATTCTCTGTTTTTTACATGCTCTGTTAAAATCTTCAAAATTTCTAGTAACTAGTAGTTGGCTCTTTAAACTTTTATACTACATAATCTAATGAAGTTTTGTTGTTTAATTTTTTTTTTTGTTTGAACATTCTAATTAATTTGAAAACTTTCCTACTTTTAGCTCTTAGTTTTATGTGGAAATTCAAGCTAATTATTTGGTTCTTAATGAGATCTCTACAGTAGGTTACTTTGTGCTAGCATATCTCATTTTTCAATGATATTCCAATTGGGATGTGCTTGGACATCTGGTTTCCCACTTTTGGGATTTGTTTTCTTCCCCATTATTAGCAAATTTTCTTTCTTTATTCAATTTTTTTTTTTCCTGCTGCCAAGGTAATCCTCAGCTGTTGCTTTCAAAGAAAGTGAAAGTTTGACCCAAAATTCATTTCTAGTCTATTTTGTTTTCATATACTTATTTCAACAATTTATTGTGATTCCAGTTCATTTACTGTTTGGTTGCCTAACTTTTCAAATTCTTGTAAATAATTGCACAGTCACAATTTGTCACTTCAAGAACTTTTAACTCATCCCACAATAAAAATGTGGTAGTTGGAATTTGGATGCCATTTAAATGAAAAACTTTGTAGCTGATTATGAACTAGTATAAAGTCTAGACACTAGACAATTTAAATTCAATATATATCATCATAACTAGGCTGGAATTGATTTGGTTTCATCCTTTCATATGATAAAGCTCTGTTTGGTTGCCAAATATTGAATTGAATGGAATGTTATCAGTAGTTTTAAGAGCCTTTTTTCCTTAAAAGTTGGTGTGATTTGCAGGTAAGAAGATATGTTTACCAAGATGTTGTTAGATTGGATGACCTGGAGAAGCTCATTGACTGTTCTTATATTCAGGTGAACTAAAACTTAGTGAGTATTGCTACACACAAAAACAAATTTATGTTGATATACATTACTGACCTATGTGAATATATGGGATAGGAGAATGTAAAAAACAGATCCACATATTACTATTTTTACTTCATCGCTTATAGTTCTGCATTAGTAGCAATCCATATTTGACATAAATTTTGTCGACGTGTAAGTCATTTTTCAAACTTAGTTGATACTCCACCAAACCCTAAACTCTCGGTGTTCAGTAATGAATGTCCCATTTGACTTTTAAGGATATAAAAAGTCGAACGGGATTCTAATTTGGATTCGGAGAGTATTTTAGTTTGAGTAATTAATGTAATTTTTTTATTTACCCTTGATGCATCAACTATATAATAGAAGTGTTTCTGTGTTTGATTATTTTGTGTGGCAGCCCTATACAATAAATAGTGCCAAAGTCATATTTTTGAATCAGAGGGCACAGTCTAGGCCTTATAAGGGCCCTGCCAATACTTGTTTCACCTGTGACAGAATTCTCCAGTACCCATTCCACTTCTGTTCTCTTTCTTGCAAGGTATCTCTCTTTCTCTTATTAACATGCATGCTTTTCTTTGTTTAATTATTGGCTGTTGATACTGCTAGAGAAAAATAATGTTGTTAAAGCAATAAACGTCGCTTAAAGTGTTTAATGTGACCAGAACAATTATATAAGTGTCGCTAAATATATATATTGCTCTGGCGATATCATTTTTACTCTAACAGTATCCACAACCTAATTATTTCATGTTGAAAGTTTCATTAGTCAATATTGCATCAACAAAACATGGCCTTAAGTACCCCTTCTGTTTCATGCTCACCATGCTATATAGGTTGATCACATGGTTTATCAAGGTGAAGATTTATCAAGCATTATATATAGGTCTGATGAATCCGATTTCGCCTTCTCCAAATTTGAAGGGCTCCAAATGAATGGCGACGATGACGGCCAAATTACCACAAATTCCATCCTAGAGGACACATTTAAGTTCCAAGGCTCATCATGCTCTAGCCATGGCATGGGCAATTCTGGAATTTCACATCACTTCCCGGAGATGGTGGAAAATAAGAAGAAAGGGAGTGACTTCCTCCCTGGAATTATGATGTCCCTTAGCAACAGGAGAAAGGGAGCTCCTCAGAGGTCTCCCCTTTCTTGAACAAGAAAAATTGGATAAATAATAAGTTTAATTACTAGTAGTAATGATTTTATTATCCTATGTAAGTTACTGTATTATTAGGAAATTAATTTAAAAGAGAAATGTAGTGGAATCTTGGTTCTTCCAATTTTTGTACTGGTGTAATGGAACATGCACATATTTTTTTTATTTTTTTTGTTAATTTCAATTGACATTTAAAATTATTTTCATTTTGATTTTATTGAGGGCTGGGTGACCATAGATTTGCACAGGATTTGTGTGGGATACCCTAGTGGCTAATTGTCACATGACTAAATAGCTCATTTTAAACATATTTCCATGTGATGCCAATTTATCTGGGGTCTACACTAGTCAGCTCATTGTATTATTGCATAAATAGGCAACTCTAGTGGAAAAATGAAAGAATGGAGTTACTCCTTCATATGGACCTGAGATCGATTTCACTATTCATGTGAGACAAATCATGTAGAAATATTAATTTTTTATATAAAAATATTAATTTTCTTTTAATTAATGTAATTCAATACAAATTATTACTCCTTCCGTCTTGTTTGAAGAATGGCTTAAGTTACTCTTTTTTTTTTGTCCTCAAAATAGGTATAAGAAAATATGTCATTTAGTAAAGATGTCATTGACTAAGGTGCACGAGTATATAAAAAATAAATACTTATCATTTTATATATAATTGAATAACAAAGGACATCTATGAAAATAAAATCAATTGCCTGAGTTCGTTGTAAGTAAACGGAAAACTCGACTCTTCGAATTCGAAGAAAAGCTGCACGACAGTAATAGGGGAGTTAAGACCAGAACTTTTTATAACGCTAACAAGAATGCAAGTGAATGAATCCCATTCCCACGCAAGTGAGATACTTGCACGAGTATTTTTCGTTCATCACTCCAGTAAAATAGTGTTAGAATTTCATCGACTTTTTTATTTACGTGTTATCTAAGGCACACTTAAATGACAAATGACATTATATATGTGATTAAATTAGATTGCGATGAACGTGTAAATTTATACGATAAGATTGAATAAATTAAAATTTTATGTATTCTATGTATTGTAATTATAATTTGGCTGAAAACTTTTACAGAACTCTATATAATTTAGTAACTATTTTTAAGGAAAAATTCACATATTTAAATAGTAATTTCAACAATAGTTCATATGAGTCATGTCTTTGTACAAATGGAGCCTCCAAAAGGTGCCACAAGGCCCACAACTTTTGAGAGTATAAAAGCTTAGTAGAAGAAAAAGGTCCAAACTCCAAACCAAAGAGGGCACATAGTAATTGGTATGTGGGCTAGACCATGTGGCCGGGACCACACCACATAACCAAGATTGGGTCAGGTAAGGTCTGGTCTGTTCACATGGGCTAGCCACATTCTATTCGCCTTCTACTTATAATTACAATAACCCAGGCAGGCAGTCAGCTGCGTCCTAGTGGCACTTGTGGGGTTTTGCCACGTGTACGACTTTCCTTTTCCAGATTTAATCATTTTGGACATATTGGGGGACTGGTTATTCAAATAAGATAATTTTGAGCGCCGTGAGAGTTATTGTGGTCTTGTTTCTTTTTCTTATCATATAATAATAATAATAATAATAATAATAATAATATGGTGACAAAATTTTCAATCAATTTTACAGAAAATTGAAATTTACATGTCTTTCTATTTATTTACTTTTGTTTATATCAACACCAAATATTTGGTTTAATTTAGTTAAAGGTCTCTTTTTATTGTGCACAGTTATGTCTTGATTTATTCTCTTAAATTTTACATAAACTCTATATGGTAAACATAATTTCTTTCCTAATTGTCTTAAAAAAGAAAGAAAAAAAATATACTCTTTAATGGCTAACTCTGCTGAGAGATTTAACTTTTGATTTTTATTATTAAAAAAAATGATTTTGAAATCTCAAGATAAGAGAATTAGATATACTCTTTAGTTCCTCAATTTATTTTGTGGTATGGAATGAATAAAAATAATAATTTATATCATAAGCATGATATTATGGCAGTCAATTTGTTCGAAAAAATTGGAGAAATTAATTAAGAGTAAAGGTGGAAGGATCGTGTGACATAATTTGAAGTTATAAAGTAGTTGAAGAAAATAAATAAATAAAGTGGAAAAGTTGGCCATGGGGTGCTTCAATCATGGGGACAAGACACTGAGTCACTGACCTTCCAATGAAGATTTGCAGAGGCATATTATGGGCGTTCATCGATAAAAAGCGGGACCAGATTGGTTCGAATTGTATCGTACCGAATATTAATAGTAGTCAATTTTATATATCGATATTGATACCGGTTGGATTAATATATCAAATTGGCGGTACCGATTCGGTACTGATTTTTATCAAAAATTAATATAATTATTATTTATTATTTTAATTATTATTTTATTATTATTTTTTTATAAATATTATTATTTTTTTATTATTATAATCATTACTTTATTATTATTATTAATAAAAAATTAGAAAATTCCAGATATATCTGGCCTCGATTTCTCACGTAAAATCGAACCATAAAAATGTCTGATCAAACAGTAATCAAAGAATCGGTATATACCGATTTTTTTATCTCAACCGGATTTGGTTCTTTTTTATACCGAATCAAATTTGCCTTTGGCCTGTCCGAAAAACCAAAAAACCGATAAATATGAACACCCCTAGCTTCAATCAAAGATTTCAAAGTCCCAATAAAGATTTGCAAAGGCATATTATGCTCATTTTGTTATATAGTCCATGATATAGTCCACCTTGCTGGAGATGGTCTTAACTCACCAAAAAAATCAAACTGGTTTGTTATTATTATAGTCATCTTATCGTAATAATAGATAAACTTATATATATATATATATATATATATATATATATATATATATATATATATATATATATGGGCTATATGTATATATATAACATGTATTATATAATGATAGGCTTATGACGATTTAATTTTTTTTGGACTATCGCGACGGGTGATCAGAATAGCTATGGCGACAGATGAAACAGTCGCTATTGCCAAAGAAATCGTCGCCATAGTCGACAGTGGCGAAGCTAGAATTTTTTGTCAGTGGGGTCGAAATTATTATTAAGTTACAAATAATTTGTTAGGGGTTCTGAAATACGCCTTTGAGCCAATTTTTAATTTTTATACTTTCTAGTATATATATATATATATATATATACACACACACACACACACACACACACACACACTATATTACAATGAAAATATAATAAATAATAATATATGGCATCTATACACTATATTGACTCATAACAAACTTTTTTAATCACAACTGTTCATAAGTAAGTAATTCATTATTTATTTTTAAAAATAATATAAATTAGATTATTATTTAGTTTAAAATATTATAGAGATATACATATATTTAGAGGATATGAGTCATATGTGGTTAAAATTTGATTGATGTTCGGGAGCATTTTGCTGATCTTCATGTGGGCTGAAGGCCTGACATTAGAAGGGCTTTAGGAGACCACCGGGCTGAAGCCCATGGAGAGGTTGGAGGTGTTCTGCCCAAGATCCGAGTCCTTCCGGGTAGAGCCCCACCTTTGGGGATGTTCTTCTGGGTCGGCATCCGAGTCCTTAGGGCCGGAACCTCACCCTGTCATGTGGTGTTCGGGGTCGGGACTTCGAGTTCTTTGGGCCGAGGCTCGATCTGGATAGTGGGATCGTTTGGGCCTGTACAGTGGGCTCTCCTGCGTGCAGAGTCTGAGATCCTAATCATAATTGAATAAGGTAACTCCATAGGTAGTGATTGGATTGGATTCCACTTGCACCTTTTAAGGAGATTGTGTTGGACCCTCGTTATGGTAACTACTATGACTAGGAGTCCTAATCCGACTCGGAGAAGGATTCTAAAGGTGGTGAGAACTATAAATATAAGGCCAAGGTTACAATTAAGAGGTAATACCTACTTTTGAGCACTAAACACTTAGCCTCCATTGTTAAACCTTGTGAATGGCCTGTACTTATTCTCACACCGGGGCTATCCCCCGGCGGCACAAGCCATCAAGCTTCTGTGTGATCTGTTATTGTGCAGGTTCTAGCCCGTGGATTTTGTGATTGACGCGCCGGCAAAACTTGGCGTTAACATTGGCGCTAGAAGGAGGGGTTTAGTGTTCTTACAATCACAAATCAACTTTTTCGATAACAGGCCATGGCAAGTAAGGAGAACAGTGCCTCTAACCAGGAAAAGGCAAAGACCCACCAAACCACACTGGTGAGGGGGTCGGTGAAAGATAGACTGGGCTCTCGAGTCCAGGGAGATCAGGAGGAACCGACTGCTTCTCTCCGATGAAGACTCTTCCATGACAGCCATCATACCCCCAACTAGGTTAGTCGTGCGGATGAGAACCGTTCTCGGGCGCTGGAGGTTCACGGGAATGACCGAGGGGAGAACAGCTGAGATCAGAGAGAGTTCATTCTGTTGAAAAGGATGCAACAGAATAAGGACACCATTCTGGCCCTACGCCTTCAGCAGGAGGAACTCGAACAGCAGATGGCGAAGGTGGTTGGAGATCAGGAAGCCACCTCAAAAAGGCGTAGACATCGGAGCCGATCTCGGTCACCTCGACGAGGAGAGGTTGGAAACGAAAGGAGCATGCATCGCAGTCGGTCGCGAGAAGGCTGAAGTAGAATGAGGAGCCATTCGCCAGATCGAAGATCGAACCGTCCGGGCAGATCGGGACATAGGAGGAGGGACGCAACCCCTGAATACGGGAGGGACAGACCCCGATCGTCCCCTCGTAAGGAGGAGTCTGACCCCCTCATCCGAAAGGTGGCCGAATTGGAGAAGTTGCTGTCGGCTAAAAATTAGTTGGGGACACCTTCGGCTTGCTTAGGGTCACCTTTCTCGCCGGAGATCAATCAGGAGACAGCCGACCCCAAAAAGAAGATGCCCCCGATGGAGACCTACGATGGGATGGGGGATCCATGTGACCACTCAGACGAGTATGATAAGCTGATGACATACTATGGACACTCCGACGCTGCCAAGTGTTATATGTTCGTAACAACTTTGAAAAATAGCGCCCGAGAGTGGATGGGAACCCTGGCGATGGGATCGATTAACTCTTGGAGTGATCTTCAAGAAAAATTTCATGCTCGGTTCGGGAGTAACAAGAGGCGAGGAAATATCACAGCTTCACTTATGCAGGTCAGACAGAAGTCAGATGAAAGCCTGTGTCAGTATGTCAAAAGGTTCCGAGAGGCTGTGGGATCGGTAGCAGAGTTGAATTCCCCACAAGCCTTGGGATTCTTCACTACTGGACTGGACATCGGGAAATCGAAGAAGTTGATGAAGGATCTGGTGATCAACCCTCCGACAGATTTGACAGAGGCCTTCCACCGAGCTGAAGGTCACATAGCAATTGAAGAGGCAATGAGGAACTTCAAACCGCACTCCCAATCTTATGAGAAGTCCAGGGATCGGGATAAGCAGAGTTATCAGAAATCAGATAATCAGGGGAGGTCGGATAACTATGGTAAACAAAGCTATAATGGGGGGGGGGTTCGGGTAGTGGACGACCACCCTTCCCGAGAAAAATGTCAACAAAGTCTACACCGCCCTCAACATGGACCGGACTAAAATATTGGAGGAGATGCAAAACAAGCCCTTTTTCGAACCATGTCAAGCGATCCCGAAGCCTGGGAAGAGGGGTCGGGACAAATATTGTGTGTATCATCAGTGTCGGGAGCATACGATAGAGGAGTACACCAACCTGAAAGATCTGATAGAGAAGAACATCCAGAATGGGCAACTGGTGCAGTATGTGGTTGGTCGAGAAGGTTCGGAAGCCCCCCGGGAGGAGAATAGGAAATTGACTCGGAAAGCACAGCCGCAACCGCACCCACAAGCCCGAGGGGTCATTGATGTGATATCGGGCGGGTCGGTAGGGCGTGTAACCGGTAGGAAGAGAAATGGGCATCTCGAGGCCGTGTTTTCGGTAGCTGGTTCATCGCCCAGAAAGGATAGGGCATATTCAGGAGTATCCATCTCTTTCTCGGATGAAGACTATCCTACCGACCATATTGAACCACATGATGGGGCGCTGGTAATAACAGCACAGGTCGGACCAGTTGACATGAAATGGATGATGATCGATAATGGATCTTCGGTTGACATATTGTATACGCACGCCTACCAGAGGATGGATTTAGAAGGGGAGAAGATGGAATTGGGTGGAGAAGGCCCATTGTACGATTTTAGCGGGAACCCGGTGCATGTCTCAGGCACCATCGAAGTTACCAACGAGGTTCGGGACACTGACTCCTCGCCAAGTTAGTAAATAATGGTGAAATTTTTGTCTTTGCAAGTGGATTCGGCCATAACGCCATCTTGGGCGGTAAGCCGACGGTGGCCTTTACTGAGCGATCACGCCCATCCTCACTTCAAGATCAAATTTCCAACACTGAAAGGGATTGGGGAGGTAAAAGGAGACCTTGATATCGCCCGAAGGTGCTATCAGAATACCTTGATTTCCTCAGGGGTTGGGGTCAGCAAACAGAAACAGACGATGGCCATCGAGATAGAGCCATTCACCGAAGGCAGTACTGAACCGATGGCACTGCTGGCAGAAGAGATAGAAGATGTTGAATTGATACCAGGGAACGTAGAGAAATTGGTCAAGATTGGGGCAGGGTTAATAGAACCGCTACGGACAGGACTGGTGGACTTGTTTCGGGTGTATGCCGATATCTTTGCTTGGGGACCTAGCGACATGCCTTGAGTGAGTGAGTCGGTGGCACTTCATAGGCTGCATACGGACCCGAAGAGAAAGCTGGTTATACAGAAAGGAATGAATTTTGCCCCGGAAAGACAGAAGATCATAGACGAAGAAATCACCAAACTGCTGGAGGCGGGATTCATCTTCGAAATTGACTACCCCGAGTGGTTGGCGAATGTGGTATTGGTTCGGAAGAAAAATTGGAAGTGGAGGTTATGCATTGACTACACAGATCTTAATAAGGCATGGCCAAAATATTTCTATCCTCTACCCAACATAGACCAACTGATTGATGCTACTTCGAGGTATGGCATGTTAAGTTTCATGGACGCTTTCTCGGGATACCACCAAATTTCGATGAACAAGGATGACATCCCGAAGACAAGCTTCATCATTCATCGGGCCATATATGCGTATCGGAAGATGAACTTTGTATTGCTGAATGTAGGGGCAACTTATCAACGGATGATGAATTTTGTTTTTAGAAGGCAGCTAGGGCGAAGTATGGAAGTGTAAGTGGACGACATGATTGTAAAAAGTATGTCAGTCTAGAATCATCTTGAGGACCTAGAAGACTGCTTCAAAACGGTAAGAAAACACAAACTGAGGCTGAACCCAACCAAATGTACCTTTGGCTTGAGTTCAGGGAAATTTCTGCGATATTTGGTCAACAAAAGGGGAATCGAAGCAAACCTAGAGAAAATTGCGATGATCTTAGACATGAGGTCTCCAAAAACATACAACGATGTGCAGAGGTTAACTGGCCGGATAGCAGCCCTTCGGAGGTTCGTGTCAAGGTCGGCAGAAAGATGTTTACCCTTCTTCGACACTCTGAAGGGGCCAAAGAACGAGAAAAGTTTCCAGTGGACTTCGGAATGTGAAGACGCGTTCCAAGGGATCAAGAAATACTTGTCCTCAGCACCATTACTGATGAAGTCGATCCCTTTGGAGGCCTTATACCTTTACCTGACCGCAAGTCCAATGGCAGTAGGAGCGACACTGGTACGTGACAAGGGGGGAAAGCAGTTCCCAGTATATTATGTTAGCCATGTTCTTCGGGATGCAGAGACAAGATACCCGAACCTGGAAAAGTTCGCCTATGCCTTAATAATTGCTAGCAGGAAGCTCAGGCACTATTTCCAAGGTCGGCTAATAGTGGTGTACACGGATTAGCCGTTAAAGAAGATTTGCATAAGCCAGAGGTATCAGGTCGGTTGGCCGCATGGGCGATGGAGTTAACACAATTTGCCATAGAATACCGTCCCCGAATGGCAATCAAAGGACAGACCTTAGCAGATTTCGTGGTAGAATGTTCCTTTACAGAGCCAGACGTGAGCACAGTGACCGAAACCCAACAGAGGTTTGCCTCGTGGACTCTATATGTGGACGAATCGTCGACTTCGGATGTCAGCAGAGCAGGGGTCATTTTGACAAGTCCCGAAGGGTTCAAAGTCCAGCAGGCAATTCAGTTTCAGTTCAAGGCCATAAATAATGAAGCAAAATACGAGGCTATACTAGCTGGGCTTCGATTGGCCCGAAGCCTGGAAGTACAGAGATTGGTCATCTACAGCGACTCACAGCTGGTGGTGAAGCAGTTGTCTGAAGCGGTTGTCAGGAGAATACGAGGCTCGGTGGGCAAGAATGTCTAAATATTTGGCCACAGTGAAAGATAAGCTCACATACTTCGCATCACACAGTTGTCAAGGAGTTTATCGGTCAGACAATACGGTAGCAGACGCCTTAGCCAAGTTGGCGACCACTGAAGCGAGCTCCTTCAACGGATCGGTCTATCTAGAAGTTTTAGAACAACCAAGTGTATCGAAGACAAATGTATTAGCTCTAGACCGACTTGACTATTGGGTGACGCCTTATATCTCCTACTTGGCAGATGAGACTCTCCCTTTGGACCGAATCCTAGCAAGACAAATCAAACACCGAAGCTCAAACTTCGTCCTCATTGATGGGGATCTATACCGAAGGGCTTTCAGTTCTCCCCTATTCAAGTGCTTAACTCCCTCAGAAGCAGACTATACACTTAGGGAAGTACATGAAGGGATTTGTGGGGACCACATGGGGTCCAAGTCACTGGCACATAAGATTTTGAGGCAGGGGTATTACTGGCCAACTATCTACTTTGAGGCCAAGGAATTCATCAGAAGGTATCCCAAGTGTCAGCTGAATAGCATTATCCCACATCAACCTCCCGAAGAGCTGTATTCGGTCTTATCCTCGATTCCCTTTGCTGTATGGGGAATCGACATCCTAGGGTCTCTGCCGAAGGCAAAGGGACAAGTTAGTTTTGTGATCATGGCTATCGACTATATGACAAAATGGGTCGAAGCCAAACCATTACAGAAGATCACCGAACAAGAATGCCTAAAATTTTTCAAAGAAGGAGTGGTTTATCGTTTCGGCATCCCGATGGCGGTGGTCTCTGATAATGGCAGACAGTTTGTAGGATCTAAGTTCGAAGGTTTTCTGAAAGAATTGGGAATTCAGCATCGCAAGACCTTGGTCGCACATCCTCAATCGAATGGTCAAGTGGAAGTGACCAACCGAACCCTGCTCAACGGGATAAAACGAAGGTTGGATGAATTAAAGGGTCGGTGGCCCAAAGAGCTACTCAGTGTTTTGTGGGCTTATCGGACTACTCCGAGGACAACAACCGGGGATTCTCCGTTCAGACTGGCATACGGGACCGATGCACTCACTCATCACGATTGAGATCGGATCCCCACTCTTCGAGTCGGTCAAGACAAAGAGCTATACAATGATGATTATGCGAAAATAAATTTGGATCTCTTGGAAGAGGTTTGGGACTCTCTGCTATCTTTGAGTTTTTGGTGCTCATCGCCAGAGAACAACTCAACACTATAACCAAAAGTGAAGCCGCAGGGAGGTTTGGTATGAGCGATTTGGTCCTCCGGAGTCGAGGCATCAACCCCCGTAACACTAAAGAAGTGCCGATGCCTAACCGGGAGGACCTTATGAGGTGGTAGAGGTGCCGGGCCGTGTACATACCCGCTTTGAAGCAATGGATGGTTCAGAAGTAAAGAATATATGGCATGCTGGAAGACTTAAATTTTTTTACCAGTAATAGTTGTGTTATTCTTTTCTTTATCCTTGTAACCGTTTCAATCTTAAATGAAATAAATGAAAGTTATCTTTGGAGATGCTTAACTTCATCTATATTCATATGACTCTTAATACTCGAACGGACAAACTTCGGACACAATCTGATCAGAAGATTCGGAAAGATACCACTGATCAAGATAAGTCACGAGTATAACTGATCGAGAAAACTGTAAATTTTTTATTCAGACAAGCTTCGGGCACTATCCGATCAAGAGGTTCGGAAAGATACCACTGATCGAGATAAGTCATAAGTATAACTGATTATAAAAAATTATGAACAAAAACACTATTTTATTCATATTGTGAAATTTTTACAAAACCCGATTGCTTACGATTCGGGCGGAGTACAAGCAAAGAAGAAGGGAAATAAAAGTCACAAAAATTATAAGTCCTAACAAGAGCTATTTTGCAGGAGGGTTGTCTTCGACTTCGGCCTCAGATTCTTCATCAGATGAGTCAAGGAGGGAGGTATCGAGCCCAAAAGCCGCTAGCTTCGCCCGAGCCTTTTCACGATAAGCTTCATATCCTTCACCAAACTGGGCCATAACCATATCGTTCAAGACATCAGATTCCTCGTATTCGGCGATCACCTACTGCTTAGCCTCGGAGAGCTTTCCCTGCAAGATGTCAACTTCAGCGGTTAAACTGGTGTTTTCCCGCATAACATGCATCATTTTGGCCATCATCTCAGAAAATTTCTCCTGCAGGGCGTCGATAGCCTTCTCCCGATCCTTGACCTCGCCGGAGAGATGATCCCTCTCCTCCAGAATTTTCTTGTTATGACCTTCAAGGCCGATGAGCTCTTGCTGAAGTAATAAATATTTTTCTGACAGCTCTTTAGCATGACGTTTGGCCTCGGTCACCTTATTCCGGGTATTGGCATGAAGCTCTCTCTCCTTCAACAGATCAGAGTTCAGACCCCGAACCTCGGCCTCAAGCAATTGCACGTCTGACCTTAGTTGCATTTCTTTCTTGGTCGTTCGGGCCAGAGGCGGAATTGCTCGGGCAAGGATGGCGTTGGCCTACATCAAAAAGACAGGGTCAACTATGCAGAATAAAGCATGAAGATAACAAGGGGAGTTAGCCAAGTTAGGAATTACCTGGCACTGAGCCCGAATGTAGGCTACCAGATAGTCTTCGGAATTGAACCCTTTAAAGTGGTCGTCATCTCCGGGAAGTTTGAAATGATCGAGCAACTGGAAAGGGAACACTTCAGAGGGACTCCTCGGCCAACAAGTAGTCGGCGACCCGTGAGAGGAGCTTGGTTTCGATGAAGGTATGAAGACGACTACGGGTTCGGCCTCCACAACTTGTTGCTTAGGGCGCGGCTGATCACAGTCGGGGCCTTTTGGGTCGAGGTTCGAGATAAACCTCTTCGGTTTCCTTCGAATCCTCTATCACCGCAACCTGAGCAGGAGCAAGAGGAGGAAGAGTTGGTTGCGGTATGACTGTACGAGGGGCTTTGAGTGGGAGTTTCATGGATGGCTTGGAAGGTTTCTTCGTTTTCTTTAATTGGGAAATTTTTTCAGCTCGACTCATTTTTAGAGCGTCTCTGACGGCGGGTTCGGTAGCGTTTGTTGGAGGGGCCGGACCCGAAGCGGAACCGATTGAGAGTTCCGAAATCAGGATGGTTTCTCCCTCGGCCATCTCATCGTTGATAGAAAGACGGATCGGTTCGGCAACGATGGGAAGAGGTACCAGGGAGTCATCAACGCCTTTGGGTTTGAAAATTATCACTGCACAAAAGGGAATATGTTAGGACGTAAGCTATCAGAGCATGAGTGAAGGGAATTGAGGGATCTGGGAATCAGTCAGAAGTGAAGCACTTACACCCGTGTTTGTACAACCAGGCTTCGTTAGATAGAACCGTCAAACTCCATTTAGTTTTACTCCATTTCTTGTAAAAAGCCTTGAAAGCGTCGGCCCTATCCTTGGGGAACTTGGCGACTTTGGCAATGGGATCTTCGGGATGGACCCATTGAGGAAGAAGTTGGAGGTCGGTTCCCTTAACAAAGATCCACTTGTCGTGCCATCCCTTGTTGCTTGAAAGGGTCTTAATAAGGACGGAACGGTTGGGCCGTTTGTTGATTTGCCGAAGGCCGGGCTCTTTCGATCCGCTAACGGTGAATAAGGCAAAGAAGAAATCCAAGCCAGGTGTGACTCCCATCTCCTGGCGTAGGACTATGAAGGATATCAAGTGGATGTACGAGTTCGGTACGAGCTGTGCGAACCCGACACCCACGAAGCCTAGGAAAGAAGAAATGAATTCGTGTAGTGGGAATCGAACCCCGAACTTCAAAGAGTATAGGGGATTCACGACCCATCAACCTTCTGTCTCCAAAATATTTTTCTTCAGTTCTGGGGGGGACGAAGCTTGTATTCGTTTGGGATATTGAAGAGGGTTTGGATGTTGGAGGTTTGGGAGGAGGTGATGGTGGAGGAGGTGTGGAGATGGGAAAACTCCTCCTCGGAGTGGTAGGCATTTCGGATCCTAGCCTCAGCACTTATAGGAGTAGAAAGAACGGTAAGGGGTGCGATTTCAGATGATGGTGCCGGAAGTTCTATCGGAAGGAGGTCGGTGGAGAAAATAGAGGAAGGAATGGTGGTTTCAGGGATGTTTGAAGTTTGTTCAGTAGTGGAGTCAGCCATTGTAGGAAATGATAGCGAGAATGAGCTCAAAATCTGGGAGAAATAAAGAACGGAATACTCACTGGAATCGCCTTTGCCGGAAAACTTTGGCAGAGTTTTTGGATTAAAAAGTCTGGGAAAAGTGATAGTGATTGACGGAAGGGGGTTTTTATAGGCTGGGTGGCACGAGACCCAACGACGTCTATTAAATGCCCCAGGTGGGACCAGTTATAGGGAAACGTGAAACATTTCAGGAATCGAGGACAAACCGTTTGGCTTCCCCAGACAACTCGTCATTATCTGTCGTGACCTTTCGAATACCTGACCTTTCAAGTCTCCAATTGTAGGTACCTTACAATCAGAGACTGGGGGGTAATGTTCGGAAGCATTTTGCCGATCTTCATGCGGGCTGAAGGCCTGACATTAGAAGGGCTTTAGGAGACCACTGGGCTGAAGCCCATGGAGAGGTTGGAGGTGTTCGGGTCGGCATCCGAGTCCTTCTGAGCCGGAGCCCCACCTTCGGGGATGTTCTTCTGGGTCGGCATCCAAGTCCTTAGGGCCGGAACCTCACCCTGTCATGTGGTGTTCGGGGTCGGGACTTCAAGTCCTTTGGGCCGAGGCTCGATCTGGATGGTGGGATCATTTGGGCCTGTACAGTGGGCTCTCCTGCGTGCAGAGTCTGGGATCCTAATCATAATTGAATAAGGTAACTCCATAGGTAGTGATTGGATTGGATTTCACTTGCACCTTTTAAGGAGATTGCGTTGGACCCTCGTTATGGTAACTACCATGACTAGGAGTCCTAATCCGACTCGGAGAAGGATTCTAAAGGTGGTGAGAACTATAAATATAAGGTCAATGTTACAATTAAGAGGTAATACCTACTTTTAAGCACTAAACACTTAGCCATTGTTAAACCTTGTGAACGACCTGTACTTATTCTCACACCGGAGCTATCTCCGACTCACACAATGTCCGTCAAGTTTCCGTGTGATCTGTTATTATGCGGGTTACAGCGCGTGGATTACGTGATTGACGATGTCGTCGAAAACTTAAGCGTTAACAATTGACAAAGTTATAAATTTTCAATTTGACCTCAGTATAATAAAAATTTATAAAATTTTAAATGGGATCAATTTATATATAATACTTTAAATTTTAAAATTTACCTTATATTATAAAATATATATTTTTTTAAGTGAGGTCGATTTACCCCACAAGGGAGTATGTGGCTTCGCCTCTGATAGCCGACATATATATATATATATATATATATATATATATATATATATATATATATATATATATTTTATTTATTATGAATTAAAAATGGACATATGCTATATTCCTAACATATATTTGTCTGTGAGAGAACACTCCATGGAGCGATATGCTATCTTATAACATTGACTAGTCATCCCTTTCTTGTCGGTGAAGTTGTCGATCAGTCGCACCTGACAGTAAAAGCGGGATTCAGCAATTAAGATGAACCTCAAAGCAGAAATCCCATGAATCTAGCCTAGCTAGTTTTGCAGAAAACATACAATCCTTTTTATCTTACTTATTAATCGAGGTTTGTAGGTGGGTAGATGGTACGTCGGTTAATAAGCTCCTCCTGTCCCATGCATGTTATGAATCATGGTCAACATGGTACATATTTTAAGAAAAATGAATTTCAACTTCTTGTTCCATAAATATTGCCATCTCCTAATACATACGTACATACAATATTTTTTCACTAGTTTCTGGATATATATTATATATGTTTCTATTAAAAGTGCAATGGTTTCATAAATGTGATGTGAGAAAAACTTAATAAAGGTAGTATTACACAGCTATTGGCCCCAGGATTTTATTTTTATTTTTATTATTAATTTTTTTGTATCAACTAGTTAAAAAGAATTTTGGTATATATATCAACCATCTATAGCACAAGTATGGGCAACCAGAACTGAAATGCCGTATTGCGGAGGACTTATGAATTACTACTACTAGAGAAGTAAACCGCTCATCAGTTGACCAGAATAGTCGAATATCAGATATCAGGTATGTCAAATAGGACCATTGCCAAACGTTCCGATCCGAGTCCAAAGGCCCAAGCAACATTATTCGTTTTACCACTTCTCTTTAATATCTCCTGTTCTGTCTGTCACCCCGCAACCCAGAACCTCCAGCCACTTATCCTGTCAAAGCATGCACGTACAGTTAATGAGTTATAGAAGTGATACAAATAACATAGTCATTATTCCAAGATAATATATACTCCCTCCGTCCCATTATATCTGACGTTCTAGAGATTTTCACATAGATTAAGAATAGATGTAGTTTTACTATTTTACCCTTAATTAATACTTTGATCTCATTTAATTCTCCATTAACACAAAACTTGATTTCACACTATCTCTCCTAATTTTCTCTCCTAATTAAAGAATAGAATTTGAACTGTTTTTTGAAAATAGAGAAAATAGTCATTAATGGTGGTGGAGAAGGAAGGGTAAAAAAGGAAACAAATAGGCAAAATATTCTTGGTTTTGTAGAACGTCAAATATTTTGGGAAGAAAAAAACCCTCTAGGACGTCAGATATAATGGGATGGAGGGAGTCTCTATATAATAAAACAGAGTTACTTCAACAAACAACGGCTCATATTTCATCTAACTTAATCTTAAGGGTCAGATTTCATTTCACAAATAAAAAAAAAGAGGCCCAAATCAAAACCCTCTACACTACCCAAGTCTCGCTTCAAAACCCTCTCCTCCAAAATTGCACCTCTGTATACCCCCTCTTTGTTTCTGTATACCCTTTCGAAGAAGGAGAAGAAAGAAGCTCAACAACTTCATCAATGGCTTCTACTACCTGCAACGACAATGGCCTGTCTCCTCGGCCAAAATGGTAAAGCCCCTCCAACAAACAACGGCTTAGATTTCATCTAACTTAATCTTAAAGGTCAGATTTCATTTCACAAATAATAAAAAAAAAGGCCCAAATCAAAACCCTCTGCACTACCCAAGTCTCGCTTCAAAACCCTCTCCTCCAAAATTGCACCTCTGTATACCCCCTCTTTGTTTCTGTATACCCTTTCGAAGAAGGAGAAGAAAGAAGCTCAACAACTTCATCAATGGCTTCTAAACCCTCTACACTACCCAAGTCTCCCTTCAAAACCCTCTCCTCCAAAATTGCACCTCTGTATACCCCCTCTTTGTTTCTGTATACCCTTTCGAAGAAGGAGAAGAAAGAAGCTCAACAACTTCATCAATGACTTCTACTACCTGCAACGACAATGGCCTGTCTCCTCGGCCGAAATGGTAAAGCCCCTCCAACAAACAACGGCTCAGATTTCATCTAACTTAATCTTAAGGGTCAGATTTCATTTCACAAATAATAAAAAAAAAGGCCCAAATCAAAACCCTCTGCACTACCCAAGTCTCGCTTCAAAACCCTCTCCTCCAAAATTGCACCTCTGTATACCCCCTCTTTATTTCTGTATACCCTTTCGAAGAAGGAGAAGAAAGAAGCTCAACAACTTCATCAATGGCTTCTACTACCTGCAACGACAATGGCCTCTCTCCTCGGCCGAAATGGTAAAGCCCCTCAAAACTCAATTTCTTTTTTACCTCCATTTAATCAATTTTTCATCTCAACCCAACATTTCTTCTAAATTTGTATCTGAAATTTGCTCGGAAACAAAACATTTTATCTATAAATTTTCATGAAATTTACTCTTAGCAGGTTTTAGTTGTTTATCTTTGATTTCTTATTGGGTTCTTCTTGTTTGATACTTCAGTTAGACTTTTACTTTGTGTTTCCTTTGTTTAATCTTTGATGAAGTTTCTCAATTTAGAAGTATAAATCACTTTGAGATATGGGTTTTACTCACTTTACCATTTTCAAGTTAGTATATTTTGTTAATCTGGGAGCTCTGTTTCTTACACAAAATCTATAGATTTTTTGTTATGGGATTATTTCCCACAAAAAGAAAAAATGGATTCTGTTCATTTGGTGAGAATCAGTTAAAATTCTCATTAATTTTTTTTTCTTTATTTTAGATGGGGTGGGAAAAGTCTCTCTTTCTTTTAATTATTTGTATACGAGGGGCAGTATTCCCTTTACTTGAAGGAAGCTTGGTTTGAAATTGCCAATTCTAAAGATTAATTAAGAAACTCAGAGGGATCAACAGGCTAAACATGAAGTAGATATCTGAATTCTTTTTTTGTTTATTTTTTTTTGGTGATTATTTTTCCACATAGAAGTGGGATGTTGGAACTTTTGGATTATCGATTAACAGTGAAAAAACCGGTACAATATGAGAGAGAAACTGGTACCGGACCGGTTAACCGGTTCGGTAACCAGTATCGGTATTCATGGGTTTATTCAATAACTGGTCCGGTCCGGTCCGATTTTTTACCGATGAACAGGCCTAGCGCTGACACGTCACTCTCCGGTTAAAATAATTAATGCCCGTGACGGAAATTCAAATTTTTGTTAGAAAACTAAAGTTCAGTGAGTTGACTGAAAGAAAAAAAGTTCAATTAGTCGTTTATAAGTTGATCTAAAGTACGGTAATAAAAACACATTTAACCCGAAAGTTTGAAAAGGTTAGGTGAAAGATAATTTGTAGTGAAAATTGGTAACCCACTAGAAATGAAGTAATGTATACTGGCCATATATAATATTTATCTATACGTGGAATATATGCTACTTGCCATAAGCTTCGCGGAATATTCAATTCTGCATTATAGTCCAGGCTCCAGAGTAGAGTCCTGATACCAGGCACAGGACAACAGACTGATAGTTTTGCAGAATTTATCAATTTAAGCGGTGCTTCCTATACCTTATCTTCTAGATTGTATTTGCATGTTTCTTCCTAGAATGTGCAGTTTGACAGTGACATTTATTTATTTTTGTTTGCAGGACAACTGGACAAGACTATTTCTTTAGACCATGGGATGATTGGTCCATCACTTGTGGCTTACTTTATTATTGCTAATTATTCATTGCAAGAAATCTCAAAGTGACATTAAAACACCCACTACATACAGCAGGAAAACAAGTATGGAGACGGGAGAAGTAAGACAAAAATTTTCCTTTTCTTATGTTGCTCTTTTAGGGGATTCAATGCTCTGTTAGGGGATTAGGGCTTCATTTTTAAATAGGAGGAGGAAGCAATTGAAATCGGCAATTGAAATCATTCTTCTAATAATTTTTTCAGGCAAACCATAAATCGAATTCTCACGGTTACAATAAGAGCGTATAGAAGGGAAATATGGGAAGAGGAAAGTTCTCTATATTTTTTATGAGTTATGACTGTATTTTTTATGTAAGTATACAGATTTACAGTGTTTGTTTTATGTAATACGCAGACGCAAGTGCCACTGCAGTGACAACAACTGCTGTACAACGGGAAGTAGATAAGGAATACTGAGAGACTGAGTGCTCTTGATTTATCTGAAGGAGATTTAGTTATGATGGTTTCAAATTCTTCTTCTTCTAGGTATTATAATTTGCAATTTCATATTTTCTTATTTTCAGTATTATCAGCTAAATGTTGCACAATATAACCCAGGAATACCAAATACCAAAAACCAAAACACCGAAACCAAACACTTTAAAATTTTTAGTTTTCAAAAACTTTCATAAATATAGTTACTCCTCCTTTGTTTTAGGGTATGATATTGAGGGCATCTTATTTTAATTATGGGAATAACTGTCTTTTATGTTCAAGTTGAACTTAAAAATTGTCATAACATTTAGCAAAAAAATAAAAATAAATTGTCACAACCTCATTCATAATAATTTGTTATAAATTTCAATATAAAAAAAATACTAGATTTATATTATTAACAATTAATAAAAAGCAATTTTTTGGTGAATAAATATGTTCAATACATTGCCCCTTCTAAATCCCTGTATAAAGAAGCCGGAAGGTAGCAACTACAGAGCGCCGATCCCTTTTCCTACGTTTTCTCTCTCCAAAAATACCCATTTATTGTTCCCAGAGAGAGAAAATATGAGTTTTGTGAACAATAAATGCGAAAATTCCCAAGAAAATAAAATAAACAAAGACAGCAGCAGCGACCCATTTGTCAAAATCTACGGACTAGAGGTTCCTCTCTCTCTCATGTTTTGACTATGATATGATACCCCTTTTAGTTTTATTCTGTTTGGTGTTGAACTGATTTATTTTAATTTGTTTGGCTGAATTTTATTTTAATTTTTTAATTTGTCAGGCTGATTTTTAATGATTTATGTGGCTATGTACCCACATATATTTGTTGAATTAGAAGTTAATATTCAGTGGGTTCACTTATGAACTTATGAGGGGAAGAAGTAAGTACCTCTTTTGGTATGTAAAAAAAGATAGGTTGTTGCAAATGCAAAACCCACTAGAAGATTAACTTGAAATCAATTAAGGTAGATTGATTGCAATCTTTTGGTAAAATGTGTTTTTTTTGTTTGTGTGTGTCCTCTACCAGCAAAAAGGTTATCATTAATCTTATTTTAAATTGGATTACTACACCATTGTATTTTCTTCAATACAGAATTTTGGGGGACTTTCTAAGAGAATTACTATCTTATATATTACAGTCACTACTTGGGATTATGTAATTGTAAGTGGAACTTTTGTATTATGTTCTTAGCAGCTAATTCATAGAAGATGTGGGGTTTACTGGCTAAAATTTAATTTAATTTATGTCAATTCGTTAGCATTTCGTTTGAGTACTTCTATTGCCTCCAAGTGAATGGAATAAACTATGATTTTTTTTATTTGAATAACTAAACGAAGTTTGTCGTGAAACCTGGTAGTACTTTCAAATTGCTTACATTAACCTACAAACTTTACATATACATCTTAAACAAATGCATATTGTAATCGGCTAATCGCATTGTTTTTATTTATTTATTATATATATATCTATATATATGTATTATGGCTATACAATATTATTTATTGACTTGAGTTGTGCATGTGGTGTAGGGGAAAGCAGATGTTGTCTTTAAGACGCCTGAAGCAGATTCAACTTTGAATTTGCAAGTAAAAATTGAAAATAATTAAATTCATGAAACTTTCCTATCAGTTATCTTCCTCAATAGATTCGAGCCATCCTCTTTCATGTTTGCGATGCCGCCACTACCTAGCATTGCTTCTCCACACCACCATCCTCCTCCATGTTTGTTCAATTTCTTAACACACATAGAGAGAGGGTTTATTTCCTCAATGTTATTTTTTTCCTCTTTTCTAATTTTTCAAGGATCTTGATCCATCTATAGTTTCAAAAATAAAATTAACACCCATAACGATAACAATGTGTACTATTGTGGAGTTTTTCACACAAATCATCAAAGAACACTAATTAGTAGGTTTTGGCTTTTCACAGTAGTGGTAGAATCAATAGTGGTGTTGGAAGATGATGATGTTTTGGAACGCCGGTGGCACCAAATTTGGAGAAGATGGTGCCATCGATGGTGAGATCTTTGCATGCAGATGATAGGTGGGGATTGCAGATAGTGTCGACGAGTATGGTTTTCCAACTGGTTCAACGACATATGTGTTGAGTATCTACAATGTCGGGGTCTATCTTCAATCATGGAGTATGAGATGTGGAAGAGATTCTAATGTAGGGCAAGGTGAAAAGAATGAACAAGTGTATCTATCCCCACTGAGAATTTCTAGAGAAACACACAAAAGCATGAAGTTTTAATCTCAAATTAATATATTCAATAATTTGAGAAATAATAAACATTACACTCTTTGTATCAGAACACTCCTACTATAAAAAATAAATAATCTTCTAACTAAGATCTAATTAAATCCAATATCCTAATTAAAATTTATTACTATAACTAAATGCGTTATTACTGCACAACAGTCCTATAAATGCCTCGATCGATTTTCTAGATGACTTTATATAATCATTTATGACTTGAGATAGTTTTGGGATGCAGTTTGGATGTTATTTACTTTTCTTTGTATATGTTTTTTAAATGTTTTCTATATATATTGGTATTTGTTGTATAATGGGAATGTTGCTCCTGAATCAAAGTCACGCATTCCTCAAATGGTTGTTAATACCCTGGGTTTTGGCCAAAAACAAGATGCAATTGTGGATATACCATTGGATGCCATGAATGTAATGACATTGCTATTTCTAATTTTGCAGGATCCGAAGAAAAAATAGAAAGAACTCGCAGCTTGGGACGCAAATCTAAGGAGGATAGAAAGGGTTTGTTCTATTATTTCTATAGCTTCTACTTGAGTACTTGGTCCTAAATGTATCATAGCAATAATTCATTTATACGTCATCACTCATCAGTGTTTTGCTATTTACTCAAATTTTTGGTATCACTTGGATGAATGTTATTTGTTGCCTTGTCATTTATTTTTTAGATAATTCAGGGTAAAGTAAGGGTTCTTATGTTTCAAATTTACAATTGTTTTATTTTGACTCACATATTTTGATAAATTTTATATTTCAAATATTTTCAGGTATACATTGAAGGATACTTGGTGTAAGCTGTAAAATAATGGGTCTTATGCAACATGTTGTTTCTCTATTTTCTGTACGTTTGTATTTTTTGTGTTCCGTCTTATGTAAGGTTAACTAATTATACATGGTTATGATGATTTTTTGGTATGGAATGATGGTTTTTTTGGTGGTTGGATATATATTGATGATTGTAAGTTTTGTAGACAGGTTTAGAATTTTCTGGATATTTATTTTTAAAGGAAATTTTATCGAAATTTCTTGAAAATAGTATAGACTAGTTCGATGTTTTGGTGGTTGGATATGTATTGATGATTAAGTATGTATTAATTGTTGTGGTGGTATGTGTCTTTAGATAGTGTAATATTTTTTAAAATTTAATTTTTCATTACGTCGTGCCTTTAGGCACGGGTTATCGCTAGTATAATTATAAATAGAATATATTATATTTTATTGCATAGTATCCTTTCCATTCTCCTATAAATAGGATGCTTAGTTAAAATTGAAAAACACACCAGAAATTCAGAAAATTCTTCTTCTATAATCTTGAGCGTATTTCTTTAGAGTTGAAGAAAGTTTTGAGCGTAAAAAATAGTGCAAGTTTTCTTCAAGTATATCCCCGCCTCTACCCGCCTAATACTCTTTTTAAGGTAAGGGTATTATTCTTTCGTATTCATGAAGAGAGTTATTTTCTTCAATACTCGTAAGGGTTGTTATCCCATTTTTATTATTCATTGGAATAACTCGTCTGCATGCGCCTATCGCATGCACTCGTGAATTCTGTTGTTATTCCATTCTTTATTATTCTCATTTGGAACATCTTATGCATATGCGGATTACGCATGACACAGTTTCATTCTTTATTATTCTATTGGAATATCCTATCTGTGCGGATTACGCATGACCTGGTTCCATTCTTTATTACTCTATTGGAATAACCTGTTTATGTGGATTACCGCATGCATGGTGAATGATCCTTTGTATTCATTCCTTATTAATTTGTGGAAATGATCTGTCTACGTGGATTACCGCATGGCGGGCCAAATCCATTTGCAGTTTCATATATTCTATTATACTCAGTTGGTTAACGTTTTGGCTTCTATAGTCCATGAAATTAGTAGAATATCCTGGATATTTGCGCTTCATCCAGTATTTTTTCATCGAAATATTCTTCTGAGCATTCTTGAATTTTTACTCCACAAAGCAGTATCATGTTGACAATTTGGACGTTATTGGTTCCTGGATAAATTAATTTACAAATCTTTAAAATTTATTCTTGAACTTGTTTTATTGAATTATTATGTCATTGTTATCATCCTCATGTTTATATTATGTTGAAAGTCATCTCGTGGCTTCATGGTGCATAGATGGACTTGGTATGATTATGACCAGAGATTATTCGGTATAATCATGACCGTAATGTTATAAATGATGTGATAAAAGTCCTCATTGGCCCGTAGAGCATTGATGGACAGTTATTGGCATGATCATGACCATTGATGAAAACACAAATATCCTCGCCCGTAGTGCATGGATAATTTGTGGTTGTGATATCTAATGAATATCCTTGGCGTAGTAGTGCGGGGATGATGTGGATTCTTTATTGAAATGAGTCTCAAATGATAAAAGTGATGAAAAACCTTTTAAATCATAGAAGATAGTAGATTTTATTCTCTACTTGACTCTTTTAATGGATTGCTTGTTCACCAGCAGCTTAAACTTGATGTTTGTTATATTGTATCGCTTTAACATCGTTGAAGGCTAACGATAATTTATTCTCGCATTATCTTAGTCATAATATTTCTTCTTGGGCTAGTTGAGCTCACCCTTTTTGCTTTCATTGTTCTCTTCAGAAATGAAAATGTAGCGAGGACTAGTCGGGAAGCTGAGTGACGGTCCCCGATGATAAGATTAGTAGTCCTCACTATTCTATGAAATAGTGTGATAATAAATGTATTGAGGATAAATTTTGAGTTTGAATACATGCCTGAAGACAATATTTGTATTAAAACTCACAGCTCATGTTGTATATTTAAGATTATATTTGTATTCTATACCATGTATTTGGCGACTCAGAATAGGTGATGTATACCTATTTTGGGGGTGTCACAGTTGGTATCAAAGCTTAGGGATATGATCCCTAGCTGAGATGTGAGACAAGAACTAGGAGGGGAGAGACGGGAATTCCTTCGCTTAAGATGACCTACCTAAGTTTATTTGGTATTTAATTAGTCGGTCAGAGTATAGGGATAATATGTGATATGTTAATTAACCCTTGTTTTGTGGCAGTATTTGAAAATGACATCCGAGAATGTTGAGATCAGCAATGAAGCACATGAGACCATTGAGTCACCAACGATCAATACCCAGGATAATGTGCATCAGGAAGATAATAATCCTCAGGTAAATAACAACACCAATCAGATGATGAACGATGGTATGTTCAGAGGCTTTATCCAATTCATGCAACATCAGGCAAGAGAGACTCCTGTTCAAAATGCAGGTGGAAACAATGGCAACCCATTTGAATTTACTGCTAAGCGCTTCAAGGAGCTGGGACATGGAGTTTTTGGAAAGCCGAACCACTTAAGGCGAGACGTGGATAAAGCAGATTACCAAGATATTTGATGTCTTGGAATGCTCAGAGGAGCAAAAGGTTTCCTTCGCCACCTTTATGTTGCATGAAGAGGCAAATTACTGGTGTAAAACTTACCCAGCCTGACGCACTCAAGATGTCTTGGGAGAAGTTTCAAGAGCTGTTCAACGACAAGTACTTTCCCAAAAGTATTCGTCATATGAAGGAGGTGGAATTCATCAAGTTGAAGCAAAACAATGTGACCGTGTCGTAATACAAGGCTAAATTAGTGGAGTTATCCCGGTTTGCATCCCATTTGGTCGATAATGAGGAGCGAATGACGCGAATGTTTCTAAGAGGTTTGAAACTCGAAATACGTCAATACCTCATTTCTCACAAACTTTACTTGTATTCAGATGTTGTGAATAAGGCTCAGTTATTGGAGCGCAATAATGAGTCAGCACAACCAAAAGGCAACGACCAACAACACGATAATAATCGTACCGGTGGCAACGACCATCAGAACAACGATAACCATCGTGGAGGAAATTATTATGCCAAGAATGGTAACCACTTCGGTGGTAATCATGGCCAAGATAATAGAAGTGGAAAATTCAAGAAGAGAAGATTTAAAGATGATGGGAAGACGTCGGCAGCAACACCAACACCAGCAACAAATTCTAGGGGAGGAGAACGACCGCCAGTTAGATGCTATAGATGCGGAGAGGAGGGACACATAAGTCCAAACTGTTCACAGCCTTCCAAGGTATATTTTAGTTGTGGAATAGACGGTCACATAGCTCAATTTTATCCTGTAGCGAAGTTAAGTCCAGTTGGGACGGTGGCACCAAAGGCGGATACGGACAAAACCAAGTTTGTGGTTTCAGGGAGAGCATTTTTTGTGACTTCTCAAAAAGCGAGTAACCCGAATGAAGTTAGCACGGGTTAGTTAATTATAAATTCTTACGAAATCTATACCTTATTAGATACCGGTTCTACCCATTCTTTTATCTCTCTTGCTTGCGCTCAACGTTTAAATTTGACTCCGGAGAAGTTAGACTTTGACTTATCGGTTGAAACTCCGTTAGGAGAAACCTTCATTTCATGTGCTATCCAAGTCTTGAATGAGAGTCACAGTTTTTAAATGATATTTCTATCGTTAATAAATTTCCTGACGTATTTTTGAAGACTTCTTAGCCTACCCCTAGAGCGTGAAATCGAATTTTGTATTGACCCCAGTATAAAACCCATTTCTTCAACCCTTAAATATTTCTTCAACCAAAACGAACATATAATGCGCCAAAGATGTTGGCTCGAGCTGTTGAAGATTACGACTATACCATTCAATATCATCGTGGAAGAGCGAACGTGGTAGCTGACGCGTTGAGTAAAAGATCGTATGCGTTTACGAGTGCGATGTTATTAACACAAAAACCCATTTCGTATAACTTACAAATGATGAAGATAGAGTTAAAGACTCTAGGGACTCACATGAAGATAACGAATATACGAGTATAATCAACTTTAATCGATAAAGTTAAGTCTCTCAAACTACACACCTGGAGCAGATGAATGTGAAGAAGAAGGTTCAAGAAGGCGTTATCTCAACCCTCGATTTAATTGTCCCATTTGAAATCCTCGATCGAGTAGGAATTGTGGCCTATAGACTCGCCTTACCGCTAAGTATGTCGCGTGTTCATAATGATTTTTTTACGTATCGATGTTACGTAAATATGTGGACAACCCGAGCCACATTATTGAATTAAAACTAGACGAGATAGCAGAAGATTTAACGTATGAGGAGATACGTGTTAAAATCTTGGATAAGAAAGATCGTATTCAACACTCAAAGGTTATACCTCAAGAGTTAGAATCTGAAATGAAGTCAAAGTATCCTCATCTCTTCGGCATACAAGGTACGTACGTAAATTTCGAGGGCGAAATTTCATAAGGAGGGGAGATTGTGAGACCCTAAATTTTATGAATAAAGATTTAAATTTCTCGAAATATTTTTTTAAATATTATGGTATGGATTTGATATAATGTTATAGTTGTGGGTAATATTTATAAATTAAGTAAGTTGTTATATAATATTCGATTGGTCGGGGAATATTTTTTTTATCGGAGAATATCCGTACGACGACACAATCATTGGTGGACCCCGCAACGGAATTATTGTCGGATTGAGAAAACGACAAAAATATTTTATGAAAATAAAGGCGGAAGTTTTATTGTTAATTGTTGAAACACCTGGTGTTAAAAGTACAGTAATACGCGTGGTTGCATAGTAGCACACATTATTGATTATTGATGCTTATGTGAGAAATCACTCAGTTTTGTTCAATTATTGCTATAGTAATTGATGTATAGTATCTCACGTTATTTGATTCAATTATTGTCAATATTTTATATATTATTAAATCAATAATTGAGACGATAAAGTTATTAATATTATTATTTGCAATATTAACGATGTTTAGAAGTTACATCGAGGAGAGGTTTGGTCACCTAATCAAGCGCCAATAGGAGAAATCCTTATCGAAAGCCCTCTTTCCCGAAACGACACGGTCGATTAATATTGTGAATTATAATAAAGGTGATAAATGTTGTTAAAATTATTAAGGTAATTTTTATGAAGTTTTGCTTATTTTATGGACCCACATTTACCCATTTTTTAAAATAATTGATAGAAATTTCTTAAAAGGTGGGCCCACATGTGGGTCCCATGAAAGAAAAATGGGGGGGGGGGGGAATCTGGGAAGTCACGAAAGTTTATATATATATATTATATATATATATATATATTTTGTTTTATTATTATTATAAATGTAATAAAATAGAAAACTTTTTATATAAAATGTAATACTTTTTATAAAGTTTTGTTTTATTTGCTTATAAATAGAATATATTATATTTTATTATGCATAGTGTTTGCATAGTGTATGCATAGTAAAATCTTTTTATATAAAACAGAATACTTTTATAAAGTTATTTGTTTTATTAGATTTTAAATAATATATATATTATAAATTTTGGTTTATTATATAATTATAAATAGAATATATTATATTTTATTGCATAGCATCCTTTCCATTCTCCTTTAAATAGGATGCTTAGTTAAAATTAAAAAACACACCAGAAATTCAGAGAATTCTTCTTCTATAATCTTGAGCGTATTTCTTTAGAGTTTAAGAAAGCTTTGAGCGTAGAAAATAGTGCAAGTTTTCTTCAAGTATATCCCCGCCCTACCCGTCAGAATACTCTTCTTTTTAAGGTAAGGAGTATTATTCTTTCGTATTCATGAAGAGAGTTATTTTCTTTCAATACTCGTAAGGGTTGTTATTCCATTCTTTATTATTCATTGGAATAACTCGTCTGCAAGGCGATCTATCGCATTCCCCGGTGAATTCATTGTTATTCCATTCTTTATTATTCTGTTGGAACATCCATGCATGCGCGGATTACGCATGACCTGGTTCCATTCTTTATTATTCTGTTGGAATATCGTGTCTGTGCGAATTACGCATGACCTGGTTCCATTCTTTATTACTCAATTGGAATAACTTGTCTGTAAGACCCCAAATTATTAATAAATGAAATTTAATTTCCTCTATTTATTATTTTGAAATAGTAAGGGTTGATTTGATTAATGTGGATAGTTATGGATAAAATACGCAAATATTTCAAATAAGCAAGTGGTTATAAAATATTCGTTTAGTCGTGGAATATTCTTGCTGTCGAGGAATATTCGTATTTACGACGCACATGCACCTTTCGTGTAAATGGGCCCCATAACCGAAAGCGATTGAATGAAGAAAATGACAAGTATAAGTTGTTTATAAATAACGGTGTAGTTGTTACTGCTAATCTTTGTTAAAATACTTTTGGTTTAAAACACGAAGAAGACACGATATTGCACCAATTATTGATTCTTACGTAAAAGCCACTACTCAATAATTGTTACAAAGAATTACCGCTCAAAGATTTTATTTTATTGATTCAATAATTGTTGCGTTGATATTTTATGTTACCGTTGTTTCAATAATTGTCACTACACAAGATTTTTCATTATCGAAGCAATAATTCATATTATCCTAATAATATTATTAGATAACATTATTGGCAATGTCTAGAAAGTTCTGCTCTAAGGAGAGGTTTGGTCACCTAATCATGGCGCCACCATGAGTGAGAAAATCCTTATTGGAAAGCCCCCTCTATCATGGGAACTGCCTGGTTATTAGTATTGTGATTCTGTAATATTATTTGTGAATAATTAATTATTAATTTATATGATGAGGAAAATATTGATTTTATGTGGATATAGATGGAGAAAATTTTTAATGTGACAATTGTTGAAAATTAATATTTTATCTTTTTCTGATAAAAAATTTATTTAAATATATTATTATATTTTAATAATATAATAATGGTGATATTTTTACAATGAATGTGGGATATATGAGTGTATGAGTAGGAGGAGTATTTTTGTTACCAAAAATATTTAAAACATGTTTTTCATGTCTGTGGACCCCATTTCTTGTCTGAAATTTGATTATAAACAGTAAAATCGCTTGGTTTGTGAATTTCTTAACAATTTACTCGCTGAATTTGAAAAAATTTCTTCTGTAAAGTTGTAGATAATGGAATTTCCTATAGAAAAAAATGCGAGTTTCGAATTTTTTGATAAAGGGCTATTTATTATGAATTATTGAAATTCTGGAGTTCTGAAATAATTGATTTTTGAAAGTTTTAATTATTTTATAAAAGAAAAACGTTTTTTTTCTTTTTGGGAGGTGGGCTACATGTGTGGCTGATCTTTGATTAAGAAAAATGTGCGTAGGAAGTTTTAGAAAATAATAATAATATTTAATAAATTTCCTGCTTTGGTGTTCTAACCATTTTCCTATAAATAGGGTGCTTAGGTTAGAATTGAAAATTACACCAGAAACTGAAGTTTTCTCTCTATTTCTCTCTATATATTGGAGCGTATTCTTGTGAGTATTTTGATACTTTGAGTATTGTTATACTAAGGCAAGTTCCTTCAAAGACTATATTCGTAATTCCAGTTCAAGTAATTGTCTTTTCGAGGTAAGGGATATTATTTTTTTTTAAAATGATATTAATTATTCCAATATCATTATGCCGAAGTATTGATCTAAACTTTTAATCAAATTTGGAACTTTTTGTGTCGGGGTTACTATTCACGCATACGACGACTTATTCACGATACTCTGACTATTCACTTAATCTAAAGACTATTCATTCATCGAAAAAATGAAAATTTTCCTTTTCGTCCAAAATATCTATTATAGATACTAGCTTTGATTGTATCCATGTTTTGATCATTCTTGAATTTTATACCACTATGATTATTTATGAAGTATTTTTGGACATAAAATAGCTGAAATACGAATCCTTAATATTTATTCTTTTGTTTCACTGGATTCGTTTTCTTTAAAATATTTTTCATCATCCTCAGTCCTAAATGATGACATGTTGTTGAATATTTTTGGCCTGTAGTGCAAAGATGATTGATTTTATTATGAATATATTTGGCCCGTAGTGCAAAGATGTACAGGTGTTGAGATGAACATGACCGACTGATAAATATATTTGGCTTGTAGTGCAAAGATGAATATTGATTAATGTTACAGGGATAAAATAATGATGATGGACTGTTAAATTCATAGATATTTGTAGATTTCATCCTCTACGTAACTCTTCTATGAATTATTATTTCCGCTGCGAATATTGATCTGAAACTTGTTGTCTATTGTATTTTATCAGATTTTTTCCTGTTGAGGACTAACGATAATTTGTTCTATATTATCTTAGTCATAATATTCTTTACTGGGCTAGTTTAGCTCACCCTTTTCCTTTTTGTTCCATTTTTCTTCTCAGGAGGCGAGAATGTAGCGAGTACGAGTCGGGGTATGTAATGATGGTTATAGAGAGAGTTGTTTAGTAGTCTTCACTATTTTTGTAAAATAATATATAAATAATTGTGATGAGGATTTATTTGGGTATATATATTGTCTAGAAGATAATATTTATATTTAAACTCACAGTTTTATTGTTGTATTAATAAAGTTGTAGTTGTTTCTGTATCATGTATCGACAACTTAGAATGGGTGATATATACCTATTTTGGGGGCGCCACAATTGGTATCGAGCTTAGGATATGATCTCCAAGCGAGATCGGAGAATAGAACTAGGAGGGAGAGACGAGTAAATCCTTCGCTAAAGTGTGTCCTACCTAAGCTTATTTGTTAGTTGGTCAAGATATAGGGATATTATGTGATATATTGATTTCCTTAATTAACCCTTGTTTTATGGCAAGATTTAAGAATGGCAACCGAGAATGTTAACAAAGGGAGTAAATGAGACCGTGGAGATGCTCATCTTACCAACGAGGAGAACGTGGCAACAAGTTGGCAATGTTCCTCCCATGAACAACACCAATCGAAAGCGTATGATGAATGAGGGATGTTTAGAAGCTTTTTGCGCTTCATGCAAAATCGATTTGAGGAGACTCGTGCTCAAAATACAGGAGGAAATGATAGCAATTCACGGGTTGTCACAACAAGACGCCTTCAAAGAGTTGGGACCACCAAAATTCGGGAAAGTCGATCCGATTAAGTGCGACGTGGGTCAAATAAATCACCAAGATATTCGATGTCTTGGGATGCACGAGGAAACGTAGGTTCCATTCGCCACCTTTATGTTCCGTAATGAGGCAAATTACTGGTAGGAATCTATGAAGCGTACCCATCCAAACCCACGCCAAAGATGTCTTGGGAGACGTTTTCAAAACTATTCAATGACAAGTACTTTCCTCGAAAGTGTTCATCATATAAAGGAGGTAGAGTATATTAGATCGAGCAAAATAACATGACGATTGTCCCAAAGACGAGGCAAAGTTTGCCGAGTTATCCGTGTTTGCACCTCATTTGGTGGGGAATGAGGAACGTATGGCGCGATGTTTCGAGAGGTTTGAAACCCAAGATACGCCAAGATCTCATTTCTCATAAATTTTCTCTCTATTCGATGTTGTTAATGTGGCTCAATTGTTAGAGCGAGATAACGAGTACGCTCAACCGAGGGACCATAACCAGGATCATACCGAGAGATAGTAGTCAATGTAATAACGATAACCAAAGAGAGAAAGAAAAAGATGGACAAAATGGTAACCACTCGGTGGTAATCATGACCATGAAAATAGAAGAAGCGAGTCGGGGGAGATTTTAAAAGAGGAGATTTAACAATGACCATGTGAAGACGCCAACACCAAAGAAGAATCGGTTCTATGGAGGAGAACGACCACCGGTCGTATGCTATAAGTGCGGGAAGGAAGGACATATCAGCCCAAACTGCCCACAACAGTTCAAGGTATGTTATAATTGTGGAAAAGAAGGACATATCGCCGAGATTGTACGCAGAATGAAACCAAGTTCAATGGGGACGGTGACTCAAAAGGTCATCCCCGTAAAAGTCAAAGTCAATCTGCCTCGGAAGAGCGTTTTTCGTGACTGGTCAAAATGCGAGGAACCCAAACGAGGTGATCACGGGTAAGCTAATCATAAATTCTTGTGAAGTTTATACATTACTTGATACCGTTGCTACCCTTTCATTTATCTCTCCTGCTTGTGCTCAACGTTTAAATTTGACTCCGGAGAAATTAGACTTTGACCTATCGGTGGAAACTTCGTTAGAGAGAAACTTTTATCACATCCACTGTTTATAAATCTTGTCTAATCCAAGTTGGCACCATCACATTACCCGTTGACCTTTATCTCTTTAAACATACTTGCTTTTGATGTGATTTTAGGATTGATTGGTTAACTACTCATCATGCCAAAATTGATTGTTTTTACGTAAGGTTGTTAGTTTTCATATTCCTAACCAACCTGTTGTATGCAATTCAAGCAACTAAACCATTAAAATCAATCAACGTCATATCTAATCATAAAGCTATTCGCTTATTGAAAAACGGATGTTAAGCTTTCTTAGCCCATGTTATGGATTTGAATAAAGACACGCCAAAATTGAATAATATTCTGTTGTTATTGACTTTCCCGACGATTTCAAGAACTTCCTGGCCTACCCCTAACGTGAAGTTGAATTTTTATTGATCTTGAAACTGCACAAAGCCCATTTCTAAAACCCCATATCGAATGGCTCCTATTGAACTTCAGAGTTAAAGGTCCAACTATAGGAATTGTTGGACATCGATTTCATTCGGCCCTAGTACATCTCCTCGGGTGCTCCTGCTTTTATTCAGTAAAGAAGAAAGACGGAGTATGCGACTTTAGTATTGACTATCGGGAATTGAACCATGTCACCATCAAGAATAGGTATCCACTACCTCGTATTGATGACCTGCTTGACCGATTGCAAGGAGCACAATTCTTTTCAAAGATCGATCTTCGCTCGGATATCATCAAATGAAGATTAGAACCGAGGATATTCCAAAGATTGCTTTCGTAACTCCCAGACGGCAGGCATTATGAATTTTTAGTCATGTCTTTCGGATTGACTAATGCTCTGCGCGGCTTTCATGGATATGATGAACCGAGTATTCAAGGATTATTTGGATCGGCCGTTGTTGTCTTTATTGATGACATCCTCATATATTCCAAAAGCCGTGAAGATCATGAGCACCATTTGAAGTCGGTATTCCAAAGGCTTCGTGAAAACAAGCTTTATGCCAAGTTGAAGAAATGCGAATTTTGGCTTGAGGGAAGTAGCATTCCTTGGGCACGCGGTGTCAAAACATGGAGTATGATCCTGTGAAGATTGAAGCAATACAAAGTTGGGAGCAATCAAGACGGTGGATCAAGTACGTAGCTTTTGGGCTTAATTTGGTTATTATCGTGAGATTCATGGAAGGGTTTTCTCGAATCGCTACTCCATTAACTCAAATAACTCTAAGGATACAAAATTCGCTTTGGAGCGAAGAATGCGAGAAGAGTTTCCAAGAGCTTAAGAGGAGACTTATTTCGACACCTGTTCTAACAATACCATCTGGTTCAGATGGATTTGTTATCTACAACGATGCTTCGGGCAAAGGGTTAGGATGTGTTCACATGCAACGTGGGAAAGTCATAGCCTATGCCTCGCGACAACTTAAAGAATATGAGAGAAATTATCCTACTCATGATCTAGAGTTGGCAACAGTCGTTTTCGCGCTAAAGATCTGGAGGCACTATCTATACGGGGAGAAAGTGGAGATATATTCAGACCATAAAAGCCTCAAATATTTCTTCACTTAAAAAGAACTCAACATGCGGCAGCGACGGTGGCTCGAGCTATTGAAAGACTACGACCACACTATTCAATACCATCCTGGAAAAGCGAACGTGGTAGCTGACGCATTAAGTAGAAGGTCATACGCGGGAACGAGTGCGATGTTGTTAACACAAAGGCCCATTTTGTGTGATTTACAAAAGATGAGAATAGAATTCAAGACTCCGGGGACCCATGCAATGATGTCAAGTATACGTATAGAACCAACTTTAATTGAGAAAGTTAAAGTTGCTCAAGCCACGTGAATCTTGAGTCGATGATTATTAAGAAGAAAGTACAAGAAGGTGCTATTCCAGAAGCAAGAATCGATGAAGAAGGAATACTTCGAGTCCACTCCAGACTTTGTGTTCCTAACGATTCTGATTTGAAGTATAAGATTATGATGGAGGCACACAATACATCATTTTCAATCCATCCTGGAAGTACCAAAATGTATCATGATCTTCGACATACATTTTGGTGGAACAATATGAAGAGAGAGATTGCAAAGTTTATCTCAACGTGTTTAACTTGTCAACGTGTAAAGGCGGAGCATCAAGTGCCAAAGGGTCCATTGCAACCACTTGAGATTCCGAAATAGAAGTGGGAACACGTTACCATGGATTTTGTTATGGGTCTTCCTACGGTTTCTCAAGGCATCAATGCTATTTGGGTTATTGTTGATAGATTAACCAAGTCTGCTCATTTCTTGTCGATACGGGAGACTTATTCCCTTGAACGTCTTGCTCAAATGTACGTAAATGAGATTGTGAGATTGCATGGCATGCCAAGATCCATAGTTTTAACGTGACCCAAGATTCACTTCAAGATTTTGGGTTAGCTTGCAAAAAGCTATGGGTACGGATTTATTTATTCGATTTCGCATACCATCCTCAATCGGACGGACAATCAGAGAGGACTATTCAAACTCTTGAAGATTTATTAAGACTCTGTGTCCTAGACTTCAAGGGCAGTTGGGATAAGTATTTACCATTGGTGGAATTCTCCTACAATAACAGTTATCAGGCAAGTATAGGTGTGGCCACATTCGAAGCATTATATGGACGAAAATGTCGCTCTCTAGTATGTTGGGACGAGGTGGGTGAAGTAACATTGTTGGGACCCGAGTTGGTACGTATGACTACGTAAAAGATCCAAATGATTCGACAACGTATACAAACGGCACAAGATCGACAAAAGAGTTATACGGATCTTCATTGAAAGGACGTAGAATTTAGTATTGGGGATCATGTATTGTTGCGTGATGCCCCATGGAAGGGAGTTACAAGATTTGGGAAGAGAGGAAAGTTTAATCCACGATTTATTGGTCCATTTCAAATTCTTGACCGAGTAGGAAATGTAGCCTATAGACTCGCGTTACCTCCGAGTATGTGTCGTGTTCATAATGTGTTTCACATATCTGTACTTTGTAAATATTTGAAAAACCCGAATCACGTTATAGAATTAGAACCCTACGAGATAACCGAAGACTTAACGTATGAAGAGGTACTTGTCAAGATCTTGGATAGGAAGGAGCATGTCCTACGCACAAAGGTCATACCACAAGTTAAAGTTTTGTGGAGAAATCATGCTATAGAGGAAATGACCTGGGAGTTGGAAACGGAAATGAAAGCGAGGTATCCTCACCTTTTCGAAACACCAGGTACGTACGTCAATTTTGAGGACGAAATTTCATAAGGAGGGGAAGTTGTAAGACCCCAAATTATTAATAAATGAAATTTAATTTCCTCTATTTATTATTTTGAAATAGTAAGGGTTGATTTGATTAATGTGGATAGTTATGGGTAAAATACGCAAATATTTCAAATAAGCAAGTGGTTATAAAATATTCGTTTGGTCTTGGAATATTCTTGCTGTCGGAGAATATTCGTACGACGGCGCAGCCTTGTGTGGGCTTCATAATGGAAAGCGATTGGATGAAGAAAACGACAAGTATAAGTTGTTTATAAATAACTGCAGCGTTGTTATTACTGCTAATCTTTGTTAAAATACTTTAAATTGGTTAAAACACAAGAGTAGACATTTGTATTGCACCAATTATTGATTCTTACGTAAAGAAGGCACTACTCAATAATTGTTACAATAATTATTGCTCAAGATTTTATTTTATTGATTCAATAATTGTTGCGTTGATATTTTATGTTATTCTTTGTTGTTTGATAATTGTCACTACACAAGATTTTTTTCATTATCGAAGCAATAATTCATATTATCTGAATAATATTATTAGATAACATTATTGGCAATGTCTAGAAAATTACATCTAAGGAGAGATTTGGTCACCTAATTGCATGCTTGTAGAGAAGGAGAAATCTTTATTGGAAAGCCCTCTATTATGGGAACCTGCACGGTTATTAGTATTGTGATTCTCAGTAATATTATTTGTGAATAATTAATTATTGATTTATATGATGAGGAAAATATTGATTTTATGTGGATATAGATGGAGAAAATTTTTAATGTGACAATTGTTGAAAATTAATATTTTATCTTTTTCTTGACTGAAATTTGATTATAGCCTGTAAAATCGCCCGTTTGTGAATTTCGGTCAATTTCTGTTTGGAATTTGGAAAACTTTTCTTCTGCAAAGTTGTAGATAATGGAATTTCTTATGGAAAAGATGCGAGTTTCGAATTTTTTGATAAAGGGCTATTTATTATGAATTATTGAAGTTCCGGAGTTCCGAAATAATTGATTTTTGGAAGTTTTAATTATTTTATAAAAGAAAAACGTTTTTTTTTCTTTTTGGGAGGTGGGCTACATGTGTGGCTAATCTTTGATTAAGAAAAATGTGCGTAGGAAGTTTTAGAAAATAATAATAATATTTAATAAATTTTATGCTTTGGTGTTCTAAGCATTTTCCTATAAATAGGGTGCTTAGGTTAGAATTGAAAATTACACCAGAAACTGAAGTTTTCTCTCTATTTCTCTCTCTATTTATGAGCGTATTCTTGTGAGTATTTTGATACTTTGAGTATTGTTATACTGGTGCAAGTTCCCTTCAAAGACTATATTCGTAATTCCAATCGGCAGTCTTCGCTCTTTTCGAGGTAAGGGATATTATTTTTTTTAAAAATGATATTAATTCTTCCAATATCATTATGCCGAAGTATTGATCTGAACTTTTAATCAAATTTAGAACTTTTTGTGACGGGATTACTATTCACGTATACGGCACTATTCACGAATATGGCACTATTATTCAAAAAAATGAAAATTTTCCTTTTCGTCCAAAATATCTATTATGGATACTAGCTTTGATTGTATCCATGTTTTGATCATTCTTGAATTTTACACCACTATGATTATTTATGAAGTATTTTTGGACATAAAATAGCTGAAATACGAATCTTTAATATTTATTCTTTTGTTTCACTGGATTCGTTTTCTTTAAAATATTTTTCATCATCCTCAGTCCTAAATGATGACATGTTGTTGAATATTTTTGGCCTGTAGTGCAAAGATGATTGATTTTATTATGAATATCTTTGGCCCGTAGTGCAAAGATGTACAGGTGTTGAGATGAACATGACCGACTGATAAATATATTTGGCTTGTAGTGCAAAGATGAATATTGATTGATGTTACAGGGATAAAATAATGATGATGGACTGTTAAATTTATAGATATTAGTAGATTTCATCCTCTATGTAACTCTTCTATGAATTATTATTTCCGCTGCGAATATTGATCTGAAACTTGTTGTTTATTGTATTTTATCAGATTTTTTCCTGTTGAGGACTAACGATAATTTGTTCTATATTATCTTAGTCATAATATTCTTCTTCGGGCTAGTTTAGCTCACCCTTTTCCTTTTGTTCCATTTTTCTTCTCGGAGGCGAGAATGTAAGCGATGCGAGTCAAGGTATGTAATGATGGTTATAGAGAGAGTTGTTTAGTAGTCTTCACTATTTTTGTAAAATAATATATAAATAATTGTGATGAGGATTTATTTGTGTATAGATATTGTCTAGAAGATAATATTTATATTTAAACTCACAGTTTTATTGTTGTATTAATAAAGTTGTAGTTATTTCTGTACCATGTATTGACAACTCAGAATGGGTGATGTATACCTATTTTGGGGGCGTCACACTGTCTATGTGGATTACCGCATGCATGGTGAATGATCTTTTGTATTCATTCTGTTGGTCGATTTCGCAATCAATGAATACGTGCAAGTATACACGGTCAACAAGTAATAAAGTGAAAGTAGAGTATCGTTCCCACGAGGAATTATTTAATAAAAATTACCAACTACTAACTCTTAACCAAATCAATTTTATTTAAACAACTGTAAATTGTGATTTTTTTAATTAAGAAAACTAAATTAACAATTAAAAGAAATTATTCTAAAATAAATCAAATAAACAAAACTAAGATTTGAATGAATTTAGATAAATAAGGATTAAGACTTCAATATCCCCAATTATGAACTCTAAATCAATTATCCAATTATCTCAATTATTATACCTATTGAATTGTTAACAGGAATTCTCAAATGCCAAAAGTCCTTTTCCAAGTGATCAATTGCCTTCTATTTAATCCAGATTAATCTTGCTATATTCCTATGTAAAACAATTGAATTAAACTCTTTTCAATCCCAATTCCTTATGTGTTACATGCGGCGAATAGATATTTCCATTCAATTCACAAACCTAATTATTCACTTTGCAAATAACTAAGTCACATGATATCATGCCCAGTTATAACCCTAGAATTCCTTTTTTCAATTCCTTCTAGAGTAACAAGGTAATTACTGATCAGATAATTAATCAATAAGCATAAGGCAAGATAAACAACTTACTTTGACACAAATAATTGGAATAAATTGAATAACTAATTCATAGGCATACAATGTTCAATTGAAATCATAATAAAAGAGTTAGTTCATAATTAATGAATTAAAACCAAGAATTCACAACTGAATAGACATTAAAAGATAAAAGTATGATAAGAGAATAGAATAGAATCTGTTGTCAGCAAATCTGATGCTCCTCTTCTTTCGCTTCTTTCGCTTCTCCAAAGGTTCTTCAATTTGCTTCAATCTCTAATGGCTAATTAAGAACTAGGGTTTATATTCTAATCTAATGGAGTATTTTATCTAAGCTAATCTATGTAATCTCCCTTTATTTTATGCCTTACATCATGTATTTATAGGTTACAAGTCCAATTTTTAGCTTAGGAACAAACCCAATCCAATTTAGAGTCAAAAATATGTTAAAATTTGCCCAAAAACGCGTCTAGGCCCAACCAACCTCTTCCCCAACGCCCCAGCACTGGGCACGATGCTAGCACACTGCTCCCCAGTGCCCCGGCGCTAGGCATAGGCCAAAAATGGGCGCCCCGGCGCTGGCCCCTTTTCCGATATTTTTTGCTTCGACGTCCTTTGGAAAAATGGCCTTAAATTCTTCGTCTGAACTTCGATTTCGATGATTCAAGATGATCTGAAAAGAAGAGAAGTAGATCTACAACTTTCATTCTTTAAGGTTTTCGAAATAAGGTCCGGAGCAATACTCAAATTGGCTCTAAAGTGACTGCTGTGTAAATGGCAAGTCAAAAACGCGAATCTAGCCACCCCAAACGTCGATCCAAGTAACTTTTGTCCCAATTCCTATAAAACAACATAAAACATGCATGAATAGACATAAAAACTTAAAATCAACCAAAAGATGAAGCTCAAACGCACTCAATTATGAGTATAAAACTCACTCATCACATTCCTTATTAACTTGTGAAAATGATTTGTCTACGTAGATTATCACATGGCGGGCGAAAATCCATTTGCAGTTTCATATATTCTATTATACTTAGTTGGTTAAATTTTTGGCATCTATACTCCATGAAATTAGTAGAATATCCTGGATATTTGCGCTTCATCCAGTATCTTTTCATGGAAATATTCTTCTGAGCATTCTTGAATTTTTACTCCACAAAGCAGTATCATGTTGACAATTTGGACGTTATTGGTTCCTGGATAAATTAATTTATAAATATTTAAAATTTATTCTTGAACTTGTTTTACTGAATTATTATGTCATTGTCATCATCCTCATGTTTATATTATGTTGAAAGTCATTGTGGCCTGTAGTGCATAGATGGACTCGGTATGATTATGACCAAAGATTATTCGGTATAATCATGGCCGTAATGTTATAAATGATGTGATAAAAGTCCTCATTGGCCGTAGAGCATTGATGGATGCTTGTTGGCATGATCATGACCATTGATGAAAACACGAATATCCTTGGCCATGAGTGCATGGATAATTTGTGGTTGTGATACTAATGAATATCATTGGCCGTAATGCAGGGATGATGTGGATTATTTATTGAGCTGAGTCTCAGCGATAAAAGTGATGAAAAACCTTTTAAATCCTAGAAGATAGTAGATTTTATTCTCTACTTAACTCTTTTAATGGATTGCTTATTCCGCTGCAGTTAAACTTGATGTTTGTTATATTGTATCAGTTTAACACTGTTGAAGGCTAACGATAATTTATTCTGCATTATCTTAGTCATAATATTTCTGACTGGGCTAGTTGAGCTCACCCTTTTACTTTCATTGTTCTTTTTAAGAAATGAGAATGTAGCAGGGACTAGTCGGGGAACGGAGTGACGGTCCAGATGATAGCATTAGTAGTCCTCACTATTCTATGAAATAGTGCGATAATAAATGTATTGAGGACTTATTTTGAGTTTGAATACTGTCTAGAAGATACTATTTGTATTAGAACCCATAGCTCATGTTGTATATTTAAGATTGTATTTGTATTTTGTACCATGTATTTGGCGACTCAGAATATGTGATGTTTACCTATTTTGAGGCGTCCACAACCACATCATACATTGCCTCTCCTCCTTTTCATCATCCTCCTTCACAAGAAATCTCGTGAAGTACTGAAGTTTTCGCTTCGATTTTTTTTTGACGATTTAGTTTCCCACAAAAACTAAAATGGTTACCTTTGTATGAAAGTTTGGCTACTAACTGCATCACATTCAAAATAAATTTGTAACCTAATAAAACTGAATTGGTTACCTTGGTCTGAAGGTTTGGGAACCAACTGCATCTCATTCAAAATAAATTAGTAACCTAATAAAACTGAATAGGATACCTTGGTACGTATGAAATTTTGGCTATCAACTGCATCACATTCAAAATAAATTGGTAACCTAATAAAACTGAATAGGTTACCTTGGTATGGAGGTTTGGCTACCAACTGCACTATGAAAAAAAAATTCAGGTAACACTTGGAAACAATTCTTAAATTAATTGATAATCAAATAAAACTGAATTGATTACCTTTGGATGAAGGTTTGGCTACCAACCAGCAAGTAAACTTAACCAACAAAGGGTGGTGGAAAGCGCCAGCAGTGGCAAGGCAAGAATGGAGGTGGAGGTGGTTATAACGGAGGTGGTGGAGGCAGAGGAGGAGGCGGCCATAATGGAGGCGGCAGAGGAGGAGGAGGTGGCGGAGGAGGAAGTGGAGGTGGCGGCGGAAGGCGACCATAAAGGAGGCGAAGGTGGTCATAATGGAGGTGGTGGAGGCAGAGGACGAGGCGACTGAAATGGTGGCGGCGGAGGAGGAGGTAGAGATGGCGGCGGAAGGGGCAGCGGATCGGGAGGGGATGAGATGGTGATCACAATGGAGGTTGCAAGGGAGGAAATGACAATAATCACCAAGGAGGAGGTTTGGGTCTGTGTTTGTTTTTGATGATTATGATGATGACAACAATGAAGATGATATTTAAAATACCCACCTAAATTTAAAGGATAATAAATACATTAATTTTGTAAATAAAATATTTAAATGTATTAATTGTGTATATATTTTAGGAATGCACTATTGTTGTAATTATTTTAAAAAATGTACTAGAAAATATAATTGTTTCTTAACTAAAACCATTTGGGTTGATTAACTATTATATCTTATTTGAGTTTGTTAAAGTTTTGGGCCATATTTTTAAAAAGAAAAATGGGCCCAAACCAGTTAACTGGTTGGGCCCTATTTTTTTTTATAAAAATAATAGGCCTTTACTCCACAACGTATTATCTGCATTAGGTTAAAATAATAGTTCGTTCTGATTGCAACAATAAATTTTAAGGGTTATTTACACTTTTTAGTATATTTTTTGAAAAAATTACAACAAAAGTGTATCCAGAAAATATTTACAGAATTAGTATATTTTTATTATTTTATTTATAAAATTAGTGCATTTAGTATCCCTTTAATTTAGTTGGGTGTTTTAATGGGTTGCTGATGTGGCAAATCAGTTTTGTAATTATGTAAATGCTCCCGGTTGTTTCTCTCCGTTGTGACAATTTGAATTGCATGCCAAACCTGAGTAGTCGTGCATTCTGTATATGGTGCAGTTGGTAACTAAATTTTCATACAAAGGTAACCATTTTGGTTTATGTGGGTAACCAAATAGTCATAAAAAAAATTTCAGAACAGTTACCAAGTGTTACATGTATTTGTTTTCTTTATCTTGTTAAACCATGATGGAATCAGAGAGTTGTCGTGTGGTTTTCCTCTTACTTAATGTAAGAAGAAAAAAATATAAAATATTATTCAATATTGTGTAACACAATCTTGGTTACCTTAAATCAATAAAAATGTGCAGTTGGTAGACAAACTTTCATACAAAGGTAACTATTTTAGTTTTTTATGGGTAACCAAATAGTCATAAAAAAAAATTCAGTCTCGGTCGAAAGAAGAGTCGTCTAGAGGATACTGAAGCTAGAAGGCCATCTTATTTTCCTGCACAAATAATTGACGGTTTGCCGTTGTTTCTTCCTCCGATTGGAGCTCTATTTGCTCGGCGGAGGCTCTCTTTGCTTGTGGGACGAATCTTTTCCTTCTTTTTATTGGCGTTTTGAACAACAGTTTCGAGTTCTCATTGGCGGCAGAGGAGGATTATGATGAAGGGGAAGAGAGAGGAGGCAACAGAAGAGGAGGATGAAGGGGAGGAGAGAGGAGGCAGTGAGAGAATGACTGATGAGAGAGAGGCAGGGTTTAATATGCTTAGTTATTGTGTTGCACTCTTTTTATAATTATTTTGTGAATGTACTAATCTTGTAATTATTTTTTAATTGTTGTATAGTAGTATAAAAAACCCAAATTTTAAATGGTCAAGTCCCATAAAAATCTCATTTATGAATAATAAAAATATTATTTTATTTAATTCCTAAAAATGATAAACTTTTAATCAAATAATGTGAATCACATTATTTATTAAAAGGAATCAATTTTTTATTAAATGAAGATTTGATTTGAAAAGAAGATTCCTCCTAATCCTACTACTACGTCCTCGACCTAGACATAAGAAATATGGGAAATGGAATAGTGTGCACTTTGGAAAGTAACAGTTACAGGAGTGCCATTACTAAAACGACAGCTCTTGGGAAAAAATTTGGCGGCGAACTGGCAATGTACAAGTGAAGTAATTATTCAGCACTATGTTTATTTGAAAGGATTATAATCTCAGAATTATAATTTATGTGAATATAATTTTAAAATTATTAATTTTAAGATTAAATAGTCATAGTCACATGTTTGTTTTTTATGGAATTATTCATGAGATAACTTAAAATAATCTCATCTTATGTTTATTTTTTTCGAATTGATTAAAATATTGAATTAAAAAATATTGTTTGGACTATTATACTTTTACCAATAATAACATATTTTATGTAAGACCCCAAATTTCATGAATAAAGATTAATTTTTTTCGAAATATATTTTTGAATATTATGGTGTGAATTTGATATAATGTTATAGTTGTGGGTAATATTTATAAATTTTACAAAGTAAGCAAGTTGTTATAAAATATTCGATTGGTTGAGGAATATTTATTTTAACAGGGAATATTAGTACGACGACACTAAGGCTGTAAACGAGCCAACACGGTTCGAGCTCGATTCGGGCTCGACTCGAAAAAATACGAGCGAGACTCGAATTCGTTAATAATATGATCCAAATTTGAGTATTAAAAATAGTTCGAATAAAAATATGAGTAGAATCTGAGCAAAGTTACACTCAACTCGTATAAGGTTCAAACTACTCGAATTTTTGATTATGATTCGATACATACTCGGTTAATACATATTCGATTAGATGTTCGATACATTCTCTTATAATATATACAAATTTAAATCAAATTAGGATAATTAGTTATTATTTTGTTTTGTTTTTAATTTTAGTTGTGATTTTATATTTGTAAAGTGTAATAATAAATATATTTTCTCATTTTAAGAAAAATAACAAATTCTATTTATAATTATATTTATTATAAAACTAGTTATTATGTGGAGACTCGAATTCGAGCTTGAATTTGAAGCTCGCGAGTAGTTTGAATAAATATTTGAGTCGAGTCGCATCGAATTCGAGTAATAAATATTCGAGTCGAGTCGAATCTGAGCAGAAATTTTCAAATATAATTCGAATTTGAGTTGAATTCGTGTATGAATTTATCATTTCGAGTCAAATTCGAGTAGCTCTCTGTTCGCTCCGGTTTGACTCGTTTACACCCTTAGACGACACAATCATTGGTGGACCCCACAGCGGAATTATTGTCGGAGTTAAAAAACGACAAAAATATCTTTTTATAAAAATAACGGCAGAAATTTTACCGTTAACTGTTAAAATACTCGGTGATAAAGTATGCGATGTCTGGCGTGATTGCATAAGAGTAATACCGGTATTGATTATTGATGCTTACGTGAGAAGTCACTCAATTTTATTCAATTATTGCTACAGTAATTACTGCATAGTATCTCACGTTATTTGATTCAATTATTGTTACAATATTTTATATTATTAAATCAATAATTGAGATGACAAGTTATTCATATTATTATTTGCATAATTAACAATATCTAGAAAGTTCTGTTGAGGAAAGGGGTTTGGTCACCTAATTGCGCGCCAATAGAGAGAAATCCTTATTGGAAAGTCCCCTCTTTCCTGGGAACGATCTGGTTGTTAATATTACGAGTTATAATAATGATGAATAAATATTGTTAATATATATTGAGGGGATTTTTGTGAAGTATTTGTAATAAATTTTATTTATTATTTGGACCCCTATTTACCCATTTTTCAAAATAATTGGTATAAAATTATTCAAGATATATATATATATATATAATATATATATGGGTGAAAGTGACATGTGGGGTGGGGCCCACATGTGGGATGAAAAAATGGAAATGGGGGGTGGGGGGGGTGGGGGGAGTATAGCAGGGAAAGAGGGAGTATATATATATATATATATATATATATTTATATATTATTATAAGTTTTATTTTTTTTTATAAAAAATAAAATAGATTATATTTTATTATGCATAGTATTTGTATAGTGTTTGCATAGTAAAACTTGTGAATTCGATTTTGGTGCCCATGAATTCATCTGATTTCTGCACTGTGTGTCCGTGATTTTATTCAAATAGTATCATTTTCATTCTCCTATAAATAGGATGTTTAGTTTAGAATTGAAAATCACACCAGAATTAGAAAATTCTTCTTCTATAATATTGAGTGTATTTCTTTCAATTTTTAGGAAGTTTTGAGTATAAAAAATAGTGAAAATTTTCTTCAGAAATTTCCCCGCTATACCAGTTGGAATACTCTCCTTTTTAAGGTAAGAGATATTATTTTTGTTCAATATTCGTATGAAATAATATTTTCTTTCATACTTTGTAGTATGTAAGTAATATTATTTTTGTTTCAGATTTAGAATTCTACACTCCTTTTATTAAGTTTTGGCTTCTATACTCCATGAAATTAGTAGAATATCCTTGATATTTGCGCTTCATCCAGTATCTTTTCATGAAAATATTATTCTGAGCATTCTTGATAAGTTTTAACCATTTCATGCCGGAGTATTATTCACGGGATACTATTCACTCGGGTACTATTCACCCGGGGTCCTATTTATGACAAAAATTGATTTTTTTTCAGTCCAAATCATTTTTGATACAATATTATTCTTGAATTTTACTCCACAAAGCAGTATCATGTTGACAATTTGGACATTATTAAATTCTAAATAAATTAAATTATAAATCTTTAAAATTTATCCTTTGCTTTCATTTAATTGAATTCTTATATCATTGTCATCATCCTCATGCTTATATTGTTATGAAAGTCATCTTCGGCCCGTAGTGCATAGATGGACTGTTGATTGGTATGATTATGATCAAGGATCATTCAGTATAATCATGACCTATAATGTTACAAATGATGTGGTAAAAGTCCTCATTGGCCTAAAGTGCATTGATGGACAGTTGTTGGCATGATCATGACCATTGATGATTACACGAATATCTTTGGCTTGTAGTGCATGGATAATTCGCGGACATGATACTAATGAATATCCTTGGCCCATAGTGCAGGGATGATCCGATGATGTGGTTTATTTATTAAGCTGAGTCTTAGTGATAAAATTGATGATAAACTTTTTAAATCATAGAAGATAGTAGATATCATGCTCTACTTGACTCTTCTAATGGATTGCTTATTCCGCTGCAGTTAAACTTGATGTTTATTGTATTTTATCAGTTTAACACTGTTAAAGTCTAACGATAATTTATTCTGCATTATCTTAGTCATAATATTTCTTACTGGGCTAGTTGAGCTCACCCTTTTGCTTTCATTGTTTTCTTCAAAAAATGAGAACGTAACCGGGACTAGTCGGGGAACGGAGTGATGGTCCGAGATGGTTGTTTTAGTAGTCCTCACTATTTAGTATGATAATAAATGTAATGAGGATTGAATTTGAGTTTGGATATTGTCTATGAGACAAATATTCGTAAAAAACTTCAATTATATTTTATCGTATTTTACATGACAGTTGTATTAATTAAGTTTGTATTTGAATTCTGTACCATGTATTTGGCGACTCAAAATGGGTGATGTATACCTATTTTGGGGGCATCACAGTTGGCATTAGAGCTTAGGGATATGATCCCTGGCTGAGATGTGAGACTAGAACTAGGAGGGGAGAGTCGGGTAATTCCTTCGCTAGTATGACCTACCTAAGCTTATTTGTTATTTAACTGGTCGGTCAGAATATAGGGATAATATGTGGCATATCAATTAACCCCTTGTTTTGTGGCAGTGTTTAAAAATGACATCCGAGAATGTTGAGATAAGCAATGGAGCACATGAGACCGTTGAGTCACCAACGATCATTACCCAGGATAATGTTCATCAGGAAGGCAATAATCCTCAGGAAAATAATAACACTGACCAAATGATGAACGATGGGATGTTCAGAGGCTTTATGCAATTCATGCAACATAAGGCAAGAGCGACTCCTATTCAAAATGCAGGTGGAAACACTGGCAACTCACAGATGGTCATCACTAAGCAGTTCAAGGAGCTGGGACCACCAGAATTTTTGGGAAAGCAAGAGCCACTCAAGGCAGAGACGCGAATAAAGTAGATCACCAAGATATTTGATATTTTGGGATGCTCCGAGGAGCAAAAGGTTCCCTTTGCCACCTTCATGTTGAGAGGAGAGGCAAATTACTGGTAGGAATCAGTAAAACGTACTCAACTTGCCACACTCAAAATGTCTTGGGAGATGTTCCAAGAACTGTTCAACGAGAAGTACTTTCCCGAAAGTATTCGTCATATGAAGAAGGTGGAGTTCATCAAGCTAGAGCAAAATAATCTGACCGTGTCGCAGTACGAAGCTAAGTTTATCGAGTTATCCCGGTTTATATCCCATTTAATAGATAATGAGGAACGTATGATGCGGATGTGTCTAAGAGGTTTGAAACCCGAGATACATCAATACATTAATACCTCATTTCTCACAAAATTTACTTGTATTCAGATGTTGTAAATAGGGCTCAGTTATTGGACCGCGATAATGAGTCAACCCAACCAAGAGAAAGCAGTCGATAAAATGATAATACTAGTGGTAGCAGTCATCGAAGCGGTGACAACAAACGTGGAGAAAATCAACAAGCCAAAAATGATAACTATTTCGGTGGTAATCATGGCCAAGATAATAGAAGTGGAAATTTCAAGAAGAGGAGATTCAACAATGATGGAAAGACATCAGCACCAGCACCCGTTGTTAAGGAAGGAGAACGACCACCAATCGTATGCTTCAAATGCGGAGGCGAGGGACACATCAGTCCAAATTGTATACAGCAATCCAAAACATGTTATAATTGCGGAAGAGAATGTCACCTAGCCCGATTTTATCGTGCAGTAAAGTCAAGTCTAGCTGGGATGGAGGCACCAAAGGCCGTCCCAGAGAAGTCAAAGCCGGTAGTTCAAGGGAGAGCGTTTGTCGTGACCTCCCAAAAAGTGAGGAACCCGAACAAAGTCATCACGGGTAAGGTAATCATAAACTCTAGCAAAGTTTATACCTTATTTGATATAGGTTCTACCCATTCTTTTATTTCTCCTACTTGCGCTCAACGTTTAAATTTAACTCTAGAGAAATTAGACTTTGACTTATCTGTTGAAACTCCGTTGGGAGAAACCTTTATTACATCCACTATTTATAAGTCTTGTTTGATTCAAATCGGCAACGACACGTTACCTGTCGATCTTATCTCTTTGAAAATACTTACATTCGATGTGATTTTAGGAATTGATTAATTAACTACTCATCATGCTAAAATTGATTGTTTTTGTAAGGTTGTTAGTTTTCATATTCCTAACCAACCTATTATGCGAATTCAAGCAACCAAACCACTAAAGTCAATCACTGTTATATCAAGCCATAAAGCTATTCATTTATTAAAAAATAGATGTCAAGCTTTCTTAGCCCATGTCACGAATTTAAACAAAAATACGTCAGATTTGAATGATATTTCTATTGTTAATAAATTTCTTGACGTATTCCCTGAAGAACTTCCTGGCCTACCCCCAGAGCGTGAAATTGAATTTTATATAGACCTTGAACCCGGTACAAAACCCATTTCCAAAGCCCTATATCGAATGGCTCCTATTGAACTTCAGGAGTTAAAAACCCAACTGTAAGAATTATTAGACATCGGTTTCATTCTTCCTAGTACGTCTCCTTGGGTGCTCTTGTTCTATTCGTAAAGAAGAAAGATGGAAGTATGCGACTTTGTATTGACTATCGGGAGTTGAATCATGTCACCATCAAAAATAGGTACCCGTTGCCTCGCATTGATGACTTGTTTGACCAATTGCAAGGAGCTAAATTCTTTTCAAAGATCGATCTTCGTTCCGGATATCATCAGTTAAAGATTAAAACTGATGGCATTCTAAAGGCTGCTTTCAGAACTTGGTACGGGCATTACGAATTCTTAGTTATGCCTTTTGGATTGACTAATGCTCTTGCTGCCTTCATGGATATGATGAACCGAGTATTCAAAGAATATTTGGATCACTTTGTGGTCGTCTTTATTGATGACATCCTCATTTACTCCAAAAGTCGTGAAGATTATGAGAAACACTTGAGGCTGATACTCCAAAAGTTTTGTGAAAACAAGCTTTATGCCAAGTTGAATAAGTGCGAGTTCTGGCTCGAGGAAGTAGAATTTCTTGGGCACGTGATATCAAATCATGGAATATCTATTGACCTGACAAAGATTGAAGCAATTCAAAGCTGGGAGTAACCTAAGTCAGTGACCGAAGTACGTAGTTTTCTGGACTTAGTTGGTTATTATTGGAGATTCGTGGAAGGATTTTCTCGAATCGCTACTCCATTAACTCAGCTGACTCGAAAAGATACAAACTTTGGTTGGAGCGAGGAATGTGAGAAGAGTTTTTGAGAACTCAAGAGGAGACTCATTTTTGCACTTGTTCTAACAATACCATCTAGTTTAGAGGGATTTGTCATCTACAGTGATGCTTCAGGCAGAGGGTTAGGATGTGTTCTCATGCAACATGGGAAAGTCAAAGCCTATGCCTCACGACAACTCAAAAAATATAAGAGGAATTATCCTACTCATGATCTAGAGTTGGCAGCAGTCATTTTTGTACTAAAGATCTGGAGGCATTACCTGTATGGGGAGAAAGTGGAGATCTATACAGATCATAAAAGCCTCAAATATTTCTTCACCCAAAAGGAACTCAACATGAGACAACGACGTTAGCTCAAACTGTTGAAAGATTATGATCACACCATTCAATACCATCCTGGAAAAGCGAACGTGGTAGCTGATACGTTGAGTAGAAGATCATATGCGGGTACGAGTGCGATATTGTCAACGCAAAAGCCCATTTTGTATGACTTACAAAGGATGGAGATAGAGTTAAAGACTCTAGGGACCCACGTGATGATGTCAAATATACGAGTAGAACCGAATTTAATCGATAAAGTTAAAGTTGCTCAAGCTACGGACCTGGAGATGATGCGTATGAAGAAGAAAGTGCAAGAAGGTGTTATTCCGGAAGCAAGAATCGATGAAGAAGGAATACTTCGAGTCAACTCCAGACTTTGTGTTTCTAATGACCCTAATTTAAAGTATAAAATCATGATGGAGGCGCACAACACACCGTTTGTAATCCATCCTGGGAGTACCAAAATGTATCATGATCTTCGACATACATTTTGGTGGAGCAATATAAAGAGAGAGATAGTAGAGTTTATCTCAAGGTGTCTAATGTGTCAACGTGTCAAGGTGGAGCATTAAGTGCCAAAAGGACCATTGCAACCACTTAAAATTTCAAAATAGAAGTGGGAGCACATTACCATGGATTTCGTTACTGGTCTTCCCAAGGTTTCTCAAGGCATAGATACGATTTGGTTCATTGTTGATAGATTGACCAAGTCTGCCCATTTCTTACCTATACGAGAAACTTATACACTTGAACGTCTTGCTCATATATACATAAATGAGATTGTAAGACTGCATGGTGTGCCAGTATCCATAGTTTCTGATCGAGACCCAAGATTCACTTCACGGTTTTGGGTTAGTTTGTACAAAGCTATGGGCACAAATTTGCAATTCAGTTCTGCTTATCATCCTCAAACGGACGGGCAGTCAGAGAGGACTATTCAAACTCTTGATGATCTATTAAGAGTCTGTGTCCTTGACTTCAAAGGAAGTTGGGACAAGTTCTTGCCATTAGTGGAATTCTCCTACAACAATAATTATCAAGCAAGCATCGGTATGGCTCCATTTGAGGCGTTGTATGGATGCAAGTGTCGTGATTATTGAATTAGTTCATGATTATTGAATTAAAACTAAGAATCCACACTTGAAATAACATTAAAAGAAAAAATAAGAGTAGAGTAAAGAATTGAATCTGTTGTCAGCAAATCTCCATCTTTCTCAAGCTCCTGCACTTGATCTTCAATGGTCTTCAAGTTGCTTCAATCTCCAAAACTATTTAGAACTAGTGTTTTGATATAATTTACTCTAATCTAATCTAATGGAATCTTATTTCTCCTCTAATCTCTCCCATCTCACCTAATCCTTATTATTCTCCTCCTTTTATAAGCCTTTTTACATGTCTTTAAGTCCTCTTGGAAGTCCTTGAGTCAATTGGATCGAAAACAATCCTTCCCGAACTCAAATTTGGCCAAAAACCACTTCTTTTATCGTTGCACTCTCTGCTCAAGGGGTCCTTACTCTATCTAGCAATTTGCTATATACATTTTACGTGGGTTTTACTAAGGAAAAGCCCACCCTGGCGGGCATCATTTTCCTGTCACGGCATCCTCTGGTAAAACGGCCATAACTTTTGATCCGGGAGGAGTTACGGGGCCTGTCACCTATCAAATCAAAGATATCATCGAGCTCTACAACTTTCAGTGGATTGAGAAATATTCTAGCCGAATGAAGGTTGAAATTGGGCTGGAAGTGACTGCTATGCAAATGACCACCCAAAACCATGACGTTCGACGTCCGTTGGTATAACGATCATAACTCTTGCATCCGAACTCCGATTAGAATGATTCAAGATGTTTCGGAAAGATAAGAAGACGCTCTACAATGTAAGCCAAGTTCCAAGCCAAAAACATTAAAGCCCAAATGATGTCCGATTTGGTTTTCTTTGCATTTTCTTTGCTTTTCCTTACCAATAATCGCTCACACCGCTCCCAAACGTATAACCTACAAAATGAACACAAAATGCATGAAAAATAACTAAAACACATGAATATAAGTAACTAATTCAAGTAAAAGATATCGGATAAGTGTATATAAAATCCACTTATTAAATACCCCCAAACTTAAACCGTTGCTTGTCCCCAAGCAACACAACATAATGCAATGCAATGCAATGAAATGCAACTATTCTATATGCCTACAAATCCAAAGCAAGATTTGATAGAATCAAATCTATTCACTTTCGACCTTAGAGCAATCAAGCAAACACGACAATACTTCATATCAAAACCAATCAACAATTTCCTACCAATCATCAAGTCTTAAACTGTTATTATTTGTATAAATATGCGTGTGTGCTCCACAACAATGTTAATCGATATAAAATCAAATTTAACACATAACAAGTCTCTTTGAAGGCATCATATAAAGTGTAAACTCAAGAAATCCAAAAATAAGCTAGATCCAACTAAAATCAAACAATTACCAATATCGAGGGTCAACATGGGATACTTATGCTTTATTTTTCATATACGGGGGCTTTTTTCTCTTATTTCCCGTTTTATTCTCTTTTTTTCTTTTGGTTTATATACACATAGCTATGCAATGTCTTATTCCCTTAGGCTTTTCAATGCTACCTTAACGAAGCTTTCACCAACAACTCTGCACCATTAAGACCTTAGGGCGCTAAGTGTAAAGACAATCCCCTCGGGCATACTTACTCAAGTAACAAAGGCCACAAAACTAGACACGCACGCCACGGTATTTATTCATACTTTTTTTTTCTTTTTTTCTTTTTTTCTTTTTTTCTTTTTTTTACAACATCGCTTATATACCCCAAATATTCCCCCAAACTTAGGTTCTTGTCTAACTTTAGCCCTCACTACTTATTCTTGTCATTCTTTCATTCACACTAACATTATCCTTTAGAGTCCCATTATGTATCAATTTAAACTCAATCAATCACAAGTTGTTTTTACTGTGCTATCCTTATTATACCAGTTTCAAACAGAAAAAAGATTTAATTCATAACAAGAAATCACACCAAAGCTCTAATAATTTGTACTATACTTGTCTACTCAATTCCAATCTCATCATTGGCCAAAATAAACTGAACTATCTAACAGCTGGAATAATGCAAGATGAACAGAATAACTAACTATTATTTTTGAATTTTTGATTTGATTTTTTTTTTAATAATAAACCTAAACTAAATTAACAACATATGCAAAATAACATAACATAAACATGAAACTACACATGCAATAATGAACTAAACTAAACTCCCCCAAACTTAGCAATTACAATGTCCTCATTGTAAGAATATAGCGATAAGTAGAAGAGAACTTCCCTGTAATCAGCTAAGCGTTAAGTGATGGTGGCGATGGCGGCGACGATCATTTTCCTATCCATTGAACCTCCAATACCTGCAATGAAGAGAGACAACATGGATTAGATTATAAGCGAGCTTAATAAACAAATTAATTCCTATCTATTAAATAAACTAGTAAAGCATATAAATATAAAAATTCCTGGGTTGCCTCCCAATCAGCGCTTGATTTATAGTCTTTCAGCCTGACTTTGTTTGGTCAATGCTATCCAATTCCTCTTCAAAAGTTGAGAAACTCTCCATCCATTGGAAATAATATAGCTTTTGGTAGGTTCCCATTTACGATGACCATTGCATTAAAGTCACCTAGCATGCTTTGTTTAGATAAGATCACATTCAAGAACGTCCAACATCTAGGTGTTTTCTCCATTGTGTCTGCGAATAAATTATGGCATTGAGGATTGTCAGACACAACAATCTCTTCTTCTATCTTCTCCAGCTCATTGCACCATGGCTTCGAAGTTGTACTCGCTATTACGTCACAAGGAGTATTGCCAATGGCATGACTACCAATCGGACAAGGTTTTGCAAATCCAACCGGATTCTTGAACTGTGGAGGAGAAGTCACTTGAGGCATACATAACATCGACTCATCATCGTTGGTTCTCACAATTAGTTCTTCACCGACCTTGTTGTCATTATCCCCACTTGTCTCCTCTTTTTCAACATCTCGAGGCTCATCCAGTTGTAGATTTGGTTCGGGTTCTCCGTCAATTTCGTCATCCATGTCATAAAGCCAAGTGTTTGGAGGAAGGTTGTTTACGGCTTTGGTCATTTGCTCTATCTGATCCGCAAGATTTTGAATTGACCTCACTTGATTACTCATCTGATCCGCAAGATTTTGAATTGACCTCGCTTGATTAATCTCTCTCTCCTCGAACTTGGACCACAATTCCTCCAACCTTGAATTTTTTGTTTCAGTCTCGGAAGCCATGTATTGAGGACCATTGGTTGAGGTTGTGACATGTTGTTCCATCCATTTATTAAAATTTTGGGTTGACAGCTCTTGGTTAATCCTCATCTCCTCTAGGTGTGATATTCCCTTCAATATTACATCCCTCAGATTTGGCTTTTCTTCTTGTGGCAATGAAGGTGGACATGAAAATTTCGGTGTGTATGTTGGATTTGAAGTGTAGTAATGGTCTTCATAAGTATAACTTTATGACGAGCCAGGGTGATACCCCCAAACTTGATCATAATTATCATATGCATACTGATTGAGGTAGTTACCACCATACTGTACCGGCCCATGATGGATTGTGCATTGATTACTAGGGTGATTGCTAGCACAATAGCCACACGTAACTGCCATCCTTCGACTCTGTTGGGCTGCGATACCGTCCAACTTCCTCGAAAGTTCTTCAATCTTTGCTGACATTGCAGAAAGTGTCGCGAGTCTGTCAATCTCCATTTCCCTTGGTTGAGTTATGTTCGTGTATGGCCATTGATACGCAAAGTCGTCCATGGTACCTGAAAAGAGAGAAATATAGGAAGAGAATTAAAAATAAAAATAAAAATGTTTAAATTAAGACTAATTTGATTGAAATTAATATTGGTAAAAAATATTAAACTAATTCCCCGGCAATGGTGCCAAAAACTTGTTGGGTAAAATCTAATTACGCACAACACGCAAGTATACGTGGTCAACAAGTAATAAAGTGATAAGTTGAGTATCGTTCCCACAGAGAATTAGTTAATAAAAATCACCAAGTACTAACCCGTAACCAACTCAATCTTATTTAAACGAATGAATTTCAAATTATATAAATTAAACTACTATTAAATTCCACTAATTAAATTAAGACTATGGAGATTTTATATCACAACTTTACTTATTGCTTCATTTAAGTTAACACACTTCTCATCAATTATTCTATATCCCGAATTGTTAATCAAGAACACTAAAGTAGTATTAACCACCTCTCGATGCACTAATACCGTATTAACGTCAATCCACAATTAAGACAGGAATCCGTTAAACACCTTAATCAACTAACCCACTATATCTCTATGTGAATTACAATTAAAGAAGGTTTAAGAACAAGTTCTCTATCCGATTACATGCGGTGTCAAGCATATCTCTACCTTAACACTCATCAAGTTTAAGCTACTAACAAAATCCTGAACACATGCTATCATGATCAGATTTAAATCTATAGATTATCACGGTAATTGATGGCCAATCAATTAAACAATTAAGTCCAAATCATAATAGACAATCCTCTCAATAGAACATAATAATCGATAATGAAACATATTAACATAAACTTCACAATAAGATCCATTGTAATCTCAAACAAAGAATTAGTTCATGATTATTGAATTAAAACTAAGAATCCACACTTGAAATAACATTAAAAGATAAAAATAAGAGTAGAGTAAAGAATTGAATCATTGTCGAAATCTCCATCTTTCTCAAGCTCCCCGCACTTGATCTTCAATGGTCGCTGTTTCTTCAATCTCCAAAACTATTTAGAACTAGTGTTTTGATCTAATTTACTCTAATCTAATCTAATGGAATCTTATTTCTCCTCTAATCTCTCCCATCTCACCTAATCCTTATTATTTTCCTCCTTTTATAAGCCTTTTTACATGTCTTTAAGTCCTCTTGGAAGTCCTTGAGTCAATTGGATCGAAAACAATCCTTCCCGAACTCAAATTTGGCCAAAAACCACTTTTTTCGCTGCATCTCTTCAAGGGGGTCTAGGCTTGTCAAGAGTCACCCGTGGCGGTCCTTCTCGTCTAGCAAATTGCTATGCCTGCCCCCAGGGTTTTACTAAGGAAAAGCCCGCCCCGGCGGGCATCATTTTCCTGTCACAGAATCCTCTGGTAAAACGGCCATAACTTTTGATCCGGGAGGAGTTATGGGGCCTGCCACATATCAAATCGAAGATATCGACGAGATCTACAACTTTCTGTCTTTGAGGATTGAGAAATTCTAGCCGAATGAAAGTTGAAATTGGGCTAGAAGTGACTGTTATGCAAATGACCACCCAAAACCATGACGTTCGACGTCCGTTGGTACAACGATCATAACTCTTGCATCCGAACGCCGATTAGAATGATTCAAGATATTCCGAAAATCTAAGAAGACGCTCTACAATGTAAGCCAAGTTCCAAGCTAAAAACATTAAAGCCCAAATGATGTCCGATTTGCTTTTCTTTGCATTTTCTTTGCTTTTCCTTATCAATAATCGCTCACACCGCTCCCAAACGTATAACCTACAAAATGAACACAAAATGCATGAAAAATAACTAAGACACATGAATATAAGCAACTAATTCAAGTAAAAGATACCGGATAAGTGTATATAAAATCCACTTATCACGTTTGTGATTTAATTCAAATAGTATCCTTTCCATTCTCCTATAAATAGGATGCTTAGTTTAGAATTGAAAATCACACCAGAATCAAAAAATTCTTCTTCTATAATATTGAGCGTATTTCTTTAAAGTTTTAGGAAGCTTTGAGTATAGAAAACAGTGAAAGTTTTCTTCAAGAATATCTCCGCTATACCAGTTGGAATACTCTCCTTTTTAAGGTAAGGGATATTATTTTTGTTCAATATTTATATGAAATAATATTTTCTTCCATACTCTGTAATATGTAAGTTATATTATTTTTGTTTCAGATTCAGAATTAGTAGAATATCCTTTATATTTGCGCTTCATTCAATATCTTTTCATGAAAATTTTATTTTGAGCATTCTTGATAAGTTTTAACCTTTTCATGCCGGAGTACTATTCACGGGATACTATTTACTAGGGTACTATTCACCCGGGGTCCTATTCATGACAAAAATTGATTTCTTTTTAGTCCAAATTATTTTTGATATAATATTATTCTTGAATTTTACTCCACGGAGTATCATGTTGACAATTTGGACATTATTAAATTCTGAATAAATTAAATTATAAATCTTTAAAATTTATCATTTGTTTTCATTTAATTGAATTCTTATATCATTGTCATCATCCTCATACTTATATTGTTACGAAAGTCATCTTTGGGCCGTAGTGCATAGATGAACTATTGATTGGTATGATTATGACCAGGGATCATTCGGTAATCATGACCCTTAATGTTACAAATGATGTGGTAAAAGTTCTCATTGACCCGTAGTTCATTGATGGACAGTTGTTGGCATGATCATGACCATTGATGATTACATGAATATCCTTGGCCCGTAGTGCATGGATAATTCGTGGACGTGATACTAATAAATATCCTTGGCCCGTAGTGCAGGGATGATTCGATGATGTGGTTTATTTATTAAGCTGAGTCTCAGCGATAAAATTGATGATAAACTTTTTAAATCGTAGAAGATAGTAGATATCATGCTCTACTTGACTCTTCTAATGGATTCCTTGTTCCGTTGCAGTTAAACTTGATGTTTATTGTATTTTATCAGTTTAGCACTGTTGAAGGCTAACGATAATTTATTATGCATTATCTTAGTCATAATATATTTCTTACTGGGCTAGTTGAGCTCACCCTTTTGCTTTCATTGTTCTCTTCAGGAAATGAGAACGTAGCCTGAACTAGTCGGGAAACGGAGTGATGGTCCGAGATGGTTGTTTTAGTAGTCCTCACTATTTAGTGTGATAATAAATGTAATGAGGATTGAATTTGAGTTTGGATATTGTCTATGAGATAATATTCGTGTAAAAACTCAGCTATATTTTGTCGTATTTTACATGACAGTTGTATTAATTAAGTTTGTATTTGAATTCTATACCATGTATTTGGAGATTCAAAATGGGTGATATATACCTATTTTGGGGGCGTCACATTTTAAACTTATTTATACATCAAAAACATAATATTTACTGATTATATAAACACCCCACCCCTACCCTTACCCCTACTCCAACCCCAATCCCTACTCCTATCCCAACCCCAACCCCAACCCCTACCCCTACCCCAGCTCCACACCCACCCTCACCCCAACCCCAACCCCAACTCTAAAAAAGTAATATTTTCTTATTATGTACACTCCCACTCCGCCCACCCCCACCACAACCCAACGGCCAACCCATCCCAAAAAATTAATATTTTCTGATTATGTATATTCTCCCACCCCGCCCACCCCCAAGAATAAAATTTGTCGTGTTGAACCATTAATTTTATAATTGAAGTTTATTACTATTATTAATTGCAACTATGTTTAATTGCAGGCAACAAAGCTCCCCCTGAGTTGGAATTTGAAGCAATGGAGGAGAAGAGAGAACAATATTATAAACTCTGAATTTTTTTTTCTGACATTTTTCTTTCTTGCTTGAACTGATTACATAAGGGTGTATTTGAGCTTTGGATAATTTTGAAACTGTTAATCCTATTTAACTCCTTATATAATTATGTTTTGTGTTTGTGCTTTATTGCTTGGTTCCATTGTCCATCAAGTATCATTATATATACAAAGGAGTATGAAATGGATCTATCTCCAAGAATTTTGTTTACAAATATCATATGTGGATGATTGGAAGGCGGCTCTGTGCTGACTTTCTACTTTAGTTGCATATGAATCTCAGGGAATTTAACAGCAACATGGATTAAGTGGGGTATATTTTGCTCTTTTGCACGATGCCCTTGCAGACCATTGAGTATCCTTGGTAATACCCCAATATTTGTTGGTCAACGTGATTTTCCTCACCCATTTATTACCGCCCATTGAAATCCGTCTGGGCCTTTTCTTGACTCTCTCCCTTAATTAGTCCCATTCGGCTATAAAAAGGAAGGCTAAGGAAGAAGAAAAATGCACCAACACAAAACAACAGCAGCAACAATTATATACTCACATCTGAGAGTTTAAGGAGAGAAAGAGAAAAAAGCTTTTGTAAAACTTTAAAAAAATAGAGATAAATATAGTTTAAATAAAAGGGGGTTTTATTTGGGTTCCATCACAAAGTTATTGTGGTGAAGTAATTTGGGTTTGTACTCAAATTAAGATATCTTTGTATTCTCTCAGATTATTCTAGTGAATTGTTCGGAGTTTGTCCCATGGTTTTTACCTCTTAGTTTTAGAGGGTTTTCCACGTAAAATATTGGTGTCTCGTGGTTGGATATTTCTCTACTTATTATTTTCTGCATGGTTATTATTTTGGTGGAACTACGAATTTAATCTATTTGGCGTGTCCTAATATTTTATCTATTCAATTTATCAAAGACAACAGTATTTTGGTGGTGATTTTTTCCCAACAACTAGTATCAGAGCTAAGGTTATTTTCTCGGTTGTTTTTGATAAATTTTATGGAGGAATCAGTCGGAGCCATGATTAAATTGACTTCTTTAAATTTTTTGACCTGGAAGCCCAGAATGGAGGATATCCTTTATTGCAAGGATATGTATGATCCGTTGGAGCTCAAGGGAAATAAGCCCGCAGATAAGTCTGAGGCCGATTGGAATAAAATGAATAAGAAGATTATTGGTCACATCCGGCAGTGGATTGATCAAAGTGTATTCCACCATGTTTCGCTGGAGACGGATGCTCACACTTTATGGACAACACTAGAGTCTATGTACGAGAAGAAGAATGCTCAAAATAAAACTTGTGTCATTCAAAAAATTGTGAATCTAAAGTACAAGGACGGGAGCAGTGTGTCGGATCATATGAGTGAGTTCCAAGGTTTGGTGAACCAGCTGTCCGCCATGAAGTTGAATCTTGATGATGAGATTCAGGCTCTTTTGCTTCTCAGTTCGTTGCCAAACAGCTGGGAAACTTTGGTGGTGTCTCTAAGCAATTCAGCTCCAGAAGAAAAAATGACTATGCAGATGGTCAAGGATAGTTTTCATAATAAGGAGACAAGGCGAAAGGAGCAAGGCGTAAATTTTGAGACACATGCTCTTGTCACAGAGAACAGGGCCAGAAGCAATTTTAGGGGATCTCACAAAGGAGATACAAGTCGCAGCAAAAGCAAAAATCACAGGAGCAAGTCAAAGACCAAATAAGGCGAAACGTATAGATGCTTCCATTGTAATAAAGAAGGTCATTACAAGAGAAATTGCAGAATCTGGTTAGACAAGCAGAAAAATGGTGAGCAGAGAAAGGTTGAGGAGAAGAACACAGCAGCCACGGTCACTGAAGATGTTGTGATTCTTTCATTTGGGGAAGAAGAATGCTTGCATGTTGATGATCAGAAAGTTGATTGGGTGGTTGATACTGGTGCCTTGTATCATGCTACACCTAAGAGAGAATTTTTCACAATTTACAAAGCTGGAGACTTTGGGTACGTGAGAATGGGAAATACAGATCAGTCCAAGATTATTGGAATTGGAGATGTTTGCATTCAGACAGGTTTTGGTTGCACTGTTACCTTGAGGGATGTTAGAGACATTCCAGATTTGTTTCTCAACCTGATTTCTGGCATGGCCTTAGAAAGAGAAGGCTATGAGAATCACTTTGGTAGTGGAAAGTGGAAGCTTACCAAGGGCTCTATGGTGATTGCAAGAGGCGTTGCTTGTTGTTCGTTGTACAAGACTCATGTGAAGGTGTGTTCTAGTGAGTTGAATGTAGTTGAGGATGATTCTTTGCCAAACTTATTGCACAAGAGGCTTGGCCACATGAGTGAGAAAGGGTTGCAATTACTAGCAAAAAGGTCACTCATTCCTTTTGCTAAAAGTACTGTTTTAAGCCCTTATGATTGTTATTTGTTTGGGAAACAACATAGAGTTTCTTTTAGTAGTTCAGCTAAAAGAAAATCAGAGCTACTAGAGAGAGTATATTCTGATGTATGTGGACCCATTGAGGTTGAGTCTTTGGGTGGAAATAGGTACTTTATTACTTTTATTGATGATGCTTCGCGAAAAGTGTGGGTATTTTTGTTGAGAACAAAAGACCAGGTATTCCAGCATTTTCAGAGTTTTCATGCTATGGTTGAAAGGTAGACGTGTCTTCATAGTGACAACGGAGGGGAATATACTTCTAAAGAGTTTGCTAAATATTGCAGTAAACATTACATTCAGCATGAGCAGTCTGTTCCTGGTACTCCACAACATAATGGTGTGGCTGAGAGAATGAACCGCACTATTATTGAGAGAGTGCGATGCATGTTGAGAATGGCTAAACTGCCTAAGTCATTCTGGGGTGAAGCCGTCAGATCGCTTGCTTACCCGATTAATAGATCTCATCAAGACCATTGGATTTTAAATTCCAGAAAATTTTTGGAGTGGTAAAGATTTGTCTTATTCTTATTTGAGGGTATTTGGGTGCAAGGCTTTTGCACATATCCCCAAGGAACAAAGATCAAAACTTGATGACAAGTCTACTCCATGTGTATTTGTTAGCTATGGAGATGCAGAGTTTGGATACCGATTATGGGATCCAGTGCAAAGAAAATTATTCAGAAGTAGAGATGTGGTGTTTCATGAGCACGAGAATTATGAGCATTCTGATAATGCTACACGACCCGTAGATAATAATAGAGTTCCAGATCTCACGGAGTTCCTTCTCCAAAGATGTAATGTCACAGTTGGAGAAGGAGGTTAGAATGAAGATATGGTAATCGATACGAGACATTGCGATGGTGATGGGTCGAGATGCGTAGGAGTGTTGATCGGGGGAGCAACTCGATATTGAAGAACCTCACCGAGAAGATCCACTAGAGAATATGTGCCATCAGTCAGATATCCTTCATCTGAATATCTTTTAGTTGCTGAGGAGGGGGAGCCAGAGGATTTTCAGGAAGTCAAGACTCATAAGGAGAAAAGCAGATGGTTGAGATCTATGCAGGATGAGATGGATTCTTTGCACAAGAATCACACCTATGAGTTGACTACACTTCCGAAGGGCAGGAAAGCATTAAAGAACAAATGGGTGTTTAAGTTTAAGAAGGATGGTGAAAAACTAGTGAAGTACAAGGCTCGATTAGTCGTCAAGGGTTTTGCTCAAAAGCAAGGTATTGACTTCAATGAGATTTTTTCTCCAGTTGTGAAGATAACTTCTATTAGAGTAATGTTAGGGTTAGTAGCTAGTATGGATCTTGAGCTTGAGTAGTTGGATGTGAAGACTGCTTTTCTTCATGGTGATTTGAAGGAAGAAATCTACATGGAACAGCCAGAGGGATTTGAAGTTAAAGAGAAAGAACACTTAGTCTGCAAGTTGAAGAAAAGTTTGTACGGCCTGAAACAAGCCCCAAGGCAGTGGTACATGAAATTTGATTCATTTATGGTGGATCAAGGTTACAGTAGAACAGTTGTAGATCATTGTGTGTATGTTAAAAGGTTCCCGGATGGTAACTTCGTTATTCTGTTGCTATATGTAGATGATATGTTGATAGTTGGGCAGGATGCTGATATGATTCGCAGGCTCAAGGGAGAGTTGTTTAAATAATTTGATATGAAGGACTTAGATCTAGCTAAACAGATTTTGGGTATGAAGATTGTTCGTGACAGGAAAGCCAAGAAGTTGTGGTTGTCCCAAGAAAAGTATGTTGAGCGGGTGCTTGCAAGGTTCAACATGGGTGATGCTAAACCAGTTAGCACACCACTGGCTAGTCACATTAAGTTAACAAAGTACATGTGTCCTTCTACCAAGGAAGGGAGAGATGATATGGCAGCAGTTCCCTACTCCTCTATTGTATGGAGTCTTATGTATGCAATGGTTTGTACGCAGCCAGATATTGCTCATGCAATTAAGGCCAGGAGCGGTATTTGTCAAATCCTGGCAGAGAACATTGGGAAGTAGTTAAGTGGATTCTCAGATACTTGAAAGCTACTTCCAGTTTATGTTTGGATTTTGGTGGTACGAGTCCAGTCTTGGAGGGTTTTACAGATGCAGACATGGCAGGTTCTGAAGAGAAGAAGTCTACTTCGGGGTATTTGTTTACTTTTGCATGGACAGCAGTATCATGGCAATCCAAGTTACAAAAGTGTGTTACTTTGTCTACAACTGAGTCAGAATACATTGCTGCTACTGAATCAGGCAAAGAGATGTTGTGGTTAAAATGGTTTCTACAAGAGTTGGGTTTAAAACAAGATGAGTATGTGGTTTATTGTGATAGTCAGAGTACAATTGACTTGACTAAGAATGCCATATATCATAATCGGACCAAGCATATTGATGTTCGTTATCACTGGCTTCGTGAAGTGATGGAAAAGGAATTGATGAAAGTGAAGAAAGTTAATACCGACGAGAATCCCTCAGACAAGTTGACAAAAGTTGTCACTCGCGACAAGCTGGAATTTTGCAAGAAATTGGCCGGGATGGACTCCAAGTGACGGGGTCACAAATATTACCTCCTCTAATGGGTTCGGAGGGGTAGATTGTTGGTCAACGTGATTTTCCTCACCCATTTATTACCGCCCATTAAAATCCGCCCAGGCCTTTTCTTGACGCTCTCCCTTAATTAGTCTCATTCGGCTATAAAAAGGCAGGCTAAGGAAGAAGAAAAATGCACCAACACAAAACAACAGCAGCAACAATTATATACTTTCATCCGAGAGTTTAAGGAGAGAAAGAGAGAAAAGCTTTTGTAAAGCTTTAGAAAAATAGAGAGAGAAAGATAGTTCAAATAAAAGGGGGTTTTATTTGGGTTCCATCACATAGTTATTGTGGTGAAGTAATTTGGGTTTGTACTCAAATTAAGATATCTTTGTATTCTCTCAGATTATTCTAGTGAATTGTTCGGAGTTTGTCCCGTGGTTTTTACCTCTTAGTTTTAGAGGGTTTTCCACGTAAAATATTGGTGTCTTGGATATTTTTCTACTTATTATTTTCTACATGGTTATTATTTTGGTGGAACTACGAATTTAATATGTTTGGCGTGTCCTGATATTTTATCTATTCAATTTATCAAAGACAACAGTATTTGGGTGGTGATTTTTTCCCAACAATATTGATGTCTTCTCTGATAAAGTTTTGGTTTGTGATGTGGTTGTGCAGTCAACCATTTATAAGAGATGATGATGGTGATAGAAGGTTGGGAACTGCTAGACATACTCAAAGACTCCCCCCGACATGATGACAGAGAACGGAGGCGATTTGAGGAGAATATTTTAATATCACAAGATGATGCAAAACGTATAAGAGAAGATTAATTTCGTGATAGGAAGCGTGAAGAACTAGATGGGTGTTGAGTCATGATATTTTATGTACCTTGGGTCGAGTTACTTGGTTAATCTACCATGTCATTTCAATTGGGTCCTCTTTATTCGGTCGGGTCAGTGGGATGACCCAGCGGACATTTAAATATCTTCACTTGGGTTTTGACCAGTGATGATGACAAAGATAATGGTTAACTGATATCCTACATCGCATTAATGAGGATTGGACAGTCAGCCAGCAGTGGACAAAGGGGATGGGATCAACATGTATGCAGTAGATGGTGTCAGGAGGGTCGGTTGCACGCAAAACTGGGCTAGAGAGTATAATATAGCAAGGAAGTCTTCAAGCAAAAGGTAACTGATATTTTATCTCTCTCAATACACTAGATATTTTATCCTCCATTGTTAACCCTTGTGATCGCTTCAGATCGAATTTCATGCTCGAAAGCTATCCCCGACGATCGGCCGCCAAGCTTTTGGTGTTGACCGTGTTTAGTGTGCAGGACTAGGTCGTCTTACGTGATTGGGACGTGGCAGAAGATCTTGGCGTTAACATTGGCGCTAGAAGGAGGGCTGTGTTCTAGTGTCCTTGAGTTTTCAATCATAAACTTTCAGTTATTCTACGTCGAAAGATGGTGAGGAGTAGAACTGTCACACCGGAGGGACAGCCGATGGCTGTGAGTTCGTCTTTGCAGCGTATTTCTGCCAAGGATCGTTTGGGTCCTTTAAAGAGTGCGCATGACAGCACGGTTTCCAAGAGTGATTCAGGGGTTCTCGTTTGAGAGCCCATAGTAAAGCTAGAAGGAGGTTAGTCTTTGCTGCTGACAAGGAGCGTGATCATGGCCAAATACGGAGCAGATCCTTCGGACGGCAGAGCTGGAGCAGATACTTCAGATGGCGGAGCTGGAGCAGATGCTTCGATGGCGGAGCTGGAGCAGATCCTTCGGATGGCGGAGCTGGAGCAGATGCTTCGAATGGCAGAGCTGGAGCAGATACTTCAGACGGCAGAGCTGGAGCAGATGCTTAGGATGGCAGAGCTGAAGGACGAGGCGTCCAATTATGTCCAGTCTAAAAGACATAGTAAGCTTAAAGATGGACAACCACGAGTTGGAAAGCAGTCTATACACTTTGAAAATATGTCTCGATGCAGTCCTCAGGATCAAAGAAGACCCAGAAGCCATATTTCTAAAGATCCGAAGAGGGTACCTCACCTTAGGGGTTCTTGGGGTTATGGCACAAGCAGTTTAAGAGGATGTTCACTAGAGAGTATGGAGAAGGCATTCCGTCTTGAGTGTTCTCAGTAGGCGGTGAGGAAGGGCTCAAAGATCGGCTGCATCAAAAGCCATACTCTTGAGAGGCCGAGGAAGGCACTCTACCCTATCAGTTCTCGGGATTATGGTCAAAGCAGACGAAGCACAGTGACAGAAAGTTTCACCAAAGTAGATCCAGAAGTCACACTCCCGAGAATCTACTGAGGGCACACCGCCCTGTGGGTACTTGTCTTCAGAGAAATCCATCTAAAGCTGCAAAAGACCGGACCGTTCAGAAGAAGCTTTGAGGAGTTTTATGTTCCAATCGGTAGAAGTAGTGTTCATGAATGCTGTGTGCAGACAGATATTCTACTTCGGATAATCAGTGCATCAGGTTGTCAGGTTCAGATTCAGCATAAACGATTCACTTTTTCACAATTAATCTTCTTTCTATTTGTCCTAAATTCACAATGGTGTAAGGAAGATAGGGGGGGACTCGCTGACCATTTGATGGTAGCCTTTTTGGCAGGTGGTCCTTATGAATTTGTCAGGCCCTTCGTGGTAGGCCAACTTCATCGGTGTAAGGAGGACGGGGTGGACTCGCTGACCATTCGATGGTAGCCTTATCGGCAGGAGTGTCCTCATGGGTTTGTTATACCCCGCATGGTAAACAAATTCCATAGTCCTTTTAATATTGTTTTACCGCAAGTGGTAAACAATATGCACCGAAGTAAGGAGCTTCGGTCGGACTTGCTGACCATTCGATGGTAGCCTTATTGTCAGGTGTGTCCTTATATCTTTGTTATACCCCGCATGGTAGACAAATGTCCTTATATCTTTGTTATACCCCGCATGGTAGACAAATGTCCTTATATACTTGTTTTACCCCGAGTGGTAAACAAGATCCCGATGGTGCAAGGAGGATCAGCCGAATTCACCTTATATATGATCTGTCTCACACTTCGGTAACGATAAGTATGCATTACTTTATTTTGTTCAAGTGTTGAGTTCGGATTATGTTATCATTGTTCTTAATTGTTATATAATTTGCTTGATTATTAATTAACAGTTTAAGATAAGAGGCACTTGTACAGTTTCAAAGTTGATTGATGCTGAATTATTGACAAGAAATGTTCACCCAGAGTAATAAGGCATGAAGTTGATATCTCATTAATATTAACTGTTCACAAAAAGTTAGGATTTTTGCAGAAAGTTCTACAGCTAAAGGTAAAGGGGAGGTCATCTTCTGGCTTCTTCCTTGTCATCATCGCCATCTAAAGAGTCTAGAAGAGATGGATCTATCTTGGCCACGACAAGCTTTTTCTTGCCTTTACTTCGACAGATTTCATATCCTTCGGCATACATATGGACGATCTCATCGTTCAGCTCGGTGGATGTCTTGGAGTTCTCAGAGTTCCTCTTCAAGCTTTTGACGATATGCTAGATGTCTTGCTTCTTTAGCGTGGATATTGATATTTTGCTTCGCCAAGCTCTGATTGGACTCGGCCAGATCTTCATTCTTCTTCTTCATTGTGATGACCCGATGAGTAGCCTTGGTCGTTTTCAGTTCTTCTTTGACCTTGTCGATATCCTTCCGGAGGCATTCATTGTTGAAGAGAGCAATGTCAAGATTGCTTCTTTCTTTTGCCAACGCAGACTTCAGAATAGCGTTCTCCCTCCGGGCGGCGTCCTCTTCGGCATCCTCTTCGGCTTCTTTGTATTTGGAATGGAGGCATCCAAGATATAGTTTTACTCAGAGATGACCATTATTAGTCAATCGATTCAATTGATGGGCGCTGATGTGAATGGATAAAGTCAAAATATCAAATTCCTTTAGTCCGGTATTTCATTCCTTCGTCCATCAGGTCTATGATGGAACTATTGTCGAACCGGTATTTCATTCTGTGGTTTGAGCTTCGGTAGTTAAAGGCGCTTTAGTTGGCACTTCTGTAGAGGTCGCCGAAGATGAACCCTTTGTGTTGTTATTTGATGTTCATCAGATGAGCCTCGGTAAGCTATATTTTGGGCCTTTATTGATCTTATTATAATTCTTTTTTCATTGGACCGATGCCATTTATACTCTTTCATTAAACATCCTGTTTAATAAAAGACTGGAGGGCAATGTTGGGTCATGATATTTTATGTACCTTGGGCCGAGTTACTTGGTTAATTTACAATGTCATTTCAGTTGGGTCCTCTTTATTGGGTCGGGTCAGTGGGATGACCCAGCGGACATTTAAATATCTTCACTTGGGTTTTGACCGGTGATGATGACAAAAATAATGGCTGACTGATATCCTACATTGCATTAATGAGGATTGGACAGTCGGCCAGCGGTGGACAAAGGGGATGGGATCAACAGGTATGCAGTAGTTGGTGTCAGAAGGGTCGGTTGCACGCAAAACTGGGCTAGAGAGTATAACATAGAAAGAAAGTCTTCAAGCAAAAGGTAACTGATATTTTATCTCTCTCAATACACTAGATATTTTATCCTCCATTGTTAACCCTTGTGATCGCTTTGTCTTGACTCACGCTCGAAGCTATCCTCCGACTAATCGAGTTCCAAGCTTTTAGTGTTGATCAGATTTAGTGTGTTGGATCAGGACGTCTTACGTGATTGAGACGTGGCAGAAGATCTTGGCGTTAACAATGGGTTTTCAGTAAAGGTATGTTTTTTTTAATTGTGTTGTGATGACTTTGCATCTGCCCTATAAACATGGTACAAAACTGTACGTACACTTTGTTTATCAAGCTTATGAGTTATGATTGTCCATGGATTCTATACATGAAACAATTTATGGGTGCTTTGAAAAGAGATGGCTCCAAAATCTTCTGCGTCACACTTGTTACCATTGTTCTTGGATTTCCTCTCCGTCTTTGAGTAGGAGAGTAATTAATCAGGATTAGCATAACCAAATGTGCTGAGAGAAGTCTCGGTGTTTGGCTTTTGGTCACTCTTTTACTTTTTCATAACCATGTTGGGGCCACTGCTCACTTTTCTACACCTTATCATAGCTTCAGTATGCCATGTATAACTAAATACATCTCTTTCTGTCATGCAAGGATCCTACCTTCAGTGCAGCATTCATACATGACCATGTTGGTAATCTTTTAATATTGCTAGCCTCTTGACAGACAGTTTGGCCTCTCAGGTTACCAATTTGGCATGTAGTTGAAGTAAATCAACTTTTCTCCCAACCTGTAACTTGTAGTTTAATTATTTCTCAATTGTGAATAACTTATCTGGCTTGAGGCATGTGTTGGCCGAAATAAGTCTTTTTAGATTCTGTTGTTGAGTTTATACACATATGATATACCTTTAAATTATATGAATGTTGTTGTTGTTGTTTGAGGATATATAGACCTCTTGCTTAAGGTTTATTTGATTAGGGGATCTTGTTAAGTTTTTATATTTTGATTATTCATTTAGGTGGAGGAGAGAGAGAGGGAGAAAGAGACGCAAAAGAGAAGGAAACTCAAAAGAGAGTATTTACCAGCAGCAGCCCCTACATCTCCTCTTACTATTAATCTGTCACAGTCCTATGATGGTAGAGAGAGAGAGGAGACCGAAAGACAGCCATGCCTCACCGTCCTGGTTACATTGAAGAGCCTGTCGTGAGAAATCATGGTAAAGAAGCAGCCAACAAGATGTACAGACCAGTATCCTAAAAAAATCAAATTCGTTCTTTTCAAGTCCAGTATGATAATGTGGTGAAAACTGTAATTAATGGCCGAGATAAAGACCACCGTTTTGAATTCTTCTCTCAATCTTTTGTTGAATAATCTTTTTGTTTTGAAAAACAAATACCGTTCTTAAAAGATTGTCATTTTAGAAAAAAAAAATTGTTCCAAAATGTTGGTCGTTTACAACTTTGTAGAAGAATAAATTATTTATTTTCCTATGTTACCTCTACCTTCTCTCATTATCCTAAGAAATTATCTCCCTTGTATTAATAGTTTTCAATTTTTCATAAAGGGATAGTGATGAAATTTTAAATAAATTTTAATAGTTAAATGGTAGTATTAAATGACTTTTTTAATCCATGTACAAAAATCTTAAACGAAAATCTTTTAAGAATGGAGGTAATAACTAATACCAAGTTCTGCATAGGTTGCAATTAGATTATATACGGGTAAAATGCAAATGTGACCACTGAACTTTATGTGTTTTTGGGTATTGAGCCCTTTTCTTTTGGTCAACGCAAACTGAGCCATTTTCTATTCGAAAATTTGGATATTGAGCCCCCAGGTGCCACATGTGCGTTGACCTGTCTATGTGGCACACGTGGCACCGATGACGTGGACATTTTTTCCATGTAGAGCTGCTTACCTGTGCATTTTCTAATTAATTGTTAAAAAACTTAGTTCCCCAAAAATCGAACCCAAAATCTCAATTTTGAAACTTTGACCATTAAACCACCTAAACTACATAAAACTTTCAATTATTTTAACAAAAGAATTAAGATTTATACTAAATCAATTCATTTCGATTGGATTAATGAAGCCGCCCCGCTCCGCTTCAATTTCTCGGCAAAGAAGCGGCTCCGATCGGATAACACGCTCCGGTGGACGTCCATAAACATCTTAAACCCATCACGCACCGTGATCGTGAGCTTCGCGTCCCCATACCCTAAACCCCAATCCATAAGGTTTCGAAATGGGGCTTCGGCCAAAACCCTAGAAACACATTTTTGCGCGCACCGGCGACACTCAATTGAGTATTTGGAGTCCCGGGTCTGCTCCTCCGACATCATTTCGAAGAGGGTGGTGCTGGGTCGGATCGGAATTGGCCGGCCGTCGACGGGGGAGTCCGAGAAAGGAGGTGGCGGAGGTGAGAGAGAAATCTTGGAGAGGGGAAGTTGGGTTTTGGATGGGGAAGGAGGAGAGAGAAAATAATCTGAGAGAAATCCTTGTTTTATCATTGTGGATACTTGTTGTTACTGTTGTTTCGATTTTTTGTTGTTGTTGATTTCGGAAGCCATTGATAACAGAGGAAGAAGAAGTGAGATTCACTGTGTGTCTGTGTGTAAGAGAGAAAGTGGGAATCCTAGAAAAAGAAAGAAGAAGAGAGAGGGAATCCAATAAGAGTCTGGTTTTGAGAGTGCTTTGGATCTGGTAGTAGACTGGTAGTGATTATTAGGGGGAAACTAAAATGGGGGCGGAAATTGATAATGAAGATTACAGTAGTAGTATAATAAACTATAAAAACGGATTCATTAAAACAATGTTGATTGTAGAATCCAATGAAGGGTTGTATTCCGGCTAGATTTTTAATCGGGATTGGAAAGGAAGATGCAAGGGGTGGATTTTGATGAAGGCTATTTTTTTCTTTTAATTTAATTAATGTTTTGTATTTTCAATTGATGTTATGTATTTATAATTATAAATATCTTCTTTAGATGAAATTTACTTATTTTGCAAAAATATTAATTATTTTTAAATTTTAATTTTAATTTTTCTAAAAATAATTTTTATAAATGAGTTTTCAATTATTAAAGTGGCTCACCTAAGTGTAATTTTTTAATTTGTGTAAATAATTTTATTAGTTTTTCTAATTGTGACTTTGTAATTTTTTTAAGTATCATTATTTTCTTATACACTTAGGAAAATAATAATAAATAAATAATAATAATAAATTATTATTATTAAAATAATAATAATAATAATAACAACAATAATAATAATAGTAGTAATAATAATATAATAATAATATCAATAATAAGAATAATAATAATAAATAATAATAATAATAATAATAATATTTATTTATTATTATTATTACTGTTATTGATATTATTATTATTAGTAGTACTATTATTATTATTATTATTATTGATATTATTATTATTATTATTATTATTACTGTTATTGATATTATTATTATTAGTATTGTTATTATTATTATTATTAGTACTGTTGTTATTATTATTATTATTATTATTATTATTGTTGTTGTTGTTGTTGTTGTTGTTGTTGTTGTTGTTGTTGTTGTTGTGGTGGTGGTTCTTGTGGTTGTTGTTATTGTTTTAGTTATGTACATAACAGATCTAAGGATAGGAGATTTGTTTTAATTTGGGAAAAATAATTTCTTCAGTTATAAATATTAATCCTTGTAAAATTATAGCAACTAGGCTTCTTTACTTAGTTGGTTATTGGTTCTAAGTTTTAAGCTAGAGGTTAAGAGTTCGAATCATGACAGCAACATTATTTTTGGGATTAAGTTCAATATTTATTCGTCACGTCAGCGTCCACGTGCAAAATAAAATAAAAAATATCCACGTCAGATCTGCAACGTGTGCCACGTAGGCGCCACGTATGCAGGTCAACGCACATGTGGCGCCTGGGGCTCGAAGTCCAAATTTTTTAATAGAAAGAAGCTCAATTTGCGTTGACCAAAAGAAAAAGACTTAATACCCAAAAACCCTTAAAGTTCAGTGGTTTACTTTGCATTTTATCCGATTATATACACGTGTATTATTCATATTCTCCACTACTAAAATCTATTATTATTATTATTATTATTATTATTATTATTATTATTTCCCTCATAAAGGAATCCACATTGATGAGAGAGACACAGTCCAATTATGCCACGACTCAAGTTGAACAACCCGGCCTATGCTGGGATTTAAATTGCGTAACATTATTTTTCAAAATAAACAACTTAATTTTTGTTTTCATTTATCCCAAAATAAATGTTGTATTTCAAAATTATACCTCTTCTGGTTATTTTAAAAATAGCAATTTTTTAGTTTTTTTGGAGCACCGAGTATATTATTAAATTAAAATACCAAAAGCTATGACTATCTACTAACCTCCGTAATATAATATATAATATAATAATATAATTATACAACCTTCTTAAATATTTGAAACTTATAAAATTAGTTCTTCTACTCCTATACTTAAGTACACCTTCTATTTCCTGTAAGGAACCCAGCTGCTACATTACGATCAGCTATAACATTACGATAAATATCCATTAAAGGTATAATAGTCTTTGTGTAATAATTGAGTCGGTTGGTTATCGTGTGTGTTCATTTTCCTTATGTTCTTTTTCGTAGTGTTCATTTTATTGTGTATAAAAGAAGCTATCTGTAATCAGTTGGGGTATGAAATGAATTTTTCTTCCTTCTGAACTTCTCTCTACTTCCTCTGAACTATTTCTCTCTCTCTCTCTCTAAATCTCTTCTTAGTCACAAATCTCCATAAATTGAGCTTAACTTAAGCTCGGTAAGGAATTTGATTATCCAAATCCTTACAAGTGGTATCAAAGCTTGCTACGATCAGTGGTTATGGCTACTAACAATCAGAGATTAACAAATCTAGAAACGAACCTTCAGGATTTGCAAATTCAATTGCAATCTTCAGTGGAGTCTCTGCAAAAAGGATTTGATGATAAGCTTGAGAAGCTAATGAAAGGAGTAGAAGCAATGTTGATAAAGACAAGGACGTAAGCAAGATAAGGAAAGCCCGATAAATACATGTAAAACCCCAAATTTTACGAATAAAAATTTAATTTTCTCGAAATATTTTTTTTAATATTATGGAATGAATTTGATATAATGTTATAGTGGTGGGTAATATTTATAAATTTTGCAAAGTACGCAAGTTGTTATATAATATTCGATTGGTCGGGGAATATTTGTTTTAACAGAAAATATTCGTACAACGGCACAATCATTGGTGGACCCTACAATGGAATTATTGTCGGATTGAGAAAACGACAAAAATATTTTATGAAAATAACGGCGGAAGTTTTATCGTTAACTGTTGAAACACCCGGTGTTAAAAGTAAAGTAATATCGTGGGTTGCATAAGAGCACACGATATATTGATTATTGATGCTTACGTGAGAACTCACTTTCGCTTTTGTTCAATTATTGCTACAGTAATTGCTACATAGTATCTCACGTTATTTGATTCAATTATTGTCAATATTTTATATATTATTAAATCAATAATTGAGACGACGAAGTTATTAGCATTATTATTTGCAATATTAACGATGTCTAGAAGTTCTGCCAATGAGAGGTTTGGTCACCTAATTGCGCACAAATAGGGAGAAATTCTTATTGGAAAGCCTCCTCTGTCCTGAGAACGAACTGGTCGATTAATAGTGTGAATTATAATAATGATGATGAGTTTTGTTTTATTAGTATTCTTAATGTAATGAAACAAAAAAGCTTTTTATATAAAACAGAATACTTTTATAAAGTTATTTGTTTTATTATATTATAAATAGAATATATTATATTTTATTATGCATAGTGTTGCATAGTGCATGCATAGTGTTTTGCATAGTAAAATCTTTTTATATAAAATAGAATACTTTTATAAAGTTATTCATTTTATTAGATTATAAATAGATTATATTATATTTTATTTAAAAGATTTTGTTTTATTAGAATATTTTATTAAATCAATATGGACCGTCCGATTAAAAGTAAATCAATCTGGACCGTTCATGAATTAGTTACTATTCAGTCCATTCTCCTATAAATAGAAGTTCATTCCTTCATAATTTCTTACTAATTCACTGAAACTCTAGAGAGAGAAACTATAAAAAGAATTATTCTTCTATAATCTTGAGCGTATTTCTTTAGAGTTTAAGAAGCTTTGAGCGTAGAAAATAGTATAAGTTTTCTTCAAGAATATCCTCGCCCTACTAGTCGGAATACTCTTCTTTCTAAGGTAAGGGATATTATTTTTTATACCCGTAAGGAGTATTATTCTTTCATATTCATGAAGAGAATTATTTTCTTTCAATACTCGTAAGAGTTGTTATTCCATTCTTCATTATTATGTTGAATAACTCGCTTATGCCAAGTACACCGTATACATGGTGAAATTCTTTTGTTATTCCATTCTTCATTATTATGTTGGAATAACTTGTTTATCTGAGTACCGCATACATGGTGAAATTCTTCATTATTCCATTCTTTATTATTATGTTGAATAACCTATTTATGCCAAGTATCGCGTATATACGGTGAAATTCTTCTATTATTCCGTTCTTTATTATTCTATCTAATATCCTCGTCTGCAAGCGCGTTACGCATGACCGGTTCCATTCTTTATTATTCGCTTAATATCCCGCTTGCAGCGTTTACGCACGACCTAGTTCCGTTATTTATTATTCTCATTAGAATATCCTCGTCGTAAGCTTACGCGCATAACTCCGTTCCATTCTTTATTATTCTCGTTGGAATAACATGTCTGCATGCTATTTATCGCATGCATGGTGATTTCTTTTGTTATTCCATTCTTTATTATTCTGTTGGAATAACCTGTCTATGTGGATTATCACATGTATGGTGAATGATCCTTTGTATTCATTTCTTTTTAAATTGTGGAAATGATCTGTCTAAGTGGATTACCTCATGGCGGCGAAAATCCATTTTGCAGTTTCATATATTATATTATACTCAGTTGGTTAAAGTTTTAGTTTCTATACTCCATGAAATTAGTGGAATATCCTTGATATTTGCGCTTCATCCAGTATCTTTTCATGGTAATATTCTTCTGAGCATTCTTAAATTTTACTCTACAAAGAAGTATCATGTTGACAAATTGGACGTTATTGGTTCCTGGATAAATTAATTCTTGAACTTGTTTTATTGAATTTTTATATCATTGTCATCATCCTCATGTTTATATTATGTTGAAAGCCATCTGTGGCCTGTAGTGCATAGATGGACTTGGTATGATTATGGCCAGTGATTATTCGGTATAATCATGACCGTAATGTTACAAATGATGTGGAAATGGTCCTCATTTGCCCGTAATGCATTGATGGACAGTTTTTGGTATGATTATGGCTATGGATTCTCTTCGGCCAAGGGTGCAAAGATGAATTGTTTTATGGCATGATCAGGACCGTTGATGTAAACACGATTATCTTTGGCCCGTAGTGCATGGATAATTCGTGGTCGTGATACTAAAGAATATCTTTGGCCTGTAGTGCATGGATGATTTGATGATGTGGATTATTTATCGAGAAATGAGTCTCAAATGATAAAAGTGATGAAAACCTTTTAAATCATAGGAGATAGTAGATTTTATTCTCTACTTGACTCTTCTAATGGATTGCTTGTTCCGCTGCAGTTAAACTTGATGTTTGTTATATTATATTAGTTTAACACTGTTGAAGGCTAACAATAATTTATTCTGCATTATCTTAGTCATAATATTTCTTACTGGGCTAGTTGAGCTCACCCTTTCTTTCATTGTTCTCTTCAGGAAATGAGAACGTAGCTGGGACTAGTCGGAGAATAGAGTGATGGTCCTAGATGGTTCATTAGTAGTCCTCACTATTCTGTGAAATAGTGTAATAATAAATGTAATGAGGACTCCATTGAGTGTGGATATTGTCTAGATAATAATATTTGTATTAAAACTCACAGCATATGTTTTGTCGTATTTTACACGACTGTTGTATAATTAGTTTGTATTTGTATTCAGTACCATGTATCTGGCGACTCAAGATGGGTGATGTATACCTATTTTGGGGGCGTCACAGTTGGTATCAAAGCTTAGGGATATGATCCCTGGTTGAGATGTGAGACAAGAACTAGGAGGGGAGAGACGCGGAATTCCTTCGCTAGTATGACCTACCTAAGTTTATTTGGTATTTAATTGGTCACGAGTATATAGGGATAATATGTGATATGTTAATTAACCCTTGTTTTGTGACGGTGTTTCATGAAATGACATCTAAAAATATTGAGATAAGTAATAAAGCATGAGACCGCTGAGTCACCAACCAAAAGGTAAGGAGCAACAACACGATAATAATCGCATTCTATGGCAACAACCATCGAACAATGATAACCATCGTGGGGAAATTATCATGCCAAGAATGGTAACCACTTCGGTGGTAATCATGGCCAAGATAATAGAAGTGGAAATTTTAAGAAGAGAAGGTTCAACAATGACGTGAAGACGCTTCAAGACCAAAGACCCGCTTCAAAGGAAGAAGAAGAACGACCACCGGTCAGATGTTTCAAATGCGACAGAGGGACACATCCGTCTAAACTATACTGCAAAGAACCCAAAACGTGTTTTAATTATGAAGAGAGGGTCACCTAGCTCAATTTTATCGTATGGTGAAGTCAAGTCCACTAGGATAGTGGACGCCAAAGGATGTTCCGCATAAGTCAAAGCCCGATGAGTTTAAGTGAGAGCGTTTTTTTTGTGACGAGGAACTCGAATAAAATTATCACGGTAAGTTAATCATAAACTCTTGCGAAGTGTATACCGTGTTAGATATCTGCCTTCTACTCACTCTTTTATTTCACCTAGTTGTGTTCAATGTTTGAACTTAACTCCTAGAAGTTAGACTTTGATTTATCTCGTTGAAACTCCGTTGGGAGAAACCTTCGTTACCTCCACTATTTATAAATCTTGTTTGATTCAAATCAACACTTTTACGTTACTTGTCGATCTTATCTCTTTGAAAATACTTGCCTTTGATGTGATTTTAGGAATTGATTGGTTAACTACTCATCATGCTTTTTGTAAGGTTGTTAGATTTCATACTCCTAACCAACTTGTTATGCGAATTCAAAGTAACCAAACCACTAAAGTCAATCATTTTCATATCAAGCCATAAGTAAAGAGCCCTGAGCCTTTATCTGGTGAGTTCCTTGTGTGGAATGCACCGAAGCCAGACTTTCTGTAGGCGACGTCGTGAATGACGATGGCAAGTTGATAGGTATCAATGTGACGTACTATCAAAGTCTTGGATGAGGGTCACAGTTTTGAATGATATTTCTATCGTTAATAAATTTCTTGACGTATTCCTGAAGACTTCTTAGCCTACCCCTAGAGCGTGAAATCGAATTTTGTATTGACCCCAGTACAAAACCCATTTCTTTAACCCTTAAATATTTCTTCAACCAAAACGAACGTATAATGCGCCAAAGACGTTGGTTCGAGGTGTTGAAGATTACGACCATACCATTCAATATCATCGTGGAAGAGCGAACGTGGTAGTTGACGCGTTGAGTAGAAGATCGTATGCGTTTACGAGTGCAAATATACGAACCTACGTGAAGATAACGAATATATGATTAGAACCGACTTTAGTCGATAATGCTAAAGCTGCTAAAGCTACAGACCCAGAGTTAATGAATGTGAAGAAGAAGGTTCAAGAGGGCGTTATTCTAGAAGCAAGAATCAATAAAGAGAGGAAATCTCAATCCTCGATTTTAATTGGCCCATTTGAAATCCTCGATCAAGTAGAATCGCGGCTATAGACTCGCTTTTACCGCCAAGTATGTTGCGTGTTCATAACATTTTTTTTTTTATGACGATGTTACGTAAATATGTTGACGACATTCAACCACATTATTAATTTAAACCGATTTGAGATAGCGAATAATTTAACGTATGAAGATGTACCAGTTAAAATCTTGAAATATATTTTACACTCAAAGGTTATACCTTAAAAGTTAGAATCAATGAGGTATCCTCACCTGTTCGGCATACCAGGTACGTACGTAAATTTCGAGGGCGAAATTTTATAAAGAGGGGAGATTGTAAAACCTCAAATTTTACGAATAAAGATTTAATTTTCTCGAAATATTTTTTTTAATATTATGGAATGAATTTGATATAATGTTATAGTTATGGGTAATATTTATAAATTTTGCAAAGTACGCAAGTTGTTATATAATATTCGATTGGTCGGAGAATATTCGTTTTAACAGGGAATATTCGTACAACGGCACAATCATTGGTAGACCCCACAATGGAATTATTGTCGGATTGAGAAAATGACAAAAATATTTTATAAAAATAACGACGGAAGTTTTATCGTTAACTGTTAAAACACCCTTGTTAAAAAATCTGATGATACGCGTGGTTGCATATTAGCACACAATATTGATTATTGATGTTTACGTGATAAGTCACTCAGTTTTGTTCAATTATTGCTACAATAATTGTCGCGATAAGATCTCACGTTATTTGATTCAATTATTGTCAATATTTTATATATTATTAAATCAATAATTGAGACGACGAAGTTATTAACATTATTATTTGCAATATTAACGATGTCTAGAAGTTCTGCCAAGGAGAGGTTTGGTCACCTAATTGCGCGCTAATAGGGAAAAATCCTTATTGAAAAGCCCCCTCTTTCCTGGGAACGACCTGGTCGATTAATAGTGTGAATTATAATAATGATGATAAGTTTTGTTTTATTAGTATTATTAATGTAATAAGACAGAAAAACTTTTTATATAAAATAGAATACTTTTATAAAGTTATTTATTTTATTAGATTATAAATAGAATACATAGTGTTGCATAGTGTCTGCATAGTATTTTGCATAGTAAAATCTTTTTATATAAAACATAATACTTTTATAAAGTTATTCGTTTTATTAGATTATAAATAGAATATATTATATTTTATTTAAAAGATTTTGTTTTATTAGAATATTTTATTAAATCAATATGGACCATCCAATTAAAAGTAAATCAATCTGACCGCTCATGAATTAGTTACTATTCACTCCATTCTCCTATAAATAGAAGCTCATTCCTTCATAATTTCTTACGAATTCACTGAAACTCTAGAGAGAGAAACTATAGAGAGAATTATTCTTCTAAAATCTTGAGCGTATTTCTTTAGAGTTTAAGAAGCTTTGAGCGTAGAAAATAGTATAAGTTTTCTTCAAGAATATCATCGCCCTACTAGTCGGAATACTCTTCTTTCTAAGGTAAGGGATATTATTTTTTATACCCGTAAGGAGTATTATTCTTTCATATTCATGAAGAGAATTATTTTCTTTCAATACTCGTAAGAGTTGTTATTCCATTCTTCATTATTATGTTGAATAACTTTGCTTATGCCAAGTACCGCATACATGGTGAAATTCTTTTGTTATTCCATTCTTCATTATTATGTTGAATAACTTGTTTATGCTTAAGCACCGCATACATGGTGAAATTCTTCCGTTATTCCATTCTTTATTATTATGTTGAATAACCTATTTATCGGGCACCGCATATATGGTGAAATTCTTCTATTATTCCGCTCTTTATTATTCTCGTTTAATATTCTCGCATCGCATGCGCTTACGCATTTACCTAGTTCCATTCTTTATTATTCTCGTCGTAATATCCTCGCTTGCAAGCGTTCGCATGACCTGGTTCCGTTATTTATTATTCTGTTAGAATATCTTATCTGTGCGTTTACACATGACCTGGTTCCATTCTTTATTATTCTGTTGGAATAATATGTCTGTGTGGTCTATCGCATGCATGGTGATTTCTTCTGTTATTCCATTCTTTATTATTCTGTTGGAATAACCTGTCTATGTGGATTATCACATGCATGGTGAATGATCCTTTGTATTCATTTCTTATTAAATTGTGGAAATGATATGTCTAAGTGGATTACCGCATAGCGGCGAAAATCCATTTGCAGTTTCATATATTATATTATACTTAGTTGGTTAAAGTTTTAGTTTCTATACTCCATGAAATTAGTGGAATATCCTTGATATTTGCGCTTCATTCAGTATCTTTTCATGGAAATATTCTTCTGAGCATTCTTAAATTTTACTCTACAAAGAAGTATCATGTTGACAATTTGGACGTTATTGGTTCCTGAATAAATTAATTCTTGAACTTGTTTTATTGAATTCTTATATCATTGTCATCATCCTCATGTTTATATTATGTTGAAAGTCATCTGTGGCCTGTAGTGCATAGATGGACTTGGTATGATTATGACCAGGGATTATTCGGTATAATCATGACCATAATGTTACAAATGATGTGGAAAAAGTCCTCATTGGCCCATAATGCATTGATGGACAGTTTTTGGTATGATTATGGCTATTGATTCTCTTCGGCCAAGGGTGCAAAGATGAATTATTTTATGGCATGATCAAGACCGTTGATGTAAACACGATTATCTTTGGCCCGTAGTGCATGGATAATTTGTGGTCGTGATACTAAAGAATATCCTTGGCCTATAGTGCAGGGATGATTTGATGATGTGGATTATTTATTGAGTTGAGTCTCAGCGATAAAGTGATGAAAAACCTTTTAAATCATAGGAGATAGTAGATTTTATTCTCTACTTGACTCTTCTAATGGATTGCTTGTTCATTGCAGCTTAAACTTGATATTTGTTATATTGTATTAGTTTAACATCATTGAAGGCTAACGATAATTTATTCTCGCATTATCTTAGTCATAATATTTCTTCTTGGGCTAGTTGAGCTCACCCTTTCTTTCATTGTTCTCTTGTGAAATGAGAACGTAATGGGACTAATCGGGAACAGTGATGGTCCTAGATGGTGCATTAGTAGTCCTCACTATTCTGTGAAATAGTGTGATAATAAATGTAATGAGGACTCCATTGAGTGTGGATATTGTCTAGATGACAATATTTGTATTAAAACTCACAACATATATTTTGTCGTATTTTACACGACTGTTGTATAATTAGTTTGTATTGGTATTCAGTACCATGTATCTGACTACTCAAGATGGGTGATGTATACCTATTTTGGGGGAATCACAGTCATAATCAACAAAGTTCCTGATCAATCCTTGGATCGTTTGAGGGAGGTAGTACATAGAACATTATAAATGAAGGTATATTCAGGAATATTAGATTTGAATTTCCTAAATTCCATGGATCTAACCCAAGGACCTGAATTAGGAAGTGCAATAAATTGTTTTCTTATCATAATGTTGCTGAAAATCAGAAAATATACCTAGCAACTATGCATCTCGAAGGAGAGGCTGAGTTGTGGTATTCTAGTTTTGTTGAAAATGGTGTTGACCTGACTTGGAATGGTTTAATTGATGAATTGCTTGCTAGATTTAGCCTTGAGACTAAGATGAATCCTATAGCTGAACTTAAAAAGTTACAACAAACCACAACTGTAGATGAATATCGAACAAAGTTTGAGGAACTAAGAGGTTGGGCACTGATAAAAAATTCAAAGTTGAATGAAGAATTTTTTATTAATTGCTTTGTTCATGGATTGAGGGAGGATATTCAGTTAGGTATCCAGGAGTTAGGGGAAACTAAGGTTACTTGGTCTAGAAATGAGCAAGGAAGAGGTATACCAGTTAAGAATTTGACTAGATATCAAATACTTGAGAAAAGGAGGAAGGGGCTATGTTTTTCCTGTGATGAGCCGTATGTTTTTGGTCATGTATGCAAATAGCCTCATTTGTTTATGATAGTACCATCTGAGGAGGAGGAAATGTGCTTGGAAACTGAGGAACAGAAAAATTGTGTAACAGAAGTAGAGATGTAGGAAGAGCAAAACAAGCCATTATTGGAGGATCAAAAGGATGATGTACAAATAACATTGTATGCTTTATCTGGACATAATGCTAACAATATCATCAGAGTACAAGGGACAGTGGGGGGCAAATCAGTTAGCATATTAATTAACAGTGGTAGCACTGGAAATTTCTTAGATCCTCACGCTGCTAAGAAATTGAAGGTTGAGATAACAAATACTCCACCAAATGGCACATCTCGATTCTTGAGATGGTTTTAAGGTGAAAAGTGAACAAGTGTGTTCAGAGTTCCAATGGCAGGTGCAGGGTCGAAATTATACTACAATGATGAGAATTCTGCCCTTGGGTGGTGTTGATGATGTTCTAGGGGTCCAGTGGTTAAAGACAGTAAGTCCTGTAACTTTTGACTTCAATAAACTGCAGCTCCAATTTGTGCGAAATGGGGAGACAGTGTTGATGAAAGGGGAAGACATGAATGTCACTCCAGCAATACAATTAATGGAATCTAGTGAGTTCCAGAACCTGTTGCGAACAACATCTCATGATTTTTTTTGGATGTTTATATGGAATCTTGGAATGTAAAGACTGTCCACCCTCAGAACCTACCTGTCCAAAACTTAAAGAGATTTTGAAATCATTCTCAAATGTCTTTGAAGAACATAAAGGTATGCCACCTGAAAGATCTCATGACCATCATGTTAATTTGCAGGAAGGTAGCAAACCTATGAATTTGAGACCCTATAGATATCCATATGTCCAGAAATCTAAAATTGAGAAAATAGTGACTGAGTTGCTGAATAGTGGGGTTATTCAAAATAGTAACAGTCCTTTTGCTTTTCTAGTTTTGTTAGTAAAGAAACATGATAATACGTGGAGAATGTGTATTGATTATAGAGCACTCAATGATGCTACTATTAAAGATAAATTTCCTATACCAGTAATAGATGAGTTGTTGGATGAACTTAATGGTTCAAGCTGGTTTTCAAAGTTGGATCTCAGGTCTGGTTATCATCAAATAATAGTACACCCACCTGACATTCCTAAGATAACTTTTAGGATTCATTCAGGGCATTATGAGTTTAAGGTTATGCCTTTTGGGCTAACCAATGCTCCAGCTACCTTTTAGAGCTTAATGAACACTATTTTTTCCCCTTATTTTAGGAAGTTCATCTTAGTTTTTTTTGATGATATCCTAGTTTACAGTCCCACATATGAGACTCATTTATAGCATTTGGAAATGACATTACAGTTGTTAAGGCAACATTAGTTATATGCCAAATTGTCCAAATGTATTTTTGCTACACAACAAGTTCAGTATATTGGTCATATCATTACACCTGAGGGAGTCTCTACTGATCTTGCAAAGATAGAGTGTATGGTGCAGTGGCCAAAACCTAAGAACCTTACGGGTTTGAGGGGATTTATGGGTCTTACAGGCTGTTACAGGAAGTTCATTAGACAATATGGTTTAATAAGTAAACCACTAACTGATATGCTAAAAAAAGATCAGTTCCATTGGAGTGTTGAAGCTGAAGAGGCTTTTGTTAAGCTTAAAGGAGCTATGGTTTCTTCTCCTGTGTTGGCTTTGCCTAATTTCAGTATTCCATTTGTATTAGAAACTGATGCTAGTGCTACTGGAATTGGATCAGTATTAATGCAAAATGGCAGGCCTATTACTTTCTTAAGTAAGGCTATTGCGTCAAAACATTTAGGCTTGTCAACTTATGAGAAGGAGTTGATGGCTGTCATTTATTTTGTGCAGAAATGGAGGCATTACTTAATGGGAAACAAGTTTACTATTAAAACAGATCACCAAAGTCTCAAATATCTGTTGGATCAGAGAATAACTACTACTAATCAACAGAAGTGGATTACAAGGTTAATGGGACTAGACTAAGAAATCTGTTACTTGAAAGGAAAGGAAAATTTAGAAGCTGATGGTTTGTCTAGGCAGCTTCATCATGTGTCTCAGGAAGGTATCAACAATGTCCCCCATTGTTTGGCTATTACCTCAGTTACTCCTACTTGGATTCAAGAGCTAGCTTAGACTTGGGAAATTGATCCTGAATTTCAGCAAGTGATAGCTCAACTTACATTTGATCCTACTTCCTTGCCAGATTTTTCTTTTGTTAATGGCAGACTTAAATACAAGGACAGATTAGTTGTTGGTCATGTTCCAGCTATGAAAACTAAGCTTTTACATGAATTTCATACTTCTCCTGTGGGAGGTCACTCAGGAAGAAGAGGGACTTTTGAAATGATTTCAAAGTTTTTCTACTGGCCATCTTTGAGGAAGGATGTAATCAGTTTTGTTAAGGAATGTGACATCTGTCAACTGAGTAAACATGAAACTGCTGTGGTGCCAGGGCTGTTGCAACCACTCCCTATTCCTGATATTCCTTGGAAGGATATTGCTATGGATTTCATTGAAGGATTACCTGCTATGGTTACAACTCCATCTTGGTAGTTATAGATAGACTCACTAAATATGCACATTTTCTGGCTTTAAAGCACCCGTTTACTTCCCCTGATGTTGCTACTTTGTTCCTCAATCATATTCATAAGTTGCATGGGCTACCTAATTCTATAGTCTCAGTTAGGGATGGAATTTTCATAGGACATTTCTGGCAATCCCTATTCAAATTCTTGGGTACTAAACTTCAACTTAGTACAACCTATCACCCATAGAGTGATGGACAATCTGAAAGACTTAATCAGTGCTTGGAGGCTTATCTGAGATATATGTGCAGTCAGAGACCTAAATCATGGAGTAAATGGTTATCGCTTGCTGAGTGGTGGTATAATACTCATTACGAAACACAGTTGACTCATTTCCAAGCCTTGTATGGGTATGCAGCTCCACATGTTTTTTATCATCAATATGTTATTATTTCTGATCCTACAGCTAGATTATTTTACCAGTCTCGAAACCAGTTGTTACAACTTCTGAAGCACAATCTCTCTCAAGCTTAGTGTCGTATGAAGAATTATGTTGATGCCAATAGACAAGAAAGGGTCTTCAATGTGGGAGATTTGGTTTATTTGAAGGTTCGACCTTATAAACAACATTTTATGACACAATCAAAATATTCCAAGTTGGACTCCAAATACTATGGTCCCTTTCTAGTGCTGGACAAGATAGGCTCTATTGCTTACAAATTATTACAGCCCTCTGCTGTTAAAATACACCTAGTGTTTTATGTGTCTAAATTGAAGAAGAAACTTGGTGTTTCTGCTCAAGTTTCCCCAGTTCTGCCTCCAATTGATGCTCATGGCCAGTTTGTTATTGAACCTCTTGTTGTGCTGGATCAAAGAATGGTAAAGAAACACAATGCAGCTGAGGTTGAAGTTTTGGTTCAATAGTCTAACACTCTACCTTCAGAGGCAACTTGGGAATTGTGGTCTGATTTGCATGCTAAATTTCTTGATTTTATTCCTTGAGGACAAGTGGTTTTTTAAGGGGAATGGATTGTAAGGAACCCAACTGCTACACTACGATCAGCTATAACACTACGATAAATATCCATTAAGGGTATAATAGTCTTTATGTAATAATTAAGTCGGTTGGTTATCGTGTGTTCATTTTTCTAATGTTCTTTTCCGTAGTGTTCATTTTATTATGTATAAAAGAAGATATCTGTAATCAATTGGAGTATGAAATGAATTGTTCTTCCTTCTGAACTTCTCTCTACTTCCTCTGAACTATTTCTCTCTCTCTCTCTCTCTCTAAATCTCTTCTTAGTCACAAATCTCCATAAATTGAGCTTAATTTAAGCTCGGTAAGGAATTTGATTATCCAAATCCTTACATTTCCCTTCCTAAATTTATCACAAAATCTAAACCTCACTAAATTCTTACGTCCATCCTCTGTCCAAGAAGGTTGCAACTCCTGTTAAACATGTGTTCTCAAACAGAAAATTAAGTTAAAAAAATAAGAATAAAAAACAAAATATACCGATAAATAGTAACTCATGTTCGTAAAGACTTCTAAATTGAGCGAGCTTGCTAAGAATCAATATAACCTGCAAAATATTTTTAAAATCTCATTCAAACTTAAATCGCATTAGTTGAAATATCATTCAAACATAGCAAACAAAAATTTTTAATTTTAATAATACATTTGTTATTAAAATTTCTTCAAGCTTGAAAATACCAATATTGACCCAATTTTGAGAAGCTGAAGCTTCTATATTTTACCCCTATCTTCAGATTACATGGTTGTAATTTGTACGTTACAAAATTTTACTCAACCTTTTCAAGCCACACTCTATGCACTCAACCTTTCCAAGACATTAACAAAATTTTCACTTGGCACAACAATATATAGACATACAAATAGATATATCAATACATATTCAAATTAAATGGGTGTCCCAAGTGAAAAAATATGACTAACCAAAAGTATAAAATAAAGTAGAATAATTAAGAATTAAGTACTGCAAAACAAATACACTAAATAGATATACTTAACTCATTCAAAATCCATATCACAATAAGTTTAACACATAATTCTGGGTAGTTTACTCAATAACCACCAACGAACCATCACATTCAAAGCAAGACCAATCAAAAAAAATTACTATATTCCAAACAAAGTTTAGAATTACACACGACTCATATATTGGTCGACCCATAAACCAATCAGAAACCATAATGCAACATATTATATATATATATATATATATATATATATATATATATATATATATATATATATTACATAGTTATATAATATATAATAGATAATATAATATAATAAAGATATAAAGATATACATTATCTATATTATATATAATAATATAATGATATGATATGTTATATATGATATGATATGATATACCACCTCCTTAATATAATATATAATATAATAATATAATTATAGCACCTTCTTACATATTTGGAACCTATAAAATTTCCTCTCCTACACCTATACCTAAGTACACCCTCTATTTCCCTTCCAAAATTTATCACAAAATCTAAACCTCACTACATTCTTACGTCCCACCTCTGTCCAAGAAGGTTGCATCACTTGCTAAACTCAGTATTCTCAAATGTAAAATTAAGTTAAAAAAATTAAATAAGAATAAAAATAAAATATCTTAGATAAATAAGACTCTAATGTTCAGAAGACTTCTAAATCGAAATGAAACTTGCTAAGAATCAATACAACTCAGAAAATATTTTTAAAATCTCGTTCAAACTTAAATCGAATTAGTACAATATCATTCAAACATAGCAAACAATAATTTCTAATTTTAATAATACCTTTGTTGCTGAAGTTTCCTCAAGCTTGAAAATACCAATATTGATCCAATTTCAAGAAGTTGAATCTTCTATATTTTACCCCCATCTTCATATTACATGGTTGTAAGTTGTACGTTACAAAAATTCACTCAACCTTTCCAAGCCACACTCTATGCACTCAACATTTTCAAAACATTAACAAAAATTTTACTTGACACAACCATATATAGACATACAAGTAGATATAACAATACATATTCAAATGGGTGCCCCAAGTGAAAAATTATGTCTAACCAAAAGTATAAAATAAAGTAGAATAATTAAGAATTAAGTATTGTAAAACAAATACACTAAATAAATATACTTAACTCATTCAAAATCCATATCACAATAAGTTTAATACATAATTCTTGGTAGTTTATTCAATAACCACCAACGAACCATCACATTCAAGCAAGACCAATAAAAAAAAATTATTATATTCCAAACAAAGTTTAGAATTACACATGACTCGTATATTGGTTGACCCATAAACCAATCCGCAAACCATAATGTAACATATTATAAATATATATATATATATATATATATATATATATATATATACATATTTATATAATATATAATATGTATATATTTATATAACATATTATATATTTATATATTTACATACATACGTATGTATATTATGTATAATATATAATATATAATATAATACATATATGGGAATAATGTCCATACACAGCGGTGTATGTTTTATTTGTGCACAGTCTGTCAAAACTACGTCATTTTGGCATATATGTTTTTGATTTTTAATTTGGGAGGAGAGAATCTGTTTTTTTTAAAAAAATAAATATGCCAAAACAATGCAGTTTTGAAAGATTGTGCATAAATAAAACATACACAACCTGTACGTATATTAATCATATCTCTCTCTCTCTCTCTCTCTCTCTCTATATATATATATATATATATATATATATATATATATATATATATATATATATATATATATATATATATATATATATATATATATTACATATAATATAATAATAATATAATAATATGATATGATATACGACCTCCTTAATATAATATATAATATAATAATATAATTATACCACCTCCTTGAATATTTGAAACTTATAAAATTAGCTCTCTTACTCCTATACCTAAGTACACCCCTCTAATATGCATACGCATGTATATTATGTATAATAGATAATAGATAATATAATATAATGCATATATAGAGATATACATTATCTATATTACATATAATATAATATAATATAATATAATATAATACACCACCTCTTTAATATAATATATAATATAATTATACCACCTCCTTAAATATTTGAAACCTATAAAATTATCTCTCATATTCCTATACCTAAGTACACCCCACTATTTCTCTTCCTAAATTTATCACAAAATCTAAACCTCATTACATTCTTACGTCTCTCCTCTGTCCAAGAAGATTGCAACTCTTGTTAAACCTGTGTTCTAAAACAAAAAATTAAGTTAAAAAAATAAGAATAAAAAAACAAAATATACCGATAAATAGTACCTCATGTTCGTAAAGACTTCTAATTTGAGCAAGCTTGCTAAGAATCAATACAACCAACAAATTTTTTTAAAAATCTCGTTCAAACTTAAATCGCATTAGTACAATATAATTCAAACATAGCAAACAATAATTTCTAATTTTAATAATACATTTGTTACTGAAATTTCTTCAAGCTTGAAAATTCCAATATTGACCCAATTTTGAGAAGTTGATCCTTCTATATTTTACCCCCATCTTCAGATTACATGGTTTGTAAGTTGTACGTTACAAAAACTCACTCAACCTTTCCAGCCACACTCTATGCACTCAACATTTCCAAAATATTAACAAAATTTTCACATGGCACAATCATATATAGACATACAAATAGATATTAATACATATTCAAATGGGTGCCCCAAGTCAAAAATTATGTCTAACCAAAAGTATAAAATAAAGTAGAATAATTAAGAATTAAGTACTGTAAAACAAATACACTAAATAGATATACATAAAAGAACTCATTCAAAATCTATATCCCAATAAGTTTAAGACATAATTCTTGTTAGTTTATTCAATAACCACCAACGAACCATCACATTCAAGCAAGACCAATAAAAAAATTATTATATTTCGAATAAAGTTTAGAATTACACGGCTCATATATTGTTCAACCCATAAACCAATCTGTAAACCATAATGTAACATATTATATATATATATATGGAAAAATTATATGTACACAGTCTGCTATGGCGAAGATTTTTTTGGACTTATAGCGACGAGTGAACCGTTGCCGTAGCTATTTTGGGATATGACGACGGTTCACCCATCACTATAGCCCAAAAAATATATCGACATAGCACTACTGTGAGACCCCGAATTTTATGAAATAAAAGTATTCAATTTTCTTATAATTATTATTTTATTTAGTAAATGGTTAAATTGATAAAGGTTAAAGTTAAGAGTGATATGTAAAAAATTTTCAAAGTAAGCAAGTTGTCATAAACTAATCGATGATAAAAGTATTGTAATACGCGTGGTTGCATAGTAGCACACGGTATTGTACAGTATCTTTGATTATTGATGCTTACGTGAGAAGTCACTCAGTTTTATTCAATTATTGTCACAATATTTTATATTATTAAATCAATAATTGAGATGACAAAGTTATTCATATTATTATTTATTTTATTGACAATGTCTAGAAAGTTCTGTCGAGGAAAGGGGTTAGGTTATCTAATTGCACGCCAATAGGGAGAAATCCTTATCGAAAAGACCCATCTTTCCTGGGAATGATCTGGTTGTTAAATAATGTGAGTTATAATATTAATGATGAATAAGTTTGTGTTGATTAAAGATGAAATTAATATTTCCATTATGTTGGGATTATTAGTATTAGTGGAAATCGACATTTATTTCGATAATAATTGATGTCTGGAGGTTATATTGACCAATCGAGTAATTAATCGAATAAATGAATAATTAATTGCTATTAATTCACATGTTTATAAATATTTGTTCACATGTGTGTACTATTGATTCACGTGCATATACTATTAGGGGAGGTGGTGCAAGATTGATAATACTTGCATGACTAAATTAAAAATGGAGGTATAGATGAAGGTACTATACTATAATTATTTTTTTCACATGTATAGAACTATTGATTCACATGATTGTACTATTGATTCACATGATGTACTATTATGGGAGGTGGTGCAAGTTTGATAATACTTGCAGGACTAAATTAAAAATGAAGGAAAAGATGAAGGTATTATACTGTAATATTTTGAGCCCCAAAACATGCAATTATCAAAACTATGTTTTTCTCTAAATAGAAGATCATTCTTCCTTCATTCTCACCAATTCACTAAGACTCACAAGAGCAATTATCGAGAGAGAAGCTATAGAGAGAAAGAATAAGAGAAGTCTGCTACTTCACTATTCCAATATACAGTCTTCTTCTGAGGAAATGAGAACGTAGCCAGGACTAGTCAGGGTACGGAGTGACGGTCCAGATGTTTACATAGTAGTCCCCACTATTCTATGAAATAGTGTGATAATAAATGTATTGAGGACTCCATTTGAGTTTGAATACTGTCTAGAAGACAATATTCATATTAAAACTCTCAGTTTATATTTTGTCGTATTTTACACGATAGTTGTATTTGAATTTTGTATCATGTATTTGGCGACTCAAGATGGGTGATGTATATCTATTTTGGGGGCGTAACAACTACTATATAATACATAGGTGTGTATATACATATAGCCCTATATATATATATATATATATATATATATATATATATATATATATATATATATACATACTTATAATATATATTTGTATAACATATTATATATTTATATATTTACATACATAATAGATAATATAATATAATACATATATAGAGATATACATTATCTATATTACATATATAATATAATAATAATAATAATAATAATATAATAATATATATAATATTATGATATGATATTATATGATATACCACCTCCTTAATATAATATATAATATAATAATATAATTATACCACCTCCTTAAATATTTGGAACCTATAAAAGTAGCTCTTCTATTCCTATACCTAAGTACACCCCTCTAACATGCATACGTATGTATATTATGTATAATATATAATATATATAGGTAATATAATATATTACATATATAGAGATATACATTATCTATATTACATATATAATATAATAATATAATATAATATAATAATAAAATAATATAATATAATACACCACCTCCTTAATATAATATTAAATATAATTAAACCACTTCCTTAAATATTTGGAACCTATGATCTCCTACTCTTATACCTAAGTACACCCCTTTATTTCCCTTCTTAAATTTATCACAAAATCTAAACCTCACTACATTCTAACGTCTCTCCTCTGTCCAAAAAGATTGCAACTCTTGTTAAATTTGTGTTCTCAAACAGAAAATTAAGTTAAAAAATAAGAATAAAAATACAAAATATATCGATAAATAGTTCCACATGTTCGTAAAAACTTCTAATTTGAGCAAGCTTGCTAAGAATCAATACAACTTGCAAAATATTTTAAAAATCTCGTTCAAACTTAAATCGCATTAGTACAATATCATTCAAACATAGCAAACAATAATTTCTAATTTTAATAATACCTTTGTTACTGAAATTTCTTTAAGATTGAAAAATACTAATATTGATCCAATTTCGAGAAGTTGAAGCTTCTATATTTTACCCTCATCTTCAGATTACATGGTTTGTAAGTTGTACGTTACAAAAACTCACTCAACCTTTCCAAGCCACACTCTATGCACTGAACCTTCCAAAACATTAAAAAAAATTAACTTGGCACAATCATATATAGACATACAAATAGATATTAATACATATTCAAATGGGTGCCTCAAGTGAAAAATTATGTCTAACCAAAAGTATAAAATAAAGTAGAATAATTAAGAATTAAGTACTATAAAACAAATACACTAAATAGATATACATAAAAGAACTCATTCAAAATCTATATCATAATAAGTTTAAGACATAATTCTTGGTAGTTTATTCAATAACCACCAACGAACCATCACATTCAAGCAAGACCAATCAAAAATATTACTATATTCCAAACAAATGTTTAGAATTACACATGACTAATATATTGGTCAACTCATAAACCAATCTGTAAACTATAATGTAACATATTATATATATATATATATATATATATATATATATATATATATATATATTTATATAATATATAATATGTTTATATTTATATAACATATTATATATTTATATATTTACAACATACGTATGTATATTATGTATAATATATAATAAATAATATAATATAATACATATCTATATTACATATATAATATAATATAATAATATAATAATATAATAATAATATGATATGATATGATATGATATACCACCTCCTTAAATATTTTGAACCTATAAAATTAGCTATCCTACTCCTATACCTAAGTACACCCTCTAATATACATACGTATGTATATTATGTATAATATATAATAGATAATATAATATAATTCATATATAGCGATATACATTATCTATATTACATATATAATATAATAATATAATATAATACACCACCTCTTAATTATAATATATAATATATTAATATAATATAATTATACCACCTCATTAAATATTTGGAACCTATAAAATTAGCTCTCCTATTCCTATACCTAAGTACACCCCTCTATTTTCCTTCCTAAATTTATCACAAAATCTAAAACTCACTACATTATTACGTCTCTCCTCTGTTCAAGAAGATTGCAACTTTTGTTAAACATGTGTTCTCAAACAGAAAATTAAATTAAAAAAACAAAAAAAAACAAAATATATTGATAAATAGTACCTCATGTTCGTAAAGACTTCTAAATTGAGCAAACTTGCTAAGAATATCATTCAAACTTAAATCGTTTTAGTACAATATCATTCAAACATAGCAAACAATAATTTCTAATTTTTATAATACCTTTGTTATTGAAATTTCTTCAAGCTTGAAAATACCAATATTGATCCAATTTCGAGAAGCTGAAGCATCTATATTTTACCCCCATCTTCAGATTACATGGTTTGTAAGTTGTACGTTACAAAATTCACTCAACCTTTTCAAAACATTAACAAAATTTTTACATGGCACAACCATATATAGACATACAAATAAATATTAATACATATTCAAATGAGTGCCACAAGTGAAAAATTATGTCTAACCAAAAGTATAAAATAAAGTAGAATAATTAAGAATTAAGTACTGTAAAACAAATACACTAAATAGATATACATAAAAGAACTCATTCAAAATCCATATCACAATAAATTTAAGACAGAATTCTTGGTAGTTTTTTCAATAACAACCAACGTACTATATTTCAAACAAAGTTTAGAATTATACACACATACACACACACACACACACACACACACACACACACATATATATATATATATATATATATATATATATATACATATTATATATAATATGTATATATTATATGTATATATTTATATAACATATTATATTTTACACATACATATTATATGTATATTATGTATAATATATAATAGATAATATAATATAATACATATATAAAGATATACATTATCTATATTACATATATAATATAATATAATATATTAATAATATAATAATATGATATGATATGATATACCGCTTCCTTAATATAATATATAATATAATAATATAATTATGGGCAAGAAAATCATACCTTTCTAGGGTTAGGGTTTCGTGTTGGCTGAGGAGGAGAGAAATACATGAAGAGCACGAAATTGATTGATTGATTGAAGAGGGGAGAACGACAGGTGGGCGATTACTCCAATGATGCGTGATAGAACTCCTAGAATCCGGAAACCATGTTAGGGTTATCTGGATTCCAAGAGCCTTCTTCTTGAGTCCTTCCACTCTTAGAATTCGGAAACCTTATTAGGGTTATTGGGATTCCAAGAGTCTTCTTGAGTGTTGAGAGAGAATGTCTAGGTCCTTCGATCTCCCAAGAGTGCAAGTCCTGCGTCTGAAGAAAGGTCCCCTTCCCAATGGAATGGAAGGGGTATTTATAGAGTTTTCTGGAAAGTAGTCATGTGCCAGGCACATGCTTTTAGGGAAATTCCAGAAATATCCTTTAATCATCTGAGTAATGCCCAGATTGTCCTATCCTTCTAGGTACCAATCCAATCCCTCAATCAATTCTCAAAACGAGCTGCCTCCACGAGCCTTCTGCCTAGCTCGGGACCCGTGGAGGCTTCTCTTGGGTCTCACCTATTTATTTTTGGCTTTTTCATCTTCATTCCATTAGGTCATGTGAACCCTAATTTTATATTTGGGCCCACATTTGCCCCCTGTGTGAGAGTCGCATTGCTAAATAGACGATCGTGTAAGAATACTTCAAGCCTTTGAACTATTTTCTTTGGACATACTGAGAAATCCTCCAAAAATCTTCCCATAGCTTGCCCAATATCTGTTTCCTTAATTATTATTTTTTTGGAAATTGAAACAAGAAAACATAATCAAATATTACCAAATAAAATGTAATCTAATAAAATCCTTCTTTTGGTAAACCAAATCTTTCCTTTTTACCAAATCAAATCTTAATTTTTTATTTTGGAAATAAAATCAAATCTTAATTTTATATCAGAAATACAATCAAATCTTAATTTTATTTTTGAAATAAAATAAAATTTTTCTTTATTTTGGAAATAAATCAAATATTTCTTTATTTGATTTTGACAAGATTTTTTTTATTATTTTTTAATTTTATTAAATCTTATTTTTCCTGTAAATAAAATAAAATCTTATTTTATTTTTATATTTTTCGGAAAATAAATAAAGCCTTTACTTATCTTATTATGGAGAAGTAAGGAGTCGAGCCTCCACTCCCGAACCTTTCTTGCGCACACCGTGGATCAAGGATAAAGACAACTAATTAAAACCCTTGCAGTTCAAGGATTTATTTTCCCACTACGAATATTTGCGCGAGGTAACCAAAAAATATGCTGCTCTTTGGATTGAAAGACCTTCGATTTCCTGAACCCATCATCAGGAACCCAAGTCCTCGTTCGCACTGACAAACCCAAGACTCGATTCTTTTTTTTTCTCTTTTTTTTTCAAAGGTACAGGCTCAATCATAATCTTTTCATCATTAATCCAAATCATATAATCTATAATTCATTTCGATTGTTAAGGTGACTTGCTTTTAAAATTCTCTTCATCACCAAAAGTGCCCTCTTTTCTTTCTTCCGCAACTTAGATGTTGTCAATATAACTCCGAGGCCTAGAAGGTGACAATATAACCCCAAAGTTTTGGAGCAGCTTTAATCCTCTCAAAAGAGTTCAAGGTAAATTGTGCTCTCTTTAATCACCGATTTTGTTCTCATAGTGAATGATTAGGCCAGACACCTGCGAGCAATAAGGTAATCACACAATAGGTCTTGTTTTATATCACGATGAAGGCACATGGGAGAACCACCATCCCTTCTTTACATGATTATACAAAAATTATCACAGCCTTCGTTGGCCAATTCCTCATGATTGTTTATGTTAGTTCCCAGTAGGCACAATAAATCTAGAAGGGGGGTTGAATAGATCCTTTTTACTTTAAATACTTTTCTGATTCATTTTGTATTGCTAATAATTTAGCATATGACAAACATAAGAATCTTTTTAAGCACAATGGAATAAGTAAAAGATCCCCTTCATTGATATATTCATAATCATACATACATTGTTCGTAGAGTTAGTTCAGTGGTAAGTAGTTAAAATATACATAACAGTTATAGCAGTTAATGTACATAAAGTAAATGACATAAAGTAAAAGACACAAGGAGTTTTAGGTGGTTCAGAGACTCAAGCTCCTAATCCACTCTTCTACATTCAACTAGCAGGATTTCCACTAAGAAAGGGCGGCACCCTGAATCACTAAGATTCCTTCAAGGCCAGCAGCCTTAGAACTTTAGTTCACTAAGAACTCTTAAAGGCCAGCAGCCTTGGAACCTCTCTAGTTCCCTAGGAACTCTTCAAGCCCAGCAGGCTTGGAACTTCATTTAGTCCCTCCGGACAAGGACCCCTCAGGCCCTGGCTTCTTGTTGTCGAGTTGTTTATTTGTTTGTTGGAGTTGGTGCTGAGCTGCTAAGATGTCTTTAAGGTCTCAATATCTTCTATACTTAGCAGCTTGGCGTGATCATCCTTGAAGTGTAGCTGAGTGTTGCATGATGCTCAGTTTCTTCAGTTACTCAACCACTTCTGATGATTCCTTGATGAACTGCCTTGAAGATCATTCTTCTTGATACTTGATGATTGCACATGATGGGTTTCTAAGATGACTGTAAGTTCTTCTACTAGGTACTTAGAACTTTCTCATGCTTGACACCATGATGGCGTTGGTGATCTTCTTTCTTGATACTTGATGCCTTCACATGATGGACTTACTAAGATGACTGTAGGCTCTTCTCTCTGGTACTTAAAGTCTTCCCATGATGGACATCAAGATGATATGATGCTCTTCTTTCTCTCGGCAGTTCAGAACACTCTTCTTGTAGTAGAACTCTCACTTCTACTTCTTTCATTATCTGTCTCTAAGTGTTCTTGGTGGATCGTAGAGTGAGCCTTCGGACCTTCATTGGTCACTCACTATTTTACGTTTGCTAGATCAGTCCACCATCTCTCAAAACTCAACAACTCCAGCAACCCTTGATCTTTGAAGCTCTTTCTGATTTATACTCCTTGTCAATCTTCCCGTTGAAAAGTAGCCATTGCTATTCAAATTGCTTCACAGATCTCAAGTTGTTTGGTGCAGACTACAGATGTGACATGACATAACTTTCTGACACTGCAGTCTACTGTTTCACCTACCCCGTCAGAGATGTTACTTTGATGTCTTGGGAAGGTCGACGAATTTATTTCCCCCTTCTGATTTCTAGATCAGAGGTTGTCCTTTTACATCGATGCTCTCAATAAGCTCTTATCTGAATACTAACCTTCAGATTGAACTGTTGTCAATGCTTCAATCATTAGTTGTTCGAACTCTACAATTCTGATGCACATCTTCTTGGACCTGATCGTAGTGTCTAGTTGACAGTTGCTTATTTGACATGTAGAGACAACACTACGATCTTTGAAGAGTGTTCATTTGATCTTCAGTGTAGAACACCTCTTCCTTCTATTGTGCAGTGCTTCAATACTTCTTGTTTGCTTCGACTGTTCTCAGATACTGATGGCTTGACTCCTAGCTCTGGCCCCTTCTGAATAACAAGAAACTTCAGATTTGTGGTGTGTCCAGCTCGCTTTCTCATTGTGATCTCCCGTTCACTTATCATCAATGGACTGACCAAATGCTTAATCACTTTAGCCTTATTCTTCAGAGGCTAACCAGTATTTTTGTGTACACTCCATCAGTTCTTTCTTTATTTGGCAAACACTAAGATCCTGGTTGCTTCTAAGATCGTCGTCTTACATACTACTTGATGCCATCGCACTTGGGTCGACTTTCCTTAATCGATTCTCGTAGTCTTCTTCTGATCAACTTGTGGAAGACTTCATCTCGAATAACTATATAGCTCAATCTGGATGCTGATTGGGTTGGTGCTTAGATCTTTTGTTAGCTTGCATGCCATTCGTTGAGTGCTCTCTGGTTTCCTTTAGGTGGGATATATCTTTGCAGTATCAACTAGAAGCTTTATTCATTTGGATATTCTGGGAGTGCTCATTTGTTGAGAATCGTATTTGCTCTACGATTCTGCCTTGGCGTTGCGAGCACATCTGTTGAAGTCTTAGTTCTGCACTCTACGATTCAGCTTCGACTATGCAGACACTACGACTTCAAGATCAGATCTTGACACTCTACGATTTCTGTCATTGTTCTTGTTGTCTTCATCTGATCTTGCTCGACTACGATCTCTGCCTTAGATTATGATCGATGAACTTCTACGACTCGAAAGTGTAGTCTACAATTACGACTTAGCTTGGCGGATGCTCGATCGATTCAGTAAGCGTGACCGTCTCTCACGATTCTGAACATGACTTCCTCAGCAGACTACGATTCCGATGAAGTACTTCTCGACACACTACGATCCTTTATCATCTCTCCTGGCAGTCTACGAACTCCGAGATCTATTATCTTGTCGAGTTTACCTTGACTCTCCTGGCGGATCACGATTTACAGTGCGATGCTTTCAACGACTGAGATGCTTTATCTATTACATTATAAGATCAACCTAACATGCTTGATCTTTTTATATTTATAGTCCTTGTACATCATTTTTCTTTTTAAGGACTTTACAAAGATGTTTTGCTTATGTAGGATCAACCTAACATATTTGATCAGTTCATTCTAAGTCCTTGTACATATGTTTCTATAATCTATCACAGGACTTTATAGCTTTTATTAATGCAAGCATACTTGCATATTCATTCATATATATATCATAATCAAATCATATGTAAATAGGAATATCATTCACATGCTTATTCCTAACAGTTTCATCTATATATATTCAGGTAATTGTAGCCTTTCTTCATTTTTCCGACCCACATCACCTTGATCATATCTTGGTTTTTTCCCTCGAAATTCATCAGAGAAAGGCAATAACTTTCGCAGCAAAAGAGGATTCGTTCCAAGCAGTTGATTCGTGGAGCAACATGACCTTGAAGGTATGAAGGAGCAGCCCCTAGGTGCTAGAAGCCTATAGGGCCGAACCCTAGGGGACCGAAGCCTACAAGGCCGAACCCTATAGAGTTTTTTTTTTCAGGACTCCCCAATCTTTCTTTTGTCTTCCGAGCCCCATTACCTTGATTACATCTTGGTTTTTCCCTCGGATAATAAAAGAAGATTTGGCATTTTTCAACAAAAACACGAAGGAAGAAACAATGCTCTACATGAAGCGAAAACATCCCAGATGGCCGAACCCTAGGGGGAAATCAATGTTTAGACAAAAAAATGAAGTTCGGGAGGAGCAGTTACTATTTTGATCGTAACTTTTGATCCGTTTGGAGTTTCGAGGCCCATAATATATCAAAACAAAGATAGCGATGAGTCCTACAAAAATCATGGCCATTGGCCATGACATATTCTTTTATAAGTCCAAAAAAGGCTCCGAAGGATTCCTTTTGGCCGTCCGAAGTTTTTTTTTCAATAATTTTTGGGAAATTTTTATTGCATAATTATGATTCCTAACTCTTTTTGACATTTTTTCTTCTTCTTTTTGGGTGTTTTGAAGCTTAAATCTCAGACTTTCCTCTTTGCCATGGTGAGCACTTCAAGTTAAAATGCTTTCTTTCCTTGCTTTTTAGATCCCTTATGCTGAATTTTTTTTTCTTGTAGGCCCTCCCCGTTGAACATTCTGCAGAATTGGGAACAACTAAGGAGGCCCCGTTTCTCAATGATTTGGGAAGAGCTCCCCTCTTTTGGTCTTTCTGACGTCTTTTGGGAGCGAGTCCAGACTTATGACCATATAACTCTTCCTCCGCCAAAGAAGAAAAGCTTGTTTCTATATGCAACGGCTTGTGGAGGTTGGGATGACTTTCCCCATTCCTATCGCATTACCCGTATATGTATAAACAAGCAAGAATACCCTTTTAATCCCCTTCGCTTCCTGTCTGATTCATCTGGTCGCCTTCAAGGATGGCAGGATTGGACCGACGAGATCCTTGGAAACACTGTTTATGTGGATATACTCAAGAGTGCGAGCATCTTTTGTTGTGTTCAACTATGTAGAGACCTACATATCCAACAAGACCATAACGCCCTTACTGTATCGATCTCATGATGGTGCTCTTCTACTTGCACATTTGTCACTGCCTGGGGGGGAATGCACCTCTACGCTGGAGGATGTCTATACCATCTACCAATAAGCATTTTGCCCCCTACGCGTGAGTCACGCCATTTGTGACATGATCGCGCAAAATATTTTAAGTGTTGAAGTCTTGATTCTAGTTTTTGAACACTTCGCGGGGCTTGATGTTTTGCAAGCCTCGAAAATGAAAGTCCTAAGAGAGGGAACCTCTAGGGGAGCAAACCCTAGAAGGGTGAGCCTTAGAGGAGCTCTCCTAGGATCTTTTGAAAATCTTCGACCTAATCCCATTGGGCTCTTTTGCGAGTATCGCAAATGGGGAAGCGGGTATCGAGTCTTCTTCACCACATGATGATTGTGTCAGTCTTGATGCTAGGGATTCTTTTCTGATGTAAGCTCAGATGACCTGTTGTGGGTGATGCAACGCTCTCTTCACGCTTTTTTATAACTTCTCCACATAACAGTTTTGAGACCCCTACTTCTTTGAGGCAGAATCCTTCTAAGACTATTGTTGATGTTCATCCTCCCAAGGAGGATTCCGCCGAGTTGATGATTGCTCGGGAGGGTACTGTGGATAGTACTTTGGGTGGGTTGAATGACCTTCCATCTCCCGTGGCATCTCCTAACTCTCCTTGGACATGTCTCCCTTCCATGCTAGGTTTGGATCTCTTTATTTTCAATCATGTTGTTGCACTTCATTCGGAAGCCACTTCACGTCACCAGGTGAATGACTTATTTTATATAGAGCTTTAGGAGCTTCAAGATGCCATGGATAAATTGAAGACCAAGCTTTTGGTAAATTGAGTTAGCTGCCTAAGACCTTGAAGGCCTGATAGCCTCGAAGGCCTGATAGCATTAAAGGCCTGACAAACCTTGAAGGCCTGATAGCCTCAAAGGCTTGATAGCATTAAAGGCCTGATAGCTTTGAAGACCTGATAGCCTTGAAGGCCTGATAGCATTGAAGGCCTGATAGCCTTGAAGGCCTGATAGCCTCAAAGGAGATAGAATTAAAGGTCTGATAGCCTTGAAGGCCATATAGCATTGAAGGCCTGATAGCCTTGAAGATCAAGCTTTAGTTATTCCTCTTTCTTCAGTTCGACAGGTCATGGCCTTTAGATCATGAACTTTCGTAGTTTTTTCCATTTCCTATATCAGAAAATTCATGTACATATATTTCATTCATCAAATTATAGTTTCTTTTAACCTTGTTGATTTTTTTTAATTTTAATGATTCCTTAAAACTGAATATTTATAATTTAATCTCAAGTTATTCAAATTCATACTCCAAGACAACAATAGGTATTATAAACAAACAAACATGAATTTTGTCAAAAACATGTATATATATTTTTCACAAACCAACACTTGAATTCATACTTTTTTTAAGAAATCAACAAAAACATTCTAGTATAAGTGAAAGTTTGTCAATTCATTGATAATCAAATTGCTTTTAACGAAAAGCATTACGTTTCATATAATAAATCTTGTTTTTGTCGAAGAAAGCATAACGTTAGCCACTTTTATAGATTAAGTGTAACTTTTGGGGTTGAGGGCTTATACTCAGGTACCTCAATCACTTTCGAGGTTAAAAGTGTAACTTTCGAGGGCTGTTTGTTAGGTGCCTCGATTATTTTTGAAGGTGAAAGTATAACTTACGAGGACATATAGTCAGGTGCCTCGATTACTTTTGAAGTTGAAAGTATAACTTTTCGGGTCTGAGGACTTATAGTCAAGTGTCTCATTCACTTTTGATGATAAAGTGTAACACTCGGGTGCCTCGTCACTTAGGTTATCCAATTTTCTGGCAAGTGCGGTCTACGAGAACTTGAACTCAGGTGCCTCGTCACTTTGGTCGTCTAATTTCTTAACAAGTGAAGTCTACGAGGACTTGAAATCGGGTGCCTCGTCACTTGGGTCGTCCAATTTTTTGGCAAGTGCAGTCTACGAGGACTTGACCACCATTTAGAGTGGACCACCATCTTGAGTGGATCTTTTTTTTAAATTCGTCAATTCTTGTGCCTCCTCCCTTTGTCATCCAATTACTTGGCAAGGGATACTCTAGAGGACTTAAACCACCATTTTTGGTGGACCACACCATCTTGGGTGGATTTTTAATTCATCTATAGTTCAGAGTTCTTTCGATGGTAGAGCCAATATTTGAGTTCTTGACTTTTGGAACTGCACCATAGGTGATAATGTTGTACGTTTTTTCTCCTAGTTCAATCTCCCCATTCGCCAGCTTCTAATGGTATATCCTCCGCAGACTATAACAGTCCATTGTGGAATTCCCTGTGTATTGGTGGTATACACAGAAGTCTGGTCTTCTTTTCATCTCTTCCGTCACAACCAACTGGGGCCTTGGAGGTTTCACCACTCTGTGCTCGACCCATTGTTTGTACAGGCTCCTGAATGCCTTCTCGCTGCATGTGATAGCCTCCAGAACTAGCATTCTGGTATATTTATCCCCATGTTTTTCTCTGCTTCACTCAAATTTCTCATTCTTCTCCCTTGCCCCTTTGTGGTTTTGACTGAGAATTCGCCAAAGCCACAGTTGTTTTCCTCTTGCTCTTCCATGTAACCATCGCATGGCTGGTGGGAAATGTCATGGTTCCTCCCAAGTCTTGTGCAAAAGATGAGAGGGTCATAAATGAATCATAAGCCTTGGTAATGAGGTGGGGCTTGAAGGCGTCTAAAACACCATTGTTGTGAGACCCCAGATTTTATGAATAAAGATTTAAATTTCTCGAAATATTTTTTTTGAATATTATGGTGTGGATTTAATATAATATTATAGTTGTGGGTAATATTTACAAATTTTGCAAAGTAAGCAAGTGGTTATATAATATTCGATTGGTCGGGGAATATTCGTTTTAACAGGGAATATTAAATGCGGCGGCACAATCATTAGTGGATCCTGAATGGAAGTATTGTCGTACTTAAGAAAATGACAAATTATCATTTTATAAAAATAACTTGGCCGAAAAGTATTACTGTTAAAAGCTGTTGAACTACCCTAGTAGTAAAAGAAATACGATGTCGTGTGGTTGCATAATAGCACACCTGTATTGATTATTGATCTTTACGTGAGAAGTCACTCGATTATACTCAATTATTACTACTGATAATTCTTTGCATCATATCTCTCATATTATTAATTCAGTTATTGTCATAGTATTATCTGCATAATATGATATATTATTAAATCAATAATTGAGACGACAAAGTTATTCATATTATTAAATTGCAATATTTACAATGTCTAGAAATTACATCGATGAGAGGTTTGGTCATCTAATCACAATGGCATGATAAGGAGAAATCCTTATCGGAAAGCCCCCTCTTTCCTGGGAACGACCTGGTTGTTAAATATTATGAGTTATGATATTAATGATGAATAATTTTATGTTGATTAAAGATGAATTTGATAGTTCCATTGTGTTGGAATTATTAATGTTAGTGGAAATCGACATTTATTTCGATAATAATTGATGTCTGGAAGTTATCGGGTAATTAATCGGATTAATGAGCAATTAATTGTTATTAATTCACATGATTATAACTATTTGTTCACATGTGTGTACTATTGATTCACATTGATTTACTATTAGGGGAGTTAGTGCAATATTGATAATAGTTGCATAACTAAGTTAAAAATGAAGGTATAGATGAAGGTACTATATTGTAATTCGTATTTTCACATGTCTAGAACTATTGATTCACGTGATTTACTATTAAATCGCATTATTTACTATTAGGGGAGGTGGTGCAAGTTTGATAATACTTGCAGGACTAAATTAAAAATGACGAAAAAGAGGAAGGTATTATACTGTAATATTTCGAGCCCCAAAACGTGCAATTATCAAAAATATATTTTCCTATAAATAGAAGCTCATTCTTCCTTCATTTCTCACCAATCACTAAAGCTATAGAGCAATTAATATAGAGAGAAATTATAGAGAGAAGAAGAAGAAATCTCTCTACCTCTCTACTCCAAAGATCCGGTTTTTTCTAAGTTAAGGGTATTATTTCTTTCGTATTTATGAAGAGAGCTATTGTTATTCCATTCTTTATTATTATATTGGAATAACCTGTCTATGCGAGGTACCGCATACATGGTGAAATTCTTCTGTTATTCCATTCTTTATTATTCTGTTGTAATATCCTGTCGGTGCGTTTTACGCATGACCTGGTTCCATTATTTATTATTCTGTTGAAATAACCTGTCTGTGCGGTCTATTGCATGCATGGTGATTCTTCTATTATTCCATTCTTTATTATTCTATTGGAATATCCTGTCGGTGTGTTTTACGCATGACCTGGTTCCATTATTTATTATTCTGTTGGAATAACATGTCTGTGCGGTCTATCACATGCCTGGTGAATTCTTCTATTATTCCATTCTTTATTATTCTGTTAGAATAACCTGTCTATGTGGATTACCGCATGCATGGTGAATGACCTTTCGTATTCATTCTTTATTAAATTGTGGAAATGATCTATCTACGTGGATTATCGCGGCGGGTGAAAATCCATTTGCAGTTTCGTATATTATATTATACTCGTATGAGATATCATTTCTTTTGTACTCGTTATGGAATATCATTTTTTTTGGTATTTTCTTTTATGAGTTACTATTCACGGGTTACAATTCACCCGGTTACTATTCACTCTAGTATTAATCACTGGGGTATTCAGGGCACTTTTCGTGTTGGAGTACTATTCACGAGTTATTATTCACGGGTTACTATTCACTTGAATTACTATTCACCCGAATATTATTCACTCGGGTATTTGGAGTACTTTTCATGTCGGGGTACTATTCACGAGGTACTATTCCCGAAGTTCTATTCATGGGGTACTATTTACGATGAAAAATTGATTCTTTCTGTCCAAATTATTTTTGGTACATGAATATTATTCTTGAATTTTACTCCACAAAGAAGTATCATGTTGATAATTTAGACATTATTGATTTCTGGATAAATTAAATTATAAACCTTTAAAATTTATCCTTAAACTTGTTTTATTGAATTATTATGTCATTGTCATCATCCTCATGCTTATATTATGATTAAAGTCATCTTTGGCTTACGTGCATAGATGGACTTAGTATGATTATGACCGGGGATTATTCAGTATAGTCATGACCGTAATGTGACGAATGATGTGGTAAAAGTCATCATTGGCCTGTAGTTCATTGGTGGACAGTTGTTGGTATGATTATGACCAAGGATTATTCTAAGATAATCATGACCATTGATGATTACATGAATATCCTTGGTCGGTAGTGCGGGGATGATGTGGTTTATTTATTAAGGTGAGTCTCGTGATAAAGTTGATGAAAATCTTTTAAATCATAGAAGATAGTAGGTTTTATGCTCTACTTGACTCTTCTAATGGATTGCTTATTCCGCTGTAGTTGTTGATCTAAAACTTGTTGTCTATTATATTATGTCAGTTGTTATACTCTTGAAGGCTAAGGATAATTTATTCTGCATTATCTTAGTCATAATATTTCTTACTGGGCTAGTTGAGCTCACCCTTTCTTTCACTTTTTCTCTTGGAAAAATGAGAACGTGGCAGGACTAGTCGAGGAACGGAGTGATGACCGATGATAATAGTTAGTAGTCCTCATTATTCTGTTAAATAGTGTGATAATAATTGTAATGAGGACTCCATTGAGAATGGATATTATTTAGAAGGCAATATCCTTGTTTAAATTCTCAGTTATGTTTTGTCGTATTTTACACGACTGTTGTATAATTAAGTTGTATTTGGATTTCTATACCATATATCTGGCGACCCAAGATGGGTGATGTATACCTGTTTTGGGGGCGTCATAGTTGGTATCAAAGCTTAGGGATATGATCCCTGGCTGAGATGTGAGACAAGAACTAGGAGGGGAGAGACGGGGAATTCCTTTGCTAGTATGACCTACCTAAGTTTATTTGGTATTTAATTGGTCTCATTTAGTATAGGGATAATATGTGATATGTTAATTAACCCTTTTTTGTGGCAGTGTTTGAAAATGGCATCTGAAAATGTTGAGATCAGAAATAAAGCACATGAGACCGTTGAGTCACCAACGATCAATACCCAGGATAATGTGCAACATGAAGACAATAATCCTCAGGTAAACAATAACACCGATGAAATGATGAACGATGGAATGTTCAGAGGCTTTATGCAATTTATGCAATATCAGGCGAGAGAGACTCCTGTTCAAAATGTAGGTGGAAACAATGGCAACCCACTACCGGTCATCGCTAATCGGCGATTCAAGGAGCTAACACCACCGAGTTTTGGAAAGCCGAAACCACTTAAGACGGAGACGTGGTTAAAGCAGATCACCAAGATATTTGATGTCTTGGGATGCTCCGAGGAGAAAAAGGTTCCCTTTGCCACCTTTATGTTGCGTGAAGAGGCAGATTACTGGTGGGAATCTGTAAAGCGTACTCAGCCTGACGCACTCAAGATGTCTTGGGAGAAGTTCCAAGAGTTGTTCAACGATAAGTACTTTCCTGAAAGTATTCGTCATATGAAGGAGGTGGAATTCATCAAGTTGGAGCAAAATAATATGACTGTGTCGCAATACGAGGCTAAGTTTGCTGAGTTGTCCCGATTTGCATCCCATTTGGTCGATAATGAGGAGCGAATTACGCGATTGTTTCTAAGAGGTTTGAAACCCGATATACGTCAATACCTCATTTCTCATAAACTTTGTTTATATTCAGATGTTGTGAATAGGGCTCAGTTATTGGAGCGCGATAATGAGTCAGCACAACCAAAGGATAACGAGCAACAACACGATAATAATCGTACCAGTGGCAACGGCCATCGGAACAATGATAACCATCATGGGGGAAATTATCATGCCAAGAATGGTAACCACTTCGATGGTAATCATGGCCAAGATAATAGAAGTGGAAATTTCAAGAAGAGAAGGTTCAACAACGATGGAAAGACAATGACACCAAAGACTGTTAAGGAAGGAGAATGACCGCCGGTCGTATGTTACAAATGCGGAGGGGAGGGACATATCAGTCCAAGATGCACGATGCAGTCCAAAGCATGTTACAATTGTAGAAAAGAAGGTCACCTAGCCCGATTTTGTCGTGCACCAAAGTTAAGTCCAGCTGGGACGATGGCACCAAAGGCAGATAAGGACAAAACAAAGTCGATGGTTTCAGGAAGAGCGTTTTTTGTGACTCCTCAAAAATCGAGTAATCTGAACGAAGTTAGCACGGGTTAGTTAATTATAAATTCTTGCAAAGTCTATACCTTATTAGATACCGGTTCTACCCATTCTTTTATCTCTCTTGCTTGCGCTCAACGTTTAAATTTAACTCAGGAGAAATTAGACTTTGACTTATCGATTGAAACTTCGTTAGCAGAAACCTTCATTAGCTCCACTGTTTATAAATCTTGTTTGATTCAAATCGACACTTTCACGTTACCTGTCGATCTTATCTCTTTGAAAATACTTGCCTTTGATGTGATTTTAGGAATCGATTGGTTAACTACTCATCATGCTTTTCGTAAGGTTGTTAGCTTTCATATTCCTAACCAACCTATTATACGAATTCAAGCAACCAAGCCACTAAAGTCAATCATTATCATACCAAGCTATAAGTAAAGAGCCCCGATCCTTTCATTGTTCACTTTATTGTGTAGAATGCACCGAAGCCAGACTTTCTGTAGGCGACGTCGTGAATGACTATGGCAAGTTGATAGGTATCAATATGACGTACTATCCAAGTCTTGGATGAAAGTCACAGTTTTGAATGACATTTCTATTGTTAATAGATTTCCTGACGTATTCTTGAAGACTTCTTAGCCTACCCCTAGAGCGTGAAATCGAATTTTGTATTGAACCCAGTACAAAACCCATTTCTAAAACCCTTAAATATTTCTTTACTTAAAACGAACGTATCATGTGCCAAAGACGTTGGCTCGAGCTGTTAAAGATTACGATCGTATCATTCAATACCATCGTGGAAAAGTGAACGTGGTAGCTGATGTGTTGAGTAGAAAATCGTATGCGTTTATGAGTGCGATGTTGTTAACACAAAAACTCATTTCGTATAACTTAAAAAATTATGAAGATAGAGTTAAGGACTCCAGAGACCCATATGATGATGGCGAATATACGAGTAGAATCAACTTTAATCGATAAAGTTAAAGCCGCTCAAACTACACACCCGAATTTGATGAATGTGAAGAAAAAGGTTCAAGAAGGCGTTATCTCAACCCTCGATTTAATTGGCTCATTTGAAATCCTTGATCGAGTAGGAACTGTGGCCTATAGACTCATTTTACCACCAAGTATGTCGCGTGTTCATAACGTTTTTCACGTATCATTGTTAGTTAAAACTTAGTCTTGGGGGACTTTGAAGTCAAATTTTGGAATAATTAATGAATCTAAAAAATTATGAAATCATGGGGTTTTTATAGAGCATGTTACAAGCTTTCCATAGCCTCAAAAACGGACTAATTCCGATAACGGATGAAGAAGTTATGAAGATTTGAAGTATGTGTGTCAAAAGTTGCAAAATTTGGAAAATTGGAGTTAAGTGCCAAAGGTCGAGTGCCTAGGCACTAGGCTCGGCGCTTAGAATCTGTTCTTGGGCGCTTAGGCACTTTCCCAAGACCAAATTTGGGCGCCTTGGCGCTGGTCAAGTGTTAAGCCAAAATCTGTCCGGACGTCCTTTAGTAAATTGGGCATAACTTTTTCATACAAACTCTGATTGAGGTGATTCAGGATGATTCGAAAAGATAACGAGTAGACCTAACACTTTCATTCTTTATATTTTGAGATTTGAGGTTGGTGTCAAGGCCTAAAATGTCTATTTTAGGGACTGATGTGCATTCAGAGGCAATCAAAGGACATCGGGCATGCACGTATGCAACGTGTAATGTTTTCGACGATAAAGGTATTCAAGGTATCCTCACCTCTTTGGCATACCAGGTAAGTACGTAAATTTCCAAGGCAAAATTTCATAAGGAGGGGAGATTGTGAGACCCCAGATTTCATGAATAAATATTTAAATTTCTCGAAATATTTTTTTTGAATATTATGGTGTGGATTTGATATAATGTTATAGTTGTGGGTAATATTTACAAATTTTGCAAAGTAAGCAAGTGGGTATATAATATTGATTGGTGGGGAATATTCATTTTACCGGGGGAATATTAAATGCGACAGCACAATCATTAATGGGCCCCACAACGGAAGTATTATCGTAGTAAGAAAAGCGATAGAATTATCATTTTATAAAAATAACGGCGAAAGTATTACTGAATTAAAATTGTTGAACTACCCGGTAGTAAAAATACGATGTCTGGCGTGGTTGCATAGTAACACACGGTATTGATTATTGATCTTTACGTGAGAAGTCACTCGATTTATACTCAATTATTGCTACGGAATTATTGCATCATATCTCTCTCGTATTATTGATTCGATTATTGTCACAAGATCATCATCATAATATGATATATTATTAAATCAATAATTGAGGCGACAAAAGTTATTCATATTATTAAATTGCAATATTTACAATGTCTAGAAGTTACATCGAGGAGAGGTTTGGTCATCTAATCACAATTGCTGGCGATAAGGAGAAATCCTTATCGGAAAGCCCCTGCTCTCTGAGGAGCGGCACGGTTGTTAAATATTATGAGTTATGATATTAATGATGAATAAGTTCGTGTTGATTAAAGATGAATTTGATAGTTCCATTATGTTGGAATTATTAGTGTTAGTGGAAATTGACATTTATTTCGATAATAATTGATTTCTGGAAGTTATTGGGTAATTAATCGGATTAATGAGCAATTAATTGCTATTAATTTATATGATTATAACTATTTGTTCATATGTGTGTACTATTGATTCACATTCATTTACTATTAGGGGAGTTAGTGCAATATTGATAATAGTTGCATAACTAAGTTAAAAATGAAGGTATAGATGAAGGTACTATATTGTAATTCGTATTTTTATATGTCTAGAACTATTGATTCACATGATTTACTATTGAATCGCATTATTTACTATTAGGGGAGGTGGTGCAAGTTTGATAATACTTGCAGGACTAAATTAAAAATGACAAAAAAGAGGAAGGTATTATACTGTAATATTTTGAGCCCCAAAACGTGCAATTATCGAAACTATATTTTCCTATAAATAGAAGCTCATTCTTCCTTCAGTTCTCACCAATTCACTAAAGCTATAGAACAATTATTATAGAGAGAAATTATAGACAAAAAGAAGAAGAGAAGTTTGTTACCTCTCTACTCCAGTATCCAGTTTCTTTCTAAGGTAAGGGGTATTATTTCTTTCGTATTCATGAAGAGAGCTATTGTTATTCCATTCTTTATTATTATGTTGGAATAACTTTGCTCTGTCTGAAGCTGCGCATACATGGTGAAATTCTTACATTATTCCATTCTTTATTATTACATTTGGAATATCACTCAGCCGGTGCGTTTTTACGTATGACTGGTTCCATTATTTATTATTACATTGGAATAACTTTTATGCATGCGCGATCTATCGCATGCATAGTGAATTCTTCTATTATTTCATTCTTTATTAATCATTTGGAATATCCATGTCGATTGTGTTTTACGCATGACACAGGTTCCATTATTTATTATTACTGTTGGAATAACTTTTATGCATGCGATCTATCGCATGCATGGTGAATTCTTCATTATTCCATTCTTTATTATTACATTGGAATAACTTTGTCATGTAGTACTGCATGCATGGTGAATGACCTTTCGTATTCATTCTTTATTAAATTGTGGAAATGATATGTCTACGTGGATTACCGCATGGCGGGTGAAAATCCATTTGCAGTTTTGTATATTATATTATACTCGTATGAGATATCATTTCTTTTGTACTCGTTAGGGAATATCATTTTTTTTGGTATTTTCTTTTATGAGTTCTATTCACAGGTTACAATTCACCCGGTTACTATTCATTCTAGTATTATTCACTCGGGTATTCGGGGCACTTTTTGTATTGGAGTACTATTCACGAGTTACTATTCACCCAAATTACTATTCACCCGAATATTATTCACTCGGATATTTGGAGTACTTTTTATGTCGGGGTACTATTCACGAGGTACTATTCCCGAAGTACTATTCACGGGATACTATTCACGATGAAAAATTGATTCTTTCTGTCCAAATTATTTTTGGTACATGAATATTATTCTTGAATTTTACTCCACAAAGAAGTATCATGTTGACAATTTAGACATTATTGATTTCTGGATAAATTAAATTATAAACCTTTAAAATTTATCCTTGAACTTGTTTTATTGAATTATTATGTCATTGTCACCATCCTCATGCTTATATTATGATTAAAGTCATCTTTGGCTTACGTGCATAGATGGACTTGGTATGATTATGATCAGGGATTATTCGGTATAGTCATGACCGTAATGTGACGAATGATGTGGTAAAAGTCTTCATTGGCATGTAGTTCATTGGTGGACAGTTGTTGGTATGATTATGACCAGGGATTATTCGGTATAATCATGACCATTGATGATTACATGAATATCCTTGGTCGTGGTGCAGGGATGATGTGGTTTATTTATTAAGCTGAGTCTCAGTGATAAAGTTGATGAAAATATTTTTAAATCATAGAAGATAGTAGGTTTTATGCTCTACTTGACTCTTCTAATGGATTGCTTATTCCGCTGTAGTTGTTGATCTAAAACTTGTTGTCTATTATATTATGTCAGTTGTTATACTGTTGAAGGCCAAGGATAATTTATTCTGCATTATCTTAGTCATAATATTTCTTACTGGGCTAGTTGAGCTCACCCTTTCTTTCATTGTTCTCTTCAGGAAATGAGAACGTAGCCGGGACTAGTCGGGGAATGGAGTGACGGTTCAGATGATAGCATTAGTAGTCCTCACTATTCTGTTAAATAGTGTGATAATAATTATAATGAGGACTCCATTGAGAGTGGATATTGTCTAGAAGGCAATATTCTTGTTTAAATTCTCAGTTATGTTTTGTCGTATTTTACACGACTGTTGTATAATTAAGTTGTATTTGGATTTCTGTACCATATATCTGGCGACCCAAGATGGGTGATGTATACCTGTTTTGGGGGCGTCACAATTGTTGCATATGCTAAACAAGTTCTTTTCTTCAATTGGCTCTGCACACTTCTATGCTTGGGCCCTAAACCTATCCACGTAATCTGACAGCTCCTCGTTTGGCTTCTGCTTGAATCGCATGAGCTCTACGATGGTTACTTGTTTCTGCACATAGAAAAATTTCTTAAAAAATTACAAATTTAGATCATCCCAATCATGGACTGATCCCTTCTCCAAGTTGTAGTACCAACTGAAGGCATTATCCGTCAAAGTCTTGTTGAATTCTCTCATCAACAAATTATGATTGTTCATTTCATCACATCCTAACCATGGAGACATCGACTCCACAAACCTGACAATGTGTTCCCTGACATTTCCTTTCTCCCCATTATATTTTGGAAATTACGAGGGATGCTCGATATACCCTGCCGAGTAAGGTTGTCTCCGAATATGTGCCGGGTAGGGTGAAGTCACTACTATAAAAACAATATTACGTGACAGAATTTTGTGACAGTTTTTAAAAACATTCACTTAAGATAGTAATTTGTGATGGACTTTTTAAGCAATCACAAAATAATAGTATATATGATGGCTCTTAGTGATGACTAATCTTGCCATCAATGTATTATAATTGTGATGGCCATGTCAATCACACCAAATTTTTCATGCAAAATAAATTTTCTTTTTGTGACGCACTAAGTCATCACTTATAGATATACCCTTTTCATGATTGCATTTAAGCTATCACTAATATTTTAATGTAAGAAATAATCAAAACAATATTTTATGACAGTCGTGACAATCATTAAAAAAGATAGATTTTTGTGACGACTTTTATTTGCAATTACAAAAAGAAAGAATTTTGTGATGGAATTTTCAAGTCATCACAAAAAAATAAAATATATGATGGATCTTAGTGATGACTAATTTTACCATCATTATAGAGTATTTGTGACAGTCATTGCAATCACCAAATCTTATGTGAAAGTAATTTTGTTTAGTAAGTCAGCTCACATATGTTTCCTTTTATATTTTGTTTTAAAATTATAATCATGATCTGGATTTTTGTGTAGTGGTAATACTCGTTATTTAGTTTGGAAATGGGAGAGGGTTCGAATCCTACAAGTATCATTTGATACAATTAATATAGATACAATTAATACATTAAAATAAATTATACGTAAATAAAGATTCACGTTCTTACATTTGATCCCTAAAGTCTTTTTTTTGTGATGACTTTGACAATCACAATAGATTACATGTTAATGTGATTGTATTAATCATCACAAAAGCACTAAGCGTTTGCGTGATTGTCAAAATCATCACATAAAACCTTTCATGATGGGCGTATACAAGACGACCATTGTGATGCTTAAAGCCATCACGTAAACATTTCGTGATGGTTTTCCTACTTTTTATGATGGATTTTGGCTATCACAAATGACTATTTTTTTAGTAATGAGTAAAGTCTAACTCCGAAGGTCGGGATGTCTGCCTGTGAAGTTGATTAATCACATCGATCATATCATCCTTTATCACATATTGGCTCGTGGTATGGACTCTCTGTGGTGTTGTGATGTATGGCAGCATTGGCCATGCGTATGGTACAAAAATTGGTTGATGTACACTGGCATCATGTAAATTCTATATCGGTTGTGTTTGTGGGTTAGTTCGTTGGACGAGGCTTGGGATGGTTGGTATCTGCACTTGTGAAAATGTGGGGATAGTGGTCGGAATGATGTTTGTCTGAGGATAGCTGACTTCCAGTCTGGGTTGTGGCACATCACCACTGTTCTGAGGTTCCAAGTGGATGATTGGAACAAACTGATTCTCCGTCAATGGAGGTGCAGTCTGATTCTTCTTATTTGTTACTATCGTTGTTGTTGGCCTCCACTCCTGCCTGTGAATTGTCTGGGTACATAGCCTTAAAAACGGGAATCAACATTAACTGCTGGCAAAAATTTCCCATTTTCTCTTGCTTCCTCTGAATCTCCAACATCATAGCCATCATCTCTTGTCCTTCCCATGCTTCCTTCAACGCCATGAGCATCTCCAGTTGCACAGCATTTGTCTGCTCTCCACTTTCTTCCTCGCCTTGCCTTCCCGCGCCTGTCTGCCTGACATTCGTTAGTTGTTGATCAGCCATGTATAGTGATGTTGAACTTCCTTCTGAGGCGTCTTCAAGGATGGGTTGATCAAGATCTAGATTCACGCCCTAAAAAGCTTGATTTGTTTTCTTTAGAACTGGATCCGGTGAGGTAATGTTATTTATTGGTGAAGCTCTTCCTGTAGTTCTCCCACTATGAGTTGTGGGCATACCTTTCAAGAATTCTATACCTCCCCGGCAGAGTCGTCAAAAAAATATTGGCAAGGAAATCGTACCTTGCTAGGGTTAGGGTTTCATGTTGGCTAAGGAGGAGAGAAATCCACAAAGAGCACGAAATTGATTGATTGATTGAAGAGGGGAGAACAACAGGTGGGCAATTACTCCAATGACGCGTGGCAAAAATCCTACAATCCAGAAACTGTGTTAGGGTTATTGGGATTCTAAGAGCCTTCTTCTTGAGTCCTTCCACTCCTAGAATCCGGAAACCTTGTTAGGGTTATTGGAATTCCAAGAGTCTTCTTGAGTGTTAAAAGAGAATGTCCAGGTCCTTCGATCTTCCAAGAGTGCAAGTTCTGCGTCTGAAGAGAGGTCCCCTTCCCAATGGAATGGAAGGGGTATTTATAGAATTTTCTGGAAAGTAGTCATGTGCCAGGCACATGCTTTCAGGGAAATTCCAGAAATACCCTTTAATCATCATAGTAATGCCCAGATCGTCCTGTCCTTCTAGCCACCAATCCAATCCCTCAATCAATACCCAAAACGAGCTACCTCCACGAGCCTTCTGCCTCGAGACCTGTGGAGGCTTCTCTCGGGTCTCGCCTATTTATTTCTGACTTTTCCGTCTTCATTCCATTAGGTCATACAAACCCTAATTTTACACTTAGGCCCACAATAATTATACCACTTCCTTATTTATTTGGAACTTATAAAATTAGCTCTCCTACTCCTATACCTAAGTACACCCCTCTAAAATACATACATATGTATATTATGTATAATATATAATAGATAATATAATATAATACATATATAGAGATATACACTATTTATATTACATATATAATAATATAATATAATATAATACACCACCTCCTTAATATAATATATAATATAATATAATTATACCACCTCCTTAAATATTTGGAACCTATAAAATTAGCTCTCCTACTCCTATACCTAAGTACACCCATCAATTTTCCTTCGTAAATTTATCACAAAATCTAAGCATCACTACATTCTTACGTCCCTCCTCTGTCCAAGAAGATTGCAACTCTTGTTAAACCTGTGTTCTCAAACAGAAAATTAAGTTTAAAAAAATAAGAATAAAAAAATAAAATATACCGATAAATAGTACCTCATGTTCGTAAAGACTTCTAAATTGAGCAAGCTTGCTAAGAATCAATACAACCTGCAAAATATTTTTAACATCTCGTTCAAACTTAAATCGCATTAGTACAATATCATTCAAACATAGCAAACAATAATTTCTAATTTTAATAATACATTTGTTACTGAAATTTCTTCAAGCTTGAAAATACCAATATTGATCCAATTTCGAGAAGCTGAAGCTTCTATATTTTACCTCCACCTTCAGATTACATGATTTGTAAGTTATACGTTACAAAAATTCACTCAACATTTCCAAGCCAAACTCTATGCACTCAACCTTTTCAAAACATTAACAAAATTTTCACTTGACACAACCATATATCAACATACAAATAGATATTAATACATATTCAAATGGGTGCCCAAAGTGAAAATTTATGTTTAACCAAAAGTATAAAATAAAGTAGAATAATTAAGAATTAAGTATTGTAAAACAAATACACTAAAGAGATATACATAAAAGAACTCATTCAAAATCTATATCACAATAAGTTTAAGACATAATTCTTGGTGGTTTATTCAATAACCACCAACGAACCATCACATTCAAGCAAGACCAAACAAAAATTTACTATATTCCAAACAAAATTTAGAATTACACATGACTCGTATATTGGTCAATCCATAAACAATGGCGGAACCAAGGGGGGTCATATGACCCCCACCTTGTAATATTTGGGGGTCATTTGCTTTCATTTTCCTTCTTTTTTTTTATGTATTTTTTTTTCTCCTTTGCTTTTCTCTTTGATTTTGCTTTATCATCAAAGTGGGGCAAAAAAAAGTGGTAGCAATTCTAATTAAAAATAAAAAGCTAAAGAAATAAAACAATTTTTTTGGATCCCAGTATAGTGATCATAAGTGCACCGTAGTTCTATCTTATCCTATCAAGATTATTAAATCTCTCTTCTATATTTTTTTTGTTTTTTTTGCTAGAATTCTTTCTTTCAAGCTAATTAATCTCATGAACCACAATATAAGGTTTTAAATATATAATATTATAATTTATAATTTATCTATAAAAGTTGCTAATCAGTTGACTAAAAACTTTAAAATTTGATTAATTATCCCATAGTTCAAGAAAATGAATATATATATATATAGGTATTTAAAGCAATTAGACTCGCCACTCAAAGGTTGACAAGGGTTGGAATAAGATGTTGTGAAATACTATAATTGGGCAAAATGAATTTGAAAGAAGCACTCATTGTGTCAATAAATAATTTTTTTTACTGATTTATTTTGACCCCCATCTAAAAATATTCTGGTTCCGCCACTGCCCATAAACATGGGCCATGGGCCGCAATATTTCAGCCCAGGAAAATACGGGCCATTTTGGCCCGGCCCGACCCGTGGCCCATGCCTTATTTTTTTTTAAAACAAAATGTTGCTACTTGTAGGTTATGAGGCTTGAACCCAAGACTTGTAAGTAAATAAATAAGAATTCAAACCAACTGAACTACAACAACTATGTATTTTTAATGCAATTTTCAATATATTGTTTCTTTACTTTTGTTCAAATTTTACTATTCTTAAAAAGTAAAACCTAAATCGTGCCTAATTTATAATATTTATGAGCATTACTATTTTTTAAAAAAATTTAATTGATTGAGGTATGTAGCAAGATTTTGCAGTAACAGAAAATTATGAATGAATGCCAACTAATATGTGAAATTGAAATAAAAATGCAGGTAAAAAAGATTCATCAAGAGATCCTAGAAAGTGGAGCAGAGCTTTTTTCAACTCAGAGACAAAGTGTGAAATAGCGGATAACAATCTTTATGAATGTTTCAATGGGTATATTCTCAATTCAAGAGGGAAGCCTTTAATTGATATGTTAGAAGATATTAGGCAGAATTTGATGTCAAGATTACAACAAAAAAGAAAATGTGTACCAAGAAAAATTGGGATATATGTCCTAAGGCCTTGAAAGTACTAGAGCATAACATTGAGAAAAGATGCCATGATCAAGTCTTGTACAATGGTGTTCTACAGTTTGAAATGACACCAACGTATGAAACCAGTAGCTACACAGCTGATTTTGATGAATGGTCACGTGCATGTAGGGGTTGGGATATCACAGGAATTCCATGTCATCATGCCTGCTCTGCAATGTTTATATAAGGATCAGCCCAGAAAACTATGGAGCAGACTATGTCTAGACATTAACCAGTTACTGCAAAATATAAAATTTTAATTATAATTTTCTGGTGTAGCAAGATTTTGCAAAAAAAAATAAAAATAAATAAAATAAATAAAGGAAAAAAGCTCATGGTGGTAAATCTTTACAGTCCAACCTGAGCCACGGGCCTCACAGTATCAACCCATCAAAATTCGGGCCATTTTGGCCCGACCCAGCCGTTTGCCAGGTCTACATATTATATATTTATATATTTACATACATAAGTATATATGTATATTATGTATAATATATAATAGATAATATATAATACATATATAGATATATACATTATCTAAATTACATAATATAATAATATAATAATATAATAATATAATAATATAATAATAAATAATATAATAATATATATAATAATATGATATGATATGATATGATATACCACCTCCTTTAAGATAATATATTATTAATATACTTATATTACCTCCTTAAATATTTGGAACCTATAAAATTAGCTCTCCTACTCTTATACCTAAGTACACCCTCTAATATACATACGTATGTATATTACGTATAAAATAATAATATAATATTAATAATAATATAATATAATATAATATAATTATACCAGCTCCTTAAATATTTGGAACCTATAAAATTAGCTCTCATACTCCTATACCTAAGTACACCCCTCTATTATACATAAGTATATATATTATGATAATAGATAATAGATAATATAATATAAAACATATATAGAGATATACATTATCTATATTACATATAGAATAATATAATTATACCACCTCCTTAAATATTTGGAACCAATAAAATTAGCTCTCTTACTCCTGTACCTAAGTACACCCCTCTATTTTCCTTCCTAAATTTATCAAAAAATCTAAACCTCACTACATTCTTACGTCCCTCCTCTGTCCAAGAAGATTGCAACTCTTCTTAAACATGTGTTCACAAACAGAAAATTAAGTTAAAAAAATAAGAATAAAAAAACAAAATATATCGATAAATAGTACCTCATGTTCGTAAAGACTTCTAAATTGAGCAAACTTGCTAAGAATCAATACAACCTGCAAAATATTTTGCAAATCTCGTTCAAACTTAAATCGCATTAGTACAATATCATTCAAACATAGCAAACAACAAATTCTAATTTTAATAATACCTTTGTTACTGAAATTTTTTCAAGCTTGAAAATACCAATATTGATCCAATTTCGAGAAGTTTAAGCTTTTATATTTTACCCCCATCTTCATATTACATGATTTGTAATTTATACCTTACAAAAATTCACTCAACTTTTTCAAGCCACACTCTATGCACTCAATATTTCCAAAACATTAACAAAATTTTCACTTGGCACAACCATATATACACATACAAATAGATATTAATACATATTCAAATGGGTGCCCCAAGTGAAAATTTATGTCTAACCAAAAGTATAAAATAAAGTAGAATAATTAAGAGTTAAGTACTGTAAAACAAATACACTAAATAGATATACAAAAAAGTACACATTCAAAATCCATATCACAATATGTTTAAGACATAATTTTTGATAGTTTATTCAATAACTGTAAGACCCCAACTTTTATGAATAAAGATTAATTTCTCTCGAATTATATTTTTGGATATTATGGTGTGGATATTATTTAATGTTATAGTTGTGGGTAACATTTATAAATTTGCAAAATACGCAAGTTGTTATATAATATTCGTTTGGTAGGAAATATTTTTTTGTCGGGGAATATTAAATGCAACGACATAATCATTGGTGGACCCCACAGCGAATGCGATTATAGTAGTTAAAAAGCGACAAAAATATTTTATGAAAATAACGGCGGAGGTTTTACCATTATCTTTGTTGAACTACCCGATAGTAAAAGTGCGATGTCTGGCGTGGTTGCATAGTAGCACACGATATTGATTATTGATGTTTACGTGAGAAGTCACTCGGTTATACTCAATTATTATTCTGATGATTCTTGCATCATATCTCTCATATTATTGATTCGATTATTGTCACGATTATCATCTGCATAATATTTTATATATTATTAAATCAATAATTGAGACGACAAAGTTATTCATATTATTAAATTGCAATATTTATAATGTCTAGAAGTTCTGTTAATGAGAGGTTTGGTCACCTAATTGAGCGTCAATAGGGAGAAATCCTTATTGGAAAGCCCCTCTTTCACGAGGAACGACACGGTTGTTAAATATTGTGAATTATAATATTAATGATGAATAAGTTAAGTGTTGATTAAAGATGAATTTGATAGTTCCATTGTGTTGGGATTATTTGTGTTAGTAGAAATCGACATTTATTTCGATAATAATTAATGTCTGGAGATTATATTGTTCAATCGGGTATGCACGGCACTTTTCGTGTCGGAGTACTATTCACGAGTTAATATTCATGAATTACTATTCACGAGTTACTATTTATGAGTTACTATTCATGAGTTACTATTCACAAGTTACTATTGAGTCACATTCACTTACTATTAGGGGAGTTTGTGCAAGATTGATGATACTTGCATGACTAAGTTAAATATGGAGGTATAGAAGGAGGTACTATATTGTAATTAATTTTTCACATGTTTAGAATTATTGAGTCACATGATTTACTATTGAGTCACATGATTTTACTATTGATTCACATGATTTACTATTAGGGGAGTTGGTGCAAGTTTGATAATACATGAATAACTGAATTAAAAATGAAAGAAAAGTTAGGGGTATTGTACTGTAATATTTTGAGCCCCAAAATGTGCAATTATCAAAACTATATTTTCCTATAAATAGAAGTTCATTCTTCCTTCATTTCTCACCAATTCACTAAAGCTTTAGAGCCATTATTATTGAGAGAAATTATAGAGAGAAAGAAGAAGAGAAGTCTGCTACATTTCTATTCCAGTATCCAGCTTCATTCTAAGGTAAGGGGTATTATTCTTTCGTATTCATAAAGAGAATTACTTTCTTTCAATACTTATAACAATTGTTATTCCATTCTTCATTATTATGTTGGAATAACTTTGTTTATCGCAATCTGCATACATGGTGAAATTCTTCATTATTCCATTCTTTATTATTATGTTGGAATAACTTTTTTATCTGCAATCTTTGCATACATGGTGAAATTCTTCTATTATTCCATTCTTTATTATTACATTGGAATATCACATCGGTGTTAATTTACGGGACACGGTTCCATTATTTATTATTTTGCATTTATTATTTTGTGGAATATCACATGCATGCACGTTTATGCACTGATTCCATTATTTATTATTCCGCACTTATTATTACTCGTCGAGAATATCATCCCGTACATGCGTTTTTATTTGGTTCCATTATTTATTATTCGCATTTATTATTACGTGGAATATCCTATACATGCGTTCTGGGGACTGGTTTCCATTATTTATTATTACATTGGGAATAACTTTTGCATGTGCGGTCTCTATATCGCATGCATGGTGAATCATACATTATTCCATTCTTTATTATTCTATTGGAATAACCTGTCTATGTGAATTACCATATGCATGGTGAATGATCCTTTGTATTCATTCCTTATTAAATTGTGGAAATGATCTGTATACGTGGATTATCGCATGGCGGGTGAAAATCCATTTGCAATTTCATTCTTTATTATACTCAGTTGGTTAAAGTTTTGACTTCTATACTCCATGAAATTAGTGGAATATCCTTGATATTTGCGTTTCATCCAGTATCTTTTCATGGAAATATTCTTCTGAGCATTCTTAAATTTTACTCTACAAAGAAGTATCATGTTAACAATTTGGACATTATTAGTTCTTGGATAAATTAATTCTTGAACTTGTTTTATTGAATTATTATGTCATTGTCATCAGCCTCATGCTTATATTGTAATGAAAGTCATCTTTGGCTTACGTGCATAGATAGACTTAGTATGATTATGACCAGGGATCATTCGGTATAATGATGACCTGTAATGTTATAAATGATATGGTAAAAGTCCTCGATAGCTTTGTAATGCATTGATGGGGCCGTTTTTGGTATGATTATGACCGAGGATTATTACGGTATAGTCATTATTGTTGATGATTTAATGAATATCCTTGGCTCGTAGTACAGGGATGATTAGAAGATGTGGGTTATTTATTAAGCTGAGTCTCAGCGATAAAATTTGATGAAAACATTTTTAAATCATAGAAGATAGTAGTTTTATTCTCTACTTGACTCTTCGAATGGATTGCTTATTCCACTGCAGTTAAACTTGATGGCTATTGTATTTTATCAGTTTAACATTGTTGAAGACTATTGATAATTTATTCTGCATTATCTTAGTCATAATATTTCTTATTGGGCTAGTTGAGCTCACCATTTCTTTCCTTTATTCTCTTGAGGAAATGAGAATATAGCTGGGACGAGTCGGGGAAAGGAGTGACGGTCGAGAAGATAGCATTAGTAGTCCTCACTATTCTATTAAATAGTGTGACAATAAATGTAATGAGGACTCCTTTGAGTGTGGATATTGTCTAGATAACAATATTCTATTAAAACTCTCGATTTATGTATTGTCTTATATACACCACGATGGTTGTATAATTAAGTTTGTATTTGTATTTTGTACCATGTATTTTGGCGACTCAAAATGGGTGATGTATACCTATTTTGGGGCGTCACGATTAGTATCAAAGCTTAGGGATATGATCCTGGTGAGATGTGAGATAAGAACTAGGAGGGAGAGCGGGGAATTCCTTGGCTAGTATGACCTACCTAAGTTTATTTGGTATTTAATTGGTCAGTCAGAATATAGGGATAATATTTGATATTTTAATTAACCCTTATTTTGTTGCGATATTTGCAAATGGCATCCGAAAATGTTGAGATAAGCAATGAAACCGTGAGGCCGTTGAGTCACCAACGATCGATGCCGAGGTAATGTGCAATGGGAAGACAATAATCCTCATGAAAACAATAACAGATGAAATGGTGAATGATGGGATGGTCAAAGGCTTTATGCAATTCATGCAACAACGGTGAAAAGCGGCTCTGTCCAAATACTGGTGGAAACAACGACAACTCTCGGATGGTCACCATTAAGCGATTCAAGGCTGGGGACCACCGGAGTTTTTGGAGAGCCAAAACCACTTAAAGGCGGAGACGTGGATAAAGCGGATCAACAAGATATTTGATGTCTTGGGATGCTCCGAGGAACAAAAGTTCCTTTTCCACCTTCATGTTGCGTGCGAGGGCAATTCTTGGTGGGAATCGTAAAGCGTACTCAACTTGCCACACTTGAAGATGTCTTGGGAGAAGTTCGAGAGTACATTCAACGACAAGTACTTTCTGAAAGTATTAAATCACGTGAAGGAGTAGAGTTCATCAAGCTTGAGCAAAACAATATGGCCAGTGGCGCGATCTGAAGAAGCTAAGTTTGCCGAGTTGTCTCGGTTTCCGTCCCACTTGGTTGATAATGAGGAGAGAATGACGCGGATGTTTCTAAGAGGTTTGAAACACGAGATACGTCAATACCTTATCTCTCATAAAGCGTGTTTGTATTGGATGTTGTGAATAGGGCTCGATTATTGGGCGCGATAATGAGTCAACCCAACCAAGAGAGAGCAAATGACAAGTCGATAATACCAATGGTAGCGATCATTGAAGCGGTGACAACAAGCGTGGAGGAATCGGCATGCGAAAATGATAACCACTTGGGTGGTAATCATGGCGAAGACAATAGGAATGGAAAGTTCAAGAAGAAGGTTAAGCAAAAGATGGAAAGATGTCGACACCGACACGTTGTTAAGGAAGGAGAACGACCATCGGTTGTATGTTACAAATGTGGAGGGGAAGGACACATAAGTCCAAACTGTACGATGCAGTCCAAAGCATGTTATAATTGTGGAAAAAAAGGCCACCTAGCCCGATTTTGTCGTGCACCAAAGTCAAGTCCAGCTGGGATGGAGGCATCAAAGGGTGTCCCAGACAAGACAAAACCGGTAGTTCAAGGGAGAGCGTTTGTCGTAACCTCCCAAAAAGCGAGGAATCCGAATGAGGTGATCACGGGTAAGCTAATCATAAACTCTAGCGAAGTTTATACTTTATTTGATCTGGGTTCTACCCATTCCTTTATTTCTCTACTTGCGCTCAACGTTTAAATTTGACTCGGAGAAATTAGACTTTGATTTATCTGTTGAAACTCCGTTGGGAGAAACCTTCATTACATCCACGGTTTATAAGTCTTGTTTGATTCAAATCGGTAACAGTACGTTACCTGTCGATCTTATTTCTTTGAAAATACTTGCATTTGATGTGATTCTAGGGATTGATTGGTTAACTACTCATCATGCAAAAATTGATTGTTTTCTTAAGGTTGTTAGCTTTCATATTCTAACCAACCTATTATGCAATTCAAGAAACCAAACCATTAAAATCCATCATTTGTCATCTCAAGCCATAAAGCTATTTGTTTATTAAAAAATGGATGTCAAGCTTTCTTAGCCCATATCACATATTTAAATAAAAATAAATCGATTTGAATGATATTTCTATTGTTAATAAATTTCCGGCGTATTCACGAAGAACTTCTGGCCTACCCCAGGCGTGAAATTAAATTTTGTATCGATCTTGAAAGCCAGTACAAAACCCATTTCAAAAGCCCATATCGAATGGCTCTATTGAACTTGAGGAGTTAAAGACCCAATTGCGAGAATTGTTAGACATAGGTTTCATTCATCCTAAATACGTCTCCTTGGGGTGCTCTGTTCTATTCGTGAAGAAGAAAGATGGAAGTATCGACTTTGTATTGATTATCGGGAGTTGAATCATGTCACCATCAAAAATAGGTACCCGTTACCTCGTATTGATGATCTGTTTGACCAGTTGCAAGGCGCTAAATTCTTTTCAAAGATCGATCTTCGTTCTGGATATCATCAGTTGAAGATTAAAATTGATGACATTCAAAAGGCGCTTTCGAAATTCGATGCGGGCATTATGAATTCTAGTCATGTCTTTTGGATTGACTAATGCTCTTGCTGCCTTCATGGACATGATGAACCAAGTATTCAAGGAATATTTGGATCACTTTGTGGTCGTCTTTATTGATGACATCCTCATATACTCCAAAACCCGTGAAGACCATGAGCAACACTTGAGGCTTATACTTCAAAAGCTTTGTGAAAATAAGCTATATGCCAAGTTGAAGAAATCGCGAGTTACGGCTTGAGGAAGTTGCATTCCTTGAGCACGTAATATCAAATCATGGAATATCATTGACGGGAAAGATTGAAGCAATTCAAAGTTTGGGAGCAACCTAAGTCGATGATCAAAATCGTAGCTTTCTCGGCTTAGTTGGTTATTATCGGAGATTAAGTGAAAGGTTTTCTCGAATTGCTACTCCATTAACGCTAACTAACTTTCGAAAAGATACAAAATTTGGTTGGAGCGAGGAATGTGAAAAGAGTTTTCAAGAACTCAAGAGTAGACTCATTTCAACACTGTTACGACAATACCATCCATACGGAGGGATTTGTCATTTATGATGATGCTTGAGCAAAGGTTAGGATGTGTTCTCATGCAACATGGGAAAGTCATAGCCTATATGCCTCACGACTTCAAAGAATATGAGAGGTATTATCCTACTCATGATCTAGAGTTAGCCATTTGTCGTTTTTAAGCTTAAGATTTGGAGGCATTACATATGGAGAGAAGGTGGAAATCTATCTGGATCATAAAAGCCTCAAATATTTCTTCACTCGAAGGAACTCGACATCTCGACAAACGACGTTGGCTTGAAATTTGTTGAAAGATTATGATCATACCATCGATACCATCCTGGAAAAAGCGAATGTAGTAATGGCGGCGCATTGAGTAGAAGATCATATCTGCGAATGCGAGTGCGATATTGTCAACGCAAAGGCCCATTTTGTATGACTTACAAAGGATGGAGATAGAGTTAAAGACTCGAGGGACCCATGTGATGATGGCGAATATCTGAGTAGAACAGACTTTAATCGATAAAGTTAAAAGCTACTCAAGCTATAGACACGGAGGTGATGCGTATGAAGAAGAAAGTGGAAGAAGGTCTTATTAGGAAGCAAGAATCGATGAAGAAGGAATACTTGAGTCAACTCGGACTTTGTGTTCTAACGATTACGACTTGAAGTATAAAATCATGATGGAGCGCACAACACACCGTTTGCAATCCATCTTGGGAGTACTAAAATGTATCGTGATCTTAAATCATACATTTTGGTGGAGCAATATGAAGAGAGAGATAGCTTATTTATCTCAAGGTGTCTAACTTGTCAACGAGTCAAGGCGGAGCATCAAGTGCCAAAAGGTCCATTGCAACCACTTGAGATTCCAGAATGGAAGTGGGAGCACATTACCATGGATTTCGTTACTGGTCTTCCCAAGGTTTCTCAAGGCATAGATGCGATTTGGGTCATTGTTGATAGATTGACCAAGTCTGCTCATTTCTTACCGATACGAAAAACTTTTACACTTGAACGTCTTGCTAGTATGTACATAAATGAGATTGTAAGATTGCATGGTATGCCAATATCCATAGTTTACGATCGTGACCCAAGATTCACTTCAAGATTTTGGGTTAATTTGCAAAAAGCTATGGGCGCAGATTCTGATTTAGTTCGGCATATCATCCTCAAGCGGACGAGCGATCGGAAAGGACTATTCAAACTCTTGAAGATTTATTAAGACTCTGTGTCCTTGAACTTCAAGGAAGTTGGGACAAGTTCTTACCATTGGTGGAGTTTTCCTCAACAACGATTACCAATCAAGTATTGGCATGGCTCCATTTGAGGCGTTGTATGGAAGAAAGTGTCGTTCTCCACTATCTTTGGGATGAGGTGGGTGAAGCAACGTTGTTGGGACCCGAGTTAATACGTATGACTACGGAAAGATTCAAACAATCGACAACGTATAAAAACCTCACAAGATCGACAAAAGAGTTATCTTTGATCTTCATCGAAAAGACGTGGAATTCAATATTGGAGATCATGTGTTGTTACGTGTTGCTCCATGGAAAGGAGTTACAAGATTTGGAAAGAGAGAAAAAGCTCAATCCTCGATTCATTGGCCCATTTATAATCCTCGGCGAGTAGGAACTGTGGCTATAGACTACGCTTCTTACTGCCAAGTATGTCTCGTGTTCATAACATTTTCCACATATCTATGTTACGTAAATATGTGAAAGACCCGAACCACATTGTTGAATTAGAACTAGATGAGATAGAGGAAGATTTAGCGTATGAAGAGTTACTGTTAAAATCTTGGATAAGAAGGATCATATTCTACGCTCGAGGTTATACCTCAAGTCAAAGTTTTGTGGAGAAACCACGATGTGGAAGAAATGACACAGGAGTTAGAATCTAGATGAAGTCAAGATATCCTCACCTCTTGATATATCGGTCGTACCCTAATTTTGAGGATGAAATTTCATAAGAAGGGAGGTTGTAAGACCCCAACTTTTATGAATAAAGATTAATTTCTCTCGAATTATATTTTTGGATATTATGGTGTGGATATTATTTAATGTTATAGTTGTGGGTAATATTTATAAATTTTGCAAAAATACGCAAGTTGTTATATAATATTAGTTTGGCGGAAATATATTTTTTTGTCGGGGAATATTAAATGCGACGGCATAATCATTGGTGGACCCCTGGCGGAAATACGATCGTAGTTAAAAAGCGACAAAAATATTTTATGAAAATAACGGCGGAGGTTTTTACTGATTATCTTTGTTGAACTACCCGGTAGTAAAAAATGCGATGTCTGGCGTGGTTGCATAGTAGCACCACGGTATTGATTATTGATCTTTACGTGAGAAGTCACTCGGTTATACTCAATTATTGCTACGATGATTCTTTGCATCATATCTCTCATATTATTGATTCAATTATTGTCACGATATCATCTGCATAATATTTTATATATTATTAAATCAATAATTGAGGCGACAAAGTTATTCATATTATTAAATTGCAATATTTACAATGTCTAGAAGTTACATCGAGGAGAGGTTTGGTCACTAATTGCGGCATGATAGGGAGAAATCCTTATTGGAAAGCCCCTCTTTCACAGGAGAGCGACACAGGTTGTTAAATATTGTGAATTATAATATTAATGATGAATAAGTTCGTGTTGATTAAAGATGAATTTGATAGTTCCATTGTGTTGGGATTATTTGTGTTAGTAGAAATTGACATTTATTTCGATAATAATTAATGTCTGGAGATTATATTGTTCAATCGAATTATTCGGGGCATTTTTAGTAGTAATTATTCACGAGTTACTATTCATGAGTTACTATTCACGAATTACTATTCATGAGTTACTATTCACAAGTTACTATTGAGTCATATTCACTTACTATTAGGGGAGTTGGTGCAAGATTGATGATACTTGCATGACTAAGTTAAAGATGGAGGTATAGATGGAGTCTTATATTATAATTAATTTTTCACATGTTTAGAACTATTGAGTCACATGATTTACTATTGAGTCACATGATTTTACTATTGATTCACATGATTTACTATTAGGGGAGTTGGTGCAAGTTTGATAATACTTGGATGGTGAATTAAAATGAAAGAAAAGTTGGAGGTATTGTCTTGTAATATTTGAGCCCCAAAAACGTGCAATTATCGAAACTATATTTTCCTATAAATAGAATCTCATTCTTCCTTCATTTCTCACCAATTCACTAAAGCTTTAGAGCCATTATTATAGAGAGAAATTATAGAGAGAAAGAAGAAGAAGTGCTGCTACATTTCTATTCCGATATCCGACTTCATTCTAAGGTAAGGGGTATTATTCTTTCGTATTCATGAAGAGAATTACTTTCTTTCAATACTGTAATAAGAGTTGTTATTCCATTCTTCATTATTATGTTGGAATAACTTTGTTTATCTGAATCTGCATACATGGTGAAATTCTTACATTATTCCATTCTTTATTATTATGTTGGAATAACTTTGTTTATCAAAAATACCACATACATGGTGAAATTCTTCTATTATTCCATTCTTTATTATTACATTGGAATATCACATCGATGCAATTTTTTAGAACACAGGTTCCATTATTTATTATTATTATTTATTATTACATTTGAATATCACATCGCGTGCGTTCGTTTTCTGTGGGACAGGTTCCATTATTTATTATTCCGCACTTATTATTACGTCATCACATTGGTTCCATTATTTATTATTCCGCATTTATTATTACGTGCTATATCACATGCATGCGTTTATGCCGGACACAGTTCCATTATTTATTATTACATTGGGAATAACTTTTATGCATGTGGTCTCTCTATATCGCATGCATGGTGAATCCTTCATTATTCCATTCTTTATTATTACATTGGAATAACTTTTGTCATGTGGATTACCACATGCATGGTGAATGATCCTTTGTATTCATTCCTTATTAAATTATGAAAATGATCTGTATACGTGGATTATCGCATGGCGGGTGAAAATCTATTTGCAATTTCATATATTCTTTATTATACTCAGTTGGTTAAAGTTTTGACTTCTATACTCCATGAAATTAGTGGAATATCCTTGATATTTGCGTTTCATCCAGTATCTTTTCATGAAAATATTCTTTTGAGCATTCTTAAATTTTACTCTACAAAGAAGTATCATGTTAACAATTTGGACATTATTAGTTCTTGGATAAATTAATTCTTGAACTTGTTTTATTGAATTATTATGTCATTGTCATCATCCTCATGCTTATATTGTAATGAAAGTCATCTTTGGCTTACGTGCATAGATGGACTTAGTATGATTATGATCAGGGATCATTCGGTATAATCATGACTGTAATGTTATAAATGATATAGTAAAAGTCCTCGATAGCACTATAATGCATTGATGGGCGATTTTTGGTATGATTATGACCGAGGATTATTAGGTATAGTCATGACCATTGATGATTTAATGAATATCATTGGCTCGTAATACGGGGATGATTAGAAGATGTGGTTTATTTATTAAGTGAGAGTCTCGTGATAAAGTTGATAAAAACATTTTTTAATCATAGAAGATAGTAGGTTTTATTCTCTACTGACTCTTCTAATGGATTGCTTATTCATTGCAATTAAACTTGATGTATATTGTATTTTATCGGTTTAACATTGTTGAAGACTATTGATAATTTATTACGCATTATCTTAGTCATAATATTTCTTCTTGGGCTAGTTGAGCTCACCCTTTCTTTCAACATTCTCTTGAAAAATGAGAATATAGTTTGGATGAGTCGGGGAAAAGAGTGACGGTCTAGAAGATAGCATTAGTAGTCCTCACTATTACATTAAATAGTGTGACAATAAATGTAATGAGGACTCCTTTGAGTGTGGATATTGTGTAGATGATGATATTCCTATTAAAACTCTCGGTTTATGTATTGTAAGTATATTACCACGACGGTTGTATAATTAAGTTTGTATTTGTATTTTGTATTTTTGTACCATGTATTTACCTATTTTGGGCGACTAACCATCAGATGGGTGATGTATACCTATTTATTGGGGCCATAAACAATCCTACTCTTATACCTATGTACACCCCTCTATTTTCCTTCCTAAATTTATCACAAAATCTAAACATCACTACATTCTTACATCCATCATCTGTCCAAGAAGATTGCAACTCTTGTTAAACCTGTATTCTCAAACAGAAAATTAAGTTAAAAAAATAAGAATAAAAAAACAAAATATACTGATAAATAGTACCTCATGTTCGCAAAGAATCAATACAACCTGCAAAATATTTTAAAAATCTCGTTAAAACTTAAATCGCATTTCAAACAATTTCTAATTTTAATAATACTTTTGTTACTGAAATTTCTTCAAGCTTGAAAATACCAATATTGATCAAATTTCGATAGCTGAAGCTTCAATATTTTACCCCCGTCTTCAGATTACATGATTTGTAAATTGTACGTTACAAAAAATCACTCGGCCTTTCCAAGTCACACTCTATGCACTCAACCTTTCCAAAACATTAACAAAATTTTTACTTGGCACAACCATATATAGACATACAAATAGATATTAATACATATTCAAATGGGTGCCCCAAGTGAAAATTTATGTCTAACCAAAAGTATAAAATTATGTAGAATAACTAAGAATTAAGTACTATAAAACAAATACACTAAATAGATAAACATAAAAGAACTCATTCAAAATCCATATCACAATATTTTTAAAATCTAATTTGAGCAAGCTTGCTAAGAATCAATACAGCCTGCAAAATATTTTTAAAATCTCGTTAAAACTTAAATCGCATTAGTACAATATAATTCGAACATAGCAAACAATTTCTAATTTTAATAATACCTTGGATACTGAAATTTCTTCAAGCTTGAAAATACAAATATTGATCCAATTTCGAAAGCTGAAGCTTAGATTACATAATTACATGATTTGAAAGTTGTACGTTACAAAAATTCACTCAACCTTTCCAAGCTTATGCTGAACTCAACCTTTCCAAAACATTAACAAAATTTTTACTTGGAACAACCATATATAGATATACAAATAGATATTGATACATATTCAAATGGGCGCCCCAAGTTAAAATTTATGTCTAACCAAAAGTATAAAATAAAATAGAACAATTAAGAATTAAGTATTGTAAAAAACAAATACACTAAATAGATATACATAAAAGAACTCATTGAAAATCCATATCACAATATGTTTAAGACTTCTTGGTAGTTTATTCAATAACCATCAATGAACCATAGACCAAAATGTAACATATTATATAACATATGTATATAATATATAATATATAATGTGTATATATTTATATAACATATTATATAGTTATAAATTTACATACATATATAGATATATACATTATCTATATTACATATATATAATATAATATATGTATAATATAAAAGTATATATAATAATATATATGATATAATAATATGATATGATATATTATAATATAATATGATATGATATCATATACCACCTCCTATGATATAATATATAATATAATAATAATAATATAATTATAACACCTCCTTAAATATTTTATACCTATAAAATGAATTTTCTACTCTTATACTTAAGTACACCACTCTAATATACATACGTATGTATATTATATATAATATATAATAGAAAATATAATATAATACATATATAGAAATACATTATCTATATTATATTATATATATAATATAATATAATATAATACACCAACTCCTTAATATAAAATATAATATAATAATTATACCACCTCTTTAAATATTTGAAACCTAAAAAATTAGCTCTCCTACTCTTATACCTATGTACACCCCTCTATTTTCCTTCCTAAATTTATCACAAAATCTAAACCTCAAACAGAAAATTCCTTCCATCCTCTGTCCAAGAAGATTGCAACTCTTATTAAACATTCCTCAAATAGAAAATTAAGTTAAAAAAATAAGAATAAAAAAATAAAATATACTAATAAATATTACCTCATGTTCATAAAGACTTCTAAAGTGAGCTTGCAAAGAATCAATACAACCTGCAAAATATTTTTAAAATCTCGTTAAAACTTAAATCGCATTAGTACAATATCATTCAAACATAACAAATAATTTCTAATTTTAATAATACCTTTGTTACTGAAATTTCTTCAAGCTTGAAAATACCAATATTGATCAAATTTCGATAGATGAAGCTTCAATATTTTACCCCTGTCTTCAGATTACATGATTTGTAAATTGTACGTTACAAAAAATCACTCAACCTTTCCAAGCCACACTCTATGCACTCAACCTTTCCAAAACATTAACAAAATTTTCACTTGGCACAACCATATATAGACATACAAATAGATATTAATACATATTCAAATGGGTGCCCCAAGTGAAAATTTATGTCTAACCAAAAGTATAAAATAAAGTAGAATAATTAAGAATTAAGTACTGTAAAACAAATACACTAAATAGATATACATAAAAGAACTCATTCAAAATCTATATCACAATATGTTTAAGACATAATTCTTGGTAGTTTATTCAATTACCATCAATGAACCATCACATTTAAGCAAGACCAATCAAAAAAAATATTACATTCCAAACAAAGTTTAGAATTACACATGACTCAGTATATTGGTCAACCCATAAACCAAAATGTAACATATTATATAACATAGGTATATAATATATAATATGTATATATTTATAAAGTTACATACTTACGTATGTACATTATGTATAATATATAATAGATAATATAATTAACATTTATATAGATATACATTATCTATATTTATATATAAATAATGTACACACATTTACACACCTCTAATATACATAATATGTAATAATACATAATAATATAATAATACATATATAGAGATATACATTATCTATTACATATATATAATAATATAATATATATAATATAATAATATATATAATATAATATAATTATACCACCTCCTTAAATATTTGGAATCTATAAAATTAGCTCTCCTACTCTTATACCTATGTAAATCCCTCTAATATATTTCCTTCCTAAATTTTATCACAAAATCTAAACCTCACTATATTTTTACGTTCATTATCTATTACATATATAATAAGATTGCAACTTTTAATAATATATAATATAATATAATACACTACCTCCTAATATAATATATATATATATATAATATATAATAATATAATATAATATAATATAATATATATATAGAGATTATCTATCTATTACATAAATAATAATATAATATAATTTAATAAATATAATAATATAATACACCACCTCCTTAATATAATATATAATATAATATAATTATACCACCTCCTTAAATATTTGGAACCTATAAAATTAGCTTTCCTACTCCTATACCTAAGTAAACCCCTATATTTCCCTTCCTAAATTTATCACAAAATCTAAATCTCACTACATTCTTACATCCCTCCTATGTCTAAGAAGATTGCAACTCTTGTTAAACATGTGTTCTCAAACAAAAAATTAAGTTAAAAAAATAAGAATAAAAAAATAAAATATACTGATAAATAGTACTCATGTTCGTAAAGACTTCTAAATTGAGCAAGTTTGCTAAGAATCAATACAACCTGCAAAATATTTTTAAAATCTCATTAAAACTTAAATCGCATTAGTACAATATCATTCAAACATAACATATAATTTCTAATTTTAATAATACCTTTGTTATTGAAATTTCTTCAAGCTTGAAAATATTGATCCAATTTCGATAGCTGAAGCTTTAATATTTTACCCCTGTCTTCAGATTACATGATTTGTAAATTGTACGTTACAAAAAATCACTCGGCCTTTCCAAGCCACACTCTATGCACTCGACCTTTCCAAAACATTAAAAAAAATTCACTTGGCATACATACAAATAGATAAAAATACATAATCAAATGGGTGCCCCAAGTGAAAATTTATGTCTAACCAAAAGTATAAAATAAAGTAGAATAATTAAGAATTAAGTACTGTAAAACAAATACACTAAATAGATATACATAAAAGAACTCATTCAAAATCCATATCACAATATGTTTAAGACATAATTCTTGGTAGTTTATTTCAATAACTATCAACGAACCATAACATTCAAGCAAGACCAATCAAAAAAATTACTATATTCCGAACAAAGTTTAGAATTACACATGACTCATATATTGGTCAACCCATAAACCAAAATGTAACATATTACATAACATATGTATATAATATATAATATGTATATATTTATATAACATATTATATATTTATATTATAAATTACATACATATATATGTATATTATGTATAAATATATAATAGATAATATAATTTAATACATATATAGACATATACATTATCTATATTACATATATAATATAATATAATAATATAAAAATATAAAAATATATATAATAATATGATATGATATGATATGTGATGATATGATATAATATAATATGATATGATATAATATGATATGATATACCACCTCCTTAATATAATATATAATATAATAATAATAATATAATTATACCACCTCCTTTAATATTTGGAACCTATAAAATTAACTTTTCTACTCCTATACCTAAGTACACCCCTCTAATATACATGTGTATGTATATTATACATAATATAATAGATAATAGATAATAGATAATATAATATATATACATATATAGAGATATACATTATCTATATTACATATATAATTATAATAATATAATATATATATAATATAATACAATTATACCACCTCCTTAAATATTTGGAACCTATAAAATTAGCTCTCCTACTCCTATACCTAAGTACACCCTCTGTTTTCCTTTCTAAATTTATCACAATATCTAAACGTCACTACATTCTTACGTCCCTCCTCTGTCCAAGAAGTTTGCAACTCTTGTTAAACATGTGTTCTCAAACAGAAAATTAGGTTAAAAAAATAAGAATAAAAAATAAAATATACCGATAAATAGTACCTCATGTTCGTAAAGATTTCTAAATTGAGCAAGCTTGCTATGTAACAAATAGTCCTCAAGTAATCATGAACCTCCTGGAAACATAATTCACAACGTAAAAAAGTAGTCTTTGCTTTTACATTTGTTATATAAAAACATTGACGCTCTGCATGAAAAATAATTACATACCAAGATCAGAACCAAAAAAGAAAAGGCTATAGTATAATTAAATCTAAAAAAGTGCAAGCTAGTTTTGCTGGTAAAGCCTTACGTGGCTGTGGTTGTCACCTAGTCCCGCTTTTCATTAGTGCCAAAATCACAAGAAAGATTTATACACTAGGTGATTCAATTATGGGATTTTAGAAATTTTACAAAAGGAAGAGCTGATCGAATATCAGGAGCTGAGAATACACTGATACAAAACATTTTTAAAATCTCATTGAAACTTAAATCGCATTAGTACAATATCATTCAAACATAGCAAACAACAATTTCTAATTTTAATAATACATTATCTACAGAAATTTTTTCATGTTTGCAAATACCAATATTAATCTAATTTCAAAAAGCTGGATCTCCTATCTTTTACCCCATCTGATGCTTACATTGATAGCATTTCTGCTTTCTAGAGATGCTACAACCTTGATAGCAAGTTCAGAGAGCTCTTCCCTAGCCGCTTCAAGCCCCAACAGAAGCCGTTGTCTGGTCATTGAGCTTCAATTCGTAGCTGAAGTCGGCGTTGAACCTGGTTTCGAGATCTTTCCTCTTGAAGGGGGGTATATTAACCACACTTTTGATTGGAGATGATAGAACTCTAATGAGGTTTTTGTGGTTAATTAACAATCTCAGGGAGGTTACCCTTTGTTAGTTCGTCGTCAAATTATATTGTGGTCCAAAAAGGGTCATGTCAAAAGGATATTTCTACCTACTAGCAATATAACAAGTATAAAACCCTTATTACGTAAAATGGCAGTATAGTCGATGTTTCAGTGATAGCCATTAGGTACAACAGAGGAGATTTTCTTTTTAAAGGTGGATTTTCCATATCATCTTCTATTTTCTTTTTAAAGTTGGGTTTTCCATATAATTTAATTTTATAGTTTAGACATTTAATTTTAAGTGCAAGATAAAACATCCACTCTGGTAGAATCCTTATTGTAACTAAAACTGATAAAACATCCACTCTGGTAGAATCCTTATTGTAACTAAAACTGTATTGAGACTTTGCACATAGGTATTGGTATATACTGGAACTTTAAGTTTCACCAGCTTTTCTAAAAGTCAAGCCGCTTACTATTTGGTTACAAAAAGTTATTGAGACTTTGTAATCAAAATTTACCCATACAAACCACATAAATTACGAGGTAAAACTCCTCTGCAGGAAACTGTAGAACTGATTGAAGTATGAGGTAAAATCTAAAGTAAAAGTGCAAAGTAAAAAGTGCAAGGTGCTTAATTTGAATGGACACACAAGAAAACTAACCTCCAGTTGGTCATGCAGCCTTCGCTGAACGTCCATTTGAACTCGCAAAGCCTCAGTAACGTGGTAGCCACTGCTCAAAATATGTAAAGTAGATAAAATAATTACTCAAGAAAGCTAGATGACCCTTTCTGATATAAAGTTTAAAAGATATTTATCATACTCATTCAGATCTTGTGCCATCATTCTTGATGATGTTGATGTTGATGTAGATGAACCTGTGTCCTGGCTCTCTGGAATGCAAGATGCTGCAATAATCCCAACTACACCTTAGTAATTAATTGATAAGAATTCCAACCAGTGTTACTCATCATGCAAACACTTCATTTTGAACCTAGAATTAGCAGAATAAGATACCAAGTATCTACAGTAAAGCAGAGAATTCATAAGGCAATTCTCAAAATTAAATTGCAAAATAACAAGTTGCTTTTAAGCCAACATTGAAATCAGTGATATAATATGAATCAAACATTCAATCAAACAAAGTTTATATGAACAACGCATTTATAGATTACATACATATATATACACACGCACATAACCATCAGTACTGAACTAGAACAACCAAACAAAATTTAGGAAAATCTATGAAACTATAAAGTAAAAATGAAGATTGTCAGAACCATATTCTATAGAGAAACATATACATACAGCGACCATGAATTTCTGAAGATTCTGAGTGTTGTTGGCGAAGAAAGGCATACGACCAATGGGAACTGTTGTTACATATACAGCGAACTTTGCGATCTCCAATACACCCTTCGACGTTTCCAACGATGACATTTTCAACTTCTATAGATAGAAGTAAAGCAAAAGAGACAACGATGCCGAGATTGTAAGATAGCTTACGAGGCAAAGATTTTTTGGGCGTAAAACCTAGGATTAAGAGAATGTAAGAACACATACCTTAGATTTCCAAATCCATGTGGAGAAGACTCTGTACGCAGCTCCCGAACTATTTCCAAACCATAGATTCCTAATTAGATACAAACAAAGGTTAAAACGAAGGTTCGTGATTTTGTTCTGGGATGTAAAGCCAGTAGATGAAGAAAGGGAAGAAGAAATTGGGATCCCAAGATCTGAGATTTGAGAACAGAAAAATGGGAGATGAGAGAGAATGTAGAATACCTGACATTTGGGTGAAAAATGGATTTTGCACCGGAACAAATCATTCAAAAGTTAGTAGTAGGATCTCTCTCACACACACATCACACACATGAAATTCAAATAATGTGAATTGAAAGACTGCAAAATGAAATTCAAAATTTCAAATAATGTGAATGGGAAGGCTTGCATATATAACACGTGCATCTTAAAGCCCTTCAGTGTGAGCCTCATATCTAAGTTCTAACGGTAACATCTCTCCAACATACAGCCGTAGGATCTTTGCCCCCAATTTCTCCAATTTCAAGTTTATAATCTGAAGGCTACTACTCTTCATATTTATTTAGAGTGAAATTATTTATACTTTAACTTAAAATAAAAATTCACACAGAGTCCATATATTAGTTAATAAAAATTCGACACATCATTTAATATGTGGACTTTACGTATAGAAATATCAAAAAATGATGTGGAAATATCGATTTCTGTAAAATAATCTCATGTTATATTTGTTTTATCTAAAATTATTTAAAGTGTTAAATAAAAATTAATTTGTAGGACTAGTATACTCTTACTAGTAATAACAAAGTAATCTTATTCTCAGTAGTGTGAATATAGATGGATAGGATATATCAATCATTTAAAAAAAATAAAGATTAATTTTGTCCACAAAATTTAAATCACAAATGGTAAGAATTATGATATTTGATTGGACATGATATTAAATAGTTCTCTATTTTAAGTTATTTTGTCATCATAGTCCCAGCTCCAATTTTTTAACACAAACAAGGAACTTAGGATAAATAGTATAATCCCAAGTTTTTTTCTTTTTTCTTAACAGATTGGGTTTCCTTTTGAATACCTTATATTATAAATTTAGATAGTAATTATATTAATTTGAAAAGGAAAGAAAAAGGTAAACCAAATATTAGTGCAACCATGTTTGTGATTTTAATTATATAGTTGATAGATGATTGAGCAGAAACGGTTAAAATCGAGTAACGGAATTAAATTGTATTTTTTAACCAAAATAATTCAATTATTCCAATAACAATTTGTAAATTGACTTAACCAATTAACCTAAATAACAATTTAAGAAATAAAATTTTAGTATGCGATTGTTATTGAATTTACAAATTCAGTTCAATTATAATTGAATACATAATCCTAGTATTATCTACCTTTATTATAAAGAAAAAGGAATAAAAAGCGATTAAGATTAAAATAAATATGTAATACATTATAGTTACAATTTTTAATTTATTAACGGTTATTTCAATCCGTCCATTCGTATTTTCCCTATTGAAAGATATAATGAAAACAAAAATCTCATCAGCCTCTCTAACCTATGAAGCCAAAAGCAACATGCATATAAGTTAATGAAATTTATAACCATCTAATTGAAAACCAAGAAAAATGAAAGCCACAAAATCATTTCTATTGGCATAGTTTCCACACAGATCACAAGTTCATTAGCACATAAATAGAGAACAATCGAAAAAAGTTTACAAGTATATACATCAATATATTGTAACTATTTTTGGTTTTCACTCTGACGGTTGATTTTAACTTAAAATGTACTGGGAATGAACTGCTTGAGGTAGTACAATTTGGATCCATTACTTTTGTTTGAGAGCAGACAACCATTCTTAAACTGTGTTCTCGATTCACAGTATCCTTTAAGCGCTGAACATCAGCACCAATTACTTCAGACGCCTTTTTCCCATTCTGGAAGAAGTGGAGTGTCGGCTGCAGCAAAAGAAAATTTTCACTATCACAGATGACTCAACAACAAATCAAGTAGAAGTAAAGCAAATGCAAGAGCCGACCAATACAATTTGCCAATGATCATACAGTAGGTAAATCCAATTACTGAACTCAATAACCAGATCAAGACAGACTATCGCAATGTCATGCATCGATCACTGCGTAGAGGAACCCAACAACAAAATGGTAATTCCTATCTTCACTAGCATTTAGTGCAGGATGCAAGTAAAAGGAAATTTGGGTTTTCCTTTCTTTTGCCAAGTAGAGTAAGGTTATTCACAAGTCATGGTAGATTAGATTTTGGAATTAAATTGGGTACTTATTGTAATTTATGAATAAATTATTTCTAGTATTCAGGTCATTTTGATCATTAATTGTCTTGGTTAAGCTTAGGCATTTCAATTGGAGTATATGCTAGGAGTCAAAGTCCTGGTAGAACTAGGTTGTTGATTATCCGTCCTACATATAAGTGACCATATAGAGTATGAAAGAAAGTTCCTCGGCGCAACTCAAAAGAAACAAAAAACTCCTCAGTTGTCCCTTTTCAGTTCCACGCATGGATCTATCTTTAAATAGATGTAGCTTCAGGAATTGGAACGATTGATAAGTTGACAACTATATCTGATAAACTACATCACAGAACTCAGAAGCATCTCAAACACTAGAACAGACACCAATTTGGCATTGTTCCATTCTTTTCGCCTTTCGGTCCTAGATTTATTGACATTATCTATTTTCTACATTGGATGAGCACAACCTATTGCAGCATGCAAAAGTTTAATTCAGAGCTTGCACTAGAAAACACGATTTTGTTAGTACACACAAATGTATGCATCCATACAAGATGTAACAAAAATTAAACACGCGTCAACGAGACGTGAATAGACATCAACTTCCTCAATGCTAGTATAATGACTTAAAACCAAATATAAAATTTTGACACTCTCAACTCAACTAAAGACTCAACATCTTTTATCCCAAACTAGTTGGGGTAGGCCGGATATAAAATTTTGACAATACATAATAATAATAATAATAATAATAATACAAATAACAATAAATATTTTATTACCACAGAGTGAATGTCCAAATTTTGCTTAATGCACTTCCTAGGCCCTTCAGTAAAATAGATAAACAAAAGATATGTCAACTATCAACAACAATACAATGACTTTTATCCTAGACTAGTTTAGGTAGGCAGAAAATGAATCCTATATGTAAGAGCAAGGCAAGGAGAAAAATAATACACATAAAGCATATAAAAGTTAGAAAAGAATAAATAAATAATAGAAATAGATGGAAATAATAAAATACAAATACAACCATATACAAAAACATATATATAAAGCTAAAATGAAGAAAGAAAAAAGAGGAGGAAAAGAGAGACAAAACAAAACAAAAAGGTGGATATCCCCAACAAGTATCCAGCAGGATTTATACTAGCACAAAATTTTCTCAACTAAGAAATTTGTCTTACATGATCGATTTCAACCTTATATGTGGTAACATGAGGGTAATTCAAACTCAACTGCCCAATAATAGGAGATAATAACCTACACCGCACAAGATGGAATATACATAGACAACTATTAAATAAAACTCTATCATGAATAATTACATAAACATGCAACTAGGGAAATATGTCAAAACCTATTATATTAGAAGTTAGAAATAAATTGATAAATAACTCGAGAATCTTACATGGAGAACACTAAACGGCGGTGAAAGAAGTAAAATATTGTTTGGCAAAGTGATTCATCCGGAAATGAAATTGACTAATGTCCGAGCTACTTGAAAACCTTCTAGTAACTCAAAAAATCAGAAACAAATAATATCAATAAAATGGAAGAGTCTATGTATACCTTGAACCTTGCGAAGTGAACTATTAAACTGCTCTTCAGACTCGATCACCACAACATTTGATGGACCTGGAATAAATAACTGTCTTAGCAAGCAATAAAGAGCAGCGTCTTGATGTAAAACAAAGTAATGACGTAGACATTATGGCATAAACTGATAAACAGTCAAACCAACAGATCCTAAATGGCTTCATGTTGCAACAAGATACATTTAATACAGTAAAAACTAAATTAAAAGCAAAAACACGAGCAAAACTGAAAAGATCATGCATGTAAAAAACTTTCTGAATATATAGGATACTATATTTGTCAGATATGTCAGTAGCAAACACAAAGTCATCTTACTCTAGCAATGTGATTAACTTAATTAGCCAAATACATTTAACCATGCTACCTAACAACTTTTAGTGAGCGACAGGCCCTCCAAAACAGTTAGATCTTCATATACAAATGATCAACAAGTCAGATTTTACATGTAATTGTAGTTGTAGTGGGGTTGATATTTGCATTCACCTTTCAGCTTGACCAAAAAAACTAACCAATTTCTTTATATAATCACTAAAAGGCTAATTTAATTAGCTATGCATAAGGTTCTTTTGAAGTTTGTCAACCTATTAAAATGAAAAGACCCAAAATAAGCCAGTAAAATTCAGAATGATATGCCTTTTATCCTTTTCCTTTTTCTATATTTTTTTTCTTTTGAGTACTAACATGCATTACTCTATGCAGATCAAATCCTAATAATTCACAAAATACTCACTTCTAAATACTTCTGTTTCATATAATTTCCCAATAAAGTAACTGCATTAAATCTTACCCTAATTATTTACTGTTTTTTTAATAATCGAAATTTACCCTTTTTATGTTGTTATCCGACAACAAAAGCTTAACTATGTAGAAGTAACAACCTCAGCGGCAGTCTTTCACTATTTCACTAAAGTATCCGACTTCTAGGTATTTCTAGTGCATTACAATATGCATTCAATCTTACCCTAAATACAGCTTTCAACTACACACAGCACAATCATGAGGGCCTAACAACACGTGACATTCTGCAAGTTACATAGCATTTCATTAAAAAAATGCAATCTTTTTATTTTTTTTCTTTCAAGACTCGGAATTTAATACATTCCATGGTCAAAATTCAAACTTTTCCTATATAATATTCCAAAAATCACTTAAAACAGAATTTTGATCAGCAAAATACCAACATTAACACCAACCAATTTTCTTGCAATTATTTCAAAAGACATCATCACCTCAATACACCTCAAAATGTCTATTTTAGCAAAACTATTAAGACAAAAAACTGTTATTTATTACGAGAAGTCATATACTTTCCAATTCTAAGCTAAAGTGTTCAATATTTTTGTTACAAATTTAAGGCCAAGCTGTAGTGTTCGAAGGAAAAAAATATACTAAGATTGGTAGAACTTCAACAAAAAACAAGATAAACAATAAACAAACATAATAACAGTGTAACTAACTTCTTTTTCCAATTTGATTCTTTTGGGGCTTCTAAGCTATAAATTGAAACTATTATCACAATCAAATATCAACTAGAGACTCTGAATTTGACACAACAATAATATGAAGAAAAAAAAACATATACAAATATACCTGAGGAATTGGAGGAAAAGTTGCGATTGAAAAGGGGAGAAAACTGAAACATGGAAACAGCGGGATTGTTAAACCATGAAAAATATGGTTTATTATAATAATTATTTGTAGAAGATGATTGTGGGACTGTGCTCGGAGAAGACATTGCTAAACCTAGGGTTCTTCCGTTTAGCGATGAAATTGAAGTAGCACCGACTGGTAGTGGTCTGATATTACGAATTAGATGACAAACTACATAAATGGGATCATTTTCGCCGTATGGCCACGGTTTTGGTTGAGCTTAAACCCATTGGCGCTTCCACAGGGGTTGGGGTTTCTTTGCTCAATACTTTGGACTCCTTTATAAGTCTTTGTTTGCCCAATTTAAAGAGATTCATACATAAAATTTATAAATACTGTTATTTCACTTTTATCCCTGAAAATAATATTTATTTTTAAAAAAATTATAAGAGGAAAATCTTAGAAAAATTTACCTAGACCGGCAATGACTTATTTTAAAATAACTTAAATTTAAAATTTAAGTTGACTTACAAGTTAGTTTAAGTTATTACTTATAAGTAAAAATATTCAACATGAATTTAATTTTTAAGTCAAAAATTAAGTTAAAACAAGTTGCGAATGTGTTCGGTTAATAATAATTTATAAGTTAAAAATAAAATATAAAGATTATTAAAACAGACATTAATAAAAAGATACATTGATTAAATAACAAAATAGAATAAAGACAAAATGAACATTATATTTGGTCAAACCAACTTATTAGGAAGAAAAATTTTAGAGGGACAAGGAAGTGGTGATCGGTACAATTTTATTTATTTATTTACTCTAAAAAAAGTAATAATATTTATTTCAACTGAAATTTTTATAGAATTCGATATTTTTATTACAATTTAAATACATATAAAAAACAGAGTTGCACAAACTGTATATATTTATAATTTAGATACACGTAAAAAATAAGGTCTATGGGTTAAGGTTTAGTGTTTTGGGTTTAGGGTTTAGTGTTTTGGGAATCAAAATAAAAAAAATAAAGTTGCACAAACGGTATATATTTATAATTTGGAAACATGTAAAAAATAGGATTTAGGTTTTAGTATTTAAGGTTTAGTGTTTTGGGTTTAGGGTTTAGTGATTTGGGAGTAAAAAAAAAATTTGCATAGGTTCCCCTAGAATTACTCTATTAAGAATTACTTATAAGTCATTTTTAAATAAATATTAATTTTTTGCTTATTTATTTTAACTTATAAGTTAAAAATAAGTCATTACCAAATACGTCAAGAGTTACGAACAAATATATAAGAGTCATCACCATACACACACACACAAATATATATATATATATATATATATATATATAAATATATATGGAAAAAATGTATGTACACAAATGTAGTATTATACAATAAAGGCTATATTTACGATTTTTTTAGCTAAATAAATAGCTATTATTCGGGCAATGGCGACAATTTACCGTCGCTATAACCCAAAAAATCTATCGTCATAGCCCTACTATATAATACTACATTGTGTATATACATATAATCATATATATATATATATATATATATATATATATATATATATATATATATATATTGGATATGAATCAATTTAGAAACAAATAAATCTATAGACCACAATTTAAAATTAAATGTTATCATACCAATAAATTATAAAAAGAATATTTTAAATAAATATATCTTTAAAATTATCCTTTTATAAATGTCTTCTAATTTTTAATTAAATATGGTATATATGTGAGACCCCCGATTTTATGAATAAATAATTAATTTTCACAAAATAATTTTTTTTTGAATATTATGGTGTGGATTTGATATAATGTTATAGTTGTGGGTAGTATTTATAAATCTTGCAAAGTATGCAAGTTGTTATATAATATTCGATTGGTCGAGAAATATTCGTTTTATCAGGGAATATTCGTACAACGACACAATTATTGGTGGACCCCACAATGGAATTATTGTCCGGATTGAGAAAACGACAAAAATATTTTATGAAAATAACTACGAAAGTTTTACCAATTATCTTTGTTGAACTACTTTAGGTAGTAAAAGTACGATGTCTGCGTGGTTGCATAGTAGTACACATTATTGATTATTGATGCTTACGTGAGAAGACACCAGCTTTTGTTCAATTATTGATACGAGAGTTCTTTGCGTAGTATCTCACGTTATTGGATTCAATTATTGTTTGTTGTTATATATATATATATATATATATATATATATATATATATATATATATATATATATATATATATATATATATGAGTTTTGTTTTATTAGTATTATTAATGTAATAAAAGCAGAAAAGCTTTTTATATAAAACAAAATACTTTTATAAAGTTATTCGTTTTATTAGGCTAATAAGAAAATCTTTTTATATAAAGCAGAATACTTTTATAAAGTTATCTGCTTTTATTAGACAATAATTAAAATATATTATATTCTATTATGCATAGTGTTTGCATAGTGCCTGCATAGTGTTTGCATAGTAAAATCTTTTTATATAAAACATAATACTTTTATAAAGTTATTCGTTTTATTAGATTATAAATAGAATATATTATATTTTATTGTAAACCAATCTGACCGTCTGCTTAAAAGTAAATCAATCTGGACCGTTTCATGGATTGGTTATTATTCATCCATTCTTCATAAATAGAAAGCTCATTCCTTCATTATTTCTTACGAATTCACCAAACTCTAGAGAGAAAACCGTAGAGAGAATTCTTCTTCTATAATCTTGAGCGTATTTCTTTAGCGTTTAAGAAAGCTTTGAAGCGTAGTGCAAGTTTCTTCAAGTATGTCCCCGCCTACTACCTGGTGAAAAGCTCTTTCTTTATAGGTAAGGGATATTATTTGTTGTGCCGTAAGGGTTAATATTTCTTTTGTATTCATGAAGAGAACTTTTGTTATTCCATTCTTTATTATTCTATTGGAATAACTTTTGTATCTGTGAATACCCTATACTTGGTGAAATTCTTCCATTATTCCATTCTTTATTATTATGTTGGAATAACTCGCCTACATCCAAGTCTGCATCCATGGTGATTTCTGTTGTTATTCCATTTTTATTATTCTATTGGAATATCCCGCTTGCATATTACGCTTTGACCGGTTCCGTTATTTATTATTCTGTTGGAATAACCTATCTGCCTGCAATCTGCATGCGTGGTGATTTATGTTGTTATTCCATTCTTTATTATTACTCGTTGGAATATCTTGTCTGCATGCAATTTACTTTGACTCGGTTCCGTTTTTTTATTATTCGCCGAATATCATATACGTATGTGTTTACGCACGACACCGTTCCATTCTTTATTATTCATTGGGAATAACGTTATGCATGCGATCTATCGCATCGCATGGTGAATCCTTCCATTATTCCGCTCTTTATTATTCTGCTGGAATAACTCGCACATGTGGATTACCACATGCATGGTGAATGATCCTTTGTACTCATTCCTTATTAAATTGTGGAAATGATTTGTATACATGGATTACCGCATGGAGGGCGAAAATCCATTTGCAGTTTCATATATTCTATTATATTCAGTTGGTTAAAGTTTTGACTTCTATACCCCATGAAATTAGTGGAATATCCTGAGATATTCTTGCTTCTTCCAAAGATCTTTTCATGGAAATATTCTCTTCGAGCATTTTTGAATTTTACTTTACAAAGCAGTATCATGTTGACAATTTGGACGTTATTAGTTCCTTGATAAATTAATTTTTGAACTTGTTTTATTGAATTCTTATATCATTGTCATCATCCTCATGTTTATATTATGTTGAAAGTCATCTCGTGGCACATAGTGCATAGATGGACTTGGTATGATTATGACCGGGATTAATCGGTATAATCATGGCCGTAATGTTACAAATGATGTGGTAAAAGTCCTCATTGGCCCGTAGTGCATTGATGGACAGTTGTTGGCATAATCATGACCATTGATGAATACACGAATATCCTCGCCCGTAGTGCATGGATAATTTGTAGTTATGATACTAATGAACATCCTTGGCCGTAGTGCGAGGATGATGTTGATTATTTATTAAAAGTGAGTCCCAAATGATAAAAGTGATGAAAAACCTTTTAATCATCATATAAGATAGTAGATTTTATTCTCTACTTGACTCTTCTAATGGATTCTTTGTTCGATTCATAGATTAAACTTGATGTCTATTGTATTTTATCGGTTTAACATTGTTGAAGACTAATGATAATTTATTTTGCATTATCTTAGTCATAATATTTCTTCTTGGGCTAGTTGAGCTCACCCTTTTGCTTTCATTGTTCTCTTGAAGAAATGAGAACGTGGCGGGGACTAGTCGTGAGCCAGAGTGATGGTTCGAGATGATAGCATTAGTAGTCCTCACTATTACATTAAATAGTGTGACAATAAATGTAATGAGGACTCCTTTGAGTGTGGATATTGTCTAGATGACAATATTCTTATTAAAACTCTCGATTTATGTTTTGTCGTATTTTTACACGACCATTTGTATTATTAAGTTGTATTTGAATTTTGTACCATGTATTTGGCGACTCAAGATGGGTGATGTATACCTATTTTGGTGGCGTCATAGTTGGTATCAGAGCTTAGGGGATATGATCCCTGGCTAAAATGTGAGACAAGAACTAGGAGGGAGGACGGAGAATTCCTTCACTAGTATGCTACCTAAGTTTATTTGGTATTTAATTAGTGAATTGAGTATAGGGATAATATGTGATATGTTAATTAACCCTTGTTTTGTGGTAGTATTTGAAAATGACATCCGAGAATGTTGAGAACATCAATGGAACACAGGAGACCGTTGAGTCTCCACAGATCAATAATCAGGATAATGTGCATCAAGAAGGCGATAATCCTCCTGTAAACAACAACACTGATCAAATGACGAACAATTGTACGTTTAGGAGCTTTTTAGAATTAATGCAACAACAGGTAAGAGAGACTCCTGTTCAAAATATAGGTGAAAATAATGGCAACCCATGGTCGGTCACCGCTAAGCAGTTCAAGGAGCTGGGACCACCGGAGTTTTTGGGAAAGCCAGACCCACTTAAGGCAGAGACGTGGATTAAGCAGATCACCAAGATATTTGATGTCTTGGAATGCTAAGAGGAGCAAAAAGTTCCATTCGCCACTTTTATGTTGCGTGAAGAAGCAGATCATTGGTAGGAATCTGCAAAACGTACCCAACCTGACGTACTCAAGATGTCTTGGGAGAAATTTCAAGAATTGTTCAACGACAAGTACTTTTCTGAAAGTATTCGTCACATGAAGGAGGTGAAATTTATCAAGCTGGAGCAAAACAATATGACCGTGTCGCAGTACGAGGCTAAGTTTGCGGAATTATCCCGGTTTGCATCCTATTTGGTCGATAATGAGGAGCGAATGACGCGAATGTTTCTAAGAGATTTGAAACCCAATATACGTCAATACCTCATTTCTCACAAACTTTGTTTATATTCAGATATTGTGAATAGGGCTCAGTTATTGGAGCGTGATAATGAGTCAACCAAAAGGCAACGACCAACAACACGATAATAATTGTACCGGTGGCAACGGTTATCGAAACAATGATAACCATTATGGGGGGAAATTATCATGCCATGAATGGTAATCACTTCGGTGGTAAGATAATAGAAGTGGAAATTTCAAGAAGAGAAGGTTCAATAATGATGGAAAGACAACAAAGACCAAAGACCCGTTTCAAAGGAAGAAGAACGACCACCATCAGATGTTTCAAATGCGACAGAGGGACACATCCGTCTAAATCAGCATGCTAAACAATCCAAAGCGTGTTTTAATTGCGGAAGAGAGGTCACCTAACTCGATTTTGTCGTATGGTGAAGTCAAGTCCGATTGGGATGGTGATGCCAAAGGATGTCCCGCAGCATAAAGCCAAAGCCGGTAATTTAAGAGAGAGCGATTTTTTTTTCGTGACGTGACAAGGAACTGAATAAAATTATCACGGTAAGTTAATCATAAACTCTCACGAAGTCTATACTGCAGTGTTTGAATCTGGGTTCTACTCACTCTTTTATTTCACCTAGTTGTGTTCAATGTTTGAATTTAACTCAAGAAGAAGTTAGACTTTGATTTATCTGTTTGAAACTCATTTAGGAGAAACCTTCGTTACCTCCACTATTTATAAATCTTGTTTGATTCAAATCAACACTTTCACATTACCCGCGATCTTATCTCTTTGAAAATACTTGCTTTTGATGTGATTTTAGAAATCGATTAGTTAACTACTCATCATGCTTTTCGTAAGGTTGTTAGCTTTCATATTCCTAACCAACTTTGTTATGCGAATTCAAGCAACTAAACCACTAAATTCAATCATTGTCATATCAAGCCATAAGTAAAGAGCCCGATCCTTTCGTTGTTGACTTCCTCATGCGTGAATGCACCAAAGCGCACTTTACGTAGGCGACGTCGTGAATGAAGATGGCAAGTTGATAGGTATCAATGTGACGTCTTATCTAAGTCTTGGATGAGGGTCACAGCTTTGAATGATATTTCTATCGTTAATAAATTTTCCGACATATTCATGAAGACTTCTAGCTACCCCCCCACTAGGCGTGAAATCGAATTTTATATTGACCCCAAAGACAAAACCCATTTCTTAAACCCTCAAATATTTCTTCAACTAAAATGAACGTAACATTACGCCAAAAGACGTTGACTCGAAATGTTGAAGATTACGACCATACCATTCAATACCATCCTGAAAAGTGACCGTAGTAGTAGTGACGTGTTGAGTAGAAGATCGTATGCATTTACAAGTACGAATATACACGAACCCGTGAAGATAATTGAATATAAGAGTAGAATCGACTTTAATTGATAAAGTTAAAGCCGCTCAAGCTACACACCCGAATCTGATGAATATGAAGAAGAAGTTTCAAGAAGGCGTTATCTTAACCCTCGATTTAATTGGCTCATTTTAAATCCTCGATCGAGTAGAAACTGTGGCCTATAGACTCGTTTTACCGCCAAGTATGTTGCGTGTTCATAACATTTTTTTTCTCGTATCGATGTTACGTAAATATGTGGACGACCCGAACCACATTATTGATTTAGAACCGGACGAGATAGCAGAAGATTTAACGTATGAGGAGATACATGTTAAAATCTTGGATAAGAAGGATTATATTCGACACTCAAAGGTTATACCTCAAGAGTTAGAATCTGAAATGAAGTCAAGGACCCTCACCTTTTCAGCATACCAGGTACGTACGTAAATTTTGAGGGCGAAATTCCATAAGGAGGGGAGATTGTGAGACCCCAGATTTTATGAATAAATAATTAATTTTCTAGAAATAATTTTTTTTTTGAATATTATGGTGTGGATTTGATATAATGTTATAGTTGTAGTAGTATTTATAAATCTTGCAAAGTATGCAAGTTGTTATATAATATTCGATTGGTCGGAGAATATTCGTTTTATCAGAGAATATTCGTACAACGACACAATCATTGGTGGACCCCGCAACAGAATTATTGTCGGATTGAGAAAACGACAAAAATATTTTATGAAAATAACGGCGGAAGTTTTATCGTTAATACTGTTGAACTACTCGGTAGTAAAAGTACAATAATGCGCGTGGTTGCATAGTAATACACGGTATTGATTATTGATGCTTACGTGAGAAGTCAATCGCTTTTGTTCAATTATTACTACGATGAGTTCTTTGATAAGATCTCACGTTATTGGATTCAATTATTGTCGGTTGTTATATATATATATATATATATATATATATATATATATATATATGAGTTTTGTTTTATTAGTATTATTAATGTAATAAAAGCGAAAAAAGCTTTTATAAAAAACAAAATACTTTTATAAAGTTATTCGTTTTATTAGGCTAATAGTAAAATCTTTTTATATAAAAATGCAGAATACTTTTATAAAGTTATCTGCTTTTATTAGACAATAATTAAAATATATTATATTCTATTATGCATAGTGTTTTTGCAAGGTGCACTGATAGTGTTTTGCGTAGTAAAAAATCTTTTACTTTTATAAAGTTATTCGTTTTATTAGATTATAAATAGAATATATTATATTTTATTGTAAACCAATCTGGATAATCCGCTTAAAAGTAAATCAATCTGACCGTTCATGGATTGGTTATTATTCAATCCATTCTTCTATAAATAAAGCTCATTCCTTCATTATTTCTTACGAATTCAATTAAACTCTAGAGAGAACCGTAGAGAGAATTCTTCTTCTATAATCTTGAAGCGTATTTCTTTAAAGCGTTTAAGAAAGCTTTGAAACAGAAGTGCAAGTTTCTTCAAGTATGTCCCCGCCTACCCGGCTTGAGTACTCTTCTTTATAAGGTAAGAGATATTATTTGTTGTACCCGTAAGGGTTATTATTTCTTTTGTATTCATGAAGAGAACTTTTGTTATTCCATTCTTTATTATTCTGTTGGAATAACCTATATACGCGGACTACCCTATACTTGGTGAAATTCTTCTGTTATTCCATTCTTTATTATTATGTTGGAATAACTGCCTATCACAAGCACTGCATGCACGGTGATTTCTGTTGTTATTCCATTTTTATTATTCTATTGGAATATCCTCGCTTGGCAAGATTACGCCTCGACACGGTTCCTTTATTTATTATTCATTGAATAACATGTACATCTGAAGCACCGCATGCACGGTGATTTCGTTTGTTATTCCATTCTTTATTATTCTCGTTGGAATATCCCAGCTTGGTCAAGTAATTTACTTTGACACAGTTTCGCTTCTTTATTATTTTGTTTTAATATCACATGCCAAGCGTTTACGCATGACTCGTTCCATTCTTTATTATTCATTGGAATAACTCCGTCTGCGCGCATCTATATCGCACGCACGGTGAATCCTTTTCATTATTCCATTAGCATGGAGGCGAAAATCTATTTGTAGTTTCATATATTCTATTATACTCAGTTGGTTAAAGTTTTGACTTCTATACCCCATGAAATTAGTGGAATATCCTTGATATTTTGCGTTTCATCTAAAGATCTTTTATGGAAATATTCTTCTAAACATTCTTGAATTTTACTCTCTACAAAGCAAAGATCATGTTGATAATTTGGACGTTATTAGTTCTTGGATAAATTAATTCTTGAACTTATTTTATTGAATTCTTATATCATTGTCATCATCCTCATGTTTATATTATGTTGAAAGTCATCTCGTGGCTGTAGTGCGTAGATGGACTTGGTATGATTATGACCGAGGATTAATTCCAGGTATAATCATGGCCGTAATATTGCAAATGATGTGGTAAAAGTCCTCATTGGCCCGTAGTGCATTGATGGACAGTTGATGGCATGATCATGACCATTTATGAATACACGAATATCCTTGGCCCGTAGTGCATGGATAATTTGTGGTTGTGATACTAATGAATATCCTTGGCCGTAGTGCAGGGATGATGTTGATTATTTATTAAGCTGAGTCCCGGCGATAAAATTGATGAAAAACCTTTTAAATCATAGAAGATAGTAGATTTTATTCTCTACTTGACTCTTCTAATAGATTGCTTGTTCCGTTGCAGTTAAACTTGATGTCTATTGTATTTTATCAGTTTAACATTGTTGAAGACTAATGATAATTTATTCTGCATTATCTTAGTCATAATATTTCTTCTTGGGCTAGTTGAGCTCACCTTTTTGCTTTCATTGTTCTCTTCGTAAAATGAGAACGTAATGGACTCTAGTGGGGAACAAAGTGACGGTTGAGATGATAAGCATTAGTAGTCCTCATTATTCTGTTAAATAGTGTGACAATAAATATAATGAGGACTCCTTTGAGTGTGGATATTGTCTAGATGACAATATTTTTATTAAAACTCTCAGTTTATGTTTTATCGTATTTTACATGACCGTTGTATTATTAAGTTGTATTTGAATTTTGTACCATGTATTTAGCGACTCAAAATGGGTGATGTATACCTATTTTTGGGGCGTCACAATATAACTATAGCTCGACTCTCTCCAACAAACTGGAAGGAGCAAACTAACCGTCGCTATAGCCGGTTCATTTTTAATTCGCTCATTCCAATTTGCTGTAGAACCGGACTGTATAACTATATATATATACAGGAAGGATCAAGGACATACCCATTTATCCAATATATCTTGCATACTCCCTTTTTATCGGACGGACGATTTATCTTAAAATCATTATAGGTTGTCCGTCGCTATATGTTGTTTGTCGCTAAAAGTTAAGACGACGATTGTATATATAACGACGGATCGAACTGTCGCTAGGTGATAAAGGGTAAGCTTAAGACTATATATATATATATATATATATATATATATATATATATATATATATATATATATATACACTATCCGGATCTTAGGCTTCATTTCATATCAATCTTGCTTCGAAATTCACCCCATCTTTAGCGACGGACCGGTGATTTGTTCGATCATACAATAGTCGTCTATACTTTTAGCGACGGACATGACATATATAGCGTCGCTAAAAGTATAGATTACTATTGTATTTAATCGAATCATGTCACGTATCTCATTAAAGGGGTGGTTCTGGATGAGTTGGATATATATATATATATATATATATATATATTAATATCGACAGGGAATTAATAATTTTACAACAAAAATTATATTTTTATAATTCTTGTCCCCCCTAATAATAATAATATATGAGACCCACATTATTAACCTTCTAGAAATATTACTACTTTTTTATTCTGGAGCGGATATGTAGATAAAACTCGTGTCTTGTCGTTCTGTTCTCTCAATGGCGCCGAGTTATATGGACATTCAGCTCACCGGCTCCGGCCGAAACTCGTCGGAAGGAGACCTCGAGGATGTCCGGCTCCTCGATACCTACGAAGAAGAGGAGGAGGCTAATTCGGTAAAATTAGAGGAAGGTATGAAGGGAATTCAGGTGAGAATTACCGGTATGACCTGTGCAGCTTGTTCCAATTCCGTTGAAGGAGCTTTGATGAGCTTAAATGGTGTACTTAGGGCTTCCGTCGCTCTGCTTCAGAACAAGGCCGACGTCGTTTTTGATCCCAGTTTGGTCAACGTTAGTTTTCTCTTTATCCTACTCGTCTTAGCTAAGCTAGAATTAGGTTTAATTTCAGCTTAATGATGATTAGTTATTGCTAAACTTAACAACAAAACAAAGGCTTCTACATTTCCCCAGCTACGTGGGATTATCTGTAATTTCTGCCTTTTGAATATGATCAGTTATTTATGAATTATAAATTCTTGAATACTCCCTCCAATTTAGAAAAAAGATTCCCATTTATTTTTTTAGTCGATTTGCAAAATCCTAAAATTTGAAAAAATAGTGCGACTTTATTTTATTTTGATCAATGCAATATTTATTATAAACTTTCCCGTGCCTCCGGCACTACATGATCAAACTTTGCAATAGATGATTTATTTAAAATTAAAATCAGTAATAGATTACTTTGGAATGATTTATTAGGGTGAGCGGTTGTATTTTGTTAGATAGATTACTAAAGAAAGTATTAACAAGTACAAACTTGTTTCTTCAAAAATTAAAATAAATTTACATCAGTGTTTGAATTTTAAGGATAGGATAAAAGTCGAATGGGACAATTTTTGAGGAACGGGGAGTCGTTATTTATACTATAAATGCAGTTGAGATGGATGTGTTGTTTTTGTTACATTCGAATTTCGAAGCCCTACTAACTTAATTTAGTTAGTGTTTGTATCTTTTTATAAGCTACTATGGAACTAGAATGGTTACTGATTTAACATAATTGGGACATGCTTTATAAGTAAAAGAATCCTAAGTAACAGATCATAATAGTCACTCTTAGTATAGTAAATTATAATACTTTTGATTTTAAAATTATTAGAATGTGTGGGATTGCTATAACCATCTTAGAGTTTCTGGTTCATTCAATAGTTAAATCCACTCTTTTTTATACGGCCTAAATCTATTAACTGGTAAATAAATAAATATATAAAATACCTAAATGAATATAAAGACAAGAATTAGGGGTGGAATATGGATCCTAGCAGCTTTATGGAAAGTTTATTATATTCTTTATTGTCTGTCCATCTGTGAATTACATGGATGGCTGGATACATATTTTTAGGTCCTATTTTCAGTATGACTTGCTAATTATTGCTAAGATGAGGTTCCAATTCTAATATATTATGTTTTAATTTTTTTATTGTTTCAGGAGGACGGAATTAAGAATGCAGTTGAAGATGCTGGATTTGAGGCAGAGATTATACCTGAACCCAGTTCGTCTTGTTCAAAACCACATCGAACGTTAGTGGGACAGTTCACAATTGGAGGTATGACATGTGCAGCTTGTGTAAATTCCGTTGAAGGCATCTTGAGAAAGCTCCCTGGTGTAAAAAGGGCGGTTGTTGCCTTGGCAACCTCTTTTGGAGAGGTTGAGTATGATCCTACTATAATCAGTAAGGATGACATAGTGGAAGCAATTGAAGATGCTGGTTTTGAAGGTTCACTTGTACAGAGCAGCCAGCAGGATAAAATCATACTAGGTGTTACTGGGATGTTGAGTGAACTGGATGTACAGTTTTTAGGAAGAATACTTAGCAGCTTGAAGGGAGTGAGACAATTTTGTTTCAACAGGACATTAAAAGAATTAGAAGTTCTCTTTGATCCCGTGGTTCTTGGTTCTAGATTGTTAGTTGATGGGATTGAACAAGGAAGTTCTGGAAAGTTTAATCTTCATGTCAGAAACCCTTATACAAGAATGACTTCTAAGGATCTTGAAGAATCCTCGAATATGTTTCAGCTTTTCATGGCCAGTCTCTTTCTAAGTGTGAGTTATATATCTTTGGTCTGAATTTTAATGTATCTTTCATCTTTCTGTCTCTCTTTTCCGGTAGAATCTTTTTAATTTTTTATTATACAGCCAAGTGTATCCTTTTTGAGTTTTGTTTTGTTCAGTTGACCCCTTTGGCAGTCTGCCTACTTCTTGGATATGCAAAATGATGATTATTATAAATAGTCAATTTTTTTTCTTTCTTTTCATTCATTGTAACTTAGAATACACTAAAATAAGCCTTAAACTTGTTAAGGGATATGGACAATTCTGGCGATCGTTTATGTAACATATTTCATGGAATTATCACTTTGTATAAATAGAACATCAAAAGCCTTCAGAGAACAGCCACCAGTCCCTCACATTTATCATCATTTCTGTTAATTTATTTGATTTTGACTCCTAAATTGTTGTCAGATTCCTCTCTTTCTCATGCGCGTTGTCGGCCCACGCATTCCTGTACTGTATTCCTTATTGTTGCGGCAGTGTGGACCTTTCCAAATAGGTGATTGGTTGAAGTGGGCATTAGTGACTGTGGTTCAGTTTGGTATTGGGAAGCGGTTTTATGTTGCAGCTTGGAGAGCACTTAAAAATGGTTCCACAAACATGGATGTCCTGGTAGCATTGGGAACTTCAGCTTCTTACTTTTATTCTGTCTGTGCTCTGCTATATGGTGCAGTAACTGGATTTTGGTCACCTAGGTACTTTGAAACAAGTGCAATGCTGATAACATTTGTACTGCTAGGGAAATACTTGGAAACTCTTGCTAAAGGAAAAACATCAGATGCTATAAAGAAGTTGGTGGAACTAGCACCAGCAACAGCTTTGTTGCTTCTCAAAGACAAGGGTATGCTACCTTTACATAATTTGAAGGTTTCAGATGCATTTTATTTTTTTAGGCAAATTGAGATTCTTTTCTGTTTTCTTACACTTTACGCCCCCCCAGAAGGGGAAAAAAGAGATGGAGAGACAAATGAGAAAACCCAAAGCCCTCATAAAAAAAAGAACAGATAAGTTTTCTGGTGTATCTACTAGATTTTGTAACTTACAAGTTTGAGAAACAAACAAGTATACTTACAAAAAAAAAACTTTTACACTATTCCTTGTAGTTCATCCGTAACAGGATGAAAGCTGATCATATATTTGAAACTGCGACCACATGAGTAAGTTTCTCTGTCTTGGACTATAGGTGGCAAGATTATTGGAGAAAGGGAAATAGATGCTCAACTCATTCAGCCTGGTGATTTTTTAAAAGTTCTTCCTGGCACAAAAGTTCCTGTGGATGGCACGGTTGTTTGGGGTTCAAGTTATGTCAATGAGAGTTTGGTTACTGGTGAATCTGCAGCAGTTTTGAAGGAGGTCAATTCGCCAGTTATTGGTGGTTCCATAAATTTACATGGTTCTCTTCATATACAAGCTACCAAAGTCGGTTCTGACACAGTTTTGAGCCAGATAATTTCTCTGGTTGAGACAGCACAGATGTCCAAAGCTCCTATTCAGAAATTTGCTGATTATGTAAGTTCAATTGTTAGAACAAGTATAACTTGTATCTTTGCATTTTACACTTGATTTAAATTTTTGTTGAAGGGATAAGAAATCAGTTGTTGATTCCAGTATTAAGTCTGAAAATTATTATCAACCTGATGATTTTGTTATGGTAATTGCCTAATTGGGTTCAGCTATTTTATCTATTCTCTGATCAGTGTCCTGGAATATATTGTTCATTTGGTATTGTTAATGAGTGATAAACGTAAGTATCATCCTCACTTAGGTATCTTTGTGAATTGTAGGTTGCAAGCATTTTTGTCCCTACAGTTGTTGCCTTTTCATTGTTGACATTTTTTGGGTGGTAAGTTCATTACAATCAGTTTTGACATATTCATGTGGGTACCCTTATAATTATTCATTGAATATCCTATAATTTTAATGTCGATTTTTCTTTCTGTAGGTATGTTGGTGGAGTTATTGGTTCTTACCCAAAACAATGGCTACCTAAAAATGGCAATTACTTTGTTTTTGCCCTCATGTTTGCAATATCAGTTGTAGTTATTGCATGTCCATGTGCACTTGGCTTGGCTACCCCAACAGCTGTCATGGTTGCGACAGGGGTTGGAGCTAATAATGGTGTGCTAATTAAAGGAGGAGATGCATTGGAGAGGGCTCAGATGGTTAATTATGTAGTATTTGATAAAACAGGTACTTTAACGCAAGGAAAAGCTACAGTTACAACAGCAAAAGTTTTCACAGAAATGGATCGTGGAGAATTCCTTACATTGGTAGCTTCAGCAGAGGTAACTTTCAGTTCCCAAACTAGTTTTTTTTTTAACTCTTCTATTATATAATTGAAGTTCATTCTCGGTATGGCTAGTCATACTACTGCAGCCTCTGTATTTTGTATGACTCTATCCCTGTTTTTTTTATCCTCTTTACTTCATGGACTACGAAGTTAACCTCCATTGTATAACCTACTCAAATAGCTTTCTAATGAATCTTTGTTCATTAAAAAGAGGGTGATGTCTCCCTACTACATTAACTACATTTAGTATATTATCCCTTAGTAACCTTGTCTTTTTCAGTTTGGGTCAGACCTCCTTGTTTATTAGGAATACTTATGGACATCAAAGACTGCCTGCTTTTCTATGTTTTAGGCTAGCAGTGAACATCCTTTGGCAAAAGCAATAATAGGATATGCCCGCCATTTCCAGTTCTTTGAGGAGCCTTCTGCTACAACAGGTGTCCAATATCATGAGAAAGAGCCCAAGTACACTGGATGGCTTCTTGATGTGTCAGAATTCTCTGCTCTTCCTGGAAGAGGCGTTGAGTGCTTTATCGATGGAAAGCATGTTTTGGTGAGTTTTTAAGACAATGTTTTGAACTATCTATACTAGAACAATAGGAAAGAAAAAGAGAAAAGAAAAGAAACAGACGATCAAATCAAAGTAACTATGATTCGTAATGGCTGGGGTGGTTTTGCTTATATCAGATCATGTATACTCAACAGGTTGGTAATCGTAGTTTGCTTAGTGAAAACGGGGTCCCTATCCCAACCCATGCTGAAAAATTGTTGGTAGAACTGGAAGAAAGTGCAAACACATGCATACTAGTGGCATATGGTGCCGTCTTAATTGGCGTTTTGGGAGTAGCAGATCCACTAAAGAGAGAAGCTGCTGTAGTTGTGGAAGGCCTCATGAAAATGGGTGTCAAACCTGTCATGGTTACAGGGGATAACTGGAGGACTGCGCAGGCTGTCGCGAAGGAGGTGGGTACATTTATTTAGGATTGTTTACGTTTTTCCATGCGAATACACCAAATTTTACTTTCATCCTGTGTTACAGACAGTGACACTAATGTTCCCCTATGTGTAAAAGGTTAAATCATATAGTTTAATAGAGTTCCTGAATTTTGTTATCCTGGATACTGTGCCATTATCGGGTGCGACTAGTTCTTTATTGAAATGAGTTACTTGTCCACAGAATTTAGTTCAAGGGGTGATATTTTGGGAGTTCCCAGGGATCTTTTCTTTGTTTTGTTTTTTTTTTGGGTGTTTGGCTTAGGAGGTTGATTTTGTTCTCTTTAGCCACATTGTATATGTTGTGTATACAATGTGTATACTTGGGCGTCAGACACCAGCCCTTTTTAGGTGACTAAATAAAATTTATATTCCTTCAGTTCCCGAAAAAGATTCCTATTTTGATTTTCAAATGTCAGTTTTCACCGATTTCGAATTTATTGTTTTTAAAACTCAAACGAATTCACATATATTTTAAATTTAAGGATTTGGTGAATCGACTTCTTAAGTTAAAATAGTAGGTAGGATTAAAAATTGTCATTGCCAGGCAGCATCCACTCCATGCCGTGTGATAATTGTCTTGCACAATGACAAGGATGGTGTAGATGCAATTAACATGGGGAAAGAATCATTGTTAAAATATCTCTATATGTGGTATACTTTTGTGTGCAGGTTGGCATTCACGACATAAGGGCGGAAGTAATGCCAGCTGGAAAAGCTGAAGTCATCTGTTCGTTTCAAAAAGATGGAAGCACAGTTGCTATGGTGGGTGATGGTATCAATGATTCACCAGCCTTAGCTGCGGCGGATGTTGGTATGGCTATTGGGGCAGGAACAGATATTGCAATAGAGGCGGCTGACTATGTGTTGATGAGGAATAATTTAGAGGATGTAATAACGGCCATTGATCTCTCAAGAAAGACGTTCTCTCGCATCAGATTGAATTATGTATTTGCCATGGCTTACAACGCCATTGCACTCCCTGTTGCTGCCGGGGTTTTCTTTCCTCTTGTAAAGCTGAAATTGCCTCCATGGGCTGCTGGTGCCTGTATGGCTATGTCATCTGTAAGTGTTGTGTGCTCCTCTTTGCTTCTTAGGAGATACAAAAAACCCAGACTGACCACTATCCTTGAAATAACTGTAGATTAGAAACTTAACCACAAAAATTTAGAAATGAAAAAGAAAATAATAATAAAACAATGATGAAGAAGACCAATTTTGTGTAGTTTCACCTTTTCAACTTTTCCAGGGTGTTATAGGAACATCGCTTTATATGTAAATTCAATGTGTTATAACTTATTAGTCAGGTTTTTGTACTTTCCCTTTGATAGATGAAGAGAAAACTCTCCCGCAAACTTAGACAGGCGCATGCACTTTGATATTTGTAAATGGGGAGCATTATTTTCATACGTGTTTTTTTAATATTTACTCATGGTTCCTTCTCACCTTCCCTTTATAAATCTGTACTACTACATTGAGGCAGACAAACCAGAATATCTCCCTTGGACACGTTTGCTAGTTGCTATTGTTTCTTCTTCTTGTTCTTATCTTTATCTCTTTTTCATTCAGTAGCCTTGTTAGTGTCATCTGATAAATGTTTCATGTTCAAACTGCCTGATGATTTGCACTCCATTTCAAAATATAAGGGTGTTTTCCTTTGCATTTTACGTATTGTTTTCGCTCTTATATTTTGGAATGAAGTATATGAATCGCAAAATGGTTGTCCCAAAAAAAGACTACCATTTTCAATAAACATTACAAGGGAAGTAGGATTCTTCTTTTTATCCGGATAAATAAAGGGTGTCCTAAGACTAGTTTTTGGATATGAGATAATGAATTAAATACCCACACTAAGCTATGCCTTTTTGAATGAATGTTTCATAAGCCAAAATATTCCCTTTTACCCTCAAGTTTTAAATATAACCTCAAAGTTAAAATAAAGGATTATGATATTTTGTATAATATCTAAAAATATATGTTATTACCCTTGGACAACTTAATAACTTGCAATATCAGTTAAAACTTGATATACTGACATAGTGTATATCATTAAAATTAATAATTTTTTTTTTTTATTAATGATGTGTCATGATATTAACACCATTTGTAAATACACAGATAATATATGATATTTTTATTTTTATTCGTATTTTATATTACATTACACCATCTATTTCTTTTTCTTAAAAAATATTTAGCCCGATTTACAAAAGAATCTTGTTTATAGTTATTTAACGTTTTTAAATTTATCATTACAATTTTATGTTATTATTTTATGTTATCAAAGTAATAAACTAATTATTTATATATATATATATATATATATATATATATATATATATATATATATATATATATATATATATATATATATGTGTGTGTGTTTGTGATTGTTTGTCTTTCTTTTACGTCTAAAACCCGACTTAAACCTTTCACATGACCTCTATCTTAATTTCACTCTCATCTTTACCGACCATTATAAGAAATAATGCTTCCACGAGGTTGTGTGTATAGTTATGGGTTATTTTCATTAATTTCCATACGATGATGTTATTTAATTAATTCCTTTTTCTATTATTATTTTATTTTCAAGAGTTTTTTGCCTTTATATATATATATATATATATATATATATATATATATATTAGAACCACGTATGGAAATAATTAGTATACTATACTTATTTGGTTGGAGGTGACTGGTCAAAGTAGTTGGTAGTACGTCTGTGTTTGAAAGCTATGGTACTTTTCATTTTAGCATGAAGTCAATCATAATCAATATTCTTTATGAATTGTTCTTTTTTTACTAAAAATATTGTTTAAAAAAAAAATCATCAATTTATTGTCATAACTTTCAGATATTATATTTATTTAATGATCTATATTATGAAGTCTTCGGATTAAGTTTGCAGACGAAACGAATTGAATCCAATCGAATTCAAAGAGTTTTAATTGAACTCGAACATATTCGAGTAATTTGATCAAATTAATATTTATATATAAATTCAAATTATTTAGTGTTCGCGAGTTTGATCGAGTTCGCGAACACAATTTTGTTCGCAAACGTTCACAAACACAAATTTATTCAGGAACACCAAATCTTATTCATGAACACAAACTTGTTTGCTAACATAAACTTAGAAATCTGAAATAAAAAACAGTTAGATAAATATCAAAAATATCTTCTCTAAGAGTAAATAATTCAGTAAAAAATTAGATCAAATATTGTAATAATCATTCTTAGAATAGGATATAATCATATAAATATAATATATGTCATATTATATTATCATTGATATATAAGTCATGTATAACACTATATAAGACTTATTTAGAATAAGATATAATATATATATATTATCATATATATATATATATATATATATAAAATATTAAATTAGTAGTAGTGAATTAGTGGTCAATATTATTATTTATTACATAATTAATCTAGAATAAATGAATTATTTCTATCTATTTCATAAAATAGTCTTATTTAAGATTTTTATAATGAAAAATATTAAATTATAAAATTTTAAGATTTAAAATAATGTGAATTTAGTTGATTTAGATTAATTCAATATCTAATAGACTAATATTGTTAACTTTGAAAATTTAGAATGTATTAATACCAAATGCTTTCTCCGTTCTTCTGTTCTGAAATATAAGTAATAAACTGATCAAGTATAAATTTTCAAAGTCGATAGGAAACATTTTTAATCTGAAAGGATGTGATAATTAACTTTTGAATACAATAAATTTTAAGAATTACTTTATAATTTTTTTTTAATTTTCATAATTATATTGTTTTAAATTAAATAAATTAATTACAATTCTAAGATCAAAGGCTTAAAAGTCAAAGCTATTTAGAAACTTTATTTCATTTTTTAAAAATATTTTTGCTTATTCTAATTTTAATTAATAACTCATTTAAATTTCATGCAAACGGTACTGGAACATATTGTTTAATTAGATTATTAAACACTACTTTTTACCCTGAATATGATTACTTAATTGCATAATTAATAAATCAAAGTTAGTCAATCACTCTCTCTCACTGTCTCACATATACATTGTGAGACCCCGAATTTTATGAAATGAAAGTATTCAATTTTCTTATAATTATTCTATTTAGTAAATTGTTAAATTGATAAAGGTTAAAGTTAAGGGTGATATTTGAAAATTTTGCAAAGTATGTAAGTTGTTATAAAATATTCGTTGTGTCGAGGAATATTCGATTGGTCGAGGAATATTCGTTTTAACATGGAATATTCATACGACGACATAATCATTGGTGGACCCCACAATGGAAGTATTGTCGTAGTTAGAAAACGACAGAAATATCTTTTTATAAAAATAACGGCAAAAGTGTTACCATTAAAAACTGTTGAACTACTTGGTAATAAAAGTACAGTAATACGCGTGGTTGTATAGTAGCACACGGTATTGATTATTGATGCTTACATAAGAAGTCACTCAGTTATACTCAGTTATTGCTACAGTAATTGTTGCATCATATCTCTCATATTATTGATTCAATTATTGTCACAAAGATCATCAGATAATATATATATATTATTAAATCAATAATTGAGGCGACAAAGTTATTCATATTATTATTTGTAATATCGACAATGTCTGTAAGTTACATCGAGAGAGGTTATATAATCTAATCAAGCGCTACCATAGGGAGAAATCCTTATTGAAAGCCCCTCTTTCTCTGAGGAACGACACAGTTTGTTAAATAATGTGAATTATAATATTAATGATGAATAAGTTCGTGTTGCTTAAAGATAAAATTGATAGTTCCATTGTGTTGAAATTATTAGTGTCAGTGAAAATTGACATTTATTTCGATAATAATTGATGTCTGGAGGTTATATTTACCAATCGGTAATTAACCGGATAAATAAGCAATTAATTGTTATTAATTCACATGCTTATAACTATGTGTTCACATGTGTGTACTATTGATTCACATGATTTACTATTAGGGGAGTTGGTGCAAGTTTGATAATACTTGCATGACTAAGTTAAAAATGGAGGTATAGTTGAAGGTATTATACTATAATTAATTTTTTTACATGTTTAGAATTATTGAGTCACATGATTTACTATTGATTCATATGATTTACTATTAGGGGAGGTGGTGCAAGTTTGATAATATTTGCATGACTAAATTAAAAATGAAAGAAAAGATGAAGGTATTATACGGTAATATTTCGAGCCCCAAAATATGCAATTATGGAAACTATATTTTTCTATAAATAGAAGCTCATTCCTTCATTATTTTTCACCAATTCACTAAGTCTCATGTCCTTGATTATTATAGAGAAATTATAGAGAGGAGCTATAGAGAGAAGAAGAAGCGAAGTCTCCGCTACTTCACTATTCCAAAGATCCAAATCTTCTTTTGAGGTAAGGGATATTATTATTGTAATAAGGGGTATTATTCTTTCGTATTCATGAAGAGAGTTATTTTCTTTCAATACTCGTAAGAGTTGTTATTCCATTCTTTATTATTATGTTGGAATAACCTGTCTATGCGAAGTATCGCATATAAGGTGAAATTATTCTGTTATTCCATTCTTTATTATTCTGTTGGAATAATCTATCTGTGCGGTCTATTGCATGCCTGGTGAATTCTGTTGTTATTCCATTCTTTATTATTCTGTTGGAATATCCTGTCTGTGTGGATTACGCATGACTTGGTTCCATTCTTTATTATTCTGTTGAAATATCTTGTATGTGCGGATTACGCATGACCTGGTTCCATTCTTTATTATTCTGTTGAAATATCCTATCTATGCGGATTACGCATGATCTGGTTCCATTATTTATTATTCTGTTGGAATAACTCGTCTGCATGCGGTCTATCGCATGCTGCCTCGTGAATTCTTTTGTTATTCCATTCTTTATTATTCTCGCTGGAATAACTCGTGCGTGTGGACTCATCATAAAGCACGGTGAATGATCCTTCGATTCATTCTTTATTAAATTGTGGAAATGATCTGTCTACGTGGATTACCGCATGGCGGGTGAAAATCCATTTGCAGTTTCGTATATTCTATTATACTCGTATGAGATATCATTTCTTTTGTACTCGTCATGGAATATCATTTTCTTTAGTATATTTTTTTTACGAGTTACTATTCACGGGTTACTATTCACCCGATTACTATTCACTCTAGTATTATTCACTCGGGTATTCGGGACACTTTTTGTGTCGAAGTACTATTCACGAGTTACTATTCACGGATTACTATTCATCCAAATTACTATTCACCTGAGTATTATTCACTGGGGTATTTGGGGTACTATTCACGAGGTACTATTCTCGAAGTACTATTCATAGGGTACTATTACGGGGTACTATTTATCCGAAAAATATATATTTTTTTGTCCAAATTATTTTTGGTACATGAATATTATTCTTGAATTTTACTTCACAAAGCAGTATCATGTTGACAATTTGGATATTTTTAAACATTGGATAAATTTAAAGTCTTTAATATTTATCCTTGATTTCGTTTGATTAATGCTTATATCATTGTCATCATCCTCATGCTTATATTATGATAAAAGTTATCTTTGGCTTACGTGCAAAGATAGACTGTTGATTATTGGTTTTACAGTTGTATATCTTTGGTGGACTTTTGATTATTGGTTTTACAATTGTATATCTTTGGCTTACGTGCAAAGATGGATTGGCTTACGTGCAAAGATGGATTGTTGATTATTGGTTTTACAGTTGTATATTTTTGGCTTACGTGCAAAGATGAATTATTGATTGATGAGTATCTTTGGCTTATGTGCATAGATGAACTGTTTATTGGTATGATTATGACCAGGGATCATTCGGTATAATCATGACCCGTAATGTTATAGATGATGTAGTAAAAGTCCTCATTGGCCTGTAGTGCATTGATGGACAATTATTGGTATGATTATAACTAGGAATTATTCAAAGATAATCATGACCATTGATGATTACATAAATATCCTCGGGTCAGTAGTACTGGATGATTCGATGATGAATTATTTATTTATTGTCGAGTCTCAGCGATAAAATATTGATTATACACTTTTAATTCGTAAAAGATAGTAGATATCATGCTCTACTTGACTCTTCTAAATATACAATGTATGTCTTTGGCACCGTAGTGCAAAGATGAATTGTTAATGAATATCTTCGGGTCAGAAGTGCAAAGATGAATTTATTAGTATGATTATTAACAAGAATTGTGATTTGGTATAACCATGATTTTTGATATTTCAGGTAAAGACAGGTGATGAAAATTATCTTCGTCCTGGGTGCGAAGAGGAATTTAAAATCACAAATATGATTATGAGTTATTCACATGATTGTGGACAGGAATTGTTGATTGATGTTACAGGGATAAAACATTGTTGGTGGACTTTTAATATTAAGAAGATAATAGACCTTATGGTCTATTTGACTCTTCTAATGGATTGCTCGTTCCGCTGCAACTATGGTTGAAAAGTTTTATCATCTACCATATGTTCTAAATCTCTGATCTATTACTAATGAAGGCTATTGATGATGTAAATTATCTTTAGTCATGATATTCTTTACTGGGCTAGTTGTGCTCACCCTTTTTGCTTCACAATTCCTTTCTGTGTAATAAGAGTGTAGGCTGGTTGAAGCCAGATAACAGGGGAATAGAATGGTGGTCTATAGCTGTTGAGGTTCTCCCTAAATAGTATGGAAATAATTTTATTGAGAACTTTAGATAAGTGTGTCGTATTGTATACGTAATTTGATATTTAATTTTGGTAAACCGAATAGGGTGAGGTGAACCCAACTTTGGAAGGGTGTTTTGCCACTATCATACAAGATGTCTAATGACATACAACCTCGTGTTATCATAAGACATGGTTGTGCACATCCACTTGCTGAGTATATCTACGAGCACTACTTATATGATCTTGGAGTTTTGTTGAAATATAATTTTCAATTGCAGACAGTGGAGATAGTTATATGTCAAGAGAAGACTCACCATTGAAAAGAATATGATAGTAATCTTCTCGTTTATCTTTGGGGTCTATTGGGTCAACCAAGGATAATTCTGTGGACATATGATATCTATCATAACCTGTACGCACGGCCTCCCATGTATTTGAAAGTTTCCTCGAAAGCACTTCCCAAAGATTTTAATTTCTAAAACAGCTTTTTTGACTGTACTTTTATGTAAAGTACCATTGTAAGGTTGTGGTCGAGACACCATGAGAGTTACATACATTTGTATTAAAACTCATAGTTTAACTGTCATATCGATTCTTGCATTTACGCTTCAACAAATAATATAAATAAAGTTTGTATTTGATTTTTATAGTGTGATATCTGGCGACTCAGAATGGGTCGTGTGGACCTATTTTGGGGGCGTCACATACATCGTATGTTTGTAACACTAAAAAAGTTGGTAAAATCAAGTTTGCAATTTTAAATACATAATTCATAGTTGATACATGTAATATACAATAGTAATTGTGCAATGATTATTACTCTATTACTGAAGTCTCGATACATTGATGACTTGATTTCTCTAATCTCTATATCGGCTTGACAATTTCAATAACTCATATAAATGTAAGTAACTTTATTGTATCATTCTTTAATTAATGTCAAATTATCATTGCATGATGATTAATAACTTTATTTATGTGCTTTATGACATGGGTTATAATTTATTAAATTATTAGGGATGTAAATTATAATAATCCAACAATCATTGTTAAAAATTTTATAAAAATATTAAAATTATTTTAATTAAATTAGAATTTACTCGTAAACAAGTTCAGATATTATTATTTAATAAAAATGTTTACTTAAAATCAATTATTAAAAAAACAAAAAAGATGTTTTGGTAATAAAAAAATTGTTACAAATTTAACAATTATTGATAAGACAAACTTTAAAATTTAATATGAAGTAACCAATTATTTATATTCAAATTTTTTGAAACAATTTAAACATATAAGAAATCGAACTACTCGAACCGATCTCGAACTTATCGAACCGAACTTGAACTTATCGAACCGACGAACTCGAACTATTCACGAACAAAGACAAACCGTACCACATGGTTTGCGAACATGTTCGATCGAGCAATCGAACATAACACTATGTGCGAACTTGTGAGGCCCCAAATTTTATGAATAAATATTTAATTTTCTCGAAATATATTTTTTTATGTTATGGTGTGAATTTGAGATAATGTTATAGTTGTGGGTAATATTTATAAATTTTGAAAAGTAAGCAAGTGGTTATAAAATATTTGATTGGTTGGGGAATATTCTTTTTGTTTGAGAATATCCGTACGACGGTACAATCATTGGTGGATCCCATAACGGAATTATTGTCGGAATGAGAAAATGACAGAAATATCTTTTTATGAAAATAACGACGGAAATTTTACCGTTAACTGTTGAAATACCCGGTAGTAAAAGTACATTAATACGCATGGTTGCATAGTAGCACACGGTATTGATTATTGGTGCTTATGTGAGAAGTCACTCAGTTTTACTCAATAATTGTTACAGTAATTACTGTTCAATATTTTATTTTATTGGTTCAATAATTGTCATATTGATATTTTATATTATTGTTGTTTCAAAAATTGTCAACGACAAAGATTTTTCATTATCAAATCAATAATTCATATTATTTGAATAATATTATTAGATAGCATTATTGGTAATGTCTAGAAAGTTCTCATCGAGGAGAGGTTTGGTCACCTAATCATGCGTGCGAAGAAGGAGAAATCCTTATCTAAAAGCCTCCCTCTTCCCGAAAATGGCCTCGGTCATCATTATTGTGATTCAGTAATATTATTTTTGAATAATTAATTATTGATTTATATAATAAGGAAATATTTATTTTATGTGGACATAAATGATAATAGGAAAATATTTATTTTATGTGGTTATAATTGAAGGAATTAATGTGAGACCCCGAATTTTATGAAATGAAAGTATTCAATTTTCTTATAATTATTCTATTTAGTAAATGGTTAAATTGATAAAAGGTTAAAGTTAAGGGTGATAAGTGAAATTTTTTCAAAGTAAGCAAGTTGTAATATAATATTCGATTGGTCGGGGAATATTCGTTTTAACAGGGAATATTCGTACGACTGCATAATCATTGGTGGATCCCACAACAGATGTATTGTTGTAGTAAGAAAACGATATAAATATCTTTTTATAAAAATAACTACGCGAAAGTGTTACCGTTAAAACTGCTGAACTACTCTTAGTAGTAAAGTACAAGAATATGTCTGGTCGTTGCATAAGAAGCACAATCGTATTGATTATTGATGCTTACGTAAGAAGTCACTCGCTTATTCTCAATTATTACTACGATGAATTGATGCATCATATCTCTCATATTATTGATTCAATTATTGTCATAGTATCACCTGAATAATATGTTATATTATTAAATCAATAATTGAGATGACAAAGTTATTCATATTATTATTTGTAATTTTGACAATGTCTAGAAGTTCTGTCAAGGAGAGGTTAGATAATCAAATTGCGCGCCAATACGGAGAAATCATTATCGGAAAACGCCCTCTTTCTTGGGAACGACCTGGTTGTTAAATATTGTGAGTTATAATATTAATGATGAATAAGTTCGTGTTGATTAAAGATGAAATTGATAGTTTTATTATGTTGAAATTATTAGTGTTAGTGGAAATCTACATTTATTTTAATAATAATTGATGTCTAGAGGTTATATTGACCAATCGGGTAATTAATCGGATAAATAAGGAATTAATTGCTATTAATTCACATGATTATAACTATTTGTTCACATGTGTGTACTATTGATTCACATTCTTGTACTATTAGGGGAGGTGGTACAAGATTGATAATACTTGCATGACTAAGTTAAAAATAGAGGTATAGATGGAGGTACTATACTGTAATTCTTATTTTCACATGTCTAGAACTATTGATTCACATGATTTACTATTGATTCAAATGATTTACTATTAGGGGAGGTGGTGTGTGACGCCCCCAAAATAGGTCCACACGACCCATTCTGAGTCGCCAGATATCATACTAAAATCAAATACAAACTTCATTTATATTAATCGTTGAACTGTCGCAGCAGTACGACAACGTATAAGTCGTGAGTTTTAATACAAATATATGTAACTCTCATGGTGCCTCACCACAACACCTTACAATGGTACTTTACATATAAAAGTACAAATATAACCGCTTTTAGAAATTAAAATCTTTGGAAATACTCAAGAAACCTTCGTACATGGGAGGCCATACGTCTAGGTTATGATAGATATCATATGTCCACAGAATTATTATTGGTTGACCCAATAGTCCCCAAAGAAAACTAAGAAGATTGTTATCATCTTCTTTCCAATGGTGAGTCTTCTCTATAATTATCTCCGTTGTCTCCAAGTGAGAATTATATTTCAAATAAACTCCAAGATTATATAGGTAATGCTCGTAGATATACTCAGCAAGTGGATGTGCACAACCCTGTCTTATGATAACACGAAGTTTTCTGTCATTAGACATCTTGTATGATAGTGGCAAAACACCTTTCCAAAGTTGGGTTCACCTCACCCTATTCGGTTCACCAAAATTAAATATCAAATGACGTATACAATACGACACACTTATCTAAAGTTCTTAATAAAATTATTTTTATACTATTTAGGGACCTATTGACCACCGTTCTATTCTCCTATTACCCCCGCTCGACCTAGCTACACTCTTATTACCTGAAAGGAATTGTGAAGCAAAAAGAGTGAACACAATTAGCCCAGTAAAGAATATCATGACTAAAGATAATTTACATCATCAATAGCCTTTATCAGTAATAAATCAGAGATTTAGAACATATGGTAGATAATAAAACTTTTCAATCATAGTTGCAGCGGAACGAACAATCCATTAGAAGAGTCAAATAGACCATCAGGTCTATTATCTTCTCCATGTTAAAAGTCCACCAATAATATTTTATCCCTGTAACATCAATCAAAAATTCCTATCCACAATCATATGAATAACTCATAATCATAATTGTGATTCTAAATTCCTCTTCGCACCTAAGACGAAGATAATTTTCATCACCTATCTTCACCTGAAACATTAAAAATCATGGTTATAACAAATCGCATTTCCTGCTCATAATCATACTAATAAATTCATCTTTGCACTACGGCCAATGATATTCATTAACAATTCATCTTTGCACTACATGTGACGCCCCCAAAATAGGTATACATCACCCATTCTGAGTTGTCAATACATGGTACAGAAACAACTACAACTTTATTATTACAACAGTAAAACTGTGAGTTTGAATACAAATATTATCTTCTAGACAATATATATACTCAAATAAATTCTCATCACATTTATTGATACATTATTTTACAAAAATGGTGAGGACTACTAAACAACTCTCTCTAACCTTCATTCATTCCATACCCCACTTGCATTTCGCTTATATTCTCGCCTCCCGAGAAGAAAAAATAGAACAAAAAAGAAAAGGGTGAGCTCAACTAGCCTAGTAAAGAATATTATGACTAAGATAATATACAACAAATTATCGTTAGTCTTCAACAGGGAAAAATCTAATAGAATACAATAGACAACAAGTTTTAAATCAATATTCGCAATGAAATAATAATTCATTGTAAGAGTTAAGTAGAGAATGCAAACTACTATCTTCTATGTATGAATTTAAAAGTTCATCGCCTATTTTTTTTTATCCCCGTAACATCAATCAATATATATCCGAATCAAATATTCATCTTTGCACTACAGCCAAAGATATTCATCGACCGGTCATGTTCATCTAAACACTGCTCATCTTTTGCACTACGGCCAAAGATATTCATCGAAATCATTCATCTTTTGCACTACAGCCAAAGATATTCAATAATATCATCATTTAAGACTAAGGATGATGAAAAATATTTTTAAAGAAACGAATCCAAAGAAACAAAATGACAAGGATTAAAGATTAAGAATTGCACTTTGTTTTTATCCACGCCCAAAAATACCTCAAAAATAATCATAGTAGTGTAAAATTCAAGAATGATCAAAACATGGATACAATCAAAGCTAGTATCCACAATATATATTTTAGACGAAAAGGAAAATTTTCATTTTTCATGAATAAAGGCCAGATTCGTGAATAAAGGTCGTATACGTGAATAATTGTAGTCGTATACGTGAATAAGAATCTGACACCAAAAGTTCCAAATTTGATAAAACTTCAGATCAATATTTCAAAGATAATGATATTGAAGAAATAATATCATTACTGAAAAAATAATATCCCTTACCTCTGAAAGACAAGATTTAACCTGGAATAATGGGATATAAAGCTATAACTTGAACTTGCAGCACCAGTATAACAATACTCAAAGTACACTCAAAATACTCACAAGAATATGCTCGATAATATAGAGAGAGAAAATTTCAGCTTTACGTGTGATTTTCAATTCTAACCCAAGACCCTATTTATAGGAAAATGCTTAGAACACCAAAGAAAAATTTATTAAATATTATTATATTATTATTATTATTTCTACAACTTCCTACGCCAACCTAGAATCTGATTTCAAAGAATTAAAACACATGCAAGACCCACACTCAAATCACCAAAAACGTTTTTCATATTAAAATATTTTAAACTTCCAAAATCAATTATTTGAATTTCTAACTTCAATAATTCACAATAAATAGCCCTTTTGTCGAAAAAATTCGAATCTCACGAGTTTTTATAGAAATTCAATTCTCTACAACTTTGTAGAAGAAAGTTTTCCAAATTCCAAATGTAAATTGATCGAAATCCACAACCAAGTGATTTTACAGCTATAATCAAATTTCAACCAAGAAATGGGGTCCACCGACATATTTAACATGTTTTAAATATTTATTGCAACAAAAATACTCTTTCTCCTCAGATACTCATATATCACACATTCATTGTAAAAATATCACCATTATTATATTATTAAAAATATAATAATATATTTAAATGAATTATTTTATCAGAAAAAAAAAAAAAAATTTAATTTTCAACAATTGTCATATTAAAAAAAAATTTCTCCATCTATATCCACATAAAATCAATATTTTCCTCATCATATAAATCAATAATTAATTATTCACGAATAATATTACAGAATCACAATATTGACAACCAGGCAGTTCCCCGGAAAGAGGGGGCTTTCCAATAAGAATTTCTCCTTACTGACGCGCAATTAGGTGACCAAACCTCTCCTTAGAAAGAACTTTCTAGACATTGCCAATAATGTTATCCAATAATATTATTCAGGATAATATGAATTATTGCTTCGATAATGAAAATCTTGTGTAGTGAGAATTATTGAAATAACAAAAGAATATAAAATATCAACACAACAATTATTGAATCAATAAAATATCGAAAAGTAATTATCAGAACCATTATTGAGTAGTGCCTTTCACGTAAGAATCAATAATTGGTGCAATACTGCAAATGCTATAGTGCAACAACGCCAGACATCGTGTTTTTTAACCAAGGGTATTCCAACAAAGGTAAATCCAGAATAACTACGCCAAGTTATTTTTAAACAACTTATATTTGTCATTTTCTTCATCCAATCGCTTTCCGTTATGGGGCCCACACATGGTCACTACCGCATTTAATATTCCCCGACAAAGATTTAATATTCCACGACCAAATGAATATTCCCCGACAACAAGAATATTTTATAACCACTTGCTTATTTTGAAATATTTGCGTATTTTACCCATAACTATCCACATTAATCACATCAACCCTTACTATTTCAAAATAATAATTAGAGGAAATTAAATTTCATTTATTAACAATTCCCAGGTCATTTCCTCTATAGCATGGTTTCTCCACAAAACTTTAACTTGTGGTATGATCTTCGTGCGTAGGACATGCTCCTTCCTATCCAAGATCTTGACAGGTACCTCTTCGTACGTTAAGTCTTCGGCTATCTCGTCCGGTTCTAACTCTATAACGTGTTTCGGGTCTTTCACATATTTACGAAGTACAGATATGTGAAACACATTATGAACACGAGACATACTCGGAGGTAACGCGAGTCTATAGGCTACATTTCCTACTTCGGTCAAAAGAATTTGAAATGGACCAATAAATCGTGGATTGAGCTTTCCTCTCTTCCCAAATCTTGTAACTCCCTTCCATGGAGCAACTCGCAACAATACATGATCCCCTATACTAAATTTCACGTCCTTTCGATGAAGATCCGCATAACTTTTTTGTCGATCTTGTGCCGTTTGTATAAGTTGTCGAATCATTTGGATCTTTTCCGTAGTCATACGTACCAACTCGGGTCCCAATAATGTCGCTTCACCCACCTCATCCCAACATACTGGAGAGCGACATTTTTGTCCATATAATGCTTCAAATGGAGCCACACCTATACTTGCACGATAATCGTTGTTGTAGGATAATTCCACCAATGGTAAATACTTATCCCAACCGCCTCAAGTCTAGGACACGAGTCTTAATAGATCTTCAAGAGTTTGAATAGTCCTCTCGATTGTTCGTCTGCTTTGAGGATGGTATGCCGAATCAATCAGAACTGCGTGCCCCATAGCTTTTTGCAAGCTAACCCAAAATCTTGAAATGAATCTTGGGTCACGATCCAAAACTATGGATACTGGCATGCCATGCAACCTCACAATCTCATTTACATATATACTAGCAAGTCGTTCAAGGAATAAGTCTCCGTGACGGCAAAAAATGAAGCGTACTTGGTTAATCTATCAACAATAACCCAAATGGCATTGATGCCTTGAGAAACCGTAGGAAGACCCGTAACGAAATCCATGGTAATGTGCTCCCACTTCCATTTCGGAATCTCAAGTGGTTGCAACGGACCCTTAGGTACTAGATGATCCGCCTTTACACGTTGACAAGTTAAACACGTTGAGATAAACTTTGCAATCTCTCTCTTCATATTGTTCCACCAAAATGTATGTCGAAGATCACGATACATTTTGGTACTTCCAGGATGGATTGCAAATGGTGTATTGTGTGCCTCCATCATAATCTTGTACTTCAAATCAGAGTCGTTAGGGACACAAAGTCTGGAGTGAACTCGAAGTATTCCTTCTTCATCAATTCTTGTTTCCGGAATAGCACCTTCTTGTACTTTCTTCTTCATATGCATCACCTCCGGCCTCGGTGGCTTGAGCAACCTTAACTTTTTCTATTAAAGTTGGCTCTATCGTTATACTTGACATCATCGCACTCATTCCTCGCAGATATGATCTTCTACTCAACGCGTCCGCCTATCACGCTCGCTTTTCCGGGATGGTATTGAATAGTGTGGTCGTAGTCTTTCAATAATAGCTCGAGCCAACGTCACGCCGCATGTTGAGTTCTTTTTTGAGTGAATAAATATTTAAGGCTTTTATGGTCCTAAATATATCTCCACTTTCTCCCCATATAGATAGTGCCTCCGGATCTTTAAGCAGAAAACGATCACGCCGCTAACTCTAGATCATGAGTAGGATAATTCCTCTCATATTCTTTAAGTTGTCGCGAGGCATAGGCTATGACTTTCCCACGTTACATGAGAACACATCCTAACCCTTTGCCTGAAGAATCGTTGTAGATAACAAATCCATCCGTACCAGATGGTATTGTTAGAACAGGTGCCGAAATGAGTCTCCTCTTGAGCTCTTGGAAACTCTTCTCGCATTCCTCACTCCATACGAATTTTATATCTTTCCGAGTTAGCTGAGTTAATGGAGTAGCGATTCGAGAAAATCCTTCCACGAATCTCCAATAATAACCAGCTAAGCCTAGAAAACTACGCACTTCATTCACCGACTTCGGTTGCTCCCAACTTTGTATTGCTTTAATCTTCGCCGGTCCACAGATATACTCCATGTTTTGACACCACGCGCCCAAGGAATGCTACTTCCTCGCCGTAACTCGCATTTTCTTCAATTTGGCATATAGTTTGTTTTCACGAAGCCTTTGAGAGTACCAAATTTCAAATGGTGCTCATGATCTTTACGACTTTTGGAATATATGAGATGTCATCAATAAATACAACAACGAACTGATCCAAATATTCCTTGAATACTCGGTTCATCATATCCATGAAAGCCGCATGAGTATTAGTCAATCAAAAAGACATGACTAGGAATTCATAATGCCCGCATCGAGTTCTAAAGGCGCCTTTGAATATCCTCGCCTAATCTTCAAATTGATGATATCCGAATCGAAGATCGATTTTTGAAAAGAATTGTGCTCCTTGCAATCGGTCAAACACGCTATCAATACGAGGTGTAGACGATGCCTATTCTTGATGGTGACATGGTTCAATTCCCGATAGTCAATACAAAGTCGCATACTCCGCTCTTTTCTTCTTTACGAATAAAACAGAGCACCCCAAGGAGATGTACTAGATTTAATGAAACGGAGATGTCCAACAACTCCTGTAGTTGGACCTTTAACTCCTGAAGTTCAATAGAGCCATTCGATATGGGGTTTTAGAAATGGGCTTTGTATCGTGTTCAAGATCAATAAAGAATTCAACTTCACGCTCGGGGTGTAATCGGTAGTTCTTCGTGAAATATGTCGGGAAAAGTCAATAACAACAGAATATTATTCAAATTTGACGTGTCTTTATTCAAATCCATAACATGGGTTAAGAAAGCTTGACATCCGCTTTTTAATAAACGAATAGCTTTATGATTAGATATGACGTTGATTGCTTTTAATGGTTTAGTTGCATGAATTGCATAACAACAAAGTTGGTTAGGAATATGAAAACTAACAACCTTACGAAAACAATCAATTTTGGCATGATGAGTAGTTAACCAATCAATCCCTAAAATCACATCAAAAACAAGTATCTTTAAAGAGATAAGGTCAACGGTAAGGTGATGGTGCCAACTTGAATCAAACAAGATTTATAAACAAAGGATGTGATGAAAGTTCCTCCTAACGGAGTTTTCCACAGAGATAGTCAAAGTCTAATTTTTCTCGAGTCAAATTTAAATGTTGAGCACAAGTAGGAGAGATAAATGAATGGGTAGCCGGATTCAGTAAAGTATAAACTTCACAAGAATTTATGATTAGCTTACTCGTGATCACCTCGCTTGGGTTCCTCGCATTTTGACCAAATCACAACAAACGCTTCTTCCAGAACCGCTGACTTTGACTTTTCTCGACAATCTTTTGAGTCACCGTCCCCTCATTGAACTATGTTTCGCTACTGCATAATTCCGAAAGCGATATGTCCTTCCTTTCCACAATTATAGCATACCTTGAACTGTTGTGGGCGCTTTGACCGATATGCCCTCTTTCCGCATTTGTAGAAGATACTGATAGGTGGTCGCTCCTCCCTTAGAACCAATTGCTACTTTGTGTCTTGCCATTTTCACATTGTCGTTGTTGAATCTCCTCTTTTAAAATCACCTTCCGATTCGCTTCTTCTATTCTCATGGCTATGATTACCACCAGAGTGGTTACCATTTTGTCCGCCTTTTTCTTTCTCCGCCGGTTATCGTTGTTTTGTTGATCGCCATCCCCAGATGATCCCGGGTTGTGGTCCTCAATTGATCAGTACTCGTTATCTCGCCTAATAATTGAGCCTGCTTACAACATCCTGAATAGAGAGAAAATTTATGAGAAATGAGATAATCGGCGTATCTTAGCTTCAAACCTCTAAGAAACATCCGCGTCATCGCCTCATTCTCCACCAAATGAGGTGCAAACTCGATAACTTTGCAAACTTTGCCTCGTCTTTGAGACACCGCCATGTTGTTTTTGCTCTAATCTGATAAACTCCACTTCCTTCATATGACGAACACTTTCGGAAAGTATTTGTCATTAAATAGTTTCAAATGTCTCCCAAGACATCTTTGAGTCTTGGTGGATGGGTACACTTCACGACTCCCACCAATGTCTGCCGCCACTTTAACATAAAGGTAGCGAATGGAACCTTCGTTCCTCCGTGCATCCCAAGACATCGGATATCTTGGTAATTTGCTTGAACCATGTTTCCGCCATGATCGGATCTGGCTTTCCTTAAATTCGGTGGTCCCAATTCTTTGAACTGCTTGGTGATGATAACCCGTGAATTGCTATCATTTCCTCCTCAGATTTTGAACACGAGTCTCCTCGTGCGATTTTTGCATGAACCGCAAAAAGCTTCTAAACATCCCCTCGCTCATCATCTCGCTTTCGGTGGTGTTGTTCACGGGAGGAACATTGCCACTTTGTTGCACATTCTCCTCGTTGGTGAGTACAGCATCTCCACGGTCTCATTTCCATTGTTAATATTAAGAGTCGACATTCTCAAATCATGTCATAAAACAAAGGTTTTATTAAGAAATCAATATATCACATAATATCCCTATATAATCGACCAACTAACAAATAAGCTTAGGTAGGATACACTAGCGAAGGATTTACTCGCCTCTCCTCCTAGTTCTATTCCCCGATCTCCACCGTAGATCATATCCCTAAGCTCGATACCAACCGTGATGCGCCCCAAAATAGGTATACATCACTCATTCCGAGTTGTCAATACATGGTATGTAAACAACTACAACTTTATTATTACAACAAGAAACTGTGAGTTTGAATACAAATATTATCTTCTGACAATATCTATACTCAAATAAATCCTCATCACATTTATTGATACATTATTTTATAAAAATGGTGAGGACTACTAAACAACTCTCTCTAACCTTCATTCCATACCCCACTGCATCTTCGCTATATTCTCGCCTCCTGAGAAGAAAAATAGAACAAAAAAGAAAAGGTGAGCTCAACTAGCCCAAGAAGAATATTATGACTAAGATAATATACAACAAATTATCGTTAGTCTTCAACAGGAAAAATCTAATAGAATACAATAGACAACAAGTTTTAAATCAATATTCGCAATGAAATAATAATTCATTAGAAGAGTTAAGTAGAGAATGCAAACTACTATCTTCTATGTATGAATTTAAAAGTTCATCGTCTATTTTTTTATCTCTCTGTAACATCAATCAATATATATCCGAATCAAATATTCATCTTTGCACTACTGTGCCAAAAGATATTCATCGATTGGTCATGTTCATCTAAACACATGTTCATCTTTGCACTACTGGCCAAAGATATTCATCGAAATCATTCATCTTTGCACTACAAAATAAAGATATTCAATAATATCATCATTTAAGACTAAGGATGATGAAAAATATTTTTAAAGAAACGAATCCAAAGAAACAAAATGACAAGGATTAAGGATTAAGAATTCGTTACTTTGTTTTATCCACGTCCAAAAATACCTCAAAAATAATCATAGTGGTGTAAAATTCAAGAATGATCAAAACATGGATACAATCAAAGCTAGTATCCACAATATATATTTTAAACGAAAAAGGTAAAATTTTCATTTTTGATGAATAGTCTTAGATTCGTGAATAAAGGTCGATATCGTGAATAAAGTCCAGATATCGTGAATAAGAATCTCAACACCAAAAGTTCCAAATTTAATAAAACTTCAGATCAATATTTTAGCATAATGATATTGAAGAAATAATATCATTACTGAAAAAATAATATCCCTTACCTCGGAAAGACATTATTTAACCTGGAATAATCGGATATAAAGGCTATAACTTGAACTTGCACCGTATAACAATACTCAAAGTACACTCAAAATACTCACAAGAATATGCTCGATAATATAGAGAGAAAAACTTGATTTACGGTGTGATTTTCAATTCTAACCTAAGACCCTATTTATAGGAAAATGCTTAGAACACCAAAAGTAGAAAATTTATTAAACATTATTATATTATTATTATTATTTCTACAACTTCCTACGCCAACCTAGAATCTGATTTCAAAGAATTAAAACACATGCAAGACCCACACTCAAATCACCAAAAACGTTTTTCATATTAAAAATATTTTAAACTTCCAAAATCAATTATTTCGAATTTGAACTTCAATAATTCACAATAAATAACCCTTTTGTCGAAAAATTTGAATCTCACGAGTTTTTATAGGAAATTCAATTCTCTACAACTTTACGTAAGAAAGTTTTTCCAAATTCCAAATGCAAATTGATCAAATTCATAAATGTATGATTTTACAAAAGCTATAATCAAATTTCAAATAAGAAATGGGGTCCACCGAACATGTTTAACATGTTTTAAATATTTATTGCAACAAAAATACTCTTTCTCCTCAGATACTCATATATCACACATTCATTGTAAAAATATCACCATTATTATATTATTAAAATATAATAATATATGTAAATAAATTATTTTATCGTAAAAAAAATAAAATTTTAATTTTCAACAATTGTCACATTAAAAAAAAAATTCTCCATCTATATCCACATAAAATCAATATTTTCCTCATCATATAAATCAATAATTAATTATTCACGAATAATATTATTTGAATCACAATATCGACAATCGAGCGATTCACACGGAAAGAGGGGCTTTCAATAAGAATTTCTCCTCATCGACGCCAAGCAATTAGGTGACCAAACCTCTCCTTAGATGTAACTTTCTAGACATTGCCAATAATGTTATCCAATAATATTATTCGGATAATATGAATTATTGCTTCGATAATGAAAAATCTTTGTGTAGTAAATGATAATTATTAAAACAACAATAATATAAAATATCAACACAACAATTATTGAATCAATAAAATAATTGAGCAAAGAATTATCGTAACTATTATTGAGTAGTGCCTTCTTACGTAAGAATCAATAATTGGTGCAATACTGCAGTGTCTATATAGTGCAACAACAACGCCATTCATCAGATTTTAACCAATTTGGATATTCCAATGAAGTAAAATCAGAATAACTACGCCATTATTTTTAAACAACTTATATTTGTTGTTTTCTTCATCCAATCGCTTTCCATTATGGGGCCCACACATGGTCAAGCTTGGTCGTAATTTAAATATTCCCGACAGTTTAAATATTCCACGACCAAAACGAATATTCCCGACAACAAGAATATTTTATAACCACTTGCTTATTTTGAAATATTTGCGTATTTTACCCATAACTATCCACATTAATCACATCAACCCTTACTATTTCAAAATAATAATTAGAGGAAATTAAATTTCATTTATTAATTATTTGGGGTCTTACACTACAGGCCAAAGACATACAACTGTATTTTAGAAGAGTCAAGTAGAGCATGATATCTACTATCTTTTTCGAATTAAAAGTGTATAATCAATATTTTATCATTTGAGACTCAATTTTAATAAATAATCCACATCATCGAATCATCCCGCACTACTACCAAGGATATTCATGTAATCATCAATGGTCATGATTATACCGAATAATCCCTGGTTATAATCATACCAATAACTGTCCATCAATACACTACGGGCCAATGAAGACTTTTACCACATCATCTATAACATTACGGGTCATGATTATACCGAATGATCCATGATCATAATCATACCAATAAACAGTTCATCTATGCACATAAGCCAAAGATATTCATCAATCAATAGTTCATCTTTGCACGTAAGCCAAAGATATATACAACTGTAAAACCAATAATCAACAATCCATCTTTGCATGTAAGCCAAAGATATACAACTGTAAAACCAATAATCAACAGTCCATCTTTGCATGTATGCCAAAGATATACAACTGTAAAACCAATAATCAACAGTTCATCTCTGCACGTAAGCCAAAGATGACTTTCATCATAATATAAACATGAGGATGATGACAATGATATAAGTATTAATCAAATGAAATCAAGGATAAATATTAAAGACTTAAAATTTATCCAAATATTATCAATCACTTAATAAACTCATAATCTAATATTATTAATATTATAATAATATTTTAATCACTTCTTAAACTTATAAATAATTTATTTGATTTGTTTATACTTTACCAAATAATGCATTTAATCATTCAAAAATGTCATACTCATAATATTTCATCACCAATGATCAAATTCCTCATCAAAAATCTGCATATTCCTTATATAGGATTTCCAAGTCGTAAAATTCTATTTCCCAATTTGGCAAAACTAATGATTTGGCCATCAAAGTTGGCACGTTTTACTGAATACCCGATTGAAATTTTAATTTTTTAAATTAAGTCACTGAACTAATTTTTATTTTCAAATTGGGTCATTTCGTTAAAAAAAATTGACAGGCGTTAATTTTTTGTCTACATGGCACTGACGTGGCAAAAAAAAATAATAATAACAAAAATAGATTTTAAAAATAAAAAAATTAACATTTTAAAGTTTTTTTGTTATTAACATTTTAAATACAGATAAAAAAATTAACATTTTAAATACAGATTTTAATCTGTATTTTTTTGTTTTATTTTATTATGTTTATGTTATTTTTAAAACTTTAAAATGTTAATTTTTTTATTTTTAAAATCTGTTTTTGATTTTTTTTTGCCACATAAGCAAAAAAAGTTTTTGCCATCTCAGCATCGCGTAGACAAAAAATTAACGTCTGTCAACTTTTTTTAACGGAATGACCCAATTTGAAAATAAAAATTAGTTCAGTGACTTAATTTGAAAAATTAAAAGTTCAATCGGGTATTCAGTAAAACGTGCCAACTTTGGTGGCCAAATCATTAGTTTTGCCTTTCCAATTTTGTTACTTCACATAACATATTTAAATCATTTACTCATAACTAGTTTATTTTCATTAAAAATACCAAATCAGTCCCAAAAATATTTCTTTTCTGGGATTTAGCAGAATATAGTCCCATATTGAACATATATTTTTCTCAAATTTTTTAAAATTCATTTACTATTTTTTATATGGCCAAAACTTCCGAATATTTAGACATTTATCATAAATTGTACTTTTGTCCAAAAATTCCGAAATTTGCAGGGTATACTCCTGTTATATACATGTACTCCTAATAAAAATTTCACCAATTTTGGAGTTAACCACAAGGAGTTATAAGAGTTTACTTTTAAAATAGTCTTTTTCCATAAAATTCATAACTCCTAATCTATACATCCAAAAATCGCCATTTTTGGACACAATCTAGAAAACTCATCAAATTATCATTTCAAATTTTTCCAAAATTTTTGAGGGTCTAAAAAAATTACGAAACTGCAAATGAATTTTTATCCGCCATGCGGTAATCCACGTAGACAGACCATTTCCACAATTTAATAAGGAATGAATACAAAGGATCATTCACCATGCATGTGGTAATCCACATAGACAGGTTATTCCAACAGAATAATAAAGAATAGAATAACAAAAGAATTCACCAGGCATGCGATAGATCGCACAGACAAGTTATTCCCAATAGAATAATAAAGAATGGAACCAGGTCATGCGTAATCGATCTGCACAGACAAGATATTCCAACAAAATAATAAAGAATGGAATAACAACAGAATTCACCAGGCATGCGATAGATCGCACAGACAGGTTATTCCAACAAAATAATAAAGAATGGAACCAGGTTATGCGTAATCCGCACAGGCAGGATATTCCTACAGATTAATAAAGAATGGAATAACAACAGAATTCACCAGGCATGCGATAGACCTCACAGACAGGTTATTCCAATAGAATAATAAAGAATGGAACCAGGTCATGTGTAATCCGCACAGACAGGATATTCCAACAGAATAATAAATAATGGAATAACAACAAAATTCACCAAGACGCGATAGATCATAGCATGCATAAAAGTTATTCCAATGTAATAATAAAAAATGGAATAACAGAAGAATTTCACCATGTATGCGGTACTTCGCATAGATAGGTTATTCCAACATAATAATAAAGAATGGAATAACAACCCTTATGAGTATTGAAAGAAAATAGCTCTCCTCATGAATACGAAAGAATAATACCCCTTACCTTAGAAAAAACTGGATACTGGAATAGTGAGGTAGTAGACTTCTCTTCTTCTTTCTCTCTATAATAATTGATCTATATCTTTAGTTAATTGGTGAGAAATGAAGGAAGAATGAGCTTCTATTTATAGAAAAATATAGTTTTGATAATTGCACGTTTTGGGGCTCAAAATATTACAGTACAATACATTCAACTTTTCTTTTATTTTTAATTTAGTCTTGCAAGTATTATCAAACTTGCACCACCTCCCTTAATAGTAAATCATGTGAATTAATAGTTCATTCATGTGACTCAATAGTTATAATCATGTGAAAATACGAATTACAGTATAATACCTCCATCTATACCTCTATTTTTAACTTAGTCATGCAAGTATTATCAATCTTGCACCACCTCCCCTAATAGTACATGAATGTGAATCAATAGTACACACATGTGAACAAATAATTATAATCATGTGAATTAATAGCAATTAATTGCTCATTTATTCGATTAATTACCCGATTGGTCAATATAACCTCCAGACATCAATTATTATTGAAATAAATGTCGATTTTCACTAACACTAACAATCCCAACACAATGTAAATATTCTTCTCAAAAATTTCATTTTAGAAATTTCAAAGTTTGACTTTTTCCAAAAAAGTCAACTGTTAACTTTTTTGACCAAAAAATCAACCCCAGCAAATTTTGTGTTTATAGTTTATTTCTACTAATTTCATCGTTCCGGACTCAAATATCACGTTTGCGTCTCCAAATTCAACTCCGAACTCAAATTTAATTTTTAATAACATTCATCATTAATATTATAACTCACAATATTTAACAACCAGGTCGTTCCTAGGAAAGAGGGGGCTTTTCGATAAGGATTTCTCCTTATTGGTGCGCAATTAGGTGACCAAACCTGTGACGCCCCCAAAAAAAAGGTATATATCACCCATCTTGAGTCGCCAGATACATGGTACAAAATACAAATACAACTTAATTATACAAACGCCGTGTAAACAATACGACAAAAACATAAATTTGAGAGAATATTATTGTCATCTGACAATATCCACACTCAAAGGAGTCCTCATTATATTTATTGTCACACTATTTAATGTAATAGTGAGGACTACTAATGCTATCATCACGGACCGTCACTCCATTCCCCGACTAAGTCCAAATTATATTCTCATTTCACGAAGAACAATGAAGAAGGAAAGGGTGAGCTCAACTAGCCCAGTAATAAATATTATGACTAAGATAATGCAGAATAAATTATCATTAGTCTTCAACAATGTTAAACTGATAAAATACAATAGACATCAAGTTTAACTGTAGCGGAACAAGCAATCCATTAGAAGAGTCAAGTAGAGAATAAAATTTACTATCTTCTATGATTTAAAAAGTTTTTTTATCAATTTCTATCGCTGAGACTCAGCTTAATAAATAAACCACATCATCAAGTCATCCCTGCTTTACGGGCCAAGGATATTCATTAAATCATCATGACTATACCGAATAATCCCTGATCATAATTATACCAAGTCCATCTCTGCACGTAAGCCAAAGATATACAATAATAAAACCAATAATCAACAATCCATCTTTGCACGTAAGCCAAAGATACACAATTCAATAATCAACAGTTCATCTTTGCACGTAAGCCAAAGATACATAATTTAATAATCAACAGTCCATCTTTGCACGTAAGCCAAAGCTAACTTTCATCACCATATAAGCATGAGGATGATGACAATTATAAAGCATTAATCAAACGAAAACAAGGATAAATATTAAAGACTTTAAATTTATCCAAATATTATCAATCACTTAATAAACTCATAATCTAATATTATTAATATTATAACAATATTTTAGTCACTTCTTAAACTTATAAACAATTTATTTTAATTGTTTACACTTTACCAAATAATGCATTTAATCATTCAAAAATGCCATACACATAATATTTCATCACCAATGATCAAATCCCTTATCAAAAATTTGCATATACCCTATATAGGATTCCCAAGCCATAAAATCCTATTTTCTAACTTTGTTACTTCACATAACATACCAAATTAGTCCCAAAAATATTTCTTTTCTAGGATTTAGCAGAATATAGTCCCATATTGAACATATATTTTTCTCAGAATTTTTAAAATTCATTTACTAGTTTTCAAAAATCAATTTCTAATTAATTCCTTAAGAAATTAGCTACCTCAAGTTTAACTCCAAAAATTCCCAAATCTTGACGGATCTTACACATGTTAACGTGAGCTTCCAGTTTAAATTTCATGGTCATCGAGTTATAGAACTTGATTATATAGCGTTTTTAAATCAAAGAAACCTAAATATTGAAATGGTCATAACTTGCTCATTTTAAGTCGGAATGAGCTCATTTTTGGACATGAGGTACTTTATACCATATATTTTCATGTCCCAAAAGGCCAGAATTTTTTTCACAAATTAAGTGGCCGAAAATTCTCTTTTAAAAATCTGGGCAGTAGCTTTTTCGAAATTGGCAGTTTTTGACTCCTTCGCTAAAATCAGTCCACACGAAAATCTACAACACCTTTTCTAGTGATTTCACTTGGATAAGTTAGAAAATTCATAGATCTAACTCTAGGACTTGACCACACTCAAAAATCCAAAATATAATAGGAGATATGGTCAATTGAATTTCTTGTTCTATTTTCACCAAAATCTAATTTTCAACCTTTTGCGATTTCTAAGAAACTTTCATGTTTTCATATAAAAACCAACATAAATTATCATGACAATGACATAATAATTCAATAAAACAAGTTCAAGAATAAATTCTAAAGATTTATAAGTTATTTTATCCAGAACTCAATAATGTCCAAATTGTTAACATGATACTTCTTTGTAGAGTAAAATTCAAGAATGCTCAGAAAAATATTTCCATGAAAAGATATTGGATGAAGCGCAAATATCAATGATATACCACTAATTTCATGGAGTATAGAAGTCAAAACTTTAACCAACTGAGTATAATAAAGAATATATGAAACTGCAAATGGATTTTCACCCGCCATGCGATAATCCACGTATACAGATCTTTTACACAATTTAATAAGGAATGAATACAAAGGATCATTCACCATGCATGTGGTAATCCACATAGACAGGTTATTCCAACAAAATAATAAGGAATGGAATAATAGAAGGATTCACAATGCATGCGACTACACAGACATGTTATTCCCAACAGAATAATAAATGATGGAACCAGTCCAACAGAACGCACGAGCATGGATATTCGCGAGAATAATTAATAATGGAACCCGTCCAAATAAAAGCATGTATAGAATATTCAAATGTAATAATAGATAATGGAACCAGTCCCAGAAAACGCATTTATGCATGTGATATTTCGACGAATAATAAAGAAAGAATGGAATAATAGAAGAACTTCACCATGTATGCGGTACTTTGCATATACATGTTATTCCAACATAATAATAAGTAATGTAATAACAGAAGAATTTCACCATGTATGCGGTACTTCGCATATACAGGTTATTCCAACATAATAATAAAGAATGGAATAACAGAAGAATTTCACCATGTATGCGGTACTTCGCATATACAGGTTATTCCAACATAATAATAAAGAATGGAATAACAGAAGTTCTCTTCATGAATATGAAAGAAATATTACCCCTTACGGGTACAACAAATAATATCTCTTACCGTAAAAGAAGAGTATTCCTACTGGTAGGGCGATGATATACTTGAAGAAAACTTGCACTACGCTCAAAGCTTTCTTAAACTCTAAAAAAAACGCTCAAGATTATAGAAGAAAAATTCTCTCTAGAGTTTTAGTGAATTCGTAAGAAATAACGAAGGAATGAACTTCTATTTATAGAAGAATAGACTGAATAGTAACTAATCCATGAACAGTCCAGATTTATTTACTTTTAAACGGACGGTCCAGATTGATTTACTATAAAATATTCTAATAAAACAAATCATTTAAATAAAATATAATATATTCTATTTATAATCTAATAAAACGAATAACTTTATAAAAGTATTCTGTTTTATATAAAAAGATTTTACTATGCAAACACTATGTAGGCACTATACAAACACTATGCATAATAAAATATAATATATTCTAATTATTGTCTAGTAAAATAAATAACTTTATAAAAGTATTCATTTTATATAAAAAAGATTTTACTATGCAAAATACTATGCATAATAAAATATATTATATTCTAATTATTGTCTAATAAAACTAATAACTTTATAAAAGTATTCTGTTTTATATAAAAAGGTTTTCTGTTTTATTACATTAATAATACTAATAAAACATAACTCATCATCATTATTACAATTCACATTATTAATCGACCAGGTCGTTCCCAGGAAAGAGGGGCTTTCCAATAAGGATTTCTACCTATTGGCGCGCAATTAGGTGACCAAACCTCTCATTGGCAGAACTTTTAGACATCGTTAATATTGCAAATAATAATATTAATAATTTTATTATCTCAATTATTGATTTAATAATATATAAAATATCAACAATAATTGAATCAAAATTGAGTGACTTCTCACGTAAGCATCAATAATCAATACCGTGTGCTACTATTCAACCACGCGTATATCTTTGTACTTTTAACACCGGTGTTTCAACAGCTAAACGGTAAAAACTTTCATGATTATTTTCATAAAAAATATTTTGTCGTTTTCTCAATCCGACAATTGTAAGACCCCAAATTATTAATAAATAAAATTTAATTTCCTCTATTTATTATTTTGAAATAGTAAGGGTTGATTTGATTAATATGAATAGTTATGGGTAAAATACGCAAATATTTCAAATAAGGAAGTGGTTATAAAATATTCGTTTGGTCGTGGAATATTCTTGCTTTGGGAATATTCGTGATGCAATCACTTGAAATTTAATATGGGCCCCATAACGAAAAGCGATTGGATGAAGAAAACGACAAAGTATAAGTTATTTATAAATAACGGCGTAGTTATTACAGATTAATATTGTTAAAATACTAAATTGGTTATAACACGTTAGAAGATACCTGGTATTATTGCACCAATTATTGATTCTTACGTGAAGGCACTACTCAATAATTGTTACAGTAATTACTATTCAGTATTTTATTTAATTGATTCAATAATTGTTGCGTTGATATTTTATGTTACTATTGTTTCAATAATTGTCACTACATAGTATTTTTCATTATCGAAGCAATAATTCATATTATCCTAATAATATTATTAGATAACATTATTGGCAATGTCTAGAAAGTTACGCTCAAGGAGAGGTTTGGTCACCTAATTGCGCTACCAAGAAGAGAAAATCCTTATTGAAAGCCCTCTATCTGGGAACTATGCAGTTTGTCGATATTGTGATTCTGTAATATTATTTGTGAATAATTAATTATTGATTTATATGATGAGGAAAATATTAATTTTATGTGGATATAGATGGAGAAATTTTTAATGTGACAATTGTTGAAAATTAATATTTATCTTTTTCGATAAAAAATTCATTTAAATATATTATTATATTTTAATAATATAATAATGGTGATATTTTTACAATGAATGTGGGATATATGAGTATATGAGGAGGAGGAGTATTTTTGTTACCAAAAATATTTAAAACATGTTTTTCATGTCTGTGGACCCCATTTCTTGACTGAAATTTGATTATAGCCTGTAAAATCACCCGTTTGTGAATTTCGGTCAATTTCTGTTTAGAATTTGGAAAATTTTCTTCTACAAAGTTGTAGATAATGGAATTTCCTATGGAAAAGACGAGAGTTTTGAATTTTTTTGATAAAGGGCTATTTATTATGAATTATTGAAGTTCCGGAGTTCCGAAATAATTGATTTTTGGAAGTTTTAATTATTTTATAAAAAAAAACGTTTTTTTTCTTTTTGGGAGGTGGGCTACATGTGTGGCTGATCTTTGATTAAGAAAAATGTGCGTAGGAAGTTTTAGAAAATAATAATAATATTTAATAAATTTTCTGTTTTGATGTTCTAAGCATTTTCCTATAAATAGGGTGCTTAGGTTATAATTGAAAATTACACCAGAAACTGAAGTTTTCTTTCTATTTCTCTCTCTATATATTGAGCGTATTCTTGTGAGTATTTTGATACTTTGAGTATTGTTATATGGTGCAAGTTTCTTTCAAAGACTATATTCGTAATTCCAAATAAAATCTTGTCTTTTTGAGAGGTAAGGGATATTATTTTTTAAAAATGATATTAATTCTTCCAATATCATTATCTTGAGTATTGATCTGAACTTTTAATCAAATTTGGAAATTTTTGTGTTTGGTTACTATTCACGTGTCGACCTTATTCACGATTCTAACCTTTATTCACGAATCATGGACTATTCATCGAAAAATAAAATTTTTCTTTTTAAGTCAAAAATATCTATTATGGATACTAGCTTTGATTGTATCCATGTTTTGATCATTCTTGAATTTTACACCACTATGATTATTTATGAAGTATTTTTGGACATAAAATAGCTGAAATACGAATTCTTAATATTTATTCTTTTGTTTCACTGGATTCGTTTTCTTTAAAATATTTTTCATCATCCTCAGTCCTAAATGATGACATGTTGTTGAATATTTTTGGCCTGTAGTGCAAAGATGATTGATTTTATTATGAATATCTTTGGCCCGTAGTGCAAAGATGTACAGGTGTTGAGATGAACATACGAGGCGATAAATATCTTTGGCACAGAGTGCAAAGATGAATATTGATTGATGTTATAGGGATAAAATAATGATGATGGACTGTTAAATTCATAGATATTAGTAGATTTCATCCTCTACGTAACTCTTCTATGAATTATTATTTCCGCTGCGAATATTGATCTGAAACTTGTTGTCTATTGTATTTTATCAGATTTTTCCCTGTTGAGGACTAACGATAATTTGTTCTATATTATCTTAGTCATAATATTCTTCTTCGGGCTAGTTGATCTCACCCTTTTCTTTTTGTTCCATTTTTCTTCTCAAGAGGCGAGAATGTAAATGAGTGCTTAGTCGGGGTATGGAATGATGGTTATAGAGAGAGTTGTTTAGTAGTCCTCACCATTTTTGTAAAATAATGTATAAATAATTATGATGAGGATTTATTTGGGTATAGATATTGTCTAGAAGATAATATTTGTATTTAAACTCACAGTTTTATTGTTGTATTAATAAAGTTGTAGTTGTTTCTGTACCATGTATTGACAACTCAAAATGAGTGATGTATACCTATTTTGGGGGCGTCACAACAATAATTTCGTTGTGGGGTCCACCAATGATTGTGCCGTCGTACGAATATTTCTTGTTAAAACGAATATTCCCCGACCAATCGAATATTATATAACAACTTGCATACTTTACAAAATTTATAAATATTACCCACAACTATAACATTATATTAAATCTACACCATAATATTAAAAAAAATATTTCGAGAAATTTAAATCTTTATTCATAAAATTTGGGGTCTCACAAAACCTCTCATTGACAGAACTTCTAGACATTGTCAATATTGCAAATAATAATATGAATAACTTTGTCGTCTCAATTATTGATTTAATAATATATAACATATTATGCAGATGATACTGTGACAATAATTGAATCAATAATATGAGAGATATGATGCAGCAATTATTGTAGCAATAATTGAGTATAACTGAGTGACTTCTCACATAAGCATCAATAATCAATACCGTGTGCTACTATGCAACCACTCGTATTACTGTACTTTTACTACCGATTATTTTATGACAACTTGCTTATTTTGAAAGATTTTCAAATATGACCCTTAACTTTAAAATTTTATCAATTTAAATATTTACCAAAATAGAAAATTGAATACTTTTATTTCATAAAATTCGGGATCTCACAATCTCTCCTCCTTATGAAATTTCGCCCTCGAAATTTATGTACCTAGTAGTTCGAAGAGATGAGAATACCATGCTTTCTTTTCGGATTGTACCTTCCTGGTTATTTCCTCTATATCATAATTTTCTCATTGCTCATCTCCTGTATTTCAGATATCATTTTAGAATATATCTTTAAAACAAAGGTTAATTGACATATCACAATTTGTCAACTTATCAAGTAAACAATTTCAGCTTAGGTAAGTCACACACTAATGAAGTATATAACTCGTCTCTCCCTCCTAGTTCTAGACTCATATCTCCGCCAAATGACCATATCCCTAAGCTCGATACCATTTGTGGCGCCCCCCAAATAGGTCCACACGACCCATTCTCGAAAGTTACCGATATCATACTATAAAAATCAAATACAAACTTCATTTATACAATCGTTGAACTGTCGTAAATGTAGTACGACAAATGTATAAGTCGTGAGTTTTAATACAAATATATGTAACTCTCATGGTGCCTCGACCACAACACCTTACAATGGTACTTTACATAAAAGTACAGTCAATAACTGTTTTAGAAATTAAAATCTTTTGAAAATACTCAAGGAAACCTTCGTACATGGGAGGCAATGCTTCTAGGTTATGATAGATATCATATGTCCACAGAATTATTCTTGGTTGACCCAATAGTCCCCAAAGAAAAATAAGAAGATTACTATCATCTTCTTTCTAATGGTGAGTCTTCTCTTGACTAATAATTATCTCCGTTGTCTTCAAGTGAGAATTATATTTCAAATAAACTCCAAGATTATATAGGTAATGCTCGTAGATATACTCAGCAATTGGATGTGCACAACCCTGTCTTATGATAACACGAAGTTGTATGTCATTAGATGTAAAATCCCAAATTTTACGAATAAAGATTTAAATTTCTCGATTTTTTTTTTTTGAATATTATGGTGTGGATTTAATATAATGTTATAGTTGTAGGTAATATTTATAAATTTTGTAAAGTATGCAAGTTGTTATATTATTCGATTGGTCGGGGAATATTCTTTGTGTGGGAAATATTCGTACGACTAAGACAATGATCATTAGTGGACCCCAATAATGTAATTATCGGATTGAGAAAAAAAGCGACAAAAATATTTTTATGAAAATAATGGCGGAAGTTTTACCGCTATTATCTTGTTGAACTACTTTCGGTTGTAAAAGAAATGCATATCGCTGCGTGGTTGCATAAGTAAGACGCGGTATTGATTATTGATGCTTATGTGAGAAGTCACTCAGTTTTGTTCAATTATTGCTACAGTAGTTGTTGCATAGTATCTCACGTTATTTGATTCAATTATTGTTGATTGTTATATATATATTTTATATGTATAAGTTTTGTTTTATTAGTATTATTAATGTAACAAAACAGAATAACTTTTTATATAAAACAGAATACTTTTATAAAGTTATTCATTTTATTAGGCTAATAGTAAAATCTTTTTATATAAAACAGAATACTATTATAAAGTTATCTGTTTTATTAGACAATAATTAGATTATATTATATTTTATTATGCATAGTATTTGCATAGTGCCTATATAGTGTTTGCATAGTAAATACTTTTTAAAAGTTATTCGTTTTATTAGATTATAAATAGAATATATTATATTTTATTATAAACCAATCTGGACCATCCGTTTAAAGTAAATTGATCTGGACCGTTCATGGATTGGTTACTATTCAGTCCATTCTTCTATAAATAGAAGCTCATTCCTTCATTATTTCTTACTTAATTCACCGAACTCTAGAGAGAAACTGTAGAGAGAATTATTCTTCTATAATCTTGAGCGTATTTCTTTAGCGTTTAAGAAAGCTTTGAGCGTAGTGCAAGTTTCTTCAAGTATATTCCCACCCTACCGTCGTAGTACTCTTCTTTATAAGGTAAGGGGTATTTTTTTTTTTTATATTCACGAAGAGAACTACTGTTATTCCATTCTTTATTATTCTCATTGGAATAACTCAGATACGCTGTGATCTACCCTATACTTGGTGATTTACATTGTTATTCCATTCTTTATTATTCTCATTGGAATATCTTGTCTGCATGCATTTTACGCCGGACTTGGTTCCGCCTTTATTATTCTGTTGGAATATCTTGTTCATGCGTTTTACTGGGACCGGTTCCGCCTTTATTATTACATTAGAATATCCCATGCATGCATTTTACGTCGGACTGATTCCGTTATTTATTATTCTGTTGGAATAACTTTGTTTATCTGCATCGCATGTATGGTGATTTCATTGTTATTCTATTCTTTATTATTCTGTTGGAATATCCTCGTCATACCATGATACGCCGACCGGTTCCGATTATTTATTACGGTCCGGATGATAAGACTAGTAGTCCTCACTATTACATTAAATAGTGTGACAATAAATGTAATGAGGACTTATTCGAGAGTGGATATTGTCTAGAAGATAATATTTGTATTAAAACTCACAACTTTCTTTTTGTATATTAAAGATTGTATTTGTATTACAGACCATGTATTTGGCGACTTCGTAATAGGTGATGTATACCTATTTTGGGGGCGCCACATTAGACATCTTGTATGATAGTGGCAAAACACCTTTCCAAAGTTGGGTTCACCTCACCCTATTCGGTTCACCAAAATTAAATATCAAATGACGTACAATACGACACACACTTATCTAAAGTTCTCAATAAAATTATTTTCATACTATTTAGGAGAACCTCAACAAATATAAACCACCGCTCTATTCTTCTCATTACCCTCGCTTCAATCCAATTACACTCTTATTACACGAAAGGAATTGTGAAGCAAAAAGAGTGAGCACAACTAGCCCAGTAAGGAATATCATGACTAAAGATAATTTACATCATCAATAGCCTTTATCAGTAATAAATCAGAGAGCTTAAGAAAGCTTTGAGCGTAGTGCAAGTTTCTTCAAGTATATCCCCGCCCTACCGTCGGAGTACTCTTCTTTATAAGGTAAGGCATTTTATTTTTTTTTATATTCATGAAGAGAACTTCTGTTATTCCATTCTTTATTATTCTGTTGGAATAACCTGTATACGCGGTCTACCCTATACTTGGTGATTTTTGTTGTTATTCCATTCTTTATTATTCTCGCATTTGGATATCATGTATGCGTGTGTTTTACGCCGGACCTGGTTCCGTCTTTATTATTATTCTGCTGGAATATCTTGTCAGTGTGTTTTACACCGGACCTGGTTCCGTCTTTATTATTCTCGCTGGAATATCACATGTCATGTGTGTTTTACGCCGACCTAATTCCGTTATTTATTATTCTCGCTGAATAACTCATCTACGCTGATACCGCATGCATGGTGATTTCTGTTGTTATTCCATTCTTTATTATTCATTGGTATATCCTCCGGTGCATATTATTACGCTTTGACCGGTTCCGTTATTTATTATTCTGTTGGAATAACCTGTCTATGCGAAGTACCGCATGCATGGTGATTTCTTTTGTTATTCCATTCTTTATTATACTAAGTTGGTTAAAGTTTTGACTTCTATCCTCCATGAAATTAGTGGAATATCCTTGATATTTGCGCTTCATCCAGTATCTTCTCATGGAAATATTCTTCTGAGCATTCTTGAATTTTACTCTACAAAGAAGTATCACGTTGACAATTTGGACGTTATTAGTTCCTGGATAAATTAATTCTTGAACTTGTTTTATTGAATTCTTATATCATTGTCATCATCCTCATGTTTATATTATGTTGAAAGTCATCTGTGGCCTATAGTGCATAGATGGACTTGGTATGATTATGACTGAGGATTATTCGGTATAATCATGGCAATTAATGTTACAAATGATGTGGAAAAAGTCCTCATTGGCTCGTAGTGCATTGATGGACAGTTTTTGGTATGATTATGGCTATGATTCTCTTCGGCCAAAGGAGCAAAGATGAATTATTTTATAGCATGTTTAGGACCGTTGATGAATACACGAATATATTTGGCCCGTAGTGCATGGATAATTTGTGGTCGTGATACTAATGAATATCCTTGGTCGTAGTGCAGGGATGATGTGGATTATTTATTAAGCTGAGTCTCAGCGATAAAAGTGATGAAAAACCTTTTAAATCATAAAAGATAGTAGATTTTATTCTCTACTTGACTCTTTTAATGGATTGCTTGTTCCAATTGTAGTTAAACTTGATGTCTATTGTATTTTATCAGTTTAACATTGTTGAAGACTAATGATAATTTATTCTGCATTATCTTAGTCATAATATTTCTTACTGGGCTAGTTGAGCTCACCCTTTCCTTCACTGTTCTCTTCAGGAAATGAGAACGTAGCCGGGACTAGTCGGAAAACGGAGTGACGGTCCAGATGATAGTATTAGTAGTCCTTACTATTCTGTTAAATAGTGTGACAATAAATGTAATGAGGACTTATTCTGAGAGTGGATATTGTCTAGAAGATAATATTTGTATTAAAACTCACAAACTTTCTTGTTGTATATTAAAAGATTGTATTTGTATTCACGCACCATGTATTTGGTGACTCGAATAAGTGATGTATACCTATTTTGGGGGGTGTCACAGTTGGTATCAAAGCTTAGGGATATGATCCCCATTTGAGATGTGAGACAAGAACTAGGAGGGAGAGAGAAATTCCTTCGCTAGTATGACCTACCTAAGTCTATTTGATATTTAATTGGTCGGTCAGAGTATAGGGATAATATGTGATATGTTAATTAACCCTTGTTTTGTGGCAGTGTTTGAAAATGGCATCCGAGAATGTTGATAACATCAATGGAGCACATGAGACCGTTGAGTCTCCACAGATCAATAATCAGGATAATGTGCATCAAGAATGCGATAATCCTCCTATAAATAACAACACTGATCAAATGACGAACGACGGTACGTTTAGGAGCTTTTTAGAATTCATGCAACACCAAACGAGAGAGACTCATGTTCATAATGCAAGTGGAAACAATGTCAACCCACAGTTGGTCACCGCTAAGCAGTTCAAGGAGCTGGGACCACCAGAGTTTTTGGGAAAGCCAGAACCACTTAAGGTTGAGACGTGGTTAAAGCAGATCACCAAGATATTTGATGTCTTGGGATATTCCAAGGAGCAAAAGGTTCCATTCGCCACCTTTATGTTGCGTGCGGACGAGGCGACATTGGTGGGAATCAGAAACGTACTCACTGACGCCTCAAGATGTCTTGGGAAAAGTTCCAAGAGCTGTTCAATGACAAGTACTTTCCCGAAAGTATTCGTCACATGAAGGAGGAGGAGTTTATCAAGTGGAGCAAAACAACATGACCGTGTCGCAGTATGAAGCCAAGTTTGCCGAGTTGTCCCGATTTGCGTCTCATTTGGTTGATAATGAGGAGAGAATGACGCGAATGTTTCTAAGAGGTTTGAAACCTGAGATACGTCAATATCTTATCTTTCATAAACTGTGTTTGTATTCAAATGTTGTTAATAGGGCTCGCTTATTGGGCGCGATAATGAGTTAACCCAACCAAAAGAGCGCGGTAACAAAATGATAATACCTGATGATAACACCATCAAAGCGGTGACAATAAGTATGGAGGGAATCAACATGCCAGAAATGGTAACCACTTCGGTGGTAATCATGGCCAAACCAATAAGAATGGACATTTCAAGAAGAGAAGGTTCAACAATGACGTGAAGACGTCGGCACTAGTACCCGTTTCAAAGGAAGAAGAACGACCACCGATCGTATGTTTTAAATGCGGACAGGAGGGACACATCCGTTCAAACTATACGCAGCAATCCAAAGCGTGTTTTAATTGCGGAAGAGAAGGTCACCTAGCTCAATTTTTTCGTATGGTGAAGTCAAGTCCAGCTGGGATAGTGATGCCAAAAGATGTCCCAAACAAGCCAACGCCGGTAGTTTAAGAGAGCATTTTTTTTTTCGTGACGAGGAACCTAAATAAAATTATCACGGGTATGTTAGTCATAAACTCTTGCAAAGTGTATACCGTGTTAGATACCGGATCTACTCACTCTTTTATTTCACCTAGTTGTGTTCAATGTTTAAAGTTAACTCCGGAGAAGTTAGAATTTGATATATCTGTTTAAACTCAGTTGGGAGAAACCTTCGTTACCTCCACTATTTATAAATCTTGTTCAAATCAACACTTTAACGTTATCTGTCGATCTTATCTCTTTGAGAATACTTGCCTTTGATGTGATTTTTGGAATTGATTGGTTAACTACTCATCATGCTTTTAGTAAGGTTGTTAGCTTTCATATTTCTAACCAACCTGTTATGCGAATTCAAAGTAACCAAACCACTAAAGTCAATCATTGTCATATCAAGCCATAAGTAAAGAGCCCGATCCTTTCGTTGTTGACTTCCTTGTGTGGAATGCACCGCCGACTTTTCAGTGGCGACATCGTGAATGAAGATGGAAAGTTGATAGGTATCAATGTGACGTACTATCCAAGTCTTGGATGATGGTCACGCTTTTGAATGATATTTCTATCGTTAATAAATTTCCGACGTATTCATGAAGACTTCCTAGCCTTATCCTAGAAATGAGAATCGAATTTTGTACCGGACCCCGTCAAGACAAAACTCCATTTCTAAAACTCTTAAATATTTCTTCAACTAAAACGAACGTAATATCGCCAAAAGACGCGTTGACTCGAGTTGTTGAAGATTACGATCGTACCATTCAATACCATCGTGGAAAAGCGAGCGTGGTAGTGACGCGTTGAGTAGAAGATCGTATCGTTCACGAGTGCGAATATACGAACCCACGCGAAGATAACGAATATACGATTAGAATCGACTTTAATCAATAAAGTTAAAGCCGCTCAAGCTACATACTCAGAGCTGATGAATGTGAAGAAGAAGGTTCAAGAAGGCGTTATCTTAACCCTTGATTTAATTGGCCCATTTGAAAACCTCGATCAAGTAGGAACTGTGGCTTATAGACTCGTTTTATCTCCAAATATGTCGCGTATTCATAACGTTTTTTCACGTATCGATGTTACGTAAATATGTGGACGACCTGAACCACATTATTGATTTAGAACCGGACGAGATAGCGGATAATTTAACATATGAAGATGTACCTGTTAAAATCCTGGAATGTATTTGACACTCAAAGGTTATACCTCAAGAGTTAGAATCGGACGAAGTGTCCTCATCTGCTTAAGATACCGTGTATTATGTAAATTTTGAGGCGAAATTTCATAAGGAGGGAGATTGTAAAATCCCAAATTTTACGAATAAAGATTTAAATTTCTCGATTTTTTTTTGAATATTATGGTGTGGATTTAATATAATTTTATAATTGTAGGTAATATTTATAAATTTTGCAAAGTATGCAAGTTGTTATATTATTCGATTGGTGGTGGGGAATATTCTTTGTGTCGGAGAATATTAAATGCGACTCAAGACAATCGTTAGTGGACCCCACAATGTAATTATTGCCGGATTGAGAAAACGACAAAAATATTTTTATGAAAATAACTACGGAAGTTTTATCGTTAATCTTTGTTGAACTACTTTCGGTAGTAAAAGTACAAAGATGTCTACGCGTGGTTGCATAGTAGGACACCAGTATTGATTATTGATGCTTATGTGAGAAGTCACTCGGTTTTGTTCAATTATTACTACGATGGTTGTTGCATAAGATCTCACGTTATTTGATTCAATTATTGTTGATTGTTATATATATATTTTATATGTATAAGTTTTGTTTTATTAGTATTATTAATGTAACAAAATGCATGAATAACTTTTTATATAAAATGAATACTTTTATAAAGTTATTCATTTTATTAAAGCAATAGTAAAATCTTTTTATATAAAAGCAAATACTATTATAAAGTTATACTGCTTTTATTAGACAATAATTAGATTATATTATATTTTATTATGCATAGTATTTGCATAGTGCCTATATAGTGTTTGCATATAGTAAATACTTTTTAAAAGTTATTCGTTTTATTAGATTATAAATAGAATATATTATATTTTATTATAAACCAATCTGGACCATCCGTTAAAGTAAATTGATCTCGGACCGTTCATGGATTGGTTTACTATTCACCCATTCTTCTATAAATAGAAGCTCATTCCTTCATTATTTCTTACTTAATTCACCGAAACTCTGTAGAGAGAAACCGTAGAGAGAATTATTCTTCTATAATCTTGAGCGTATTTCTTTAGCGTTTAAGAAAGCTTTGAAGCGTAGTGCAAGTTTCTTCAAGTATATATCCCCACCCTACTGGTTGAGTACTCTTCTTTATAAGGTAAGGGTATTATTTTTTTATATTCATGAAGAGAACTTCTATTATTCCATTCTTTATTATTACTCGTTGGAATAACTTTTATATCGCCATCTCACTCTATACTTGGTAATTTACATTGTTATTCCATTCTTTATTATTCTCATTTGAATATCCTCGTCATGCGTTTTACGCCGGACTGGTTCCGTCTTTATTATTACATTGGAATATCTTATGCATGCGTTTCTGCAGGGACCGGTTCCGCCTCTTTATTATTACATTGGAATATCCTCGTCTGCATGCGTTTACGTCGAACTCCGATTCCGTTATTTATTATTACATTGGAATAACTTTGTCTATCTGCCAAGCGCACTGCGTGCATGGTGATTTCTGTTGTTATTCTATTCTTTATTATTCTATTGGAATATCCATCCGGTTTGTGTATTACTTGCCGGACAGTTCCGTTATTTATTATTCTGTTGGAATAACCTGCCTATGCGAAGTACCGCATGCATGGTGATTTCTTTTGTTATTCCATTCTTTATTATACTCAGTTGGTTAAATTTTGACTTCTTTATTCCATTCTTTATTCCATTCCATCCATTCTTTATTCCTTGATATTTGCGCTTCATCCAGTATCTTCTCATGGAAATATTCTTCTGAGCATTCTTGAATTTTACTCTACAAAGAAGTATCATGTTGACAATTTGGACGTTATTAGTTCCTGGATAAATTAATTCTTGAACTTGTTTTATTGAATTCTTATATCATTGTCATCATCCTCATGTTTATATTATGTTGAAAGTCATCTGTGGCCTATAGTGCATAGATGGACTTGGTATGATTATGACCAGGGATTATTTGGTATAATCATGACCGTAATGTTACAAATGATGTGGAAAAAGTCTTCATTGGCCCGTAGTGCATTGATGGAAAATTTTTGGTATGATTATGGCTATGGATTCTCTTCAGCCAAGGGAGCAAAGATGAATTATTTTATGGCATGATCAGGACCGTTGATGAATACACGAATATCCTATGCCCGTAGTGCATGGATAATTTGTGATCGTGATACTAATGAATATCTTTGGCCGTAGTGCAAGGATGATGTGGATTATTTATTAAGCTGAGTCTCAGCGATAAAAGTGATGAAAAACCTTTTTAAATCGTAAAAGATAGTAGATTTTATTCTCTACTTGACTCTTTTAAAGGATTGCTTGTTCATTGCAGCTTAAACTTGATGTCTATTATATTTTATCGGTTTAACATTGTTGAAGACTAATGATAATTTATTCGCATTATCTTAGTCATAATATTTCTTCTTGGGCTAGTTGAGCTCACCTTTCCTTCACCGTTTCTCTTGAGAAATGAGAACGTGGCCGGGACTAGTCGGGGAGCGGAGTGATTGGTCCGGATGATAGTATTGATAGTCCTCACTATTACATTAAATAGTGTGACAATAAATGTAATGAGGACTTATTACGAGAGTGAATATTGTCTGAAGACAATATTTGTATTAAAACTCACAGCTTTCTTTTTGTATATTAAAGATTGTATTTGTATTCTGTACCATGTATTTGGCGACTCAGAATAGGTGATGTATACCTATTTTGGGGGCGTCACATTAGACATCTTGTATGATAGTGGCAAAACACCTTTCCAAAGTTGGGTTCACCTCACCCTATTCGGTTCACCAAAATTAAATATCAAATGACGTATACAATATGACACACTTATCTAAAGTTCTCAATAAAATTATTTCCATACTATTTAGGGAGAACCTCAACAGCTATAAACCACCGCTCTATTCTCCTTACCCCCCCGACCCAAAGAACACTCTTATTACCTGAAAGGAATTGTGAAGCAAAAAGAGTGAGCACAACTAGCCCAGTAAGGAATATCATGACTTAAGATAATTTACATCATCAATAGCCTTTATCAGTAATAAATCAGAGATTTAGAACATATGGTAGATGATAAAACTTTTCAACCATAGTTACAGTAGAACGAGCAATCCATTAGAAGATTCAAATAGACCATCAGGTCTATTCTTTTCTCCATGTTAAATGTCCACCAATAATGTTTTATCCCTGTAACATCAATCAAAAATTCTTATCCATAATCATATGAATAACTCATAATCATAACTGTGATTCTAAATTCCTCTTCGCACCTAGGACGAAGATAATTTTCATCACCTATCTTCACCTGAAACATCAAAAATCATGGTTATACCAAATCGCAATTCCTGCTCATAATCATACTAATAAATTCATCTTTGCACTACGGCCAAAGATATACATTAACAATTCATCTTTGCACTACAGGCCAAAGACATACAAATGTATTTTAGAAGAGTCAAGTAGAGCATGATATCTACTATCTTTTACGAATTAAAAGTGTATAATCAATATTTTATCGTTGAGACTCAGCTCAATAAATAATCCACATCATCGAATCATTCCTGCACTACGGCCAAGGATATTCATGTAATCATCAATGGTTATGATTATACCGAATAATCCCTGGTTATAATCATACCAATAACTATCCATCAATGCACTACGGGCCAATGAGGACTTTTACCACATCATCTATAACATTACGGGTCATGATTATATCGAATGATCCCTGATCATAATCATACCAATAAACAGTTCATCTATGCACATAAGCCAAATATACTCATCAATCAATAGTTCATCTTTGCACGTAAGCCAAAGATATACAACTGTAAAACCAATAATCAACAGTCCATCTTTGCACGTAAGCCAAAGATATACAACTGTAAAACCAATAATCAAAAGTCCATCTTTGCAAGTAAGCCAAAGAAGACTTTCATCATAATATAAGCACGAGGATGATGACAATGATATAAGCATTAATCAAACGAAATCAAGGATAAATATTAAAGACTTTAAATTTATCCAAATATTATAATCTAATATTATTAATTCACATATTGTTATAATATTAATAATATTGTTATAATATTAATAATATTATATTAAAATATTGTTATAATATTTGAACCATTAAAAATTAGCGCATGATTTGTTATGAATTTTAAAAGGTGTTAAAAATCATCCGTTTGTAGATTTCAGATATTTTCTATCTAGAATTTGGAAAAACTTAAAGCTACAAAGTTGTGGAGAATTCAATTTTGTGTGGAATGGACATAAAATTCGTATTTTTCTGATAAAAGGGCTATTTATTATGAATTACTGAAGTTTCAAAAAATAAAATGATTTTTATTAAAATTGGGTGGGACCCACTTTTGTTTTCAACATGTGGGCTGCAAAATTGGTTTTCAGAATTGGCATGCTAGTCTTGGATGGCTGGCATGTGTAGAGAAAAAGAAAGAAATAATAATATTTTATTATTTTAGTCTCCTATGGCGTTCTAGCATTTTCCTATAAATAGGCGCTTAGGTTAGAAATGAAAATCACACCAGAAACAAGTTTTCTTTCTCTCTATATTATCGAGCGTATTTTTGTGAGTATTTAGATATTTTGAGAGTTACTATTCAATGCAAGTTTCCTTCGGCTTTACATCCGATATTCCGATCTAAACTACTGTTATTTTGAGGTAAGGGATGTTATTTTCTTCGTAAATGATATTATTTTCTTCAATATCATTATGACGAAATATTGATATGAATTTTATTGTGGAATTTCTATCATTTTGTGTTAGGGTTACTATTCACGTATACGGCACTATTCACGAATACGACACTATTCACAAATATGACATTATTCATCGAAAAATAAAATTTTCTCTTTTTCGTCCCAGATGTCTATTATGGTTACTATCATTGATTATATCCTCATTTTGATCTTCATTCTATACTCATTTGGTTAAAGTTTTGGCTTCTATATTCCATGAAATTAGTAGAATATCATTGATATTTGCGCTTCATCCAGTATCTTTTTATGGAAATATTATTCTGAGCATTCTTGATAAAATTTAACTTATTCATGCTGGAATACTATTCACGGGTTACTATTCACGGAATACTATTCACTCGAGTACTATTCACCCGGGGTACTATTCATGATAAAAATTTATTCGTTTTCGGTCCAAATCATTTTTGGTACAATATTATTCTTGAATTTTTCTCCACAAAGCAGTATCATGTTGACAATTTGAACGTTATTAAATTCGGGATAAATTAAATTATAAATCTTTAAAATTTATCCTTGAACTTGTTTTATTGAATTATTATGTCATTGTCATCATCCTCATGCTTATATTGTTATGAAAGTCATCTTTGGCCCGTAGTGCATAAATGGACTTGGTATGATTATGACCAGGGATTATTCGGTATAATCATGACCGTAATGTTACAAATAATGTGATAAAAGTCCTCATTGGCCCGTAGTGCATTGATGAACACTTTTTGATATGATTATGGTCATTGATTCTCTTCGGCCAAGGGTGCAAAGATGAATTGTTTTATGGCATGATTATGACCGTTGATGAAAAAACGATTATCTTTGGCCCGTAGTGCAAGAAAATTCGTGGTCGTGATACTAAAAAATATCATTGGCTCATAGTGCAGGGATGATTCGATGATGTGGATTATTTATTAAGCTGAGTCTAAGCGATAAAATTGATGATAAATCTTTTAAATCATAGAAGATAGTAGGTTTTACGCTCTACTTGACTCTTCTAATGGATTGTTTATTCCACTGCAGTTGTTGATCTAAAACTTGTTGTCTATCATATTCTATCAGTTGTTATACTGTTGAAGGCTAAGGATAATTTATTCTGCATTATCTTAGTCATAATATTTCTTACTGGGCTAGTTGAGCTCATCCTTTTGCTTTCATTGCTCTCTTCAGGAAATGAGAACGTAGCAGGGACTAGTCGGGGAACGGAGTGACGGTCCAGATGTTTGCATTAGTAGTCCTCACTATTCTGTGAAATAGTGTGATAATAAATGTATTGTCCTCACTATTCTCACAGCTCATGTTGTATATTTAAGTTTGTATTTGAATTTTGTACCATGTATTTGACGACTCAAAATGGGTGATGTATACCTATTTTGGGGGCGTCATAGAACTTGACTCGACTACGCGAACGACTCAAACTCGAATCTAATCGGTTCACGAACAGTTTAGTTCGTTTGCAGCCCTACTCGCGATGCTTCCTTAGTAAATTTGGTGTAATTGTGTCATACTTGATCTTTGTATATTATTTTATATATATAATTTTTTTTTACACTTTTGTCTTTATAACTTTAAATATATTACTCTTTCCGTCCCATGATAAAAGTCCTTATTACTATTTTGATAGTCCCATGTTAAATGTCCACTTTCTTTTAATAACCAAACTTTTATACATATTTTTCTATTATACCTGTAGCATTAAATATCTCATATTTTTTTTATTCTAATTCTCTCTTTATATTTAATAAGTATGGAGAAATAATATTTTGAATTGAATAGCTAAAAATTAAGTCACTCTCTCACCTACATTGAAAATAATTAATGACATATTATTATAGGCAATTTTGTTATTTTATTCATCTTTTTAATATGCGTGAAAAGTCCACAAGAACTTTTATACTGGGACGGAGGGAGTATTATTTTATTTTATTAATATTAAGTTTTTATATATTTTAATTTACTCCTCTAAATTTTATAGATTTTTTATTTTACCTTATATAGTTTACACAACTCGCTATATAATTGTTTCAAACCTTTTGTTTACCATTTTCATTTTCAATTTTTTTGTTTGTTTGTTTACACTTGTATGAAGACATGAATAGTGAATTATAATGTTATTTCTGTGGATCCAAGTGCGAAAGAACTTGGAAATCATTATATTTGGATTAAAATTTTTAAAATGAAATAGATAACTAATATAATTATCCTCCCTAAAGTAATTAATTAATCACAAATTGTAACAAATAACAACAAATTAAATAAAAAACCAAGTGAATATATATATATATATATATATATATATATATATATATATATATATAGGAATGATCTATGACACACGTTAGTTATGGGCATTATTTTTAGCTAACTGTTATTTAGTCGTCCAAAATTAGATCGAATGGCTAAGGTGAGAGTCCAGCCGCTACTCCCTCTAGTGGTTAGAGAATTTTTTTTTTGCTAGCCGCTACTCTCTCTAGCAGCCAGGAAATTTTTTTTTGGCTGGCCACAGGAGGGAGTGGAGGCCAGTAGAAATTTCTAAACTACTCCCACCCTTAGTTAGATTTAAATAGTTTCAATGTACAAAATAGTTGTATAAATAATTTCTTAAGTAATAAAAACTAACATTATCAACTATATATAAAGTATTTATTTCTATAAATAATTTTTATAAATATTAAAATTTAAAATTATTAATTATATTCAATGTATTTATTTAAATTTTAATATATATAAAAAATATTTATAGAACTAAATACATTATATATAGTTGATAATGTTAATTTTATTACTTAAGAAATTATTCATATAAATAAATACATTGAATATAATTAATATTTTTAAATTTTAATATTTATAAAAATAAATACATTATATATAGTTGATAATTTTAATTTTTATTACTTAAAAATTTATTAATACAAATAAATACATTGACTATAATTAATAATTTTAAATTTTAAATTTTAATATTTATAAAAATTAATACTTTATATATAATTGATAATGTTAGTTTTTATTACTTAAGAAACTATTTGTACAACAATTTTGTACATCGAAACTATTTAAATCTAACTAAGGCTGGAGGTATTTTAGAAATTTCTCCTAACCTCTACTCCCTCCTGTGGCCAGCAAAAAAAAATATTTAGTATCAACCGATTATTCTCGACGAATGAAATTCAGTCGATCATATCTTAATCTCGACCGAATATTCCGTCGAGGTTACTTCGGTTGAGGATATATATATCTCTGACTGAAATATCGACGGATTTAATTTTGACATGTTTATATCCGACTGCATTTCCGACCGAATATTCCATCAGAATTAACATAAACTCGACGGATTATGCTTAATTCTGACGGAATATTCCGTCGAAAATTACCCTTTTTGTTGTAGTGAGAGTAGCGGCCAACAAAAAAATTTTCTAGCTGTTAGATGAAATATCGGTTGGGGCCTCACATTAGCCATTCAATTTAATTTTGGACGGCTGGATAACAGTTAACTAGAATAGTACCCATAGCTAACGTGAGTCATAGATCATTTTTCTATATATATATATATATATATATATATATATATATATATATTTTTGAAAAGGTTAAAATCAATAAGATGCCATTTGACTAGAATTAGAGAGTGATATATACGTCTAGGTCAAGTTAGTCAAATAATTAAGATACATGCATGCATTTGAGATTTTGTTAATATTTATTTCCTTTTGTAATTTTGAAGTCATGATCATTTTCAAGTGAAAGTCTAAGAAGGGGTTTAATTAATTAGGAGAATAATTCTCAGTCAAAGTAAACGAGATCGATGGAGAAGAAAGTCATTGCACGCTAACCAACTGCTATATAATTTAAAATACATCTCATTCAAAATTACAATATGCATGAGCTTAATTGATATAATAATTACATTTTAATGAATCCACAAATTAATTAAACTATATGTACTCTAGGTATTATAAGTATATATAATATACTTAATCTTATTCGACCTTAATTACGTTATAATATATATATATATATATATATATATATATATATATATATATATATATGATCCCATATATATACCATATATTGATATATATATATAGGTTATATGTATATATACACAAATTACAGATTATACAAATTTATATGATAGATTTTTTTTTGGCTATAGCGACGATAAACCGTCATCCATAGCCTGAATAATATATGACGACGGGTTAGCCATATGCTTATAACCCAAAAAATCGTCGATTATACCCCTAATGTGTAATACATGTATTCCAGATATATATTTTTCCTATATATATATATATATATATATATATATATAGACTATAGTTAATACTTTATTCTCCTTTTCATTTTCAATTCTCTCGTTTAATTTAATTCCTCATATATAATATCCATTAATAAACATGTTAATAACATATATGTTATAGTTTTTGACTATATATATATTTCCAACATACATATACATTTAGTTTAATACTATTTGACTTGGTTTAGTGGTAAGTCACCATGCATGCATGTTGATTCTGCATATTATAATAACCAACCGGCCGGGTAAATAAGATTTCCATTTATATATATAGGCATTACATTTTCTTGCTCACTAAAAGGGCAACATACTTTTACCCCGTCCCTTTGAAAATGGAGCTAGCAAACAAGATGAGATCTAGGAGTTCTTTTCTCAAGAGGGAGGACATTGATAGTGTCAAATTAAACTAGTCGATCGAGTCCAATATCTAGCTATCTGTCTTGACTTGTCCACAAACTAGCTAGAGTTCTCATATATATATATATATATATATATATATATATATATATATATATATATATATAGGGAGAGAGCTTTAAAATCTAACCTTAAAGAAGCGAACCGTTGTTTTTTGGTGTACATGGCGACGGTTCACCCGTCCGCCAAAGACTACATGGCTATGGCGACGGATCGAACTGTCATATATAGACACCAAAGACGACAGTTAAATCTTTAATTCGCTTCTTTAAGGTTCGCTTTTAGAGGCGAGATATATATATATATATATATATATATAGAGAGAGAGAGAGAGAGAGAGTCGGATCTTAAGTTCACTTTTATCTAACTCACTGAAGCTCACCCCCTTTAGCGACGGATCCGGCGACGGTTGATCATACAACTGTTGCTTTATATTTTTAGCGACGCTATATGTTGTGCATTCGCTAAAAGTATAGACGATGATTGTATGATGAGCGAACCGTCGCTGCGTCCATTACTAAAGGAGGGGTGAGTTCAGTGAGTTTTGATAAAGGTGAACTTAAGATCTCTGGCCGTATATATATATATATATATATATATATATATATATATATATATATATATATGTGTGTGTGTGTGTGTGTGTGTGTGTGTGTGTGTGTGTGTGTGTGTGTGTGTGTGTCTGTGGCGCGCCTTAATTCCTGACATATGTGCTTAATTAGGTCCTTAATTCCTGCTAAACAATGGAACAAACCCCTTTTACTTTCAGCTGTTTGGTTTGACAATAATTTTTCCATGCATGCATCTTCTTACTTACAACATATATGCATCACTAGCTAGATCTCTTGACCCAAAATATTAAATATTTGTATGCATGCATGCATGCATTGTAATTATAATCAATTAGTATATATCAAACTCAAAATCTTTACTATATATATATATATATGCTCGTCTACTTGGAGGTCTAGCTTGTTTAATTTCTTAATTTATTTGATATATATGATTAAATATATATATTAATATGATATTCTTTTTATGTGTTTTAATTGTTTTGTGAATGTAATGTAGAGTACTTTCAGCTATTGTAATGCATGTCACATTTGTAACTTTATGACTTTTAGTAGATCGGATATATCTTTCAGTTAAAAAAAAAAGTTGAGTGGAGAAATAAAATTTCTTTTTGTCCACCAGCTTTTGTTTGCATTTCTTAATTACCTCAAACTCCAAGAGTAGTGCATAAAATCTAGGATTAATTGATTTTATCAAGAAAAATGTGATGATGAATCTTGTGTTCTTTTCGCTGATTGTGATGAAACATCAGCTTATACTCTAGTACTCCCTCCATATTTGATTCTGCTAGCTTCGATCTTTATACACACACACACACACACACACACACACACACACATATATATATATATATATATATATATATATATATATATATCGTAAAAAGGAAAAGAAAATAAAAATTACTAGTCTTAGAACCTAGTTGGACTAAAATAAATTTTTTTTTATAATATAAGCTTGTCGTTTGCTCTAAAATACAAAATACAAAATGGATTCGATACAATTAAAAATTAAAAAGTTTTATTTCACAATGTAATGATTCAAAAAGAGTTTAATTTTTGAGTGAAGTTACCCGCTAAATTCTTATTATTAGTTTATTAGTTTACTCAAGAGTTGCTCAATGAATTCGTTGATTGAATCACGAGAAGGGTAGATGCCGTAGATGATAAATCAATTTCTTTTTATACATCTGTCACTTTTTCTTTGTTAATTCCGTCATTATGAATCAAAAACTTTCAATTTAATTTATTCTTTATATATATATATATATATATATATATATATATATATATATATGTGTGTGTGTGTACACATACACATATGTATCAGTCAAGAGTCAACTACGTAGGTAGTAGCAACTGTCTGCGTCAGTTTTTGGTTCTTTAAGTCATTAAATGCTGAAGCACGTGAAACATTTCCATGCAAGTTAAATCGGTCTTGTTCACATTCAGAACTTCCAGGTGAGTTAAATCAAACTATTTATAGATAACATTTGACCAAAAAATAAAATAAAAAAATTATTAACAAATTTAGTTTTTAAAATTCAATATTAAATTAAAAATATTATTGGAAGAAACTATATCCACGTGCGTTAATATTTCTTAAGAAATATCAACAGAAAAATTGGCAATGCTAGTTTATTTATTTATTTTAAGACTGTTTATTATATTCCGAGTACTATCATATCATATGTTTAGTTTAGCATAGATATTCGTAAATTGTATATAGTAGGATATATATTTCATAAATCATGTATAATTATATAAATATTATTTTATTTATGTGAAATCATCAGTTTTAACGTCAATTACTCTATGTTGGATAATTAATGGTGTAAATATTTAAATTGTTTGTTTAAACTTTAAAGTTGAGCTTATAGTATAATTTTATTATCCTCAAGAGTCAAAGTTGGCTAATAGAAAAGAACTTATTTTCGTAGCTCAAATATTGTGTTATAAGCATGGATTCATTGGCATTCCAATCTCTCTCAAATCATCAACCACTATATATATATATATATATATATATATATATATATATATATATATATAACATATATATATAAAAATAGATATATTTACATTGATCATTGATGTGGATAAACCCCTAGCTATATATTATTTTTATCCATTCCAAAATTAGCTATGGCATATATTCCTCACTAGTTAATTTATCCATTAAGTCAATATTATATTATCATTTGTTTGAGGAGTTGAGATTAATGATTATGTATTATTATGAAATCAAAACTTGCCATTATAGAGACGTGTGAGTTCAATTTTGGGTACAAATTTGATCACACATATATATAAATAGGCTCATTAATTGTGATAAAAGATGGAATACAAATTAAATGATATGATTCATTGGACCCACTCATATTTAAAATAGTGAAACACCGACACATCATTTTGTATATATATTTTTGGTAACCATTTTTTATCACCGTATCACTATTTTATTTGTCAAGTGGGTTTCTTTTGTAGTTTCATATAGTGTACGTAATACTAATCTCATTTTAGTAATTAAGTTGCACCCTTCATCCGAAAATAGGGTTTCACTGGATTCCTTAAATTCTTTTTACACATTAAGATTTCTAAAAATATCATCTGATCAATTCCTAGACAACCTTAACATGCATAATAAAAAGTTAAAAAGTGAAATGATGCGAGTCACTTTTCTAACCCAACATGCAATAAATTCAAATATATTTAACATTTTTGTTGATCAATTTTTTTGGCTGAAATTCATACATATATATATATATATACGATAATGATTTATAATATATATTTGTAATAGATTAAAAATGAGGTATTCATATAAATATAAAAATCTTAAAAAACTACATCCATTCATTATTATTAATAGAGATGGTGTATCCCTATTTTAATTATAACAAATAAATGCTATAAATTATATATATATATATATATATATATATATATATATATATATATATATATATGGGATGATCCACATGTAAAGTTGAATAGAATTCTCCACAATCTAACCCAGGTTGGATATTCCGTTTGTTGATGAAAAGGATGAATTAACAAGCCAAAGTTTAAAGACTAGTAAATCCGGCCCCTAATATGATATTTGCCTTTGTCAAAATATATATTTGACCATCTCGAAAAGCTCGAAGAAATAACAAGGGGTCGAGTCTTAGTTATGATGCAATGTAGATATATATGATCACCTCATATTCACATTGATCATATTATAATCAAACTTGTTGTTTCCCCGAAGCAGCACACCCTTTTTACTCAATAATAATTCAACATTCAGCATCATGCTCTATACCTTTGACCACAATTTCACTATATATATAACCATTCAGCCTAAGCTTGAAAATATATATTTAAACCACCACCCCCCCCACCCACCCACCCACCCACAAAAAAAAAAACTATGAACGACACTAACCCTATTTCCACTCAGTGGTTGCACTACTACCACGAACCCACCACCTCCGTCACCAATCCGGTGGTGGCCGTCACCTCCGGCGTACACTCCGAAACCAACACTAGTACCATAATGACTACAAGCTTCATGACCACCAACACTAGTGCTATTTCAAGCCCAAACAACTCAACTTCTATGCTAAGTGGCACTAATCATCTCAACCCTCAAGGCGGCGGCTCGGTGGCAAGGCCGATCCGGCGGCGGTCTAGGGCTTCACGGAGGACTCCGACAACCCTACTCAATGCTAGCACCACCAACTTTAGATCCCTAGTTCAACAATTCACTGGCTGCGATAATACTTATGAAGGTTCTAATTCTTTTGGGACTCAAAAGGGTCCACTCAACTTGAGTTTTGGTATGCCAAGGAACCAAAATGAGCATCATAATCAGCAAGTTCTTGGTACAAGTTCTTCTTCAAGAATTGCGCCTTTCGGGTGCGGTTTTTATAATCCACAGCCGGCTCAGAAGCAAGAACAACAGTGGCATAATCAGCAGCAACAACAAGAACATCAAGAAATGTACACCAAGCAAGCAGCTAGTAACATGCAGAGTGGGAATTTGGATGATTTTGCTATAGATGATGTTTCTGATCTACAAGAACTTATGGACGAGTCTTCTTCTTTCAGTGGGAGTAGGAAGGATGGTTACTACTTTTGAGGGCGGGCGTATCTGAAAATTAATTTTATTTTTTTTACATTTTGCTAAAGAAAACTTTTTGAGGGTATGTGGAAAGTTAATATATCACCTTCTGGCAATGTAAATATTTGTTTCCCATGCATTTAGGTTGAAAAACCTAATCTATGTTCAAACAATAAAATGGAAATTGTCGCAACATGCTAGTGGTATATATGATTTTCCTTCTGGAAATTAATTAAGCTTTACATTAGTTAATTGTTTTCATGAATCATTTTTATTTTATTGCATTGCATTGCATTGGAAATTAAGAAACAAACCATAAAGCTTCGATCATAGTATTGATTATGAGAAGTAATATTTAAGCATTTTGATGTAAAAATCACTACATCTTCTATACATGCATTCTAATCAATTTTTTCTAATCATGTGGAGTTCTCTTCAATGGTATTAATATACATTTTATTTTTCCATTTTTAGGTTCTTTGAGAAGGAATATATATCAAGCCATGAAATATATATATCATCTTGTCGATTACATTTAAAAAAAGCAATTTTATTATTAAAAAACACCGGTAAGCCTGATTTATCTTAGGTTTGTTTCTTTTTAACGATATATGATAACTCCTATATATATATATATTACTTGCTTTTCACGGTTAAAAAAAAAAAAAAATTCAAATAAACACAAACCTCTTACGGTTTGTTAAAAAAAAAAAAAATAAAATAAATCAATCAAGACAACCTCTTACGGCTTGTACAAAAAAAAAAAAAAAAATTTCAAACCTCATCTTACCTTGTACAAAAAAAAAAAAAAAAAAAAGAATCCAAACCGGCACAACTTCTTACGGCTTGCACAAAAGTTCTTTACTTGTTATTCTAAATAAAATATTTGTTATTTTTTATAATTCTTTCATTTAATAACAAATAAAGAATTATAATTCAAATAAAAAATAATATCCTATTTTATAAAAATATATTTTATAATTTTTTATTTGCTATTTTTATAAAAATATTTTATAAAAAATAAAGAATACAAAATATTTTATAACAAATAAAGAATATAAAATATTTGCTATTTTTATTTGCTATTTGTTATAAAAATATTTTATAACAAATAAAGAATATAAAATATTTTTTATAAAATATTTGCTATTTGTTATAAAAATATTTTATAAACTTTATTTTATAAACAAATAGAAAATAAAATAGCAAATATTTTATAAACTTTATTTGTTATAAAATATTTTGTATTCTTTATTTTTATAAAATATTTTTATAAAAATAAAGCAAATAAAAAATTATAAAAATATATTTTATTTTTATAAAATATTTGCTTTTTTTATAAAATATTTGCTATTTGTTATAAAAATATTTTATATTTTATAAACTTTATTTGTTATAAAATATTTTGTATTCTTTATTTTTTTATAAAATATTTTTATAAAAATAGTAAATAAAAAATTATAAAAATATATTTTTATTTTTATAAAATATTTGCTATTTTTTATAAAATATTTGCTATTTGTTATAAAAATATTTTATATTCTTTATTTGTTATAAAATATTTTGTATTCTTTATTTTTTATAAAATATTTTTATAAAAATAGCAAATAAAAAATTATAAAAATATATTTTTATAAAATAGGATATTATTTTTTATTTGAATTATAATTCTTTATTTGTTAATAAATGAAAGAGTTATAAAAAATAACAAATATTTTATTTAGAATAGCAAGTAAAGAACTTTTGTGCAAGCCGTAAGAAGTTGTGCCGGTTTGGATTCTTTTTTTTTTTTTTTTTTTTGTACAAGCCGTAAGAGGTTGTGACGGTTTGGATTTTTTTTTTTTTTTTTTTTTTTACAGCCGTAAGAGGTTGTGCCGGTTTGGATTTTTTTTATTTTATTTTTTTTAATGTAAAAAAAGAGGTTGTGCTTATTGATTTTTTTTTTTTTTTTTTTTGTAAAATTCGTAGCTACAAAAGAATATATATATATAGGAGTTATCATTATGCGTTAAAAAAAAGAAGACAAAATTTTACCGGGTGTTTTTTAATAATAAAAATTCGCTTTTTTAAATGTAATCGACAAGATGTTGACCATGTAGGTGTTTATATTAAAAATAAAAGCCTAGATGTCAAGTTTTCATTATCAAATATTAAGACTCATCTCACCATGCGATCAATTTATCAACTATCCAAAAAGGGTTGTTACAGACAGCTTCACAAAGAACCTTTATGGAATGGCCTCTATATATATATATATATATATATATATATATATATATATATATATGTGTGTGTGTGTGTGTGTGTGTGTTATTTCCATGTATATATATATATATATATATATATATATATATATATATATATATATATATATATGTATATATATAAATATTTGAGTGTTACTTTCAGTGATTCAAGGGAGTTCAAAAATTTTGTATATATTTGGTTCTTCGTAGTACCAGGAAGAAACTTCCCTAACAAATTCTTGGTAAGTTGGCCTGTGCTGTATACTGTATAGCTTTAACTAGCTAGATAGCTGACATTTTATGCCTATATTCAACAAGTGTAAGAAAACCTTTTATAGTTAGCCTCATGGCAATAATTAATGAATGTGTTGATGTTTTGGATCAAATATATAAATGATTAGTCACAATTTTTTTTAAAAAAAAAAACAAATTTCATTTAAATTCGCATACCAAAAAAACCTTTTAAACCAATTAAAATTCATATATATATATATATATACCAAGTCACTTCCCAGTCATGGATTTTGTAGCTTGGAAATTAAAGGACATAAAATTAATTAAGAAGCCCAAATGTAGAGACTTTACATGAACTAGCAATAGTGCTAAGTGATGATATATATATATATATATATATATATATATATATATATATATATACTGTAATAATTATTATTTAGTGATGAGCACATGAAAATAGTTTATGTAATGTCAAGTTTGAACTAATTAGGTATTCAATTCCAAATTGGCCTCCTCACAAAATGGAAACACTAGAGATTTAAATAAAATGTTGTTTTCCAGCTTCGTGGTGGTGCCCATATATTGTTGAAGGCCTGAATTTTTTGTTTATGGTAAAAAAAACACGTCACAAATTCATTCTTGGAAGCTTCAGCTAACTTTCTGCATGATTCATGAATATTTCAAGTAGGTGGGAAAATAAAAAAAAAATAGTAGAAAGAAAAAGACTGAAGAGGTTTAACTATTAATTAATTTTAATTAGTAGTCATGATAAAACTCTGCTCCGTTAATTTATTCATATATAGGCCAGGGTCCTTATATAAATCTGGTCAAGATCAAAGAGGTGGACTTGAGAGTGACAATGCATTGCAGGCATAGTGGTAGATGGGAATAAGGATTGATTTTGTTTTCATAATTAATTAGAACATAATACTGGTGCTTTATTAATTGATTATCCATCCCCAAGGCCCAATGCATGCATGGTGCATTATACAAATTAATAAATAATAAGAAACTGATATGCTACGTTTGGATTGAAAGAATAAAATAGAAGAACGAATGAAATAAAAATAGTGTATTTGACCATTTTGGACGATAAATCATTTTAATAGAATGAAAATTCATTCCATCCCTTTACTTTTTTATTCCATGTGGAGCAAGTGTAATAAAATCCATTCTAATGAAATGGATACGTGTGACAATTTTGTCTTTATATGACAACACTCATCATCACCAACAACCAAATATACACTTAAAATAGTTTAAAAATATTTTATTCCGTCTTCCATTTCATTCATTCAATCCAAACTCAGTATAAAGTTGGGCATAATTTGGAAACTTTGTGGCCCAAGAGAGTGACCCAAGCCCATCTCATCCCCCAATGAAACAAGTTAAATTCAGCTTATTATGCTGATAAAATTCTGCCTGGCCATCACTTGGGTAGCCCAATCTTTACCTTCAACCCAACTTATGGAATGAGAAGGTAAAAGATCGGATAGCTAGCTTCATAGTGGTCATTCTATTCATACACGGTATAACTTTAACCCCGGAACCAAACATCACCTTACTTCTCTGTCCCCATTTGTATATACTCGTTGGTCCATGTCAATCTTGGAAGTTGGAATTACGAACATGGCAACAAATTTATGGTTGAGTTCTTCTCCAATTTCAATTCCAAATCATTTAAACACAAAACCCTTAAAACCCCTCAGAGCATCTTTCTTTGATTTTCCTCTGGCTAGCAAAATCATGGTCAGAAGTAAGTGCAGTCCTCCATATCTTGTATATCTGTGTACACACTTGTGTGTTCATGTTCTTCACTTCTGCACAAGTTTGATTTCATTTCCTTGTAAATTTTATTTGTATATGCATTTATTATATGTTCTAGGAATTGGGTTACATTCGTTCTTATAATTTTTTTTTATCACATTCTGTTTGTTTTTATTTTTAAAAATTAGTATAATTGAACCTTTTTGAGGATGTATAATAAGTGGAACATGTTGTAGGTGTTGGGATATTTTTGGACACAATATCAATGCCCATCATATTATAATCAAACTTGGTGTAGTATTAATATTTGGTGCTAAGAATAAAATAATACCCCCTCCGTACAACAAAAAGAGTCATTTGCAAATATTATGGATATATTTTTTAACTGATAATGAAATTATTCAGTTAAAAAAGGACTCTTTTTGTGAATGAGACTCTTTATTGGAATAGAGGGAGTACCATCAACACAGGGACATCAAGTTTAGGTCGAAAAAACTCTCAAATGAAAGAAAGAAAAACCACGGGTCAAACTCTGAAATTATCTCCACTATAAAAATGGGTATATAAATATTTTGTCAAAGTTTTGGTGTAAAATTTGAGGTATAACAAAATACAAAAAATACTCTTTGGGACAAAAAACTGTGCTGAAAGGAACTCATAAACACTCTTATATTTTATCACTATTTATTCAGTATAAATATTGGAACCCTCTACTTGCTCTCTAGCTAGAACTTCTTGTTCTTGGTCTCCGCTTGCTCTCTCTAATTGGTATTTGGTATGTTGGAACATAATTTTACTTCTCCATATATATGAGAGTTAGGAGACATGATACATAAATCTTGTGCAACAATCTTTAAAAAAAAAATTGTGCAATTTCAATATGAAATCATGTATAACCTACAAGAAAGTTATTATTTTTGCCGTTATCAGAGCTTTGAACTTTTACAAGACTAACAAGACAATATAATGACTTTCATTCTTTTAGTGAGTAAGGAAAAAGACAAAAATTCATTCGATGGGGAAAAGCACGTAGTCAACAATCTCCCCTTTCGAACCTATGAGACCTATGAATTAACTTGGAGTCCATGCTAACAATCTCTCTTGAAAGCACAAACTTTTCTCATATACCAACTTTTGTCATCATATTGTATGGATTTTTATCTCGCGTTTCTCAACTATTAGGCAGCAAACAAAGATGCAAAAGTATTAACCCGCTTGTTATGTTATATACATTTGGACTCGATCTCAATACCAGTCTTTGTTTAAAGAAAAGAATTGATAATAGTAATAATACTATAATAAAGTAATAACGACATATGGATAAAAAGATTTACGTGAAAAACCCTCTCAAAAGATAAGAGGAAAACAATCGGTTAAATTTTCGAAATTATATCCACTATAATAATGATCATGCAAATTTCATCTCAAGTTTTAAGAGAACTTGTATTAGGTATAACAAAATAGAGAAAATATAAGAGAACTTGTATGGGACTAAAAATTATACCCAAAATAACTCACAAATACTCTTGTATTGTTCACTCTACTTCTTTGGTAAATATACTTAAACCCACTTCTTGCTGTCTCACTCCAGAGAAGCTCTCATATGGATCAAAATTGATTGGATATGATGACAAAGGTTGTTCTTTGAGAAAAGCTTGAGTTTGTGAGAGGTTGTTGGCATGAACTTCAAATGAGAAGTAACGTCGTAGGTTATCATGTGTTCGGAGGAGGAGATTATTGGTCACATGTGCTTTTCAGCTTTTCTCCAACTAATGGTTCAAAATATCGAATTCAGCATAAGTAATGTCTGTAGGATGGCTTGTAGGATATACATGCTTTCATATTGGAATTGCACAATAATTCAAACATTGTTGCACGGGATTTTTAAGTAATGTCTCATGAACTTTGTTGTAAATAGAGAAGTAGATTTTTTGTTCCATTGTTCCAAGCAGAGATCATGAACAAGTAGTTTCAATGAAGGCTTCTCCAGCTAGATATAGTAAGAAGAGGATCTGGTATTTATATGGATAGTCGATAGAATAGAAGAGTGTTGTGAGATTCTTTGGGTACAATTTTTGGGGTAGTTTTGTATTTTCAGGGTGAATTAGGGTTTCTTGTATTGCAATATATAAGGAGGGGATCCCACACTTTATGATACATGAAACAGTGAGTTGATTTGCTGTTGGTCTTTTTGTGAACCACGTCAATTATTTGTTTCTCGTGTGATTGTTTATCTTTTCTCTTGTTATTGTTTTCGCTGCAAAGCATGTACTCTTCTGTAGCAAATTAGGCGTTTATATTACTGTTTACTGTTACTTTTTTTGTAATGAAAATGCCTTTAATATCACTTGCCACCGAGAATATAAGTGTTTCATGCGATATATTATATTTCTCTGTACCTTTATTGTTTGAATATGTTTGATAAACATGTAATGAAGTATGGCTATTCATTGTCATTACTGCTATTTATAAAATAAAAATGGAATGATTATTGTTGCTTAAGTCTACACGCTCGTGTGTGTGTGCATGTATTTGTGTGTCGGTACGCTCGAAGGTTCGAGCGTGTACTTCCCGATTTCACTTAAATATATTACTGCGATGTATTCTTGATATCAAACTCACAAGAAACACTAAAATTTATTCTTGATATCTAAAGTAAAAAATGAAAGAAGAAAAAGTATAGCTTTATTCTCATTCATAGAGAGACATCATCTACTATGTTATTATGATCATAACGTATGACCCAAATAGGTGTACTAAATGTTGGCCACGTGGCTTTATTGAGATAGAAGATATCTGTATGCAAGCATGTGAGACTATTTCTCACTTGTTCATTTACTTTCTGGTAGCATGATAGGTTTAGTGTTCCTTACTTGAAGTGTTTGAGGAGTTTTCTGGGTTGACTCATAGGATGGTTGAGGGCAAGGTTTTGAGGGGAGATAGGATGCTGACAGTATTTGGTGATGAGTATGCTCTTGACCCTTCATTTGTCATAGAACAAGGTCTCTACTCTTGTGTCTGTGTTGAATTTTGCCATGGGTGCATTTTGCGGTAACTTTATCTGATTTTCATAGGCATTGGAGGGAGTCCTGCACTATAATTCTGTATTTGTTTCTTTTGCTGTGGCTGTTTTACTTGCAGAGTCTCGTATCTTTCTTTCCTTATGTACTTGCCCTTCTTTCTAGTAAAATCTTCTCTTAACTTTAAAAAGGAGAGAATATGTCATGATGAAGTTGGAGTCGATGTTTTTGGAAGCAAATCTTACTCCCCTAAAATTGATCCTTACTAACTTGCTAGTTGTGCTTGTGTGGTTTGAACATTTAAGGAATAATATTAATATTTATTATTGTACTGGATAAATAGGACACATTCCTAAGGAATAAGATTCTTTCGTCTTCTTATTTGAAAACTTTTTATTAGGGTTGTTAACCAAATGATCGTGAATGGTATCGAAAGAAAGAAAGAAATAAGAGCGTCTTCAAAGCCTTTTCTTTTATTGAAAGTTAAGAGACATTTTACGGAAACAGTTCCATACAAGGAATAACTTCATTTTTGGAAAGTGAATGGATTCATTTTGGTTGCTAGGACAGACAATGGAATTCTTAAGTACTGCGGATTCGGTGCATTTATCAGGCCATATGCAATATTCACCCCATAAATTAATTCTCCTTTGGTCTCAGTCTTCTGTCTTCTTCTTTTCACCCCCACTTTTATAAACTACATGTAAGCTCTATATGTGGATTATAAACTGCAGATTTATCATATTCTACTACTGAAAGTTGTTTGCAGAAGGAATTTTCGAATTTTGGCGAAATTTCTGAAGGTATGCATCTCATATTACTTCATTGATATTCAGAAGCATACGAAAGAAGCTGATATTGTATCTTTATTGGTTGGCAGTTAAGCTTGTTAAGGATGAAGCCAGAAAGAAATCAAAAGGGTATGCGTTTATCCAATATAATAGTCAAGAAGCAGCCTTGCAAGCTCTAGAAAGCATGGATCGAAAGGTTTTAGTTTTACCATTTCTTGATTTTGGTTCCAGAGTGTAGAGTACAATTTAGTAAACTCATATCCTTTTCTTTTCTGGTAGTATGTTGACGGCAGAGTGATACATGTGGAAATTGCAAAACCTGATAAGCGTTCATATGGTCGATACCCTAAAACCTCAGGACCGCCTAAACTCTAAAGAGCATAATCTGTTGGCTCAAGATGAGAATTAGATTTTAGGTGTGCCATTAAATTCCTACATTTTATTTGTCGGTATATGGAACAGTTTCAGAGTTCATTAGTGTTCTTCAAGCTCAGTCCTGTCTATGATAAGGGAATACATGGATTCCCCCCCTTCTCCCTTCTCCCTTCTCCCTTCTCCCTTCTCCCTTCTCCCTTCTCCCTTCTCCCTTCTTTTTGATAGTATCACTATATTCTGTTGCAGTTTGTTGGATATCAGGTAAAGAAGAAGATTAGATGGAAGGAAAATGAGTGGCCCTGCCATTGCATGCAAGCAAGCAATGAAATAGGAATTAGCTGAACTGAACATTTTAGCTATTTTCTAGTTAAGTGGGACTATAAGAGGATCTTTAATGGCAACAAGCTTTAAAAGCCAAGTTCCACTGCTCTAAAAATGCTGTACTCTCCCTCATGCCTGGGAAAAGAAAAGAGGATAGTATTTTCAGCTAATTTTATAAAAGAAGAAAAATGGACAAAAAATTAAAGTTTTTTTCCCCAATATTAAAAGTTTTTTAAAGAACAGAAAAGAAATGGATGGTAAATTGGCTACTTCTCTTTGCAAAATAAATAATATAAATAATTTTTTATGATTTTTATCACCCTTAGTATTATAAACAAAAAAAAATTAAAATTAGGGTTAATTAATAATTTAAATGTAAATCTTAAGTTTATTTTTTCTCCTTTATGAACTCAGTAACAATATGAAAGTATACCAGTTTTCTATTCAATTCTTTTATATTATAAATTAAATTTTTTATTCTTTTCTTTATTTCCTCTGTGAATTTACAAATATTAATAATATATTTTATTCCATTTTATCATTAAATATAAAAAAATTGTTAGCTGAGATGACATGATGATAGATTTTATTGTAAAAGTGATTGATTCCCTCAATTATGAGGGAACACTTACTCTTTTGCTTTCTTTCCTCTCCTTTATCCCTTTATTCCCTCTCTATGTTCCCCTCATTTATTGTCCTCATCCTCCTTTCCTTGCCTATATAAGGATTAATCCTGGAAGGAGAAAAGAGATAACTTGATAGAAGAATTCTCAGAAGAATTAATAAGAAAGAGTTTCCATCTTTCTCTTATTTTATCCTCTCTTGCTTGTTTATAAATTATTATTAGAGCAATTATAAGAGTATATTTTATACACTTCATTTCTGAATTTTATAACACGTTATCAAAGACGAAGCTCTAATCAACCAAGACTAGTAAAAATTAAATTTTGCAATTTATTAAATCTGGTGGGACTTTTATCGCTTTAAATTGTTGGAATTGTTTGAATATCAGACACGCTAGACACCTTATACATAACTTTGTATAAGTGGCGTACCACTGTGCTTGGTGAAATCTTTTATTATTTCCGCATTTAATATTATGTCGTTCAATATCTTATACATGTGTGTTTTATATTCAGTTCCATTTTATTATTTCGTCTTTATATATTTACGCTTAATATCACATTCTTTATCTGTTCTGACTCGGTTCCATCATTTATTATTCGCATTTATTATTCTCATTGGAATAACTCTTTGGATTACTACATGCATGCGTGAATGATCCTTTATATTCATTCCTTATTAAATTATGGAAATAATATGTACTACGTGATTACTGCATTGCGAATAAAGATCCATTTGCAATTTTGTATATATATATATATATATATATATATATATATATATATATATATATATATTTTTATAATTGTATATATATATATTAACGATTGCATATTCTTTTTTTACTAAAATAATATGCTAATAATATAAATATAAGATTATTTATATTTACACTTTATCACCACCGTCAAGTCGTGATCATAATTTATTTATTTTTTTCTATATCATACATGCAATTATTTATTGTTTTAATAAATAATAAATTGTGTTTTAACTGAGAATAGATGGCAAGCTTGGTAAAATAAATTTTCAATTTTAAAATCCTCTAGACAACTATTTAGTTTGGGCACTTGATGCGTAATCGCACTTAGATTGAGTTAGAAAAGACAATTACAAAATATAGTTCTAATGTTTATAGAATAAACATCTATTTTTGTCTTTATGTGGAGATCCAGCTTTTTGAAACCCAAATGTTAAGAAAAAAAAAAAAAACACTTCCCTCAAAATATTGAGGGAGTTGGACGGAAACTAAATAATATAAATAATTTTTTATATTTCTTATTACACCTTCTATATTATAAACAAAAAAATTAAAATTAGGTTAAATTAATAATTTAAATGTAAATCTTAAAGTTTTTTTTCTCTTTTTATGAACTTAGTAACAATATGAAAATATACGAGTTTTCTATTCAATTCTTTTATATTATAAATTAATTTTTTTTATTTTTTCTTTACTTCCTTTGTGAATTTACAAATTTACAAATTTACAAATATAATATATATTTTTATTCTATATTTACCATTAAATATAAAATTGTTAGCTGAGATGATATGATAATAATATTATGATGATAGATTTCAGTATATCTTATCATTTATATCATTATTAATAAATAAAAAAGAAACTCTTTTTTTTTCTTTCCCTCTCCCTTTAACAATTTTTTCTTTTTTATATATTAATCGCTTCCTCCTCCCCCTTGTTTATCCCCATCCCCACCCCTCCTCCCCTTACCCCCACCCCCCACCCAGTCTCTATTTTGTTGGGTTAAATCAAAATTTCTCCACTGAACTCAGACTTCAATTTATATCTGTATCATTAAATTGATTTTTTTTTTTAAAAAATTTCTTTTATTTTTTTATAATTGACTCACTAAATTAATTTTTTTTAAAACATTACAAAAACTATTAAAAAAATTTGACTTTTAACAAAAAATACAGATGGTTGAAGAAAGAGAAAGTTAATATGATTTTTGACTAAGAAAGAGAAAAAAAAATGAGATTTATTTGAGTTAACTCACCCCAAGTGTTAGTGTGTTGACTCACCTTCATCTTATTCATATAAATAATCTCAAATATTTTCATATCATCGTATTTACCTCAAATTCAAAAACATAACTTAACGAGATTTTTGTTTTCCTTTTCTAAATGTTGATTTCAAATGTTGGGTTTATGAAGAAATTTGAAAACCCGTGGTGAATTTGGTCATCATAATGGACAGAGCCACTGCGAATGATGTGTCCAATTTGCTGGAAATGTGTAATAGAAAAGGCGCCACCATCCTCCATCCTCATCTCCTCGCCTCTTTCTCGAAACCAACATTAATCTCTCATTTTAGTGTGGTTCAGATTCTTCATGGGTTACTGGGTATTAATCATCTAAGAATGGTTAAGATGAAGTTTTATTTTAAGGTAAAATTGGTTATGATTTAGATATTTTATATATAATTAATAATTTTATTACACACGTTTTAAGTTACTTTAAAGTTGTATGTTTTATCAAACTATTCTATTGACCAATTAATCAACTTACCAAAAAAATAACTTCATGCTAACCGGATCCGTGTGAATCAATCAATGACATTAAAAATGACAATCCAAAAAAAAAACCAAATTTGCAATTTTTATTTGACCTTCATTTAACACACTTTAGGATTAAAAAAAATTCTTTTGCTTTTGTTAGAATCACTTAAATTAGATTTCTTTTTGGTAAAAAAAATATATATTAAAATTTTCAATAGAATAAATACACGAGTCATTCATGTTTCAATTAAAAATATTATGTAAATTAATTTAAAAATATATAACATACTTTTGTTGTAATATAAATATTTTTATAAAATATTAGAGATATCTAAAAGAAGAAACCGGATAACTATTTTAGAATATAAAACACAAGCAAATAGTATTAAAATACATGACCCTTAGAAAATAGCATATTCTAAAAAACAACAAAACTAAGAATAATTTAATCAATTTAGGGAGAGGGGCCAGGGTAAACTGGCAAGGCTGTTTTTTTTTTTTGCTAAATACTGGCAAGGCTTTTTGAGCCTGTGATAGAAGGGGAAGAGGGGCTCCTTTACCATTTGAAATCATTCAGCACTGCACAAAGAAAAATTTGGAGAGAGAAAATGGAGGGTGAAGAAGGGAGGAGTAAGAGCGGCTATAAAATGAATGAACCACCAACAAACCGACCGGTCCGGGTGTATGCAGACGGTATATACGACCTCTACCATTTCGGTCATGCCCGTTCCCTTGAACAAGCTAAGAAATCGTAATTTTCCTTCTTTTTTCAAACACACAGGAACACACCCTTTACTTATATTTGTACCATTTGAATTGGGGCATTTCCCAATTTTATATTTATGAATTCACTATCCATTAGGTATGAAGTTTCTTCTTTTTGGGTGATATCTTGTTTTTAATTGTTTATATGCTAAAAACATGTTCTGGGTTTATAAGGAATTGTATTTAGATGTTAATTCTTTTTGTTGCTTTATTGGCATCCTGGTATAGATTGTATACATATGTAAAAAGTTTTATTTTTCTCCGTTTATATTGTAACTGATTTAGGTTTGGCCATAGTTAAATGAATTGGTTTCAGCTGTAGTGCAGGTTATAACATGATTTATTTTGCATCAGAATTCAAGGATTTTACCTTTATTAACTTAGCTGGGCATGATAGCTTTCTCTTTCACTATTTGAGTTAAATACTACTAGTGGAGAACCAGAAATTTTGTTTTCATTTGTATTATTGTGGAAGTTTGTGTTGGAAATATTTATTAAAATTTGATAACCAAAAACATTTTATAGTTTAATAAGATTGGGTAGTTTCTACCTTTAAGTTTGTTCTGTAATTCAATTTGCACTTCTGTAGTATTAATTAATGATTTATTTAGTTATGTTGGTGGTCATACTTTGTCGAATGTTTACATTTATATTCTACCAGTAAGTATATGCATTTCTCAATACCATAATTTTATCAATGTGTGAAATATAGGTTTCCAAATACTTATCTACTTGTTGGATGCTGCAACGATGAGGTTACCCACAAATTCAAGGGCAAAACTGTCATGAATGACAAGGAGCGCTATGAATCTCTTCGCCACTGCAAGTAAGTTTTATTTTTAATGCCTAATTTTGTGATTAGTGTTTTAAAGGATGCCCATAATATCCGGCTATCTTTTCGAGGTATAGACAATCCTGCTATTATTATGTTATGCTTTTAAGGATATTGCTGTTATTGAAACTTTTTTTGGTATTGAAGTCGATAAAAAATCTTTGCAAGTAAAGGGGGACAAATAATAAGTCCCGACATCATTTTGAGAATTTATTGAAGATTTTTTATTTTGTACAATGTTACTTCTATTTTAGTGGCTTTAAAGGAATGTAAGTTAGACTGATATTTGTATTGACTCATGTTTTTTCCTTCCAAAAAGGTTATTGAGTCGTGTATTACTTGTTGATCTAAATTTTAAGTTTCAGTTACTGCTTAAAAGTTTGATAAGCTAATTTTTTTCCCGATTCAATTGTATTAAGATTTTAGATTTTCTTTGTACTCCCTATAATTCAGGTGGGTAGATGAAGTTATTCCTGACGCACCATGGGTGGTTACAGTAGAGTTCCTTGACAAACATCAGATTGATTACGTGGCACACGACTCTCTTCCGTAAGGTTAACCAGCCCAAGACTACTTTTGGATTGTAACTCCTCCTCCCTCCCCTCCCCTTCCCCTCCCCTCCACTCCTCCCACTCCTCCTCCCATTTGTGAAAGGAAAAAGTCTGGTGGTAGAATGTGAAGTCCAAAAAAGCTTGATGTTAGTAGCTAGATTGATCAATTTCCCTGTTTTTCTAGTACTGTAGTAAGTACACTTCTTATTTGGTTCTCTTACATAAGATGAATAATGAATCAAAAGAGTTCAATACAGTGAAAGGTAGGCTTCCTTGAAAGGTTAACCCTGTGGGTGAATCAGGGGATGAGGTTAGGAAAATAAATAGAGTTATTTGGTAGAACTGACAATTACATAAGAAACTTGGAAGCATTTTGATGATTACCTGTGAACATTTTGGCTTATTTGAAGAACAATAGAGGATACAGTTTTAATAGTTATTAAAATGAAGCTTCTGCTATGCTTGTATGGTAAAAGGTTTGGCCAACTTTCTTTGACTTTCAATTTGGACCTTCTTTTAGTGGATTTGATATTTCAAGTGATAATTGATTGTATCATGTGGGTAAATGTTGTTGGTGCTACCCATGTTAATTCTGAGGGATAATGGAGGCTAGTCAATAGGAAATTGCCAATTGGAGGATGCAATGGTACTGATATTTAATGGCAAAAAAGGCAGAGAAGACTCTTCGAGTTAAAGAATTAATTACAGGGCAGGCCATAGTAACCCACGGTTGTGCAAATGCCGCCTAGGGAAAGCTTGATTGAAATATAAGGGTATCTATATAAGGCTAGAGACAATGGCGACTCTGGGTACATCTATCCCCTGTCTGAAAGAATTTTTTTGGCAAGTATTTGAAATAATTCTCAACTGCAAAAAAGGAAAAAAAAAAATTTTAGAATATTGTTTTTGTTTCAACGGCGATGCATGTTCTCTTTGGTAATTAAAGTTATTGTTTAATCACTCCTTCCCATCCAAAAGCTTTAAGACTTGTTAGTGATTATTAGAATTCTACTTTGCTACCTTCCTTGATGACTGGTTACTCATACTTTTTGCATTTGGAGGTATCGATCTGATTAAGTATGGTTTCTTTACTGGTTTAATATCCAAATATTCAAAATTCTGATAGGCTGTCAGTGTTTTGTGGAACATAGATATCTTTAGGTGCATGGAACAGAAGGGGAACACTCACAGCATGCCTAATGTTTTATTTATATGATAAGGGTAGGTTTGAAGGGAATATCAGATGGAAGTAACTTATTAACCCCATTTGGAACTACTACTCGATTGGAATAAAATATATGCATTTTTTGCCATTTCAAATATAGAATTCAGGGAAAATCTAAAAGTTATTCAATCGCTTTGGATCATCCCACATTTAAAGTTTGTCAGACTAAGAGGAATTATATAATGTTTTGGTTAATTTAAACTCCTTGTGCATGACCTCATGAGCCTTGAGACCTCTTTTCTTTTTATTTTGGATTAGTTATTGAGTGGCCAAGAATATGGACTTCAATTTGTTTTCTTGGGTTTTATTGCTGGCATTTTTTTTTTTTTTTTTTTTTTTTTTTTTTGGGGGGTGTGTGTGTGCAGTGGGTGGGGTAGTATTGAAGCTTTGTTCAGGCATTTTGGCTTGGGTTCCTTTGCAACATAATCGGTATGAACTTTTCCTTTTCTTTCTCACCAGAGCTTTGTTTTATTGACTTAGTTGTGTTTCCATGATCCTAATTGTAATATGCGTGAATGACTTGGGCCCTGTTTCCATTTTGCGCGAGGCCTAACCTTTTGAAATATGAGCATTTTGGTTTCGTTTTGATCATGCATATAGCATAGGCTGTGGCTCTCGTCAATTAGTTAGTTGTATGTTCGGCTTCATTCTTCAGTTTGGAGATGCGTTTTTATCATTTGTGTACTTTTGTGAGATCGGAACTGATTTACTTGTTAGTATCCAAATATCCAATATGTAGTAAAGTTCTCTGGTACCTACCTAATCCACATGGTTCCGTAAATTGCCAGGGTATTGTGTTTTCATCAACTTTAAACTCCGGGATACACATCAGAAGAATTTATAATTTCCCTAGAATCTGTCATTGAGTGGTAAAGGCTTGAATTCTTGAACCTTACAATAAAAAGTTTTAGTGGTCGAAATATGGACTAACTTGCTATACCTCTTGAGTCTTGACTATTTAACTACGTGTATGGAATAAGGTATGCATTTGTTTACTAAGTGTACTCATTACTTTGCATCTATTGTATACTGATTAACTTTTGGCATCTATTGTATGGATCTAATTGCATTAACCTTTAACGCCTTGAATGGGGAAGCCCTTCTTCTCCAACCCTTTTATTTGGACCTCTTGGAGTCTTGGATAGTTACATCTTCTATTAAAAGTGTCATTATGGATTGTGATTCATGTACACACGAGATATACAATTGGCAACATAGGTATAACTGAAACATTTATACAACTCAATGCATCCCACTCATCTCCGAGACAAAGTAATTCTCTCTATATAGCAGAACAAGGAGCAGCAAAAGGTAGTAGATATACGCTACTAACTACAAAGGCAAACTCATGGAGTAGCAATCCATAAATCATCTTTTCTATGATTCATCGGAGCAACGGGCCCAGCTTGGTTTCAATAAGGGCAAAACATTTGAGTATGAAATACTGAACCATTGATGGTTTGGAGATTGAATAATTTTTCCCTACGTTGTATCCAGACACCTAAATGTGTATTTTGGACAATAACAATTAATATTTTCAACGCAGTTTTTAGTTGATTATGTCTCTGCTTGTGCTAATTGTTTCTTATTTTGACTTAATTTCCAGTTATGCTGATGCAAGTGGGGCTGGCAATGATGTATATGAATTTGTAAGTTAAAGTTATATCATATGTGATATTGTGATTGTGTGCATTCTTTAACATCTGATGTCTTCTATCTATTTACTTTCCTCTTCTTCTGCCGCTAAATTTGTGTTTCTTCTTGTTTGATCTGGGACTTTGGTTGTTTAATGATACACTTGCCTGCTAGTTGGAATTCTGTCCCAACTTATAGTTCACTTGCTTTTGGCCTTGAAATTTTCACTTTTTTGGTTTGCCTCCTTATCTTTGATAGATGACTGGAATTATTTGAATATAGACATTTTACATAAATTTCTCAATGTAGGTCAAGTCCATTGGAAAATTTAAGGAGACTAAACGGACTGAAGGGATCTCTACATCAGATATAATAATGAGAATTGTCAAAGATTACAACGAGTATGTGATGCGTAACTTAGATCGGGGATACTCAAGAAAGGACCTAGGTGTTAGCTATGTGAAGGCATGTCCTCTTCTTTGAGTGACCATCAAATTAATTTTTTTTGGCGAATATTTTCCTTCAGGTAATTTCTTATAATCTTCTTCAGAAAGAAAAATCATTTAATCTTTATTACTTTCTATCAGGAAAAGAGGTTGAGAGTGAACATGGGGTTAAAAAAGCTGCGTGAAGAAGTGAAGAAACAACAAGAGAAAGTGGAAGAGAAGGTACTGATGTTACATATTTAAAAAAGGGGAAAAAGTAGAAGTTGGTAACTCTACCTAACCTACACGAGGCATTTCTGAATCCACCTAACAGCAGACTTAAATCGTGGGACTTTACATTGAATGTTTCCATATTATCCTTTCTTTACAAAGCTATAGACCTACATATAACATTCAGATTGTGAGGGCATTGATGAAAAGAAAATTTAAAAATTTATCCCTTGTAATTGAAGATGTGCAATAGTTAGATGAATAGCTGATCGATAAGCAATAATTAAATTGGTATGCCTCTGGACTTTGATGTTGCAGATGCAAACGGTCGCAAAAAATCGTAATATGTGGGTGGAGAATGCTGATCGTATGGTTGCGGGTTTTCTTGAAATGTTTGAAGAAGGCTGCCATAAAATGGTGATCTCTCTCTCTCTCTCACACACAAACAAACAAACAAAGCACTCACACAAATGGATCACATAATGCATAAAGCATGCTTATGCATATAATTAATAAGGTGATTCCATTTATAGTTCTGATAATAATTTGCTCTTTCTCAGGGAACTGCTATCAGAGACCGAATTCAAGAACAACTGATGGCAAAAGAAAATGACAACGAAGACTACGATGGTGAGGATTATTATGATGCAAGCACTGATGACGAATACAGCGATGAAGAATACGACGATGTCGACGAGGATGATAAGAAATAAGCTGTGCCCATGATATTCTAGCAATTCCTGCTCTTAATTTCACCTATGTATGTGCATGAGTGGGTCATTTCGCTTGAACTTTTGAGTTTTTGCCGAATTAACTTGTTCTGCAAATAACAAAGCCTGTGCTCTGAGTTGGTACTTGTGTTTAGAATAAAAATGTATATAATGCCTCTGTGTTTGTTGCGTCTTTAACATAAGTTTTACTAGTGGATTGTACGGAATTGTGTGTGAAACTATGCAGAAGATTTAGATTGAAATGTAGATATTTATGAGTTGCACGCATCTGTTCTCACTTTGTTGCTTCTACTTTTTATTCATGTGATATGTTATATATATATATATATATATATATATATATATATCGTATATATCCATTTATTTGTGAATTCACTCTACGATCGTGGAAACGATGGTGCTGCACTCTATTGTGCAAACTCTATATCGAAAACTTTAAAAAGTACACAGTCGGTATTCAATATATATATATATATATATATATATAGAAAATGTTCGTTTAGAAATGAGACCTTTTTTTTTTTATTAAACACGGCTCCCTAAATCTTATTTTTTTTTCCTCATCTCATTCCAGTCCCAAATCCCAATTTCAAGTCCCAAATTTCTTATTTTGGATCATCGATTCAATTTTAGAAAAAATGCCTTTTGCAGCAAAAAAATGCCTTTTCTCATCTCCTATTGCTTCTCTTCAAGTGGATAATGCTATGTCATGACAATCTGAGACAATCAGTGTTGAACCTTTTGACAGTAAAAATCTTGCTATTCTCTCGTCTTAATTTATAAGTCACTTAAAAAGCTGCAATTTTAGCACTACAATTTTGGTCTCCAATCTCGTTTTTAAGTTACATGGATTATTAATAGTCAGATGATTATATATATATGTTAGAATTAGAGAAATCAAGTTGATTGCATTTTATTTAGATGGTCGTTTATCAAGCTTGCTTGCTAGTTTTCATACCAAATTACATACAAAAGTTTGGCATACTGTTTAACATATATACTAGGTCTTTTTATTTTTTTTGTGCTATTCGGTTGCCCTTATCAATATTTGATATTTTATTGATTGAAACCAACATTCTACTGAAATAGTCGCATCAATTTTTCAAGGTATACCATGGCAAAATAATCTTAGTTTGCTTTATTTTATTTTATAATTTTTTTTCTGTGTAAATCATATTCTTTATATATATATATATAGTCCGTTTTTAGTGCGGGTGGTTCGTGGACCACCTATAGCGGCGTACCGGGTGACGGTTCGGTCCGTTGCTATAAAAAATATGACGAAGGATCGAACCGTCGCCAAAGCACATAAATAACTATAACTATAATTTTCATTTATCATGACCAGACCCAACTGTCACTTTGGTTTGTCGCTATAAGTGGTCCGTATGCGAACCACCCGCACCTGAAAGACTGTGTGTGTGTGTGTGTTGTGTGTGTATATATATATATATATACACACACACACACACAGGATCAGGTAAGGACTCCCGCATTTTCTAAAAATGTGGAATTTTTTTTTTGCTTTATTTTTTTAAAACAATTAAAAAAAAGTTTAATATTTTATGAAACTGAAATTTTTTTATAATACAGTGTTTTGAGTGTGATTTGGATACATATAACAAAATAGGTGCATATATGCATTGACTTGTATTGTTATATGTATCCAAATCACGCCAAACACCATCATTATATGAAAAATTTCATTCCCATAAAATATTAAACTTTTTTTTAGTTGTTTTAAAAAAAAAGTCCGCATTTTATTATGCAAGTGAGTCCTTACCGAGCCTAACTCTCTCTCTCTCTCTCTCTCTCTATATATATATATATATATATATATATATATATAGTTCTTTCTCAATGGAATTGGGAAGGAATAACTAAGAACAAACCGGCTATAGCGACGAGTTTTTTCGTCGCTATAGCATAGAAAATCCGTTTTTTATGTTATAGCGACGGAAAAAACCGTTTTTTTGTTAAACTCTTTGGTTCGCCTCCTCCTGGTTCATTGGAGAAACCAGCTATATATATATATAGCTAATGGATCCATCAAGAGTCCTGACCGAGTAAAATCTTGAGGCCAAATTTTTTTTTTTTGTTTTTTTTAAAACAACTAAAAAAAATAATTATGAAACTGGAATTTTTTCATAATACAATGTTTTTGGAGTGATTTGGATACCTATACAAAAAAAATGTATGTGCAGTCAGGGAGTCCGAATTTTCTTAAAATCCGAATTTTTTTTTTGCTTTTTTTTTAAAAAAAAAGTATGTACATACTGTTTTGTTATATGTATCCAAATCACGCCCAAAACACTGTATTATGGAAAAATTTCAGTTTCATAAAATATTACTTTTTTTTAGTTGTTTTTTAAAAAAAAATAAAAAATAGGGTCCGAATTTTGATCGAGTCCGTAAGTCCTACTGATCTCGCTATATATATATATATATATATATATATATATATATATATATATATATATATGTTCTCGATTTTTGTTCCAATGTTAAGTTAGAGGATGAAAATATATCAACTTCGGTAGAAGTTTCAAAGGTTGGATTATCATTTTTTAGTCAAGACGACGCATGCGTGATGTATAATACATATGCAATGTATTATTTTTCAAAGGCACTTGTAGATCTAGAAGGAGAGTTGAATAGATCTCCAATTATTATTTTTTATCAAATGATTAATAAATTTATTGAAATAAGCACAACGGAATATGTTTTTATTGAAAAACCCCCTTTAAAATCTAAGGTAAATATTGATTTCAGATTTAAGCAGTAAAAAATAATAATCAAACAATTTAAATGATAAGAGCAATAAGTAAAAGACAGACAATTTTTAAGTGGTTCAGAGACTGAATAGCTCATACTCCACTCTTCTACTTCTCAAGTAGGAAACAACTAGAATTTAGTTACACAGACAATGACATTTTGGCCTTTTCAAGCCCAACAGAATTGGATATTTAGTCACAACAAGGACACTTTTTGTAAGACCCCAACTTTTATGAATAATGATTATTTTTCTCGAAATATATTTTTGAATATTATGGTGTGGATTTGATATAATGTTATAGTTGTGGGTAATATTTATAAATTTTGCAAAGTAAGCAAGTGGTTATATAATATTCGATTGGTGGGGAATATTCATTTAACGAGAGAATATTAAATGACACGACACAATCATCATGGTGGACCCCACAAGTAAAGTATTGTCGTAGTTAGAAAATGACGAAATTATCTTTTTATAAAAATAACGACGAAAGTTTTACTTAATTAAAGCTGTTGAACTACCCCGTAGTAAAAGTATAGTAATATGCGTGGTTGCGTAATGTAACACACGCGGTATTGATTATTGATGTTTACGTGAAAGTCACCCGATTATACTCAATTATTACTACTGATAATTTTTGCATCATATCTCTCGTATTATTGATTCAATTATTGCCACGAAGATCATCTCGCATAATATTTTATATTATTAAATCAATAATTGAGACGACAAAGTTATTCATATTATTATTTGCAATATTGACAATGTCTAGAAGTTACATCGAGGAGAGGTTTGGTCACCTAATTGCGGCGCTAATAAGGAGAAATCCTTATAGGAAAGCCCTCTTTCCTCGAACGACCTGTTTGTTAAATATTGTGAGTTATAATATTAATGATGAATAAGTTCGTGTTGATTAAAGATGAAATTGATAATTTCATTGTGTTGGGATTATTAGTGTTAGTGGAAATCGACATCTATTCTGATAATAATTGATGTCTGGAGGTTATATTGACCAATCGGATAATTAATCAGATAAATAAGAAATTAATTGCTATTAATTCACATGATTATAACTACTTGTTCATATGTATGTACTATTGATTCTCATGCATGTACTATTAGGGGAGGTGGTGTAAGATTGATAATACTTGCATGACTAAATTAAAAATAGAGGTATAGATGAAGGTACTATACTGTAATTAGTTTTTTCACATGTATAGAACTATTAAGTCACATGATTGTACTATTGATTCACATGATATACTATTAGGGGAGATGGTGAAAGTTTGATAATACTTGCAGGACTAAATTAAAAATGAAGAAAAAGATGAAGGTATTATACTGTAATATTTCGAGCCCCAAAACGTGCAATTATCGAAACTATGTTTTTCTATAAATAGAAACTCATTCTTCCTTCATTCTCACCAATTCACTAAGACTCACAAGAGCAATTATAGAGAGAGAAGCTATATAAAGAGAAACTATAGAGAGATAGAAGAAGAGTAGTCTGCTACTTCACTACTCCAAATGTCTAGTCTTCTTACGAGGTAAGGGTATTATTTATTTCAGATTCGAAGAGATATTATTTTTTTTCGTATTAGTATGAATATTATTTTTGTTCAATATTCATAAAGAATATTATCTTCGTTCAATATTCGTAGGAATATTATCTTCGTTGAATATTCGTTGGAATATTAGTTCCGTTCAAAGGATGTTATTTTTGTTCAATATTCGCTTGAAATAATATTTTCTTTCATACTCTGTAGTATGTAAGTAATATTATTTCGTTTCAGATTTTGAATTCTATACTCATTTTGTTGAAGTTTTGGCTTCTATACTCCATGAAATTAGTAGAATATCCTTGATATTTGCGTTTTATCTAGTATCTTTTTATGGAAATATTATTCTGAGCTTTCTTGATAAATATTGATCTTTTCATGACAGAATACTATTCATGAGTTACTATTTACGGGTTACTATTCACCCAATTACTATTCACTCAAATATTATTCACTCGGGTATTCGGGACACTTTTCATGCCAGAGTACTATTCAAGAGTTACTATTTATGAGTTACTATTCACCCAATTATTATTCACCAAAATATTATTCACTCGAGTATTTGGGGTACTTTTCATGTCGGGGTACTATTCACGAGGTACTATTCCCGAAGTATTATTCACAAGGTACTATTCACGGGGTACTATTTACCCGAAAAATATATTTTTTTCTGTCCAAATTATTTTTGGTACATGAATATTATTCTTGAATTTTACTCTACAAAGAAGTATCATGTTGACAACTTGGATATTTTTTAAACTCGGATAAATTTAAAGTCTTTAATATTTATTTTTGATTTCGCTTTGATTAATGCTTATATCATTGTCATCATCCTCATGCTTATATTGTGATGAAAATCATCTTTGGCTTACGTGGATAGATGGAATTTGTTGATTGGTATGATTATGACCGAGGATCATTCAAGATAATCATGACCGTAATGTTACAAATGATGTGGTAAAAGTCCTTATTGGCCCGTAGTGCATTGATGGGCGATTGTTGGTATGATTATGACCGAGGATTATTCAAAGATAATCATGACCATTGGTGATTACATGAATATCCTTGGCCAGTAGTGCGAGGATGATTCGATGATGTGGTTTATTTATTAAAATTTGAGTCTCGTGATAAATTTGATGAAAAACTTTTTAAATCATAGAAGATAGTAGATATCATGCTCTACTTGACTCTTCTAATGGATTGCTTGTTCATTGCGATTGTTGATCTAAAACTTGTTGTCTATTATATTCTATCAGTTGTTATACTGTTGAAGGCTAAGGATAATTTATTCTGCATTATATTAGTCATAATATTTCTTCTTCGGACTAGTTGAGCTCACCCTTTTCTTTCATTGTTCTCTTGAAAATGAGAATATAAATTTGGAGACGAGTCGGGGAATGGAGTGATGGTCCAGGATAAGTGGCTTTAGTAGTCCTCACTATTTTGTGAAATAGTGTGATAATAATTGTAATGAAGACTTCATTGAGTGTGGATATTGTTTAGAAGGCAATATTCTTGTTTAAATTCTCAGTTATGTTTTGTTGTATTTTTACACGACAGTTGTATTAAAGAAGTTTGTATTTGATTTCTGTACCATGTATTTGACGACTCAAGATGGGTGATGTATACCTATTTTGGGGGCGTCACAGTTAGTATCAAAGCTTAGGGATATGATCCTTGGCTGAGATGTGAGATAAGAACTAGGAAGGGAGAGACGGGAAATTCCTTCGCTAGTATGATCTACCTAAGTTTATTTAGTATTTAATTGGTCGGTAAGAATATAGGGATAATATGTGGCATGTCAATTAACCCTTGTTTTGTGACAGTGTTTGAAAATGGCATCTGAAAATGTTGAGATCAGCAATGAAGCACATGAGACCGTTGAGTCACCAACTATCAATACCCAGGATAATGTGCAACAAGAAGACAATAATTCTCGGATAAACAACAACACCACCAGATGATGAATGATGGGATGTTCGAGAGGTTTTATGCGATTCATGCGACATCGGTGAGAGACTCTGCTCAAAATGTAGGTGGAAACACTGGCAACTCTTGAATGGTCACTGCTAAGCAGTTCAAGGAGCTGGGACTGCCAGAGTTTTTGGGTAAGCCAGAACCACTTAAGGCGGAGACGTGGATAAAGCAGATCACCAAGATATTTGATGTCTTGGAATGCTTAGAGGATCAAAAGGTTCCCTTCGCCACCTTTATGTTGCGTGAAGAGGCAGATTATTGGTGGAAATCTGTAAAGCGTACCTAGCCTGACTCACTCAAGATGTCTTGGGAGAAGTTCCAAGAGTTGTTCAACGATAAGTACTTTCCCGAAAGTATTCGTCACATGAAGAAGGTGGAATTCATCAAGTTGGAGCAAAATAATATGACCATGTCGCAATACGAGGCTAAATTTGCGGAGTTATCCCGGTTTGTATCCCATTTGGTTAATAATGAGGAGCGAATGACGCGAATATTTCTAAGAGGTTTGAAACCTGATATACGTCAATACCTCATTTCTCACAAACTTTGTTTATATTCAGATGTTGTGAATAGGGCTCAGTTATTGGAACGCGATAATGAGTCAGCACAACCAAAAGGCAACGACTAACAACACGATAATAATCGTACCGGTGGCAACGGCCATCAGAACAATGATAACCATCGTGGGAGAAATTATCATGCCAAGAATGGTAACCACTTTGGTGGTAATCATGGCCAAGATAATAGAAGTGGAAAATTCAAGAAGAGAAGATTTAACGATGATGAGAAGACGTTGGCAGTAGCACCAACACCAGCAACAAATTCTAGGGGAGGAGAACGACCGCCAGTTAGATGCTACATATGCGGAGAGGAGGGATGTGACGCCCCCAAAACAGGTATACATCACACATCTTGGGTCGCCAGATACATGGTACAAAATGAAGACAAGTAAAATCTTACTGTCGTGCAAGGATGTGGACCCATTTGAACCAAAAAATGAAGACATGATGTGTTACCAGTTTTTGTGATGACATAATCATGAGTTAACGAGCCATTCATCAGCAGGGAAACATCGCTCCCATGAGACATTTCATCGTAGTCAAACTGTAAAAATTTTGATGAAAAAATGCATGAAACTGGATTGCGCCTATCAACAATTGCAAAGGTGGTTAATGCTCATGGGAATGGTGAGGATGAGATAAAATCTACTATCTTTTATGATTTAAAAAGGTTTTTCATCACTTTTATCGCTGAGACTCAGCTTAATAAATAATTCACATCATCCCTGCACTACGGCCAAGGATATTCATTAGGGTCACGACCACAAATTATCCATGCACTACGGGCCAGGATATTTGTGTATTCATCAATGGTCGTGATGATCATGCCAACAATCATCCATCAATGCACTTCGGACAATGAGGACTTTTACCACATCATTTGTAACATTACGGTCATGATTACAATAATAATCCTCAGTCATAATTATACCAAGTCCATCTACGCACTACGGGCCACAGATGACTTTCAAAAATAATATAAACATGAGGATGATGACAATGATATAAGAATTCAATAAAACAAGTTCAAGAATTAATTTATTCAGAATTAATAACGTCCAAATTGTCAACATGATACTTCTTTGTAAAGTAAAATTCAAGAATGCTCGGGAAGAATATTTTCATGAAAAGATCTTTGGATGAAGCCTAAATAAAGAAGAATATTCCGCTAATTTTATGGAGTGTAGAAGTCAAAACTTTAACCAACTGAGTATAATAAAGAATGGAATAACAAAATAAATCATCATGCATGCGGTACTTCGCATAGACAGGTTATTCCATCAGAATAATAAATAACGGAACCAGGTCAGGCGTAATACGCACCGACAGGATATTCCAACATAATAATAAAGAATGGAATACAACAAAAATCACCATGCATGCGGTACTTCGCATAGACAGGTTATTCCAAAAGAATACTAAATGACGGAACCGTCGTGGTGAAATTCACACCAACAGGATGTTCCAAATGAATAATAAAGATTTTATTCTAGTCCTACAGGCGTAAGCAACCTGAAACAGATATTCCAATAGAATAATAAAGATTTTACCAGTCCTCAGCGTCTGTACCTGAACATGATATTCCAACAGAATAATAAAGAATGGAATACAGAAGAATTTCACCAAGTATAGGGTAGCTCACAGATACATCTGAGTTATTCAAAGAATAATAAAGATGGAATAATAGAAGTTCTCTTCATGAATACAAAAGAAATAATACCCTCTACCGTAAAAGAAACTTGATATCGGAGTAGTGAAGTAGCAGAATACTTTTCTTCTTTCTCTATATAGTTTCTCTCTCTAGAGTTTCAAAGTGAATTAAGTAAGAAATAATGAAGGAATGAGCTTCTATTTATAGAAGAATGGAATGAATAGTAACTCAATCCATGAAACAGTCCGTATTGATTTACTTTAATCGGACGGTCCATATTTAAAGCAAAATCTTTTAAATAAAATATAATATATTCTATTTATAATCTAATAAAACGAATAACTTTTAAAAAGATTTTACTATGCAAATACTATGCATAATAAAATATAATATATTTTAATTATTGTCTAATAAAATAGATAACTTTATAAAAGTATTACATTTTATATAAAAAAATTACTATTAGCCTAATAAAACGAATAACTTTATAAAAGTTTTACATTTTTATATAAAAAGTTTTTCATGCTTTATTACGTTAATAATACTGAATAAAACAAAACGTCGTCATCATTATTATTATTATTCACACTATTAATCGATCGTCGCTCCCCAAGAAAGAGGGGCTTTTCAATAAGGATTTCTCCTATTGGCGCGCAATTAGGTGACCAAACCTCTCCTTGGCGTAACTTACAGACATCGTTAATAATGCAAATAATAATATTAACAACTTCGTCATCTCAATTATTGATTTAATAACATATACAATATCAACAATAATTGAATCAAATGAGTGACTTCTCACATAAGCATTAGTAATCAATCTGGTAGTGTCTTTCTTATACAACCACGCGTATTCATCGTACTTTTACTACCGAGTAGTTCAACAAGATCAACAGTAAAAACTTTCATAGCCGTTATTTTCATAAAAAATATTTTTGTCGTTTTCTCGATCCGATAATAATTTTGTTATGGGGTCCACCAATGATTGTGTCGTAAAATACGAATATTCCCGACCAATCGAATATTATATAACAACTTGCGTACTTTTGCAAAATTTATAAATATTACCTGAACTATAACATTATATCAAATTTATTTCATAATATTCAAAAATGATATTTATAGAAAATTCATTTTTATTCATAAAAGTTGAGTCTTACAATATCCCTTCTTATGAAATTTTGCCCTCGAAATTAGGGGTGCGTGACACGGTATGTCGAAGAGGTAAGGATAGCTTGATTTCATTTGATTCTAACTCCCGTGTCATTTCCTCAACATCGTGGTTCCTCCATAACACTTTGACTTGAGGTATAACCTTGAGCGTAGAATATGTTCCTTTTATCCAAGATTTGAGCAGAACCTCTTCATACGTTAAATCTTCCGCTATTTCGTCCGGTTATAACTCAATAATATGGTTCGGTCTTTCACATATTTACGTAACATGGATATATGAAAAGCGTTATGAACACGAGACATACTTGGCGGTAAAAGCAAGTCTATAAAGCTACGATCCCTACTCGATCGAGTATTAAAATGGGCCAATGAATCGAGGATTGAGCTTTCCTCTCTTTCCAAATCTCGTAACTCCTTTCCATGGAGCAACATGTAACAACACATGATCTCCAATATCAATTCCACGTCCTTTCGATGAAGATCGGCATAACTCTTTTTATTTGGTCTTGTGAGGTTTTTTTATACGTTGTTGGATCGTTTGAATCTTTTTTCGTAGTCATACGTACCAACTCCGGTCCCAACAACGTTGTTTCACCCACCTCATCCCAAAGATACTTGAGAATGACACTTTCTTCCATACAATGCCTCGAATGGAGCCATGCCAATACTTGCTTGATAATCTTGTTGTAGGAAAACTTCACCAATGGTAAGAACTTGTCCCAACTTTCCTTGAAGTCGAGGACACATAGTCTTAATAAATCTTCAAGAGTTTGAATAGTCCTCTCGATTGTCCGTCAAATGCGAGGATGATAAAGCCGAACTAAATCGTAAATTTGTGCCCATAGCTTTTGCAAACTAACCTAAAATCGTGAAGTGAATCTTGGGTCTCGATCGAAAACTATGGATCTTGGCATACCATGCGATCTTACAATCTCGTTTATGTACATACGAGCAAGACGTTCAAGTGTATAAGTTTCTCGTATTGGTAAGAAATGAGCGGACTTGGTCAATCTATCAATAATGACCCAAATTGCATCTATGCCTTGAGAAACCTTGGGAAGACCAAAGAATAAAATCTATAGTAATGTGCTCCCACTTCCATTCTGGAATTTCAAGTGGTTCTGATGGACCTTTTGGTACTTGATGTCTGCTTTTGACTTCGTTGACAAGTTAGACACCTTGAGATAAACAGTATTTATCTCTCTCTCTTTATATTGCTCCACCAAAATGTATGGCGAAGATCATGATACATTTTGGTACTCCCGAGATGGATTACAAACGGTGTGTTATGCGCCACCATCATGATTTTATACTTTAAATCGAGGTCGTTAGAAACACAAAGTCCGGAGTTGACTCAAGTATTCCTTCTTCATCGATTCTTGCTTCCGGCATAGCACCTTCTTGTACTTTCTTCCTCATATGCATCAGCTCTAGGTTTGTAGCTTGAGCAGCTTTAACTTTATCGATTAAAGTCGGTTCTACTCGTATATTCGCCATCATCACATGGGTCCCTGGAGTCTTTAATTCTATCTCCATCCTTTATAAGTCATACAAGATGGGCCTTTGCGTTGACAATATCGCACTTGTACCCGCATATGATCTTCTACTCAATGCGTCAGCTACCACGTTTACTTTTCCAGGATGGTATTGGATGGTATGATCATAATCTTTCAACAGTTCAAGCCAACGTCGCTGTCACATGTTGAGTTCCTTTTGAGTGAAGAAATATTTGAGGCTTTTATGATCCATAAAGATCTCCACTTTCTCCCCATACAAGTAATGCCTCCAAATTTTAAGTGCAAAGACAACAGCTGTCAACTCTAGATCATGAATAGGATAATTCCTCTCATATTCTTTGAGTTGTCGAGAGGCATAGGCTATGACTTTCCCATGTTGCATGAGAACACATCCTAACCCCTTGCCTGAAGCATCACTATAAATGACAAATCCCTCCGAGCCAGATGGTATTGTCAGAACAGGTGCTTAAATGAGTCTTCTTTTGAGTTCTTGTAAACTCTTCTCACATTCCTTGTTCCAACCGAATTTTGTATCTTTTCGAGTCACCGAGTTAAGGGAGTAGCGATTCGAGAAAACCTTTCTACTTAATCTCGATAATAACCAACCAAGCCAAGCGAAATCTACGTTTCTATTCATTTGATTTAGGTTGCTCCCGACTTTGAATGGCTTCAATCTTTGCGGGTCAATGAGATATTCCATGACTTGATACCACGTGCCCAAGAATGCTACTTCCTTAAGCGAACTCGCATTTCTTCAACTTGGCATAAAGTTTATATTCATGAAGCTTTTGGAGTATCGACCTCAAGTGTTGCTTCGTGATCTTCACGGCTTTTGGAATAAATAAGGATGTCATCAATAAAGACGACCACAAAGTGATCCAAATATTTCTTGAATACTCTGGTTCATCATATCCATGAAGGCGGCGGAGAGCATTAGTCAATCCAAAAGACATGACTAGGAATTCATAATACCCATACCGAAGTTCTAAAAGTCGTCTTTGGAATGTCATCGGTTCTAATCTTCAATTGGTGATATCCTAAGACGAAGATCAATCTTTAAAAAGAATTTGGCGCCTTGTGAATCGGTCAAACATGTCATCAATACGTGGTAATGGGTACCTATTTTTGATGGTGACATGATTCAACTCCAGATAATCAATACAAAGTCGCATACTCCCATCTTTCTTCTTCACGAATAGAACAGGAGCACCCCAAGGAGAAGTACTAGGACGAATAAAGTCAATGTCTAACAATTCCTGCAGTTAGGTCTTTAACTCCTGAAGTTCAATAGGAGCCATTCGATATGGGGCTTTGGAAATAGGCTTTGTACCAGGTTCAAGGTCGATACAAAATTCAATTTCACGCTTTGGGGGTAGGCCAGGAAGTTCTTCAGAGAATATGTCAGGAAATTCATTAACAATAGAAATATCATTCAAAACTGACGTATTTTTGTTTAGATCCGTGACATGAGCTAAGAAAGCTTGACATCCGTTTTTTAATAAACGAATAGCTTTATGGCTTGAGATGACAGTGATTGATTTTAATGGTTTAGTTGCTTGAATTCGCATAATAGGTTGATTAGGAATATGAAAGCTAACAACCTTACAAAAACAATCAATTTTTGCATGATGAGTTACGTCAAATGCAAGTATTTTCAATGAAATAAGGTCGACAGGTAATGTGAGGGTACCGATTTGAACCAAACAAGACTTATAAACAATAGATGTAATGAAGGTTTCTCCCAACGGAGTTTCAACAGATAAGTCAAAGTCTAATTTCTCCGGAGTCAAATTTAAACGTTGAGCGCAAGTAGGAGAAATAAAAGAATGGGTAGAACCGGTATCAAATAAGGTATATAATTCACTAGAATTTATGATAAGCTTACCCGTGATGACCTCGTTCGGGTTCCTTACTTTCTGGGAGGTCACGACAAACGCTCTCCCTTGAACAACCAATTTTGTCTTGTCTGGGACAGCCTTTGCTGCCTCCATCCCAGCTGGACTTGTCTTTGGTGCACGACAAAATCGGGTCAGGTGTCCTTCTCTTCCACAATTATAACATGCTTTGGAGGGCATCGCACAATTTGGACTGATGTGTCCCTCCCCTCCATATTTGAAGCATATGATAGGTAGTCATTCTTCTTCCTTAACGACAGGTGCTGATGTTGACGTCTTTCCATCATTGTTGAATCTTCTTTTCTTGAAATGTCCATTCTTATTTTTTTGGCCATGATTACCACCGAAGTGGTTACCATTTCTGTCATGTTGATTCCATCCACGCTTATTGTCACCGCTTCGATGACTGCTATCACTAGTATTATCATTTTGCCGGCTGCTTTCTTTTGGTTTGGTTGACTCATTATCGCGCTCCAATAACTGAGCCCTATTAACAACATCTGAATACAAACATAATTTATGAGTGATAAGATATTGACGTATCTCTGGTTTCAAACCTCTTAGAAACATTCGCGTCATTCTCTCCTCATTATCAACCAAATGGGACGTAAATCGGGACAGCTCGGCAAACTTGGCCGTGTTGTGACACGATCGTATTTGTTTTGTTCGAGTTTAATGAACTCTACCTCTTTCATGTGACGAAATACTTTTGGGAAAGTACTTGTCGTTGAGCAGTTCTTGGAACTTCTCCCAAGACATCTTCGATCTGCGGCGGCAGTTGAGTCGACGTTTCTGATTCCCACCATGTCTCCGCCTCGCAGCATGACATGAAAGTGGCAAAGGGAACCTTTTGCTCCTGGAGCAACCCAAGACATCAAATATCTTGTTGATCTGCTTTATCCACGTCTCATGCCTTAAGTGGTTTTGCTCTCCAAAAACTCCGGTGGTCCCAGCTCCTTGAAGCTGTTTGGCGGTGACCGTCAAAGAGAGTTGCCGATGTTTCCACTGCATTTTGGATGAGGAATGCGCTTCTGCTTTGATGTTGCATGAATTTTATTAAGCCTCGGAACATTCCATCATTCATCATTTGGTCGGTGTTATTGTTTGCATTAGGATTGTCGCCTTCACGATACACATTATCCTCGATTATTGATCCGTGGAGACTCAACGGTCTCTGTGCTCCATTGATGTTCTCAACATTCTCGATGCCATTTTAAATCACGCCACAAAACAAGGGTTAATTAACATATCACATATTATCCCTATACTACGTGACCAATTAAATACCAAATAAACTTAGGTAGGTCATACTAGCAAAGGAATTCTCCGTCTCTCCCTCCTAGTTCTTATCTCACATCTCGGCCGGGGATCATATCCCTAAGCTTTGATACTAACCGTGGCGCCCCCAAATAGGTATACATCACCCATCTTGAGTCACAAATACATGGTACTAAATTCAAATACAACTTAATTATACAATAGTCGTGTAAAATACGACAAAATACATGATGTGAGTTTTAATACAAATTTTGTCATCTAGACAATATCCACACTCAATTTAGTCCTCATTACATTTATTATCACACTATTTAATGAGATAGTGTGAGGACTACTAAGACACCATCTCGGACCATCACTCTGTTCCCCAACTAGTCCCATTTACGTTCTCATTTCACGAAGAGAACGAAGAAAGAAAAGGGTGAGCTCAACTAGCCGATGAAATATTATGACTAAGATAATGCGAATAAATTATCATTAGTCCTCAACGATGTTTAACCCGATATAATATAATAGACATCAAGTTTAATCTGCGGTGAACATGCAATCCATTAAAAGAGTCAAGTAGAGAATAAAATCTACTATCTTTTATGATTTAAAAAGGTTTTCATCACTTTTATCATTTGAGACTCAAACAATAAATAATTCACATCATCCCTGTACTACGGCCAAGGATATTCATTAGGGTCACGACCACAAATTATCCATGCACTACGGGCCAAGGATATTTGTGTATTCATCAATGGTCATGATCATGCCAACAACTGTCCATCAATGCACTTCGAGCCAATGAGGACTTTTACCACATCATTTGTAACATTACGGTCATGATTACACCGAATAATCCCTGGTCATAATCATACTAAGTCCATCTATGCACTACAGGCCACATATAACTTTCAAAAATAATATAAACATGAGGATGATGACAATGATATAAGAATTCAATAAAACAAGTTCAAGAATTAATTTATTCAGGAACTAATAACGTCCAAATTGTCAACATGATACTTCTTTGTAAAAAAAAATTCAAGAATGCTCAGAAGAATATTTCCATGAAAAGATACTGGATGAAGCGCAAATATCAAGAATATTCCGCTAATTTCATGGAGTGTAGAAGTCAAAACATTAACCAACTGAGTATAATAAAGAATGGAATAACAAAATAAATCACCATGCATGCGGTACTTCGCATAGACAGGTTATTCCATCAGAATAATAAATAACGGAACCGGTCGGCGTATATGCGCCAAGCGGATATATTCAACATAATAATAAAGAATGGAATACAACGAAATCACCATGCATGCGGTATTGGCATGTAGACGAGTTATTCAATGAATACTAAATGATTTTAACCAGTCGTGAAATTCACACCAACAAACATATTTCAATGAAATAATAAAGACGGAACCAGTCCTACAGTAAAAGCATACACATGATATTCCAATGTAATAATAAAAAGCGGAACCCGGTCCCAACAAAAGCCTGAATGGGATATTCCAATGAATAATAAAGAATGGAATACTGAAAGAATTTCACCAAGTATAGGGTAGCAGCGCATCTGAGTTATTCCAATGAGAATAATAAAGATGGAATAATAAAAGTTCTCTTCATGAATACAAAAGAAATAATACCCTTTACAGTAAAAGAAACTTGATATCGAGATGGTGAAGTAGCGAATACTTTTCTTCTTTCTCTCTATAGTTTCTCTCTCAGAGTTTCAATTGAATTAAGTAAGAAATAATGAAGGAATAAGCTTCATTTATAGAAGAATGGAATGAATAGTAACTCAGGGCGCCCCCAAAATTGAGACACTCATATCTCGAATTTGATTGCATCACGCTACTACTACGAATATCTTACAAAATCATTAACAACGGAAATAATAGAATAATTTACATTGATGTAATATAAATATTCACGTCTCAAGGTACCGTAACCATTACTACAACAATTTTGTGATTAAACAATATAGCTTAATTATTCTTGGGTACATCATAATAACAATAACAATGATAATAATACTTCTAGTCTTAAGGGCTAAGTTATTATATTGCCTTGCCCTTTCCTTGTCCTTTCCTTAAGTACTGCTTTTTTGCTGCTGCTTTAATAATGTTTTAGGAAACAAGAATGAAGCAACAAGTTTGCCCAACAAACAATATAGCTAGAAGAACAAGCGGTTATAGCATTTGAATCTTTCAAGGGTATAATAATAATTGATAGTTCAAGGATATCAAGAATACCAAGAGTATTCAATAGGTGTCCTTATGGATAGAAGGATATCAACAAAATTTCATGATTTATTCATTTCGAGGTTCAACATAATTGAGTCTTGGCGGTCACTAAGGACCAAGAACTCTTACTAGAATTAGCGATATTACTGCAGTAATCCAACATCCACGAAAGTACATCGGTGATCGACTTAAAGTACCCTATGTTATGCATAACATTTAATCATACTTATGCATGCGTCGGTTCCCAAACAATATATAATTTCCCTTCTATGAGGGTTGTTCATCTCAATAGATTTACGATAGTCCGCACCAAATCAATCGGTTTGGATAGCTCTTTAACTCATAAAAATAGTCTAATGAATCAAGGGCTTAGACATTTTTCATCATGCATTTAGGAATGATAAGTCCAATGCTTAACAACAACGTCGAGGTATATCAAGTGATTTTGAATAGAAGCATATATTTGCTTGATAAAATATGATTGATATGACAACAATTCAACGTATAAAGTGTGTGAATTTAAGGAACTTGCAACACAATAATAATAGTGTTCGGATACTTGCTTAATGTAAATTTGAGTGAGGTTAGGGAACTTGCCCAACAATAACAATAAGTTAGGGATAGAGAACTTGCATGATATAAGTAACAAGTTTTTTTTTTTTGTGATAGGAACTTGCATATTTGAAATCAAGGTAGAGTAAAAACTTGCCTTTAGCGTTGATTACTACTAATAGCGAAAATCACCTCAACGAACTATATACATCTATTCATGTAAGTATAGGTATTCATTAGCCAAACACACTTGATATATATCAATAACATGTACACATAACACATTTTTCTTTCTATCATTGTACCCATCAAAACTCATAACGATACACCAACATGCTCATTCACTATTGACCACTTCTTTAGCTTATTCATAATCTTTCTTCCTCGAAGTTCTAAGAGGTTCATTGCTTTAAGTAGACCATAGCGTCTATTAATCCCACCGACCTTCTTCTACGCATGTTTGCAAGTATTAGGTTATTTTCCGAAGTTGGTACAACTCTCCACTTAGAACTTATTCGTGTACTAATTGTTTACAACAGTATAGGAGTATTTATTAATCCATCCTTATATCAAGTTATGATGTCTTTGTCTCTCAGGTCCTGGGACATCTCGCCATGTCCAAGATATTATGACTTGATCGAAGACAACATGCTTCTTCCGATCCAAAGACATCGCGCTTTGTCCGAAGACATCACGCTCTGTCCAAGACATCACGCTCTGTCCAAGAAGACATTACGCTCTATCCGCGGACATCGCGCTTTGTCCAAGACATTACGCTCTGTCCAAGAAGACATCACGCTTTGTCCGGCGACTCCTTCGGAGACTTCGATCTACTACTTGATAAAGTTTAAGTTAAATGAAATTAATTTAAGACTTTACTATATGTCATACAACCTAAGGAATTTCTTAATACAAGGTCTAACATGGCCGAACCCACCGATTGGTTCTAAGCACGTCTTGTTGCACCCATGGATTTCGAAGCGATGAACATGCTCTGTTTTGCGGAGTAGCCACAACCCGGATTCCGGACAATTTTAACGTATTCATGCATGAAGGTAAACTTTCTAAACACCCTTTATCATGCTAATTCATCATACTTGACCTATTAATCTGAAAAAAACCGAGAATCAACAAGACTCAAGTTAAGAACGGAGTAGAAATTATACCTTCTCGAGCTTTAACCTTGATATCTCACACACTTATTTGATAATGCTTAGCAACTAAGAATTATTTACTCAGATTTCTCCAACACTCTTATCGCTAAAAAAGCAGTTGCCCTGGTGGCTTGTATTTAAAGAGAAAACATGGACCAGACACTTGCTTTACCCAATATTGGGATTCATGGTGCAATAGAAATGAAAAATGGTTATTTAAGGAGTTGTTCAATCGCTCCATACCAGCCACTTAGCTAGCCATGCATGCCTAGGATTAGCAGCTTGAAAATTTGCGTAAAGAGAGTTTAGGCTACTATTCTTTGTACTTGGTGACCCTAATTTGGGGATAAGAGAACAGATTTCAGACATAGACAAGGGGCTAGTCGGTCAGGCCCACTGCCCCACGCCACACTTTAATTTAATCAATACCTGTACTCTCAGTTAACTCTTTTGTTGGATTCCGATTGGATTCTAAATATCCCAAGTTTATTGGGCTAACTTAACAGTCCATCAATTAACTTATTGGGCTAGACTCCCAATTTATTATTTGGACTTTAAACATGCAAATACTTAATCATCCTTCACTAAGTCCATCATTATGTCACACAAGACATTTCATGAACCTATCTTATCGATCATCAATGACTCAATTTTAATTCAATTGAGTTCTTTCTCCTCATGCCACGTAAGCATTTATAAAAATAAATAATTCACCGGCTCTATTTAATAATAAAATTAAATCATAAAATTTACGGGTATTACATAACTTGATCCATGAGCAGTCGAGATTGATTTACTTTAATCGGACGATTACATATTTAAAGCAAAATCTTTTAAATAAAATATAATATATTCTATTTATAATCTAATAAAACGAATAACTTTTAAAAAGATTTTACTATGCAAGCACTATGCAAACACTATGCATAATAAAATATAATATATTCTAATTATTATCTAATAAAATGATAACTTTATAAAAGTATTACATTTTATATAAAAAATTTTACTATTAGCCTAATAAAACGTAATAACTTTATAAAAGTATTACATTTTATATAAAAGTTTTCTGTTTTATTACGTTAATAATACGAATAAAACAAAACGTCATCATCATTATTATTATTCACACTATATTAATCGACCGTGTCGTTCTCCGGAAGAGAGGGGCTTTCGATAAGGATTTTTCCTTATTGGTAGCGCCGCAATCAGGTGACCAAACCTCTCCTTGGCGAACTTCTAGACATCGTTAATAATGCAAATAATAATATTAATAACTTCGTCATCTCAATTATTAATTTAATAACATATAAAATATCAACAATAATTGAATCAAACCGGTGACTTCTCACATAAGCATTAATAATCAATACTGGTAATGCTCTTGTATGCAACCACGCCAGATTCTTTATTTTACTACTAGAGTAGTTCAACAAGATCAACGGTAAAACTTCCGCCGTTATTTTCATAAAAAATATTTTTGTCGTTTTCTCGAATCCGACAATAATTACATTGTGGGGTCCACCAATGATTGTGCCGTCGTACGAATATTCACTGACCAATCGAATATTATATAACAACTTGCGTACTTTACAAAATTTATAAATATTACCCACAACTATAACATTATATCAAATTTATTCCATAATATTCAAAAATGATATTTATAGAAAATTCATTTTTTATTCATAAAGGTTGGTGTCTTACAGAACCGATTGAGTGCAGTTTTAATTGGTGTGCGGTTAGATGCGATTTTTGGTCGCGATTTGGGTTCCATTTGGTTACTTGCTTTCGATACTACATAATTCGACTTCGATGTCATGTCATTGAAAAATGTATCCGATGCTCGGAGAGTTCCTTCATGTATCTAATATGAAAATTCATGGACTTACATCAAAATATGTAAAGTTGTTCGTTAAGAAAGAGACGATCAACAAGTCAAATAAGACTCTCATTAATTTGCATATGAAGAGAGGTTTATTGCAAACAATTTATTATAAATCTCTGCCTATACGCGCTAGGGTGATTTGAAGAGAAACGAAAAAGAAAGTGAAAAAAAATAAAAAAGAAATGGTGTCTTTGAGTTTTTTAATAGGAGAGAAAAGAAAAGAAAGTTAATAAAAGTGACGTCTTTGAGTTTTAGTTAGATAAAAAAAGAAAAGAATTGAGCCAAAAAAAAATTTCCCAAATGCGGAACTAGGGGGGGCAGTTGACCTCGGTAGCCGGACGCAGAGGCGATCATGCGTCAAAGCATGAATGGCGGAACTAGGAGGCGAGGCGGGGATCTGTGAGGCAAAGAATCAAATTTCTAGCGACTCATGAGGAGCTCCGGTCTTCACCTTCCTTTTCTCCTATCGTGACTCTCGATCAAGCAGGTGTTTTTGTTTTTTATTTTTACATGAAATGACATCGTTTCATATAAAAAATTAAAAATAAAAATTGGTGTATGGCTTCTTCAGTACTCTTCACAGTTTCACACTTCACATTCTCTTCTTCAGTATTTTCTTTGCACATTCTCTTCACAGTTCACACTTTTAACTTCACATTTCACATTCATTTGCTCCCGCCGATCGCGCCCGCCGGCCGCCTCATCATCACCGCCACCTGGCCATGGTCTGTCATGCTTGATTTAAAAATTTTGACCCCCTACTAAAAGGTTCTGGTTCCGCCACCGTTTCTTCCCACATTTTAGAAGAAAGCTAGATAAAGGAAAGTAAAACTCTACTATGCTTGAAACGAATTGTTATGCCTTCTATTATAAGATCTCTTAAGAAAACGCTTAGGCTAAATGTTTTCTCGTCGATCACCTATTACTTAACAATTTTTTAGAATACGATACAAGTGGAGTGATTTTATAAACTAGAATAAATTTTTCTATAGAAGTACAAGCAGTAGTAGTTAATCTTGAAAAACTTTATAAATTGAGAATATGATTCTCCGAATCTATAAAAGAAGGTACTTTCTTTGCAAAATATTACCCTTTTCTTTAAGTATTACTTTAAAAGATTTGTGATCAAAGGCATGATAAAGTAAGGGTAATAACTTTCTTAAAAACTGGCTTGACCTATGCAAACTTCATTATAATCAATCTCAACTACAGCAAGAAAGTTAAATTTGGAAAACTAGGGCTGCATGTGTACTCAACATTATCATATTATTAATATTATTTGATAAACATATGGATTCATTTGAAGAATTAAATATTATTTCATAAACAGTTGGATTTTAAAGTTAACCAAGTTTATTGACAGAAAGAGAGACGAGGCGACATTTTCAAACTCGGACCGGTTATCGAATCGAAAAATATATTAAATGGATGAATCGAGTGGTTTAATTTGTGGTGAACTATTGTTGACCCATTGACGTTATTAATACATAAAAATATATATTATAAATAATTAATAACGTTTTAAAAAATCTTATTTTTTATGAACTAAAACATAATAAAATAGAGTTACAATATTACTAAAAGTGGTTAATTTTAACATTAAAAAAATTGGTACAAAAAAACAATAAAAATAATTAAAACCGTTTACTGGGTCAACTTAACCGATTTTATCAGTTGAACCACCAGTTCAATTAGTGATCAACCGGTTCTACTAGGTTTTAACTAAAAACGATTAATTGATTCAAACAAGATCGGAGTGTCGACTGATTTCGATTTTTATCAGTTAAACCTAGGATCCTGTATGAATTTTAAAACCATGATATGAGGCACATGACATATCTATCTAACAAAATACAATTCATTTTGAATTTTTTGCTCATTCTAATAAATCATCTGAGTCATTTAAAATTTGAAATAAATCTCACCGTTCATATAGTATCGGAGTTACGGGACACGACTAATATTATATAATTAAGTGAGGAATCGCACAACTTTACGCGAAGTATTGAATGCATGACTGACACACTTAGCTTAAAGTACTTATCATTAGACTTGCTATGCTCTTAGTTACTAATATTTCCTGGGGCCATTAACATAAGTGCTTACTTTACCATTTAAATGTATACTTTTGGTACACTGATCAGCACAGGCTGATTATATTTGGCTAGTGAATGCATTAAAGACCAAACCAATATCTTTATATCGTGTGAGTGTACCATTGAACAAGTTCCACTTTATATATGCATAAGTAATTTTATATTTTTCAATTTTATTTCATTGCATCACCATTTTAAATTACCATAGCACAATATTAATATAATATATAATGGTCTTAAAAAGCAAACTCCTAAGTTCACTCTCACTCTCACTCTCACTCTCACAAAACTGAGTTTTTATTCATAGATGCATTGGTTTATACACTCCTCTTAGTCCGACTCTAGGTATAAAAAGAAACGAATTAGTGAATTAGACACAAATCTTTTGTACAAAATAATAAGTAGTGGGTCAATCTGTAAAAATTTCGTCGTCAACGCAAAGTATCAAAATACTTATCCAAATAAGAAGTATGTCCAAAAGTAAATCAACTCTTCGAACTGCTACAAAAAAAGAGACTTCAATATGTTTAAATGATCTGTTTTCATATTCATGATTTTAATTACATGTTTAGTAACATTAATAATATGAATTATCAAAACTAAAGCCCAAATTTCGTAAAAATTAGATTGTATTTATCAACTCTTTATTAATAACGACGACTGTTAGAATGAAAATGATAATACCAGAATAATAAATGTTATTAAAGTGTTAAGTATCGCTAAAGTAATTACGAAAATATTGCTAAACATATATTTACTCTGATAACAACAAAAATTTTCTTTTGAAAATATCAATTAAAATAATTTTGTGAAATTCATTTGTTTCTAATATGCTTTTTGTTTTTTACTCTTATAGTCAATGTAGTTTATCTTTAAAATTGATTGAGAATTTCTTTATCAATTCTTTCTTCTCTTTTGTTTCTTCTATAATGAAGCCGAAAATATTGAAATATGATTTTAATTTTCTAGAAAGAAGAAAAAAAACAATAAAAAAGTTTTTCATATTCTCTGATTTTACTCTCAAGGTAAGCAAACCGAGTAAAACTGCTTTTTGTTTTTTTGGTCAAATTATGAAAAGAGTCCGATTATGTATTACGATAAATTTATGTCGAATTAGAATTGCGAAATTTATCCATACATGAGATTGATAGAAATTATATAAAAATCCTACTTAATACATATTTTTTTAAAAAAATTATCACTAATATTTATCCACATAACTTAACAATCAAATGGTCGAAGTAAATTTTGAAATGACTCAATTATCAAAGGTTCTCAATCTTGATATAAAGAGATTAAACTACTTAGGCCCAGTATGCTACCTAATAAGCAGTGATCTGGGCTTTAAGGTGGCCAACAAATTAATAAGGGTCCTTTACATAAATATACAAAGAATTCACTTGTAAAATTTGTAAATATTAAAAATGTATATTTATTTATTTTTTTAAATTAATAAATTGTCAATTTAGGAGTGGTGGAATGCTAATGATAATGGCATGACAAACTTGAGAACAATATGTCACTTTGTACTACTATTAATAAAATAAAAATTATGAAAAAGAGGCATATGAAACTCTTTTTTTGTTGGTAAAATTAGGATATTGACCAATTTATTAAAAATAATAATAACCACACTTCACTCACTCACTCGCATAATTCTCACAAGTCACATTAACAAAAGCAAGAACAAAATAGCCACGAAACCTAAAATGAAAAGAAAAAAGCGTTACAAAGATTGCACATCTATATGTCTCGGTAGAAAGCCAAACAAAAGTTAAGTGATACTCGAGTCTAATCGTTTCAAAATTAGAGATACATTTTTATTTTTTTGAATTAATTTGCGAAATTCTAAAATTCAAAATTGATACAATTTCATTCAAGTTTTGAAAACAACAAATAAATTAGTAATACTTACTATTTTATAGTTAGGGTTCAATACTTATCTTTCTTTCCCCTTCCTTCCTTGAAATGTATGTGTTCTTAATAGTCTATGAAAATAAAAATAAAAATGACAATTAGGGTCATTGTTCAAACCAATACAGTTAGCTATAAATTTTGACAATACTCATTGATACACCAGTACACTAACACTAACTGTAACCACAACATTCGACACGATAAACACTCGATTATTTGACACATTACACAAAATATGATTAGGAAATGTGCTTCCATTCGCTTTCAATGAGTATTGTACGTTTTTTATACGACTAGGAAATAGTAAATCTTGATTAAGGTCTACGATCCACGAGTTATCATTTTCTTCCATATTTCTTCTGTCCAAATATTCACAAGGTACTATTCACGGGGTACTATTTACCCGAAAAATATATTTTTTTCTGTCCAAATTATTTTTGGTACATGAATATTATTCTTGAATTTTACTCTACAAAGAAGTATCATGTTGACAACTTGGATATTTTTAAACTCTGGATAAATTTAAAGTCTTTAATATTTATTTTTGATTTCGTTTGATTAATGCTTATATCATTGTCATCATCCTCATGCTTATATTGTGATGAAAATCATCTTTGGCTTACGTGGATAGATGGACTGTTGATTGGTATGATTATGACCAGGGATCATTCAGTATAATCATGACCTGTAATGTTACAAATGATGTGGTAAAAGTCCTTATTGGCCCGTAGTGCATTGATGGACAGTTGTTGGTATGATTATGACCAGGGATTATTCAGTATAATCATGACCATTGGTGATTACATGAATATCCTTGGCCCGTAGTGCAAGGATGATTCGATGATGTGGTTTATTTATTAAAATTTGAGTCTCAAATGATAAATTTGATGAAAAACTTTTTAAATCATAGAAGATAGTAGATATCATGCTCTACTTGACTCTTACAATGGATTGCTTGTTCACCGCGATTGTTGATCTAAAACTTGTTGTCATTATATTCTATCGGTTGTTATCTTTGTTGAAGGCTAAGGATAATTTATTCGCATTATATTAGTCATAATATTTCTTCTTGGACTAGTTGAGCTCACCCTTTCTTTCATTGTTCTCTTGAGAAATGAGAATATAAATTTGGACGAGTCGGGGAATGGAGTGATGGTCCGAGATAAGTGGCTTTAGTAGTCCTCACTATTTTGTGAAATAGTGTGATAATAATGTAATGAAGACTTCATTGAGTGTGGATATTGTTTAGAAGGCAATATTCTTGTTTAAATTCTCGATTATGTTTTGTTGTATTTTTACACGATTTGTATTAAAGAAGTTTGTATTTGATTTACATACCATGTATTTGACGACTCAAGATGGGTGATGTATACCTATTTTGGGGCGTCACAGTTAATATCAAAGCTTAGGGATATGATCCTTGGCTGAGATGTGAGATAAGAACTAGGAAGGGAGAGACGGGAAATTCCTTCGCTAGTATGATCTACCTAAGTTTATTTAGTATTTAATTGGTCGGTAAGAATATAGGGATAATATGTGGCATGTCAATTAACCCTTGTTTTGTGACAGTGTTTGAAAATGGCATCTGAAAATGTTGAGATCAGCAATGAAGCACATGAGACCGTTGAGTCACCAACTATCAATACCCAGGATAATGTGCAACAAGAAGACAATAATTCTCAGATAAACAACAACACCGACCAGATGATGAATGATGGGATGTTCAGAGGTTTTATGCGATTCATGCAGCATCAGGCGAGAGAGACTCCTGTTCAAAATGTAGGTGGAAACACTGGCAACTCTTGAATGGTCACTGCTAAGCAGTTCAAGGAGCTGGGACTGCCAGAGTTTTTGGGTAAGCCAGAACCACTTAAGGCGGAGACGTGGATAAAGCAGATCACCAAGATATTTGATGTCTTGGAATGCTTAGAGGATCAAAAGGTTCCCTTCGCCACCTTTATGTTGCGTGAAGAGGCAGATTATTGGTGGAAATCTGTAAAGCGTACCTAGCCTGACTCACTCAAGATGTCTTGGGAGAAGTTCCAAGAGTTGTTCAACGATAAGTACTTTCCGAAAGTATTAAATCACATGAAGAAGGTGGAATTCATCAAGTTGGAGCAAAATAATATGACCATGTCGCAATACGAGGCTAAATTTGCGGAGTTATCCCGGTTTGTATCCCATTTGGTTAATAATGAGGAGCGAATGACGCGAATATTTCTAAGAGGTTTGAAACCTGATATACGTCAATACCTCATTTCTCACAAACTTTGTTTATATTCAGATGTTGTGAATAGGGCTCAGTTATTGGAACGCGATAATGAGTCAGCACAACCAAAAGGCAACGACTAACAACACGATAATAATCGTACCGGTGGCAACGGCCATCAGAACAATGATAACCATCGTGGGAGAAATTATCATGCCAAGAATGGTAACCACTTTGGTGGTAATCATGGCCAAGATAATAGAAGTGGAAAATTCAAGAAGAGAAGATTTAACGATGATGAGAAGACGCGTTGGCGTAGCACCAACACCAGCAACAAATTCTAGGGGAGGAGAACGACCGCCGATTAGATCTTTACTACATATGCGGAGAGGAGGGATGTGACGCCCCCAAAACAGGTATACATCACACATCTTGGGTCGCCAGATACATGGTACAAAATGAAGACAAGTAAAATCTTACTGTCGTGCAAGGATGTGGACCCATTTGAACCAAAAAATGAAGACATGATGTGTTACCAGTTTTTGTGATGACATAATCATGAGTTAACGAGCCATTCATCAGCAGGGAAACATCGCTCCCATGAGACATTTCATCGTAGTCAAACTGTAAAAATTTTGATGAAAAAATGCATGAAACTGGATTGCGCCTATCAACAATTGCAAAGGTGGTTAATGCTCATGGGAATGGTGAGGATGAGATAATAACAACACAATAATGTGTAGATCATTTGTGTGTACAGAGAAAGAATATGGTTGGTCGTGAATGCATTTCAATAGTTCATCATTTTCTAGCTAAAAAAAATTAGTGAACAACCATTTTTCTTTGTCATAGTCTTAAGAGTCTTTTTTAGGTCGATGCGAGGTCAATATCATCATATCTACAATTTAGTGATGTAGTTCCTTTTAATGTTACATATTGAACCAATAAATTTTTATTACCATTTGCCCCATTCGCGGGGGTTAATCATTATAAACAATCTATTTTGTTTGATTGTGCTTTACTTGCGAATGAGAAATATAAATCTTTTACATGGTTGTTTCAAGAGTGAAAGAAATGCATGTATGAAAAAGATCTTGGAGTAATTATAACAGATCAACGTCATGTTCTTTGCAATGCCATAAATAATGTTTTCCCTAATACTCGACACCGATTCTGTTCATGGCACATTGAGAAGCATATCACAGAGAGACTTCATCTCTTCCGTTCTAGCAATGAAGAATTTTGTGATGAGAATAAAGTATGATTTCATAGTGAAACCATATTAGAATCAGAGAGTCGATGAGAACTTTTAATGTAGAAGTATTATTTGAATGAGAATACTTGGTTGATGAACTTGTATAAAATGCAACATTAATGGGTTCATGCATACTTCAGAGACATCTTTACAGCTGGAATGACATCTACCCAGCGTAGTCAGAGTATTAATTCATTTTTTGATGGATTTGTTCATACGTTGACTCCATTAAATGAGTTTGTGATGCAATATGAAAATGTTCTTATATCTCGTCGATAAGCAGAGAAGGAAGAAGATTTTAAGACAAAAAATTATCAGCCGAGATATGAGACTGAGTTGGAGATTGAGAAACAGGTTGGACAATGCTACAAAATGTTTGACATATTTCACACTGACTTCAAGGCTAGTTATTTATATTGGAAGGAGAAGGTGATGAAGGATGGGGACATATATAATTGAATACAAAATTAGAAAGAACACGAGTCCTAAAGCTAATTGGAGAACTATTTTGTATAATGGTGGACAGATTCTTAATTGTTTTGTGCAAAATTTGAGATGGAGGAATGATATGCATGCAAGCATATCATTTGTGTTTTGAGATTCAAAAAAATTGTTTTCATTCTGGAAAGATATATCTTGAAAAGCTGGATTGTGGATGCTAATTATTGGTCTTATATTGTTGGTTGTTCATCAAGCGAGGTTGATGTAACTCCTATGATGGTGTTTTCTCTCACATCAAAAATGTCCAAAATGTTACAAGATGCTACTTCATCATTGACAATTTTTAATGAAGTTGATAATTTGTTGGATGACATGATAGAAAGGACGAAGGAGAAAAAAAAATCACAAGACGTGGTTAGTCTAATGGATTCAACTCAAACATCTAGTCCAGTTGTATCCTTGGTTGACAATCCAAAAATATCAGTGCGTGATCCAGTGGACCATTGAGTAATAAAGGTAGACTGATGGGAGCTTTGAGATTTCAATCGGGTAGAGAGATAGCTCAAGAAGTAAAGGGTAAACAAACCTGTTATTAGAGAGAGAGTGGAGAAACTGGTCATTATAGGATTACTTGTCCAAAACTAGGTACAAACAAATATAAAGTTCTTATTTTTTTTTTTATTATAAATATTTAATTTTTTATTATTGTTTATGAATAACAAATCAATATAACAAAGGCGACGATAGTGAAAAAATGAATAAAGGAAAAGACAAGGCCAACAAAGGTACTTTCTTGTCTATTAAGTAGATTTTTTTTTAATGTATTTTGAAGCTAGTTGGTAATATATGTAATAGAGCAGAAAATTGCATCTTTGATTGACTATTGTTGATTGTATTTCTTAGTGTGTACTTGTTTGTAAAATTCATGGTTGATTAATTTGCATTATGACCATGTTGGTTTTGGTAAATTTTACAGAAGATTGTCATCATGCATCTATCTTCTTTATTATCTGCTGACTGCAGTGATCAATAAGATATTTGTATTCAATGGAAACTGCATAAAATTAAAGTACATGTGGTTGCACATTGTGTTGTAGGCAAGGCCATTCACATTACTCTTATGGGAGGCCATCTCTTGCACCAACCCAACCATTCACATTGTTATTAGTTAGGAATACATTCGTAGGTAAACTCTACAAAAGATTGTCATCTTCCATCTAATGAATTTTGTTTTTTTGGAACTGTCCCAACAAGGACTAAGAAACTTTATTAATTCTCAGATCAAATAGAACTAATTAAATAAGTAACATGACTAGCATCACCTAAACAAATCGAAGGAAAGAACTTCCTGGCCTAAGTGCCAATGCAGCTACTTCATGAGCTACTTTATTACAGAGTCTAGAAGAACAATCGAGTGAAATCTGTAACATTTTAGATGTATCGGCAGCTCCAACATTTTGCTTAGAAACAACACTCAAGCAAATCATTTTCCGGAATAATTTTAGATATATAGATCAACCTCATCTAGTATTTCACCAATGCTTTTGCACAAATTACAGGATAAGAACAAGTTCACCAAAGATGCATGGACAAAACCGACTATATGAATCAGGATCCTCTATGAGAATTTCTCTGTGAGGATCTTGTGAGAGTTTTGTTGTGGGGTTGACAACACATTAAAAAGTAGATTCAATGGCTCACAACGTTTTGATAAGATTTTTTTTTTACAAGTTGACAGAAAATTAGAAGCCACCAAAACGCGTTTATTTTTACATAAATTTTTTTAAATTTCTTAATAAAATTTGTGAGTCGTTGGATCTCTTTTTTAATGTGTTGTCAATCCCACAACAAAACTCTCACAAGATCCTTACAGAGAAATCTTCGTAGATGATCCTGATTCTATATACAGTAAAACTACTATTTAGGAATACTCTATATAAGAATAACCTCTACAATATTATAAAAAAATTTGGTCCCAATTTGAGCCAGTTATAAATAGGAATAACATCTAAAATTGTAATATGTTATATATTTTTTAAGTTCCGTATTAAAAAAATATACTCTATATAGTAATAATTTCATATATATATAAATATAAATATATATATATATATATATATATATATATGAGAGATAGACACTGATATTAATTTTAAAAGACTACATTTTCTATAAAAGACTACATTTCATATAAAGAACTACATTTTCCTATAAAAAATTACATTTCTTATAAAGGACTACATTTTCTTATAAAAGACTACATTTCCTATAAAAGACCACATTTTCCTATAAAAGACTACATTTTTTATAAAAGACTATATTTTTCTAGTTTGAAAATTTAAATAATTTATGTTTCCTTTAATTTTTGTTATAAAATCTATTTCGTTAAAGTGAATATTTTTGGATGTTCGAAAAATATTTTGTACCAATACCTCTATTTAGTAATAACTTCTCAATTAGAATACAAATAGTTTAATCCCAAGTCTATTTCTAAATAGAGATTTTATTGTATATATATGACAAAAGTTTGATTGTAGTTCTCACAATCAACCGATTGCGATAACTATCAAAAATGATTAATAAAATCATAAAATAAGGGCAATGTTATTAATAAATTTTGCAAATGACAAATCGGGTGTTATTTCTGTCCCTTCCTTTAGAGATCTTTTTTCAATTTTTTTAGTGCTTCAATAACTGTACCTATTATTATATCATTATTAGTCTTTGAATGGACTTTTCTCCAAATTCGACCGACAACCTCTAAAACAAAGGTCAAACACCAAATAAAATAACATTTTTAAAAGAATCATCCATTTCCTCTATTATACATGTCCTCGTATTTTTTTCCCCATACATATTTAGCAAAATAAATACTTCATCTCTACAAGATAAAGTTCCGATTGACTTTTTTGCATATACTATTAAGAAAGAGGGTCAAATGATAAATTGTTTATATTTAAATTATTATTTAATTGCATAATTTTTTGCACATTACTACATAAATATGCATAGAGAATAAAAATATAATATTTAATACTAAGGGTATTACATCAAATTATTGTGAAAAATAAATTATTTAAAGTAAATAGATATTTAACTTAAACCTATCTAAAATAGTAATAAAAAACTTTTATCCGGAGACGGAGAGAGTGTTACTTTTAGGGACGCTTTCAGCATCAAAATTTGCCTTTTACTTAAAATATTCATTCTTTAAGATTAAGAATGAACAAAAATTCTTTATAATTCATATGAAAAAATTTCTCTCCCCAACCATATTATGCTGATCAACAACAACAGAAACCACACCATTAACCGCCCTTTCGCTCTCCACAACCACAACATTATTCGAAACATTTGTCAAAACATGTCTAAAAAAGTCCCCAGCAGCAATCCCCTGCACATAAAATGAGTACTGAACATGGTTTATCTGATTTGGAAACACCAGAAACGACGAAAAATCAGCCACCCATCGCGTCCCATTTCCAGGCACCGCCAACTTCCCCACCGTCGATTTCAACCTCATCCCATCCACATTGTTATGATCAATCACCACCTGATCAGTACTAGTAAATTTCCCATCCAAACTTATAGTAGGCACCCATTTTTTGGCATCCCCTGAAAACATATTATTAACAATAGTTAACCCTGATATTCGACCATTGATCGATTTAAGCACAATATTTCCTCCTCCAAGAAAAAACCCATTAGTAACGTGAACTTGAGAAGGGTCTTCAATGATTATAGAGTTGTAATCTAGGTAGCAATTGTCTATTCTAGTTTGTCCTGCTTTTACCAAAATTCCAATGCCACCAAAATATGTTGCCTTATTGTAACAATGTACCCCTGTGATCATATTAGCCTGACCCCTTAAAGTAATTCCGGTAGCTGCCGAGAAAATTGCAATATCGGTCACAGCATTATCATTGCTAGCAAGATCAATGGCAGTGCCGGAAAAATCTTTTTCTCCTCTGTCACCACCAACTGTTGGATGTTCTCCAAGGAAGCATGTTGATATGAAAGTTTCATGGCCTTTTTGGATTAGAATTCCTTCTGTTGTGAAGTGGAGGAAGAAGCAATCGAGTATTCGAGCTGAATCGAGGACGAATAGTCCTCCTCCTCGATAACTGGAATCGAAGAGGATATCCCTGAAGAGGATATCCTCGTAGTAGATTCCATTGCTTTGGTCTTTTTCGTCCAAGAATTTGTCTTGTGGAGTGTAGTTTTTGTCAGGTTTTTGAGAAGTTGGTGACCATAATTCGACTAGATGTCTGTCGCCTGGAAATGTATCCGATGCTCGGAAAGTTCCTCCTTGGATCTAATATCCCAACTGACATTGGTTAGTTTGAATTGCAATAAGAAAATTCATGGACTAACATCAAAATTTGTAAAATTGCTCATTAAGAAAAAGACAAGTCAACAAGTTACAGGGACAAAGCTACTCTAAGACTGGAGGGTGCCACGGCCCCCCACGGTTTGAAAATTTTGCAAGGCCCACTTGTTCATTTATCAAGTTGTTCATGAAGTGGACTAATTTTATTATTAAATTCATTATAATTGGAGAATAATATTGTATGTGTTATTCCAAATTAATGATACATTTGTATCCAAGTAACCAACTAAAACCCTTTTTTTTTTTATTCTTTGTTTATTTTATGAAACTTGATGTTTTAATTTTTAAAAATTTAATGAGTGATCATAATATTGTATATGTTAATTCCAATTGCATATTCAATTTGTTTTCCGGTAACCAACTAAAACCCTTACTTATTTGATTGGAAATTTATGAAAATTTTATTATTAAAAAATTCAATGAGTGGTCCAATAATATTGATCAACTCATTCTTGTATTGTAGTTAATTGAATTTTTTATTTTTTGATTTAAAATCATGGGAAAATCACATACTATTGATTCATTTTTCAAGAGAAAGCAATCAAATCATGTTGACACATCTCTACTTACCCGTGAGCCTAATGTTCAAACATCTCTGCCTATCCCTGAACAAAAACAACGTTCTCTAAAATCTTCAAGAATTGAAGGAAAAGAATGAGATATTAATTATTTGGAGCGTGATCCTGGAAAACATATCGAAATATGAAAATGTTGTGGTGTGATGAAGTTTGATGAGCTTACATCAATTACGGTCCATATCAATACATTCTTTCCGAGTACCCTTTTTCTGAATATATATTAAATTGTTAAAAAAATTCTTGGCCCCCCAAGATCAAATCCCGACTTCGTTTCTGCTTTGCTTACAAGTGCTACGGGATCCTTTAGCACCTTGATTTGTCTACGCGCTATACCGTATCGATTGAATGAAGGTTTTGAAACTTTACTTCATTTATACTTTATAAAAATTATTATTTTTTTGTTATTCTTTCATGTAAAATTTAAAATTAAAATTTACACATACACACTATATGCTTTATATAATATATTAAATTGTATAAATATAAAGAAATAAATAAGATATCCTAGAAAAACGCCTAGGTGCCCTTCCCCCGCTGCTGACAATTTTTGGGACACATTATAAGCTGAGTTACTATAAAAACTAGAAGAATATTTTCTTTAGAAGTACAAGTTACAAGTATTAGTAGTATATATTGGAAAGGTTTATACTTCGGGAATATGATTCTCCAACTCTATTAAATAAGGTATTGTTAGCAAGCGTCAACTATAATATATTTTGCACTAGCAATATCATATCAGGTGCACATAATACTTCACAACAACTTGCGTACATCAATAAAAGTGAGTAGTATAAAATGAACTTCATGGTAAGTTCGTTTTCACGATCAATCTGATCTTGACGTGCGGTGAAGAGATCATCCTCTCCGTATCGTGTGTTAAGAAGATCAGATAGAAACTTGAAATGAACTTACCATGAAGTTCACTAATGCATTACGACACATCCAAAAGTACTTATATATAATAAGTTATTTCCTCGACCCCATTAACAGATGTACTTATTTTTCCATATAAATGTATATTTGGTAGACACGGTAATACCTAATTAGTAGATGCTGATTATCTTGGCTAGTCTATGCATATTAAAGACCAAATTAATATATTTAAGAGAGTACTATTTCCACATGAGTTTTGATATTTTCACGTAGTCCCCTCTCACACAAAGTGAGACCCACTTTCTTTTCATATGAAAGAAGACTATGTTAAAATATCAAAAACATGTGTGAAAATATTAGTTTCCATATGTTTATATCTTCCAACTCCACTAAAAAAAGTGACACTTACAAATTTATCAATAAAAAAGTATTTTATCTCATTGCAGTAGTATCCTTAAACTAATAGAAGGCACTATATAAAATAAAATAAAATTTTAAGTTTAAAATTTTAAATACGTCTCAAATACACATTAAATCAAAAAATTAGCTAGCGTGTGTATAGCTAATTCTGACTTATTTATGGCCTAACTAGTGCCAGCTAAAAACCACACAAAACAAAAGCAGGCCAAGAGATAGGTTGGAATCCCTAATAAGTTTTTTGGCTTGCCCCTAATTTCACTTCATGTTTACATTCAAGAGTCCTATCCTGTGTGAAAAATATTACTAGTATTCTTCTAGATTCAGAAGGGACGTATACCGTATAGCTATCAAGTCAAGTACTCGCTCCATCCTATTATAACTGTCGTTTTAACTTATTTTATATATTATAAAATAATTTTGGTGTCCATCTAAGAGAAATAATTTTGTATACTCCCTCCTTTCCATTATTACTCATTCTTCTCTTCTGACTCATTTTTATTACCTATGGCAGCTAAATTAAAATCGAATTCAGTTACTATAAAGTTAATTTCATAATAAGTTGGTCAATTGATCAATATAGTGCTGACACGCAGAGAAAGATCATCTCCTAACCTGTATGTCGATACTGTATTGGTCAATTGAACAAAATTAACTTCATGCTAACTATTCCTATATAAAATCACACAATAATAGCAGGCCAAAAAAGAGGTTGGAATCCCTAGTAATCTTTAACTATACACAAATTCAAAACCAGATAAATGTGAAACCTTAATTCAGAAGAAAAAAATTAGGACTTTTTTTCTTTGGGGTGTGGGAATAGTCGGTTATTAATAGGTGGAAACTAGTAAAGGTAGTTGAAAATTGCCAGTAAGATTAAACAAGAGAGCTATGCTATGATATGGTTAATGCATTCCCATGCATGAAAACTGGAGCGCATGTTAGAATGTGGACACGTGGTGATACCCAATATGCAATTTATTATTTTATTTTTTTGTAGGATAGCCATAGTCCATAGACCCCCACTTTTTTCTTAATTTTTTCCCTTTGTTTTCGTATATTATAAAAATGTTCTTTCACTTTTCTGAAACGTCATCAACAGTAACTATAACTAACAGTGTCTGGTCTGGTGTGGTTTGAAACATTAACTATGTTGCTAACATGCGCCATGTGTCTCCTTAGACCATAGTTCAATATTTTCATAAATAAAAAAAATCACAATGTTCAAAATACTTCTACTTTAGGAATTATGATCATAAATGCATGATATCAATTATCATTTGAAAGAGATGTAGACGACTAATAAATAAATATGTTGGACCACCTCCTTACCTAAAAGGTTAAAGAGGTGGTCCAACATACTTATTAAAGTCTCGTCTTAACCTTTAAATGTGCAGTGGTTCAACATATTTATTAGTACAGATTACAGAGAGTGTTCTGCTAGGTGATGAATTGATGTGCTATGGATTGTACAATTCCGCTACATCGAGGGCTTTGTTCATATTAAGGCTAAGAGAAAGACGAGAAAAAAAAGTTCTTTCAACTATTTTTTTTTTTTTAAAAAAAGTTTTCCTTCTCATCACCAAAATAAAACTCAAAAATAAGGGGCTACTGATTAAGGTTAATTTAGGGTGTTGAAAACATGTGTTTAAACAGTTTTTAAGTTTCAAACTCACCATGGGTTATTATAATACGGTAAGTTTAAATTTTAAAATTATTTAGCAAAAAAAAAAGAAGAAAAGAAACAGTGTGCTAACGTGCGCTATGTGATTCTTAGAGAGAGATTAATTACCACTAGATTACCAGCGCCAGGAGGAAGCCTGATGGGTTTGCTGATCTTGAAACTCACACCTTGCAAATCAATAATGACACCGTCCAAATCACTCACTCCAGGCAACAGCTGATGCCCACCATTTTCGACCAGCAGTGCATCAGCCACAGCATTCAGTATTGCATCACTGCTATCTTCCTCCCCACTCGGGTCTGCTCCATACCCAATTGGGTAAAACACTCTTCCACTACTCTGTTTTTCACAGCATGAGAGTATATATTAATTAAATCCCACAAAAAAACAACCCAGAAACAAAAACCCATTTACCAAACACAAACTACGGTTCCATTTTCAATATTATATACCCAAAACCCACAAAAGAACAAGAACAAAAAATAAAATAAAAATGTTACCTTTGGTGTATTTTGGATCGGCATTGGAGCTGAAACAGGGGCATTATTAGGAGAGAGAATTTTGTCCTGAAGCTTTGTTTGGAATTGGTAGAATAATTTCTGGGGTTTTACAAAACATGCAGTTTCTTCAACAAAAAACAAAATAAAGAAGAAGAATATTGCTTCTGCAGATGAAGACTTCCTCACTGTTATTAATCTAGCCAAGAAGAAGTAGTGTAGTGCTCAAATAAAATAAAAAAGTGCCAAGTCTGATTAGTTCAGAGACACGCGTAGGCGGTAGGCCAGAGAGAGAATTTGTGGGTGTTGTTTGGTTCAACTTTTGGACTAATGCCTGTTTATTTGGCATATAAATCGAGTAGTAGTAGTAGTGTTATGTCCTATGAAGAACGAGGAACTTAAATATTGGTGGCCGATATATTAAATAGTTAGCCATAAACGCGTTTTAAATATTTATCAATATTGGTTGTAAAATAAATTATTTAAATAATTTTAACTTTACAGTGGAATGTTAATTGTAAAATTTAGAGAGCATTAATCAGCTCTTCATTAATAATTTTAGTGGATATTATTATAAGCGCAAAAAATGATATTGGCTGAATAATAATAAGTATTACTTAAAATGTTAAGTATGTGTAAAATAATTATAAAAGTGTTATTAAATATATAATTATTCTAACAACAAAAATTTTCTTCTGAAAGTATCAACGATCGAGTAAAATAATTTTGTGAAAATCATTAGTATCAATTCTTTTTTATCTCCTTTGTTTCTGCTTTAATGAAGCCGAAAATATTGAAATTTGATTTTATATTCTAGAAAGAATAAAAAAGAAGGAAAAAAACAATAAAAATGTTTTTCATGTTCTTCGATTTTATTCTCAAGGAAAACAGACCGGCTAAAGACCAAGAGAGCATATCCTCTATCCCTATTTTTCTTGTTTTTTTATGTTCCTCTACTTAAATTTTGACACCTAACTTTTTAATTAATTTTAGAGTTAATTAATGTTAAATAAAAAGTTAGGTGTCAAAATTTAAGTGGAAAAACATAAATAACAAAAAAAATGAGGACAAAAGATCTGCTCTGAAAGAGTAAAGCTACCTTTTTTTTCTTGGTCAATTACCCAATTATACAAGTTATCAATATGCAATACACGGTTGTTTTGATCTCTCTCACATTCTTTTCCTCTCTTTATCTCTGATTTCACACACATACAACATAGAGATTTTAGTTAGGTGGATAATTTAATGCATAAAGTATGCTTACGCGTGTAATTTTAGGAAGTGGATAATTTGATGAAGTTACGGCGTAACAAAAAATTAAATTTAAATTTAAAAAATACTATATTACCTAAAGATTATTTACAACCTAAAATAACTTACAATCAGACATAACAATTTTCATAATTTATCATACCACCACAATAATTAATACATACTCGATTATCAATACATATCCAACCACCAAAACATCAAGCTAATCGCTACTAATTTCATGAAATTTCGGCAGAGTTTCCTTTAAAAATAGATATTCAGAAAAAATCTAAACTTGTCTACAAAACTTACAATCATCAATACATATCCAAACCACCAAAACAACCGTCATTCCATACTCAAAATCATCATAACCATTTATAATTAGTTAATTTTACAAAAGGCGGAACACAAAAAATACACACATGCAGAAAATAGAGAAACAACTTCGTATTCTTTATAGCTTACACCAAGTATTCTTCGTATTTAAAATATAAAAATTATCAAAATATATGAGTCAAAATAAAACAAATGAGCACACACATTTGTATGTAGTGGAGGGGAGGATGATTTAGATTGATATAAGTAAGAATTTAGAGAGATTGTAACAAATTATCAATTTATTTAGGAAAAGATATGGATGAATGTAGACTTACACTCAAGTTTTCTTAGTACGAAGTTGGTATAGTTTAGATTGATATAAGAAATAAATTAGAGAGATTGTAACAAATATTGTCCATTATTGGGCATCCAACTTTCAACTCCAATTTAAACACAAAGAGCTTTTCTTAGTACTACTACCCTGACATATTGACTTACATAGGGGTGAAAACGAGTCAAATCTTAGCGAACACTTTAATGCTCAGATTCGGCTCGACTCGAAAAAATTGAGCTCGAATTCGATAAAATTTTTTTAATTTTGCGTCAGATTCGACTCGGATCATTACTCGGACCTACTCGGCTCGTAAGTACTCGACTCGTTTACAAAATGAGTTACTCACGAACCTTCAAATTGAGTTTCGAATATGAACCATTTCGCTTAATACTGAACCACTACATACTAAATTGATTATTGAACTAATGTTTATATATAAAAGTCTTTTACTTTTATTTATGTAAAGAAATTACAAAGAATATATTACGAATTGACAATCAATTCACCGATTTATTCAAGTACAAGCTTACACAATTTAATACTACAATTTATAAATTATAAAGATTGATACAAATATCACATATTTAGCTTATTAGTATGGATCAGACCAGTATTCGAATATGATCCATCGAGCAGGTATCGAGTATGGTTCGAGAAAAAATGAAATACTCGAACCATAATCTGAGCGAATTCTGGTATACTCGAATTCGACTTGTGTATCATTAAACAGAAAACGAGTATGAATCATATTCGACTCGAATCAATTTCGAATTCGAGCTTTGGATCTTATTTTCGAACCGATCTCGAGTCGAGTATCGAGCTACTTTGTTCGGTTAACACCTCTAGACTTACATTCGCAAAATTATCAATTTTGGCTAAGTAACTTTCTCATTTTGCAGGTACTTTGACACTCCATACACAACAGTTCCCATTCTTCTGGTAGGAAACCTGTAAAAGTGCAGTAATTTATACATTACAATTCCAAGTGAAACAAATCAAAACTGCCAGATATAAAACAAATCCTACTCCTTGATGTGGATTGAGGGTCCATCGTGATTACTTAACGGTACTTCGGGTGGTAGCGAGATGTGAGCGTTTAAACATCGGGGTACAAACGGTGAAAGGGTGTATACTTAGAGGTTTAATTTGTAATTAACCCTATTATTAACAATAGTTAACCCTGGTATTCGACAGACCATTTATGGAATATTTAAGCACAATATTTCCACCTCCAAGAAAAAAGCCTTTAGTAACATGAACTTGAGAAGGGTCTTCAATGATTATAGAGTTGTAATCTAGGTAACAACTGTATATTCTAGTTTGTCCTGCTTTCACCAAAATTCCAATACCACCAAAAAATATGTAGCCTACTGTAACAATATAATGTACCCCTGTAATCATATTAGCCTGACCGGCCCCTTGAAGTAATTTCGGTAGTTGCCGAGAAAATTGCAATATCGGTCACAGCATTATCATTGCTAGCGAGATCAATGGCAGTGCCGAAAAAGTCCTTTAATTTCTCCTCTATCTCCACCAACTGGTGGATGTTCTCCAAGAAAGCTTGTTGATTTGAAAGTTTCATGGCCTTTTTAGACTAGAATTCCTTCTGCAGTCAAATGGAGGAAGAACCAATAAATCGAGGACGAATAGTCCTCCTTGATAACCGGAATCGAAGAGGATATCCCTAAAGAGAATGTCCTCGTTGTAGATTCCATTTCTTTGGTCTTTTTCATCGGAGAATCTGTCTTGTTTAGTGTAGTTTGTTTTGTCAAGTTTTTGAGAGTTTGTGACCATAATTCTAGGGGTGAACATGTTGCGGTTTGAAGTCCAAATCGTATCCGAAACCGCTTAAGTGCGGTTTGAAAAATTTAAAACCGCACACGAAACCGCTTGTGATTGGTGTGGTGCGGTGCGGTTTTAAAGTGTGCGGTGCGGTTTGGTTTTAATTGGTGCGGTTTCGGTTCCAAAACCAATTGAAACAACAAAAAAGTTTAAGCTTTCAATAAAATTTAACATAGAACTTACATCGAGCAATTAACTTAGTGACAAAGTCGGCAATGAGAATTATATCAAGCAGAGAACCAAAGTTCTTTCTGCCAAAAATGTCAAATATTTCACCATTAAATCATAGAACAGTGAGACACGTAAAATAGTTTTAGTTTATAATAAAGGAATGATGCTTTAAAACTAAAACATACGCTATATAAAATAACGGAGACCATATATTCGATAACAAGCAAGAAGGTCTATCTAGTTTCCCAAAAATTGATAGTATATACTGGAGATAGAATGAAATTCTATCTTATATATTGCAGGCGAGGACTTATAGAATATAATCCTAACTATACCTAATTTGAAAAATAATCTATTAGACTATTACTATCATAGTATTAACTTTAACCAATGCATCAAGTGCTCGAACAAACGAATTTGGCTCCTCAGCTCTAAGCCCCTCCAATAACACATCAAACAAATTCGAAATTTCAAAACTCAATTGCTTAATTTTTACTCTATAACCTCTAACAATCTTCTTTCAATTGTTGAAAAAATGACAATGCAAGACTAGGGTTTTTTCTGAGTGTATTCAAGTGAAAAGTAACTTTAGAATTTACTAGAGATAATACATACACACATACACATGGTGCGGTTTCAGTTTTATGCGTGTGGTTTTGGCTAGTAACCAAATCGGAACCGTAAATTTGGTTATTCAACCCACCTAAAACCGCCACATACGCCGAAACTGTGACGCCCCCAAAATAGGTATACATCACCCATCTTGAGTCGCCAAATTCATGGTACTAAATTCAAATACAACTTGATTATACAACAATCGTGTAAAATACGACAAAATACATGCTGTGAGTTTTAATACAAATATTGTCATCTAGACAATATCCACACTCAATTTAGTCCTCATTACATTTATTATCACACTATTTAATGTAATAGTGAGGACTACTAAGACATCATCTCGGACCATCACTCCGCTTCCCGAGTAGTCCACCACGTTCTCATTTTCAGAAGAGAACGGTAAAAGAAAGGGTGAGCTCAACTAGCCCAAAGAAGAAATATTATGACTAAGATAATGCGAGAATAAATTATCATTAGTCCTCAACAAAAGGTTAAACCGATATAATATAATAGACATCAAGTTTAATCTGCGGATGAACATGCAATCCATTAAAAGAGTCAAGTAGAGAATAAAATCTACTATCTTTTATGATTTAAAAGGTTTTTCATCACTTTTATCATTTGAGACTCGACAATAAATAATTCACATCATCCCCGCACTACTGCCAGGATATTCATTAGGGTCACGACCACAAATTATCCATGCCTACTGGGGCGAGGATATTTGTGTATTCATCAATGGTCATGATCATGCCAACAACTCATCCATCAATGCACTTCGGGCCAATGAGGACTTTTACCACATCATTTGTAACATTACTATCATGATTACAATCGATAATCCTCGGTCATAATTATACCAAGTCCATCTATGCACTACGTGCCACGAGATGACTTTCAAAAATAATATAAACATGAGGATGATGACAATGATATAAGAATTCAATAAAACAAGTTCAAGAATTAATTTATTCAGGAATTAATAACGTCCAAATTGTCAACATGATACTTCTTTGTAAAGTAAAATTCAAGAATGCTCAGAAGAATATTTTCATGAAAAGATACTGGATGAAGCGCAAATAGCAAGAATATTCCGCTAATTTTATGGAGTGTAGAAGTCAAAACTTTAACCAACTGAGTATAATAAAGAATGGAATAACAAAATAAATCATCATGCATGCGCAGATTGCTTGATGACGGAGTTATTCCATCGAATAATAAATAACGGAACCAGTCGAGCGTAATACCTTGCAAGCGGGATATTCCAACATAATAATAAAGAATGGAATACAACAAAATCACCATGCATGCGGTACTTTGCATAGAGCAAAGTTATTCCAAAAGAATACTAAATGATTTTAACCGGTCGTGAAATTCACACCAACAGGATGTTCCAATGAATAATAAAGATTTAAACTAGGTCCGTCGTAAAAACGCGAGACGGGATATTCCAATAGAATAATAAAGATTTTAACCAGTCCCAAGTGTCTGACTGATGATACATGATATTCCAACAAAATAATAAAGAATGAAATACTCAAGAATTTCACCAAGTATAGGGTAGCTCACATGATACTGAGTTATTCCAATGTAATAATAAAGATGGAATAATAGAAGTTCTCTTCATGAATACAAAAGAAATAATACCCTTACTACCGTAAAAAGAAACTTGATATCGGATGTGGTGAAGTAGCATAATACTTTTCTTCTTTCTCTCTATAGTTTCTCTCTCTAGTTTCAAATTGAATTAAGTAAGAAATAATGAAGGAATGAGCTTCTATTTATAGAAGAATGGAATGAATAAGAACCAATCCATGAAACAGTCCAGATTGATTTACTTTAATCGGACGGTCCATATTTAAAGCAAAATCTTTTAAATAAAATATAATATATTCTATTTATAATCTAATAAAACGAATAACTTTTAAAAAGATTTTACTATATGCAAATACTATGCATAATAAAATATAATATATTTTAATTATTATCTAATAAAATGATAACTTTATAAAAGTATTACATTTTATATAAAAAAAAATTACTATTAGCCTAATAAAACGAATAACTTTATAAAAGTTTTACATTTTATATAAAAAGTTTTTCATTTTATTACGTTAATAATACTGAATAAAACAAAACGTCATCATTATTATTATTATTCACACTATTAATCGATCGAATCGTTCCCCGAGAAAGGGGGGCTTTTCAATAAGGATTTCTCCCTATTGGCGCGCAATTAGGTGACCAAACCTCTCCTTGGCAGAACTTCTAGACATCGTTAATAATGCAAATAATAATATTAACAACTTCGTCATCTCAATTATTGATTTAATAACATATACAATATCAACAATAATTGAATCAAACTGAGTGACTTCTCACATAAGCATTAGTAATCAATACCGTGTGCTACTATACAACCACGCGTATTACTGTACTTTTACTACCGAGTAGTTCAACAGTATCAACGGTAAAACTTTCGCCGTTATTTTCATAAAAATATTTTTGTCGTTTTCTCAATCCGACAATAATTCTGTTGTGGGGTCCACCAATGATTGTGTCGTCGTACGAATATTCCCTGACCAATCGAATATTATATAACAACTTGCGTACTTTGCAAAATTTATAAATATTACCCACAACTATAACATTATATCAAATTTATTTCATAATATTCAAAAATGATATTTATAGAAAATTCATTTTTATTCATAAAAGTTGGGGTCTTACAATATCCCCTTCTTATGAAATTTTGCCCTCGAAATTAGGTGCGTGCACGTATGTCGAAGAGGTAAGGATAGCTTGATTTCATTTGATTCTAACTCCCAGGTCATTTCCTCAACATCGTGGTTCCTCCATAACACTTTGACTTGAGGTATAACCTTGGAGCGTAGAATATGTTCCTTTTTATCCAAGATTTGAACAGGAACCTCTTCATACGTTAAATCTTCCGCTATTTCGTCCGGTTATAACTCAATAATATGGTTCGGGTCTTTCACATATTTACGTAACATGGATATATGAAAAACGTTATGAACACGAGACATACTTGGCGGTAAAAGCAAAGTCTATAGGCTCTGATCCCTACTTTCGATCGAGTATTAAAATGGGCCAATGAATCGAGGATTGAGCTTTCCTCTCTTTCCAAATCTCGTAACTCCTTTCCATGGAGCAACATGTAACAACACATGATCTCCAATATCGAATTCCACGTCCTTTCGATGAAGATCGGATAACTCTTTTTATCCGGTCTTGTGAGGTTTTTATACGTTGTTGGATCGTTTGAATCTTTTTCGTAGTCATACGTACCAACTCCGGTCCCAACAACGTTGCTTCACCCACCTCATCCCAGCATACTTGAGAATGACACTTTCTTCCATACAATGCCTCGAATGGAGCCATGCCAATACTTGCTTGATAACTGTTGTTGTAGGAAAACTTCACCAATGGTAAGAACTTGTCCCAACTTTCCTTGAAGTCAAGGACACATAGTCTTAATAAATCTTCAAGAGTTTGAATAGTCCTCTCTGATTGTCCGTCCGTCTGAGGATGATAAGCCGAACTAAATCGTAAATTTGTGCCCATAGCTTTTTGCAAACTAACCTAAAATCGTGAAGTGAATCTTGGGTCTCGATCAGAAACTATGGATACTGGCATACCATGCAGTCTTACAATCTCGTTTATGTACATACGAGCAAGACGTTCAAGTGTATAAGTTTCTCGTATTGGTAAGAAATGAGCAGACTTGGTCAATCTATCAATAATGACCCAAATTGCATCTATGCCTTGAGAAACCTTGGGAAGACCAGTAACAAAATCTATAGTAATGTGCTCCCACTTCCATTCTGGAATTTCAAGTGGTTGCAATGGACCTTTTGGTACTTGATGCTCCGCTTTGACTCGTTGACAAGTTAGACACCTTGAGATAAACAGCGCTATCTCTCTCTCTTTATATTGCTCCACCAAAATGTATGACGAAGATCATGATACATTTTGGTACTCCCAGGATGGATTACAAACGGTGTGTTGTGCGCCACCATCATGATTTTATACTTTAAATCAGGGTCGTTAGGAACACAAAGTGCTGAGTTGACTCAAGTATTCCTTCTTCATCGATTCTTGCTTAAGATAGCACCTTCTTGTACTTTTTCTTCCTCATATGCATCATTCTAGGTTTGTAGCTTGAGCAGCTTTAACTTTATCGATTAAAGTCGGTTCTACTCGTATATTCGCCATCATCACATGGGTCCCTGGAGTCTTTAATTCTATCTCCATCCTTTATAAGTCATACAAGATGGGCCTTTGCGTTGACAATATCGCACTTGTACCGCATATGATCTTCTACTCAATCGTCGGCTACCACGCTTACTTTTCGGGATGGTATTGGATGGTATGATCATAATCTTTCAACAGCTCAAGCCAACGTCATTTGTCACATGTTGAGTTCCTTTTGAGTGAAGAAATATTTGAGGCTTTTATGATCCATAAAGATCTCCACTTTCTCCCCATACAAGTAATGCCTCCAAATTTTAAGTCTGAAGACAATGGTTGTCAACTCTAGATCATGAATAGGATAATTCCTCTCATATTCTTTGAGTTGTCGAGAGGCATAGGCTATGACTTTCCCATGTTGCATGAGAACACATCCTAACCCCTTGCCTGAAGCATCACTATAAATGACAAATCCCTCCGAGCCAGATGGTATTGTCAGAACAGGTGCTTAAATGAGTCTTCTTTTGAGTTCTTGTAAACTCTTCTCACATTCCTTGTTCCAACCGAATTTTGTATCTTTTCGAGTCAGCTGAGTTAAGGGAGTAGCGATTCGAGAAAACCTTTCTACGAATCTCCGATAATAACCAAATTAAGCCAAAAAAATCTACGTTTCTTGATCATTTGATTTAGGTTGCTCCCAGCTTTGAATGGCTTCAATCTTTGCCGGGTCAACAGATATTCCATGACTTGATACCACGTGCCCAAGGAATGCTACTTCCTTAAGCCAGAACTCGCATTTCTTCAACTTGGCATAAAGTTTATATTCATGAAGCTTTTGGAGTATCAGCCTCAAGTGTTGCTCATGATCTTCACGGCTTTTGGAATAAATAAGGATGTCATCAATAAAGACGACCACAAAGTGATCCAAATATTTCTTGAATACTCGGTTCATCATATCCATGAAGGCAGCAGGAGCATTAGTCAATCCAAAAGACATGACTAGGAATTCATAATACCCATACCGAGTTCTAAAAGTCGTCTTTGGAATGTCATCGGTTCTAATCTTCAATTGGTGATATCCGGAACGAAGATCAATCTTTAAAAAGAATTTGGCGCCTTGCAACTGGTCAAACATGTCATCAATACGTGGTAATGGGTACCTATTTTTGATGGTGACATGATTCAACTCCCGATAATCAATACAAAGTCGCATACTCCCATCTTTCTTCTTCACGAATAGAACAGGAGCACCCCAAGGAGAAGTACTAGGACGAATAAAGTCAATGTCTAACAATTCCTGCAGATTAGGTCTTTAACTCCGAAGTTCAATAGGAGCCATTCGATATGGGGCTTTGGAAATAGGCTTTGTACCAGGTTCAAGGTCGATACAAAATTCAATTTCACGCTTTGGGGGTAGGCCAGGAAGTTCTTCAGAGAATATGTCAGGAAATTCATTAACAATAGAAATATCATTCAAAACTGACGTATTTTTGTTTAGATCCGTGACATGAGCTAAGAAAGCTTGACATCCGTTTTTTAATAAACGAATAGCTTTATGGCTTGAGATGACGATGATTGATTTTAATGGTTTAGTTGCTTGAATTAGCATAATAGGTTGATTAGGAATATGAAAGCTAACAACCTTACAAAAACAATCAATTTTTGCATGATGAGTTACGTCAAATGCAAGTATTTTCAATGAAATAAGGTTGACGAGTGTAATGTGAGGTGCGATTTGAACCAAACAAGACTTATAAACAATAGATGTAATGAAGGTTTCTCCCAACCGGAGTTTCAACAGATAAGTCAAAGTCTAATTTCTCGGAGTCAAATTTAAGCGTTGGCGCAAGTAGGAGAAATAAAAGAATGGGTAGAACCCAGTATCAAATAAGGTATATAATTCACTAGAATTTATGATAAAACTTACCCGTGATGACCTCGTTCGGGTTCCTTACTTTCACGGAGGTCACGACAAACGCTCTCCTTGAACAACCAATTTTGTCTTATGCAGGACGACCTTTCTTTGCCTCCATCCCAAATTGGACTTGTCTTTGGTGCACGACAAAAATCGGTCGGTGTCCTTCTTTCACAATTATAACATGCTTTGGAGGGCATCGCACAATTTGGACTGATGTGTCCCTCCCCTCCATATTTGAAGCATATGATAGGTAGTCATTCTTCTTCCTTAACGACAGGTGCTGATGTTGACGTCTTTCCATCATTGTTGAATCTTCTTTTCTTGAAATGTCCATTCTTATTTTTTTGGCCATGATTACCAAGAAGTGGTTACCATTTCTGTCGTGTTGATTCCATCCACGCTTATTGTCACCGCTCGATGATCGCTATCACTAAATATTATCATTTCTTTTGCGTTGCTTTCTTTTGGTTTGGTTGACTCATTATCGCGCTCCAATAACTGAGCCCTATTAACAACATCTGAATACAAACATAATTTATGAGTGATAAGATATTGACGTATCTCTGGTTTCAAACCTCTTAGAAACATTCGCGTCATTCTCTCCTCATTATCAACCAAATGGGACGTAAATCGGGACAGCTCGGCAAACTTGGCTTCGTATTGTGACACAGTCATGTTGTTTTGTTCCAGTTTAATGAACTCTACCTCTTTCATGTGACGAATACTTTTGGGAAAGTACTTGTCGTTGAACAGTTCTTGGAACTTCTCCCAAGACATCTTCGGTCAAGCGGGTTGAGTACGTTTCTGATTCCCACCAATGAATCACCTCCCGCGCATAACATGAAAGTGGCAAAGGAACCTTTTGCTCCTCGGAGCAACCCAAGACATCAAATATCTTGTTGATCTGCTTTATCCACGTCTCCGCCTTAAGTGGTTTTGGCTCTCCAAAAAACTCCGGTGGTCCCAGCTCCTTGAACTGTTTGGCGGTGACCGTCCGAGAGTTGCCAGTGTTTCCACCTGCATTTTGGACAGGAGGCGCTCTCGCCTGATGTTGCATGAATTTTATTAAGCCTCGGAACATTCCATCATTCATCATTTGGTCAGTGTTATTGTTTGCATTAGGATTGTCGCCTTCCTGATACACATTATCCTGATTATTGATCTGTGGAGACTCAACGGTCTCCTGTGCTCCATTGATGTTCTCAACATTCTCGGATGCCATTTTTAAATACTGCCACAAAACAAGGGTTAATTAACATATCACATATTATCCCTATACTCTGACCGACCAATTAAATACCAAATAAACTTAGGTAGGTCATACTAGCAAAGGAATTCTCCGTCTCTCCCCTCCTAGTTCTTATCTCACATCTCAGCCAGGGATCATATCCCTAAGCTTTGATACCAACTGTGACGCCCCCAAAATAGGTATACATCACCCATCTTGAGTCGTCAAATACATGGTACTAAATTCAAATACAACTTAATTATACAATAGTCGTGTAAAATACGACAAAATACATGATGTGAGTTTTAATACAAATTTTGTCATCTAGACAATATCCACACTCAATTTAGTCCTCATTACATTTATTATCACACTATTTAACAGAATAGTGAGGACTACTAAGACACCATCTCTGACCATCACTCTTGTTCCCACTAGTAGTCCATTTCGTTCTCATTTCACAAGAGAACGGTAAAAAAGAAAGGGTGAGCTCAACTAGCCTAGTAAGAAATATTATGACTAAGATAATGCGAGATAAATTATCATTAGTCCTCAACAAATCATTAAACCGATATAATATAATAGACATCAAGTTTAAGCTGCGGTGAACATGCAATCCATTAAAAGAGTCAGTAGAGAATAAAATCTACTATCTTTTATGATTTAAAAGGTTTTCATCACTTTTATCATTGAGACTCGACAATAAATAATTCACATCATCCTGTACTACGGCCCAAGGATATTCATTAGGGTCACGACCACAAATTATCCATGCACTACGGGCCAGGATATTTGTGTATTCATCAATAGTCATGATCATGCCAACAAGCGTCCATCAATGCACTTGGGCCAATGAGGACTTTTACCACATCATTTGTAACATTACGGTCATGATTACAAGAATAATCCTGAGTCATAATCATACTAAGTCCATCTATGCACTACTGAATACACATATAACTTTCAAAATAATATAAACATGAGGATGATGACAATGATATAAGAATTCAATAAAACAAGTTCAAGAATTAATTTATTCAGAACTAATAACGTCCAAATTGTCAACATGATACTTCTTTGTAAAAAAAAATTCAAGAATGCTCAGAAGAATATTTCCATGAAAAGATACTGGATGAAGCGCAAATATCAAGAATATTCCGCTAATTTCATGGAGTGTAGAAGTCAAAACATTAACCAACCGAGTATAATAAAGAATGGAATAACAAAATAAATCACCATGCATGCGGTATTGCGTATGGCAGTTTATTCCATCGAATAATAAATAACGGAACCGTGTCGAGGCGTAATACGCGCCAAGCGAGATATTCCAACATAATAATAAAGAATGGAATACAACAGAAATCACCATGCATGCGGTGCTTGCATATAGGCGAGTTATTCCAATGAATACTAAATGACGGAACGGTCGGTGAAATTCACACCAACAAAGATATTTCAACGAGAATAATAAAGACGGAACCGGTCGGCGTAAAGCATAGACATGATATTCCAATGTAATAATAAAAAAGCGGAACCGGTCCCAAGTAAAAGCCGCATGACGGGATATTCCAATGTAATAATAAAGAATGGAATACGAAGAAGAATTTCACCAAGTATAGGGTAGCAGCGTATCAAAGTTATTCCAACGAGAATAATAAAGATGGAATAATAAAAGTTCTCTTCATGAATACAAAAAGAAATAATACCCCACTAGTAAAAGAAACTTGATATCGAAGTAGTGAAGTAGCGAATACTTTTTTCTTCTTTCTCTCTATAGTTTCTCTCTCTAGAGTTTCAGTGAATTCGTAAGAAATAATGAAGGAATAAGCTTCTATTTATAGAAGAATGGAATGAATAGTAACCTGTGGCGCCCCCAAAATTCAGACACTCATATCTCGAATTTCGGTGCATCACGCTACTACTACGAATATCTTACAAAATCATTAACAACGGAAATAATAGAATAATTTACATTGATGTAATATAAATATTCACGTCTCAAGGTACCGTAACCATTACTACAACAATTTTGTGATTAGCTTAATATAGCTTAATTATTCTTGGGTACATCATAATAACAATAACAATGATAATAATACTTCTAGTCTTAAGGGCTAAGTTATTATATTGCCTTGCCCTTTCCCTTGTCCTTTCCTTAAGTACCGCCTTGCTCTGCCTTAACTGTAATGTTTTAGGAAACAAGAATGAGCAACAAGTTTGCCCAGCAAGCAATATAGCTAGAAGAACAAGCAGTTATAGCATTTGAATCTTTCAAGGGTATAATAATAATTGATAGTTCAAGGATATCAAGAATACCAAGAGTATTCAATAGGTGTCACTATGGACCGAAGGATATCAACAAAATTTCATGATTTATTCATTTCGAGGTTCAACATAATTGAGTCTTGAAAGGCGGTCACTAAGGACCAAGAACTCTTACTAGAATTAGCGATTACATCGTAATCCAACATCCACGAGTACATCGGTGATCAACTTAAAAGTACCCTATGTTATGCATAACATTTAATCATACTTATGTGCGCACGTCGGTTCCCCGACAATATATAATTTCCCCTTCTATGAGGGTTGTTCATCTCAATAGATTTACGATAGTCCGCACCAAATCAATCGGTTTGGATAGCTCTTTAACTCATAAAAATAGTCTAGCCGAATCAAGGGCTTAGACATTTTTTCATCATGCATTTAGGAATGATAAGTCCAATGCTTACAACAACGTCAAGGTATACAAGTGATTTTCGAATAGAAGCATATATTTGCTTGATAAAATATGATTGATATGACAACAATTCAACGTATAAAGTGTGTGAATTTAAGGAACTTGCAACACAATAATAATAGTGTTCGGATACTTGCTTAATGTAAATTTGAGTGAGGTTAGGGAACTTGCCCAACAATAACAATAAGTTAGGGATAGAGAACTTGCATGATATAAGTAACAAGTTTTTTTTTTGTGATAGGAACTTGCATATTTGAAATCAAGGTAGAGTAAGAAACTTGCCTTTAGCGTTGATTACTACTAATAGCGAAAATCACCTCAACGAACTATGTCTGTCCTATTCATGTAAGTATAGGTATTCATTAGCCAAACACACTTGATATATATCAATAACATGTACACATAACACATTTTTCTTTCTATCTGTTGTACCCATCAAAACTCATAACGGTACACTAACATGCTCATACTATTGACCACTGCTAGCTTATTCATAATCTTTCTTCCTCGAAGTTCTAAGAGGTTCATTGCTTTAAGTAGACCATAACGTCTATTAATCCCACCGACCTTCTTCTACGCATGTTTGCAAGTATTAGGTTATTTTCCCGAAGTTGGTACAACTCTCCACTTAGAACTTATTCGTGTACTAATAGTTTACAACAGTATAGGAGTATTTATTAATCCATCCTTATATCAAGTTATGATGCTGTCTCCGAGTCCCAGGACATCTCGCCATGTCCGAAGATATTATGACTTGATCGAAGACAACATGCTTCGTCCAAAGACATCGCGCTTTGTCCGAAGACATCACGCTCTGTCCGAAGACATCACGCTCTGTCCGAAGACATTACGCTCTATCCGCGGACATCGCGCTTTGTCCGAAGACATTACGCTCTGTCCGAAGACATCACGCTTTGTCCGAAGCAGCTCCTTCAGAGACTTCAGTCTACACTACTTCGATAAAGTTTAAGTTCGTCGGGCTAATTTAAGACTTTACTATATGCATACAACCTAAGGGAATTTCTTAATACAAGGTCTAACATGGCCAAACCCACCGATTAGTTCTAAGCACGGTGCAAACAACCCATGGATTTCGAGAAGCGATGAACATGCTCGCATTTTTTGCGAGTAGCCACAACTGGATTCCAGACAATTTTAACGTATTCATGCACGAAGGTAAACTTTCTAAACACCCTTTATCATGCTAATTCATCATACTTGACCTATTAATCTGAAAAAAACCGAGAATCAACAAGACTCAAGTTAAGAACGGAGTAGAAATTATACCTTCTCGAGCTTTAACCTTGATATCTCACACACTTATTTGATAATGCTTAGCAACTAAGAATTATTTACTCGATTTCTCCACACTCTTATCGCTAAAAGCAGTTGCCACAGTGGCTTGTATTTAAAGAGAAACATGGACCGGACACTTGCTTTTACCCAATATTGGGATTCATGGTGCAATAGAAATGAAAAATGGTTATTTAAGGAGTTGTTCAATCGCTCCATACGACCCACTTAGCTAGCCATGCATGCACTAGGATTAGCGAACTTGAAAATTTGCGTAAAGAGAGTTTAGGCTCTATTCTTTGTACTTGGTGACCCTAATTTGGGGATAAGAGAAATGATTTGAGACATAGACAAGGGGCTAGTCGGTCGGGCCCTTGCCTTATACGCCACACTTTAATTTAATCAATACTGTATTTCTCGATTAACTCTTTTGTTGGATTAGATTGGATTCTAAATATCCCAAGTTTATTGGGCTAACTTAACGATCCATCAATTAACTTATTGGGCTAGACTCCCAATTTATTATTTGGACTTTAAACATGCAAATACTTAATCATCCTTCACTAAGTCCATCATTATGTCACACAAGACATTTCATGAACCTATCTTATCGATCATCAATGACTCAATTTTAATTCAATTGAGTTACTCTCCTCATGCCACGTAAGCATTTATAAAAATAAATAATTCACCTTACTCTATTTAATAATAAAATTAAATCATAAAATTTACTTATTACATAACCAATCCATGAAACGGTCCAGATTGATTTACTTTAATCGGACGATTACATATTTAAAGCAAAATCTTTTAAATAAAATATAATATATTCTATTTATAATCTAATAAAGCGAATAACTTTTAAAAAGATTTTACTATGCAAACACTATCTGAAACACTATGCATAATAAAATATAATATATTCTAATTATTATACAATAAAGCAGATATAACTTTATAAAAGTATTACATTTTTATATAAAAAGATTTTACTATTAGCCTAATAAAACGAATAACTTTATAAAAGTATTACATTTTTATATAAAGTTTTTACTGTTTTATTACGTTAATAATACGAATAAAACAAAACGTCATCATCATTATTATTATTCACACTATTAATCGACCGAATTAGTTTCTCGAGAAAGAGGGCTTTCCAATAAGGATTTTTCCTTATTAGGCGGCGCGAATTAGGTGACCAAACCTCTCCTTGGCGAACTTCTGACATCGTTAATAATGCAAATAATAATATTAATAACTTCGTCATCTCAATTATTAATTTAATAACATATAAAATATCAACAATAATTGAATCAAACCGAGTGACTTCTCACATAAGCATTAATAATCAATCTGGTGTAACTTCTTATGCAACCACGCGTATTCTTCGTACTTTACTACCGAGTAGTTCAACAATATCAACGGTAAAACTTCCGCCGTTATTTTCATAAAAATATTTTTGTCGCGTTTTCTCGATCCGAATGATAATTACATTAATGGGTCCACCAATGATTGTCTTGCGTCACGAATATTCATTCGACCAATCGAATATTATATAACAACTTGCGTACTTTACAAAATTTATAAATATTACCCACAACTATAACATTATATCAAATTTATTCCATAATATTCAAAAATGATATTTATAGAAAATTCATTTTTATTCATAAAGGTTGGTGTCTTACAGGAACCGTTGGTGCGGTTTTAATTGGTGCGGTTCGTGCGATTTTTGGTGCAGTTTCGGTTCCAATTTGGTTACTTGCTCAGCCCTACATAATTCGACTCGATGTCTGTCGCCTGAAAATGTATCCGATGCTCGGAGAGTTCCTTCATGTATCTAATATGAAAATTCATGGACTTACATCAAAATATGTAAAGTTGTTCGTTAAGAAAGAGACGATCAACAAGTCAAATAAGACTCTCATTAATTTGCATATGAAGAGAGGTTTATTGCAAACAATTTATTATAAATCTCTTTATCTGTATTTAGGGTGATTTGAAGAGAAACGAAAAAGAAAGTGAAAAAAATAAAAAAAGAAATGGTGTCTTTGAGTTTTTAATAGGAGAGAAAAGAAAAGAAAGTTAATAAAAGTGGCGTCTTTGAGTTTTAGTTAGATAAAAAAGAAAAGAATTGAGCGCCAAAAAAAATTTCCCAAATCTTGGGAACTAGGGGCGATTGACCTCGGTGGCCCCGGACCCAGGTAGGGAGGCGATCACCGTCAGTGATGGGGCGGAACTAGGAGGCGGGCGGGGGATCAAAGCCAATGACCCGGCTCGGCGCGACTCGCGAGGAGCTCCGGTCTTCACCTTCCTTTTCTCCGGCAGCGACTCTCAGACTGCAGTGTTTTTTTGTTTTTTTATTTTTTACATGAAATGACATCGTTTCATATAAAAAAATAAAAATAAAAATTGGTGTATGGCTTCTTCAGTACTCTTCACAGTTTCACACTTCACATTCTCTTCTTCAGTATTTTCTTTGCACATTCTCTTCACAGTTCACACTTTTAACTTCACATTTCACATTCATTTGCTCTGCCTCGCCGGCCACGCCCGTACTGCCATCCCATACCATGCCATACCGTGATCTGTCGCAATAGTTGATTTAAAAATTTTGACCCCTACTAAAAGGTTACGGTTCATACCGCGTTTCTTCCCACATTTTAGAAGAAAGCTAGATAAAGGAAAGTAAAACTCTACTATGCTTGAAACGAATTGTTATGCCTTCTATTATAAGATCTCTTAAGAAAACGCTTAGGCTAAATGTTTTCTCGTCGATCACCTATTACTTAACAATTTTTTAGAATACGATACAAGTGGAGTGATTTTATAAACTAGAATAAATTTTTCTATAGAAGTACAAGCAGTAGTAGTTAATCTTGAAAAACTTTATAAATTGAGAATATGATTCTCCGAATCTATAAAAGAAGGTACTTTCTTTGCAAAATATTACCCTTTTCTTTAAGTATTACTTTAAAAGATTTGTGATCAAAGGCATGATAAAGTAAGGGTAATAACTTTCTTAAAAACTGGCTTGACCTATGCAAACTTCATTATAATCAATCTCAACTACAGCAAGAAAGTTAAATTTGGAAAACTAGGGCTGCATGTGTACTCAACATTATCATATTATTAATATTATTTGATAAACATATGGATTCATTTGAAGAATTAAATATTATTTCATAAACAGTTGGATTTTAAAGTTAACCAAGTTTATTGACAGAAAGAGAGACGAGGCGACATTTTCAAACTCGGACCGGTTATCGAATCGAAAAATATATTAAATGGATGAATCAGTAGTTTAATTTGTGGTCGAACTATTGTTGACCCATTGACGTTATTAATACATAAAAATATATATTATAAATAATTAATAACGTTTTAAAAAATCTTATTTTTTATGAACTAAAACATAATAAAATAGAGTTACAATATTACTAAAAGTGGTTAATTTTAACATTAAAAAAATTGGTACAAAAAAACAATAAAAATAATTAAAACCGTTTACTGGGTCAACTTAACCGATTTTATCAGTTGAACCACCAGTTCAATTAGTGATCAACCGGTTCTACTAGGTTTTAACTAAAAACGATTAATTGATTCAAACAAGATCGAATTAATCGATCGATTTCGATTTTTATCGATTAAACCTAGGATCTGTATGAATTTTAAAACCATGATATGAGGCACATGACATATCTATCTAACAAAATACAATTCATTTTGAATTTTTTCTCATTCTAATAAATCATCTGAGTCATTTAAAATTTGAAATAAATCTCACCGTTCATATAGTATCGGAGTTACGGGACACGACTAATATTATATAATTAAGTGAGGAATCGCACAACTTTACGCGAAGTATTGAATGCATGACTGACACACTTAGCTTAAAGTACTTATCATTAGACTTGCTATGCTCTTAGTTACTAATATTTCCTGGGGCCATTAACATAAGTGCTTACTTTACCATTTAAATGTATACTTTTGGTACACTGATCAGCACAGGCTGATTATATTTGGCTAGTGAATGCATTAAAGACCAAACCAATATCTTTATATCGTGTGAGTGTACCATTGAACAAGTTCCACTTTATATATGCATAAGTAATTTTATATTTTTCAATTTTATTTCATTGCATCACCATTTTAAATTACCATAGCACAATATTAATATAATATATAATGGTCTTAAAAAGCAAACTCCTAAGTTCACTCTCACTCTCACTCTCACTCTCACAAAACTGAGTTTTTATTCATAGATGCATTGGTTTATACACTCCTCTTAGTCCGACTCTAGGTATAAAAGAAACGAATTAGTGAATTAGACACAAATCTTTTGTACAAAATAATAAGTAGTGGGTCAATCTGTAAAAATTTCGTCGTCAACGCAAAGTATCAAAATACTTATCCAAATAAGAAGTATGTCCAAAAGTAAATCAACTCTTCGAACTGCTACAAAAAAAGAGACTTCAATATGTTTAAATGATCTGTTTTCATATTCATGATTTTAATTACATGTTTAGTAACATTAATAATATGAATTATCAAAACTAAAGCCCAAATTTCGTAAAAATTAGATTGTATTTATCAACTCTTTATTAATAACGACGACTGTTAGAATGAAAATGATAATACCAGAATAATAAATGTTATTAAAGTGTTAAGTATCGCTAAAGTAATTACGAAAATATTGCTAAACATATATTTACTCTGATAACAACAAAAATTTTCTTTTGAAAATATCAATTAAAATAATTTTGTGAAATTCATTTGTTTCTAATATGCTTTTTGTTTTTTACTCTTATAGTCAATGTAGTTTATCTTTAAAATTGATTGAGAATTTCTTTATCAATTCTTTCTTCTCTTTTGTTTCTTCTATAATGAAGCCGAAAATATTGAAATATGATTTTAATTTTCTAGAAAGAAGAAAAAAAATAATAAAAAGTTTTCATATTCTCTGATTTTACTCTCAAGGTAAGCAAACCGAGTAAAACTGCTTTTTGTTTTTTTGGTCAAATTATGAAAAGAGTCCAATTATGTATTACGATAAATTTATGTCGAATTAGAATTGCGAAATTTATCCATACATGAGATTGATAGAAATTATATAAAAATCCTACTTAATACATATTTTTTTAAAAAAATTATCACTAATATTTATCCACATAACTTAACAATCAAATGGTCGAAGTAAATTTTGAAATGACTCAATTATCAAAGGTTCTCAATCTTGATATAAAGAGATTAAACTACTTAGGCCCAGTATGCTACCTAATAAGCAGTGATCTGGGCTTTAAGGTGGCCAACAAATTAATAAGGGTCCTTTACATAAATATACAAAGAATTCACTTGTAAAATTTGTAAATATTAAAAATATATATTTATTTATTTTTTTAAATTAATAAATTGTCAATTTAGGAGTGGTGGAATGCTAATGATAATGGCATGACAAACTTGAGAACAATATGTCACTTTGTACTACTATTAATAAAATAAAAAATTATGAAAAAAGAGGCATATGAAACTCTTTTTTGTTGGTAAAATTAGGATATTGACCAATTTATTAAAAATAATAATAACCACACTTCAGTCACTCACTCGCATAATTCTCACAAGTCACATTAACAAAAGCAAGAACAAAATAGCCACAGAAACCTAAAATGAAAAGAAAAAACGTTACAAAGATTGCACATCTATGTCTGGTAGAAAGCCCAAACAAAAGTTAAGTGATACTCGAGTCTAATCGTTTCAAAATTAGAGATACATTTTTATTTTTTTGAATTAATTTGCGAAATTCTAAAATTCAAAATTGATACAATTTCATTCAAGTTTTGAAAACAACAAATAAATTAGTAATACTTACTATTTTATAGTTAGGGTTCAATACTTATCTTTCTTTCCCCTTCCTTCCTTGAAATGTATGTGTTCTTAATAGTCTATGAAAATAAAAATAAAAATGACAATTAGGGTCATTGTTCAAACCAATACAGTTAGCTATAAATTTTGACAATACTCATTGATACACCAGTACACTAACACTAACTGTAACCACAACATTCGACACGATAAACACTCGATTATTTGACACATTACACAAAATATGATTAGGAAATGTGCTTCCATTCGCTTTCAATGAGTATTGTACGTTTTTTATACGACTAGGAAATAGTAAATCTTGATTAAGGTCTACGATCCACGAGTTATCATTTTCTTCCATATTTCTTCTAGCAATTGTTGCCTTAACATTCATCCCCTTCACATTATTCCTATCCACGATAACTTGTTCAATATTCTTAAATTCCCCATTTCTTTGGTCCAATTGTACAATGTCGATCCCCTTATTAGATCCTGAGAACATATTATCGACTATATTAACTCCATTTGCAACTCCACGTATAGATCTAAATAGAATAAACACGTCTCCAAGGAAAAAATTATTAGAGATGTGAAGTTGAACATGGTCTTCTGTGACAATACCAGTATAGTCCAAATAAGAATTTACAATCCGAGTTTGTGTTAAACCAGGTAGTTTTAAATAAATCCCTGTACCACCAAAGCCCGTGGCCTTATTATAGCAATGTACCCCAGAAAGTATATTAGCTTGACCTGATATAAGAATCCCGATAGCAGCTGAGAAAATCACTACATCTCTAACAGCGTTATCATTACCATTTAAGCTTATTGCAGTTCCCGAGAAACTTGTCTCTCCAGGATCACCACCAGCTGTGATGTGTTGACCTAAGAAGGAATTCCAAATGTAGGTCTCGTGCCCTCCTTGGACCAAGATGCCATAGGTAGTGAAATGTGCAATGTAACAGTTATCAATGGTGATTCTAAGTGAATGTACAACTTGAACTCCTCCTCCCCTAAAATTGGAGTCCATGAGGTCCCTAAGTGTGACAAATTCATAAGTATACTCGAGGTTTGTAGCAGATGAAGCTGATAAATCAATCAAGTAGCCATCTGCTGGAAAATCATCTGAAGCTTTTAATGTTCCTCCATGTATCTGTATAAAAAGAAAATCTAATATAAAAACTACTATATCAGATTACAAAATAATTTTACTTTAAAAACTGTGACAAAAATTACTAGGAAATGGAGAAATTTTAATTAAAGACAAAAATAGGCATAAATAAATCTTAAGGACCGGACTGGACATTGATCACAAAAATCTTGGCATTTAGGAGTTCCAAAAAGATGGAATTTAGCAAATATATATACCATGAGGCTACCTCTGCCGGCGACCGGCAACCGGCAACCGTAAGGGGCGGTTAATTTTGTAATTTCCACCATCGAGGTCGATCCTTACACCACCAAGATTAACAATTCCCTTCATCAAGAACCCATTACCGGGACCTTGTACTGCATCTGAAATTGCTCTAAGAATTGCCCCTGTGCTGTCAGTTTCTCCTGTTGGGTCTGCACCATAAGATGTCACGTGGTACACACGTGGGCTTGGTGTATCTGTTACCTAGCACATCAGCACAAACTCATAAACATCATTATAAGCTTATTGAATACTCCCTCATCTCCAACGTTTCTAAAACGTAGATTAGTTCTGTAAGAATAATTTTACGTTCAAATGCACTCGGGTAAGAATTTATTAGTACACTACTTAATTTGATATTAGAAAAATAATCGCGCTCTAAGGATATCATGTCTGCTTATAGTTTTAATATAAAAATGTATGTTCAATTTCAAAACGAACTTTATAGTAAAATGTATCTATAATTTTGAAACGCTTACATTTCAAGATTTTCATAGATTAAAGAAGCAGAAATGAAGGAAACAAAAAACTGAGTTTTAGTACGTACTTACTAGCGATGGTGATGGAGTGATATTGGGGATAGGTGTAAGAGCTATTGAATCACTTAGAGCAAAAGAGGCCTTAAAAGCTTCCATTTTTCGTAATTGCTGGCGGTAATGGCTGCCAGAAAACTCATCTTCCGGCGATAAATTATCCCGGTATGCATAAGCTATGATCATGCACAATAATAGTACAAGAACCCTTAGTGCCATTGTTGCTTCAATCTTTCTCTCTGTCTCTTTAGTTATATGATATGGGAGAGAGATTAGGACAATGTTAAGAGAAAAGCTTTACTTAGAATTTAAGAGAAATGGTGACACTCCGTTTATATGATGAGAGATGCAACGTAAAGTATGGGACATGGAAAAAGAGGGGCAGGACTAAGAGGCGAAAATAAATGGTTTGGTGCTATATCATACATATATACAATATGAATACCTAAAGATTAAGTTGTCTAAAGGAGCTGCTATTTTTTTTAAAATTTTTTTGTTAATAAATTGTTATTTAGAAAATGATATATATTGCGAATATTTATGTCAATTATTTGATTGTGAGCTACGTGGATAAATATTTGTGACGACTTTTTTGAAAAAAATATGTAACAGATAATCCTCTCTTATAATTCTTACAAATCTCACAATTATAATTCGATATCACTATTTATATTTATATACCTAGGTGGACTTGTTATTTTTCTTTCTTTCTAACACAAAAAAAGGGAGTTTAGAGCAACATCTTACTTGATGGGTCCTAACCATTTTGACAGTGTAATAGAAATTATTTCTAAGACAAGATTACATCTTCTCTCTCACACACACTTTCTATCTCTATTTTTTCTCTTATTTTTTTTCATACATGTTTTTCAAGTTTAACTTGTTCAAATATTTAATTTTTTTTAATTGCGCACACATTGTGTGCCACATAGTATATATATATATATATATATATATATATATATATATATATATATATATATATATATATCAAAATAAACCCTTTTCTCATATGTTATGAGAGTGTTTATATATGACCACAAATTTATGTTAATGCTAAATACGGACATGTATAAATACATGGGATAGAAAAGAATTTAAAGAGAATCAAATATTTAGCCAAAAAAATAATACACTCAAAAATTATTATTATATTTTTAGAGCTTAAGGTTCTGCGTTAAGATGATGACTTGTGGGAGTAAACTTAGCGTGAGGTTTAATTAAGTTCTTGTGATATATATTTCCAAAAAGTTGTTCGTTTTTGCTAGCTGTTGCCTGTTGGTAGTAGATCAAACGTTGTAATTTAGATCAAGGGTCCAATGTAGAGGGGACCCACCAAATGGGGAGCTCTAACTTGCTAGAAAGATCCATGGCAAAAGTCCTATAGACTAGGGGTGAGAATTCGGTTATTAACCGAATCGAACAAGGAATTCGGTTATAACCGAAATCCGAAAATGTCCTGTTTTAACTATCCGCATAAGTAACCGAAATTTCTAATAACCGAAAAACAGAATAACCGAATTTAAGCATTAAGCATAACTCATTTGCTACTTGAACCTCCTCCTATCACTTGCCAGTTGCTGCTGTTGCTGTTGACAAAATAACTATCAACAAGGGAACAAGAAAAACACCAAAATTGTATGTATTCAATTTCTTCAATGTGTATGTAATTTTAGAAGTGACACCCACCACCTAGTCATAACATTTTCTACCTATAGGACTGTATAGACGATAATTGCAGGGTCAAGGTAATTGACGGTAATTTTGATGATTTTTTACTTTTGACTTTATAATGATCACCCTAAATGAGAGAAGTTTAGGTCGGGTAACTACAATGCTTAGTGATTTCAGATGATATATTGTAATAGGACAAACAGGAGTACATGTGATACTGAAGGGCAAGCAATTGCTTTGTGGTTTGGTGGTACATGCATTTTGGGAAAAATGGCTGCTCAAGGACAAATATAACCTCTTTTAACCTCCTCTCGTGAGCAGTCTCCGCTCGTAAGCTTAGGACGGTTGAGTTGCTTAACGCACTCTTCCCGCCGGTCGAGTTATTTGCAATCCCAATTCTAACCATAATAGTAAGTAAAGAATGAAGGGAGGAAGACTGAGTCGATATCGAAAAAGGCTTGAAAGACTTATCTATGCATGCATGTCAAAATGTGTGTCATGTTGGTTTGACAAATTTTTTGTCTATTTGGCATGCATTTCCCATTCTCTTGGGATAGTTTAGGTTAGGCTTTTTAATGAAAGAAATAATCCAATAGGAAAAATGGAAAGACAAGTACAATGGAGTTAAACTTTTGTAGGTAGGTATTTGATTGTCGAAAAATTGACCATTTACTATCTCAAGAAAATTATTGGGTTATCCTGATCCATTACATTATCTTAGGATATGTGGACTTCAAACCCACCATACCATAAATGGTCATTAATTATTCTGATACCATCTATAACAACTCGGATGTCTGAATCAAGTCACTTTTTGATCATCTTGATCCACTATAAACTCAACTAAATCATGACTTCCATACCAGAGATAAATGAAGATAACATTAAGACTGAAAATTAAATCTTACTAGTAGTTAATTTTACATTGAACTGAGGGGGTAACGTACATAATCATCGATATTGTTTCCCTACCATAATGTGAGTACCTCACTTGTGACTTGTGGATGAGTTAATTAATAGCATCCAAAAACCAGACCAGCTTTTGGCACTTTCGCAGATCCAAAAGATTCATGTATATTAGGTAGGTACAATATTAGCCTTTTACTTTCTTCTTCATTCATTTTTCTTGTTTTTTTTTTAACTATCATAACTTTTCATTTCTAGTGTTTGGCTACTTCCCTTTTCAAATTATTCCCGTGTGTGAACATTAAATTGTTGTGGCTGAGAATGCTAAAATGTGAATCCTTGCTTGTGATTGATATGTCCAAACCATTATACTCCTACAGGTCAAGATGTGATCATCTCCATAATTTCCATCTCGAATCAAGAAAAGTTTAAAAGTTTGTGGGCTTGGCATGGTTGTGGTGATTACAAACTATTTAGCTTTGACCCAACTCCGAAATACTCCCTCCGTTCCAAATTAATTGTTCAGATTTGATTTTTTAAAGTCAAATTGACTATTTTTAAAATTAATAATTAAGCATATATAAATATATTTCTAAAATTATAAAAATTGGGGTTATACTTTCTTTTGGTTATAATTTCTTCACCTATATTTTAAAAAAAACTAGTAAAAAGATTAGTTTTTAAAATGATTAATTTGACTTTAAAAAGTCAAAACTGAGCAATTAATTTGGAACAGGGGAAGTATTATAATAAAGGTAATTGTTTCATTTAATCAATCAATTTCGTTAAGAGATAAATAGATATACGGGATAGCATAAAATAATTTATCTGCCCAACATATCACATTAACGCTCTGTTTCTGAATTTTAAAATGGACAGAAAAGAAAAGAAATTGACAGAAAAGTTAAGTTTTCTTTCCAATTCTTATGTTTCTTAGTTTTTTAATAAACGGAAAAGAAAAGAAATGGATAGAAAACTTAGCCACTTTTCCTGAAATTTTTAAAAACTCAGAAACAACACAAAGGAAAACTTTAAATTTTCTATCCTTTTCTTTTCTATTTTGCTACTCAAATTCGATCTCTAAACCTCCAACTTGAAACTTCAACCCAATGGCCACCTGAGCACCACGGGTTAACTGATATTTTTTAGCAAGAATTATAATTTATAACATCCAATCCATTTTCTCCCAAATTAAAACAAAACCCATTTAGTTAGATCTGTTGTCTCTGTCTCTATTAATTTTTCTCCTTGGCAAATTACAGCTCAGGTGACGAACGCTACCACCGAATCAATTGTGGCCATGGCTTCATCCTCAGAGCAAGAATTCGTAGCACAGTACCGGTCCAAGCTCAATCGATACCCTAGATCGCACAATTACTGGGACGCCAAGATCGCTTCAAGGATAGGCGAAAAGTTAGGGTTTCGGCTTAAAGAAATGGGGGTTTCCGATGTAGCTATCGATATTGGGGAAGAGGTCTCTCGGCCGGTTCATCACCGAAAAATGGTGATCCCCTTGTTTGAGGTAGATACATCTGATTTTTGTAAGATTTTATTTGAGGCGAAATGGTGATTTTTGTAAGATTTTATTTGAGGTAGATACATCTGAGCGCTTATAGTTATAATTTCCTGTAGAGTATTTTTCAATTCTAATAATATCGAATTATGATTTTGTTTCATTTGGTTGTATATGTATTGATTTCTAATAATATCGAATTCTGATGTTCTTAGTACTCTCTCAACATTTCCTTGATTAACCATTCGCGAAGGATCGAGTACATGTACATATATGTGTTTTTGTACGTGTAAATCTGATTTTGCTATTGATCCTTTTTACCTTCATGTTTTGAGCTTGTCAATTGGGGCATTGCTTGAATCTTACAATTCGCCTCTTGACATTCTGATTGTGACACATAGGGAGCAAGTGGAGCTGTGAGTTGTATCATGCTATTCATTTTTGGCGATAATAATAATAATAACAGGAGGATGATGGAAAATAGAGCATGGACTACTCAATTTGCAGAACTCTATTCGTATCTGAATTTGGAACTTCTAAGTTTGTGATAATGGGATTTTGATTTTTGAGAATTTGTTATTGTTATTGATTTAGGCTTTAGATTTATGGGTTCGACTTGATGTTGATGGTAGAATCCAACGAAGGGTTGTTTAATCGGAATTGAAGAGGAAGTTGAAGGGGGTGGATTTTGATGAAGGATATTTTCTTCTTTTAATTTAATTGATGTTTTATATTTTCAATTGAAGTTATGTATTTATTTATTATAAATATATGCTTTAGATGAAATTTACTTATTTTGCAAAAATATTAATTATTTTCTAAATTTTAATTTTAATTTTTCTAAAAATAATTTTTATTTTCAAACATTAGTTATTATTTGTTTGCAAATTATAAATAATAATAATAATAATAATAATAATAATAATAATAATAATAATAGACGTTATTAGAAATGCTGCAGCTTCGCATCCCTTATCTCCCCAAACAGAAGTTACAGTGACTTATTAAAATGGGATATCATTCATAGAAATATTGTTTTAAATTATGTGAATAAAAACTCAAATAATTTATATTTGAATAATAATCTGATGTCTTTGTAGGAGTCTTTGATGTCTTTAATAACGTCTTTTATTATTATTATTATTATTATTATTATTATTATTATTATTATTGTTGTTGTTGTTGTTGTTGTTGTTATTATTATTATTATTATTATCATCATTATTATTATCATCATTATTATTATCATTATTATTATTATTGTTATTATTATTGTTTTTGTTATTATTATTATTATTATTATTGTTGTTGTTGTTGTTGTTGTTGTTGTTGTTATTATTATTATTATTATTATTATTATTATTATTATTATTATTATTATTATTGGGAGAAATAATTTGTTCAATTATAAATATTAATTCTTGCAAAATTATAACAATTAGTCTTGTTTGCTCAGTTGGTCATTGGATTCAAGTTATAAGTTAGAAACATAATTTTTACGATATTTTAGACTTGAAAAATATTAGAATTACTAAAGTCCAAAACTATAAATCTAATGGATCAAATACTAATCTCACTAGTAGTCTTACTATCAGTACTTCAATTGTAAATAACTCATTTTTTCTCTCCATTTCTTTGTTTTTCTTTTCCATCTGTTAAATTAATTCAATCAATGGTCGAACTGTTATTGACTCAATAACGTTATTAATATATAAAAATATATATTATTAATAAATAATAAAATTTTAAAAAATCTCATTTTCTATGAACTAAAGTATAATAAATTTGAGTTACAATCAATACCTTATATATAAAAACATCACAATCGATCCTTAAAATTACATAATTAGATGAGTCAAGTCACTCAATTTAAAATCAGAGTTCACTCGCTCAATTGAAAAAAACTCACTCTAAATTGGAATCCAGACAAAACCGTTCCCCAATTCTCTCTCTTCATCTTCCTCTTCCCCTTCTTCACTACACTCACCCCTATTTCACTTCCATATACCTGTTCCCCTTCTCTGGCTCCTTTCAATTTCCCACCACCAAAAACGAGTTCATGAACTTGGTCGCCTCACCGACCCTTCTTCTTCCTCCTACACCTCCACCTCCCTCGCCGCCACCTCGACCCGCGGCGATGTCTCACCGGCAGCGAGACTGGCTTCCATAGTCCGACAGAAATAGAGAGAGGGAAAGTTTAGTGACCTTATGGGTATGGTTCAAGGCTTGGAAGTGGGTCAATTTCCTGGGATTTTATCACCCATAAGTAGACTCGCCAATAGAACTAACCTGGGTTATGAGGATGAATACCAAGGTATATTTAATTTTATTCTGTTTTATTTTGAATATGTTCTGTTTCTTTCTCTTTATTTTGTCTTAACAAGTTGAGATCTTCAATTTTAATAATGTTGAGAAATCAAATCGCTAAGGTTAATGATTATTATCAATCTCATATGTAATACAACTATTTCAATGTTTGTTGAATTGTTTCGAAGTTCGATTGAATTGGCAACACTACTCCCTGATTCAAATATTTTTTGGTTAATTTTGGTATACTCATGAATGGACCTTAAATCTCTTTGGGTTTCTAGAACAACGTGGAAACTGGAATTAAAATTTTGTGTGAACTTCAATTATGGCCTTCTTTTCTGGGTTGCTGGATTTGAATTGGACTGCATTTGGTTAGTTGTATATATATAATTATATATAAAAACATGTCCAAGATAACTTCAGATATCATCAAGAGTTTTTCTTCAAATCAGTTTCCTAAATATAAGTTGGGGCCAGATAATCAAATATTGGAGGAGGCGAAAGTTGATACAGATGGTCCATCCTTAAAGGAGGTGGTCGTGCAGGAAACTTCTCTGTTATCGAGGCGAAGATCAACGTCTTTCTTTTCGTGACCTCACCAATAAATTTGATAAGAATTTGATCGCTTCCAAGTCATTTCTCGATGAGGTTTTAAACTTTTTCATTAGTCTTTGATTATAATTTTATTTTTAAGTTTCTAACCTTAGTTAGCAATAATATATCTTGATTTTCATGCAAATACATATACAAAATTGTGTTTTTGTTATCCGGATCATACATTATAAAATTAAATCCTCTTTTATTTTCTTATTGGATTTTTTTTTTTTCTACTAGGATTTGATGAGAAAATGAGTTGATACAATTTTCCCCAAAATGCGAAGCTAAACTCGGAGACATGGCTTCATTAGAGGACATGTTCTTCTAAAAAAACTTAGGGATGCATTAGAATATCTAAGAGGACAACTGGCTGGTCAAAACAAAGAAGATATGGAAAAAGCCATTTCAATGGTTAGTATTTTGTAGGTTTTGGATGTAGTGAGTAGTTCATGTTAATTTGTTTTTCCTATCATCGAGACACCTTTTTATAGCACATGATTTTTAAACAACTTTATTTGATCAACAGTATCCACAAAATTGATATTTAGATAATTTTTTCAACAATGCAATACATAGCACAAGATAATTTATGTCTATGAAAATGCTGACTTTTACCCTGCAGCCTCGGACTTCTTGCCGTATGATTCTTTGTTTTACCCCCCTCCCATATTTTCATGTGTATTTTATCGATTACGGGAATCGTTGGGAAGGAAAGTGTTGTTGCGGCAGAGAGAAACTAGAAAATAGAGAAGAAAAAGGTGAAGATGTTGAACTCGGTGACGATGATAATACTAAAGAAGACATTTTCTAGGGTTTTAACTGTGTTTTTCTCTTCATCTCTTTATCGGTCTTCATCTGAATCGATTCCTTTTTCTCCTCCTCTTTTGTAAATCCCCCCAATTCAATTTTTTTTCGTCTTCCTAAGAGAACCGTTCCTTGATTAGTATAGTTCTCTATAAATTTTCATCTTTTCATCTCCTGCTCCTCTATACGGATAAATCAGATTAACATAATTTTTTAGTTATTCACTTCCAAAACAACAGACCTTGATAGCGGTATTGGTTATTTGAAGAAGATGTTAATGTCGTACCTTCAACATCGCTTCTGATAACATTAGTTGTAGCAACAACAACACCATCAACCTCTGCATGAGCAACATGGATCATGTCGACGGCGGGAATCGATCAATCTCCGTAGTTGTTATGCTTCAATCGGCAAGGTACCTTGGTTTTATTTTCTCTCTATATTTCTGTATTTGGATTTTAATTTACTAGGTTTATGTAAATGATTTAGTTGGTATGTGAAATGTGTTATATAGTTAAATGATTTAGTCGGTACCTTTACAGAGTTAATAAGATCTTATGGATTATTTTTGGGTTTTTATGAGGGTGAAAAGTTAAAGTTGGTATCTTTTCTCAACGGGAACAAAGGGGAATAATGGATAATGAAAATCAATTTTCAAAGAGATCAATGGAGCATAATAGCGAATTTGAATAAATGAATAGGCAAGCAAAAGGGGCCTTTCACTGAGGTAAAACAATTGAATTTTAGACTTCACATAAGGAGGAAGAAGGAGAAACTTGATAAACAAAAATTCTAAAAAGTATCCTAAGTCAGAGAAGAAATTTCTATTAGCTTTGGAGAAATATGAACGGTGTGTTAGAAATTGTTCAGACCTGATTTCCGGCGTAGTGTTGCTATGTGGGACCCTATATCCGTTAAGGGTCGTCGGGGATATTCGGTGCAATTGCAAAAGTGCAAGTCTTTCGGTCGAAGAGAAGGGAGGTAGATAATGATCGGGAAGGGATGGAAATTGTGAGAAATTTGAAGGAAGGGAATCAATTGCCCAAATGGGGAGTTTATAAACTTTTGGATTCTATTAAATCTGCGGCTTTAAGTGTTTCTACTTTAAGTTCGGATGATAAATTTATGGAGAATTTGGAGGAAAGTTTATCATCATCAGTAAGTGTTTTTTGTTTTGAGAAAAGGGTTGGAAAAATTGAAGCTTTTGAGACTTATTATGTTGTATAATTGTTATTTACATTATGAAAAATAAAAAATATATATTTAAATAAAAAAAATCCTTCAATTCAGTTAAGTTTGTTGGTTTAATGTTGTATTGTTCATAGTTTTTATGAAGTGATTTTTTGATCGATTTCTCTCACTAGGAAATTGGCAGATTGCTCTTCATATTGGGAGATATATTGTGACCATGATGAGCACTGGTGTAATATTGTTAACTGGATTTCAGTTGTCAAGTTAGCTAATAATCAGTTTATTGTAAGGGCGTGTATTTAATTATGTATTATTTGCTTATTTACTATTAGCATGGATTATTATGTATTTAATTATGTTAACTCGATGCAGGGCATATCTATCGATAGTGGACAATTGTTAAATCTTAGTTCAAGTTGTTTAGTTTGAGGTATTTTAACTTTTGATCTTCTATTGTAAGTTAACTGATGTTCTCACGTATTATTTGTTTGTGTGTGCGAGAAAATACACACACAAATCGAAAGAGATTGTTCCATCTTCCGGACAACCTTTGCGATGTAGTAAAATTTTATTTTTCGGTGCATCCTTTTGTCTTTCCAATAATGCTTTTGTTTTTAAAGCAAGTGTCCATTGGTATCACCTTAAATGACCATTCTTTGTCTTGATCTTAACCCCTCATTTCTTTGGTGAATGCTTCATTTGTACATTTCTCGGGATGTTACTCATGCATGATTGACATCTCTCAGATTCATTGTTTAATATGTTGTTTAGCATAAATAAAATGTTTCTTGATTTTTTCTTTTTGTAGATTAAAGATGGGTTTGCCGTACATTGTGGTGACTGTTACATTGGGTGTTGTATGCTTTATTGTTTTAAGAGAATTTTGGTGTGAAATCGTACTGGGTATAATGGTAGTTTATTCTCTGTACACCTGCAGAATTTTAAGCAATTGTGGAGGTGTGACAGTTAATTTACTAGCAAGCTTGAGGGGATGTTCAATGTATGAATCTCTCTTCAATTGTTTTCTCTAATATTGATTGAACTCATTATTTAATATGAAATTGAAATTGTACATGAATTGTGTGCTTTTGGTCATTTTTGATATGAATGTTCGATAAATTATTAAATTCATTATTCAATATATTTACAAATGCAAGTGATTTGTCATGTAAAAATGTATTAAAAAGTTTATATGAAAATAACTTATTATAAAAAATAAAATATTTTTTCATCGCAATTTTAACACATTATACAATCTGATCCGCTATTCAAACTAGCCCGTGCATTGCACGAGCTATCACCTAGTATTACTAAAACTAATTAATTTTAACATTAAAAAGTTTTTAATATAAAAAATAATTAAAACTAATTTATTGGGTCATCTTAAATGATTTTACCGAATTTTGATAAAAAAACCGATTAATTAATTCAAATTGGATAGTGTCACCGATTCTAATTTTTACGGGATGAACCCACGATCCGGTTCAAATTTTAAAACCATTATTTTAATAGTTAAAGAATCTTAAGATATATATGTGCTAAGGGTGGGTAAGAATAAGATGCGCATATTAGTATGGCCACCACATGCATGCAATATGTATTAATAATACGTGAGCAAGCACCTCAGTCACATCAGAGACATGCAGTCCGTCCAATCACAATTCTATATCTATTATTTTATCATTAATCTTTTGGACATTTATTTTAATCTATATATATATAAAATTAAACCTCTCGTCTAAGTATTATTAATTAATAGGAAATAATAACAGAGAGGCGATCGATGAGATTCACCCACTAAAACGAATATATGTCATGAGAATAAAATTTTGAAGTTGGGTCACACATTTTATCTCCTTATTGTTTTATTAAGTTTTGTTATATTACCATAATTTTATTCTCTTTCATTTAAATTTTTTATATATTTTTTTAATTTTATTTTTTAAATTTGATAAATTCCCATTATTATGTTTCCCTAAAACGAATTTATTAAAAATGATATTACATTATTGAATTTCCTTATTGTGACTAATGAGAGAAACACATATTCAAAGAATCATGGGTATGAATCATAGAGTGCAGTCCACCGTCATCCAGCTCGTGGGGCCAGCTGAAATACTCCCGGGCTACATACACCCACCCAACTCGTGAGTGGACTACAAAAGGATTCACCAAAGGGGCACGCACTCACTCACTTATAGAGCCAGAGAGAGAGAGAGAGGGAGAGGGAGAGGGAGTTGCGTGGCCTTGTTCTCTTTTGCCTTGTTAGGCGCCATTGTTTTCTTCAAGCTTGGGAGCTTAGTAGCCATGGCGCCTCTCCATCCATTATTTTCAGCTCATAACAGGATCATCAAATTTGTTGTATCACTCTTATCTTTCTCTCTGGCTCTTTCTCTACCACAATCATCCATTATTTCCACAAATACCCACTTTGGTAATTTTTCCGTATCTCTGTTTTATCTAATTATCATTGGGTTTGATAATTTTTCATATATCTGTTTTTTTCTTGTTTAGTGGACTAGATACCCTTCTGGCCTTTTAGTTAAATTTTGCAATCCATTTCTAATTATTGGGTTTGATTAAATCTTGTTTAGTGGATTACATATATACTCTTTTACTTGGATTTTGCAAGTGTGTGTATCAATTTATGTTTGTATTCTTTTTAATGATGTTCATGAATTAAATGGGTCTCTAATTTCTTTTTGTTGCTATTAATATACTTCAGTATTTTCATGATAATGATAGTTGAATATATTGTTCTTGTTTGATATGATTTTTTTTTATTCATGTTGCTTATCTTATCTTATTGATATAAGCGCCAAACATAGTATAGATTATTATAGAGTTTGCAAAAGCTCTAAATAATGGTTTACCTGAAATGATACTGTTTATTGCTGTTTCCCATGCTGATATATTATATGCATTCCAAAGAGATGATTTTTTAGTTTTAATTTTTTTTAAGCTTCTGTTAGGTTTTGTTAAAGTTTTAGTTTTACTGTGTATTTAATTCCCGTGAATGAGAATGACAATTCTAGGAATATTGGTACTTATTATGCAAATTAGCCATAGAAAATTTGTTTTTGCAATAAAATTGTAAATAAGCCATAGAAATTTTGTTTTTACAATAATATGGTTATTCCTTCTTTTTTCTTCCTTTTGTTTTGCTTCATTTTTTGTGATGAAATCATGCTAATCTTTAATCCCCAAAAAAGGCATAGTGATCAACTCAAGGTGACGCGAAATGCGATGACGTGATTATTTTTAGTAATGGCTTTGTAATATTGTTCACACTGTTTTGTATTGATGATGTAACAAATTACACTATCATTCAAGTGCTAATTGATTTTATCCACAGACTTGCATTATGGTGAGATGTAACATTGAGAAGTTCTTTGATTTGGCTAGGTGTTTCTGAGGATCGAAAGATTGGTTTGTTCCCAGGAATTTTAAGAGATGAGGCAGTGGAAAGACTTTATGAGCTTGGAAAGGTATTTAATAAAACTTTATTCTTCACATTTATACCCTTTGACTTCAGGTGTTGTTTGAACAAATTTAATAGTAAAGAAGTTGTAAAAACTGAAGCTTGATTTGTATATAGTTCTAAATTTTGAGGATACCCTTAGAATGGCTACTGCTTTTCCTGATTAGATTATTACGCGAGTGCCATTTGAGAGGCTTAGCAGTGTTCTATTTGTCTTAAAGAGATTGTAAGAGTGAGTAAATTTATGCTTTAGTACTAGTTGATGCAAAAAGTTGAATTACAGTTCAGCCATCTTATCGGTGTGCTTATGAATTGAAAATATTAAGGTAAAGATAACAATATGTTCAAATTGGAGACACTGATTTTTATACGATTATATATAAAAAAAATTACAAGTACTGACAATGATAACCAGTTATACTTAGTCCAAAGAATAATACTTCCATTACAAATATAAGGTCATTTGGCTTTGTATAAAACAAGGTTGATCTTATATTTTGGAATGGAGGTAAATAGTTATTCCCAGTGGTACACTTTGTGAGTATAACATTACTCTAAGGTGCAAATATTTGGCTAGAACCAGTAATTAATCCTAGCTGGTGATCTTTGTTATGTTTAAATTAAGAAACAAAAAGTGGTTATATGGCCATTGGCACAAAGTTCGTGCCATGGTTACCAGGAACGCTAATCGACTGATTCAGAACAATAATATCCTCTATGCAGAACGCAGGGCTGGTAACCCTGTGACTTCGTGCTGTTTTACCTTTCAGCTATTTTATGAATTTCTTCTTTCTGAGCCAATGCTTACCTTCCTACCTGCTCCATGAATTCTGATCAGGAGAAGAAATTTTACGTGTTAATGTTGGGCTATTCGTTCTGTCCAGCGGTATATCATAATTTTTGTTTAAGCCAATCTGAAAATAGTATCACGCCTGATTTCTCAGACCAGGAACACAAGTGTTATCCATTATTCTAATGGACTATGTTTATCAGAGATCACTTTCCATTAAACTTTTTAGTTTTTATCAAAATTTCATTTTACATAACCTATTCAATGGACTCCTTTCATTTGTGAATCAAATATTCTCTCTTGTATGACAGGTAAGTGACGCACAGGGTTATCTTGAGAGGACTTTCTTGAGCCCAGCTTCTGTCAGAGCGGGGAATCTTATTCGTAAATGGATGGAGGATGCTGGTTTGATAACGTGAGCTATCCACTTATGCTAATCTTACATACAGTTCAGAAACTCAATTGGGACTCATGTCAATTCCAGGTGGGTGGACTCTATGGGCAATGTGCATGGTCAAAGTGAAGGGGTGAACTCAAGCGGCAAGGCCCTGTTAATTGGCTCCCATTTGGTGAAGCATTTAATTTATCAAATTTTATCATAGACTTTTTTTCCTGCAACGTGCTTTACTTAAAGTACTACACTGTACACATAGAATTTAATAGTTGATTGCTTTGGTTTTCCAACAGGATACTGTCATTGATGCTGGAATATTTGATGGTTCACTTGGTATAGTTTCTGCATTGTCTGCACTCAAGGTTTTGCATCTCACTGGGAGATTAGGAAAACTAAGACGACCAGTTGAGGTCAGTTAACTGTTTTTACTAAATTTGAATGGGGTATTTGCTTGAACGAGAGTTGGTTCTCATTATATTCGATAAATATTCACTTTATGTAAGACTGCTGTATTGAGGAACCCAGGGAATGTAATCATATCTGCGAAAGGAATAAAACCTGGGATGGAGTTGACACAAAGTAATTAATAATTAAACAGAATGAACTCCACAGAACTAATTCAATCAACAATCCTTTCCTGTAATGCACTAATCGCCTCAATGCCAAAATCATTGGCATCAAACTACTTTAATTATTTAAATTGTGTTTTTATTGTTGTTGTTATAATAAGTGTTATTATCTGTTATTTGTTGTTGGACTTATTCCCTTGGATACACCTTCAATAATTTTGAATTCATGGTGGTGTTGTCTACATTATGAGTCAAATTCTTATATCATTTAGTCTAACTCTTGTGAACCTTGCAGGTGATTGCTTTTAGTGATGAGGAAGGAGTTAGGTTTCAGTCTACCTTTCTAGGAAGTGCAGCTATTGCTGGTATATTACCAGTTTCGACATTACACATACGTGATAAGAGGTTTGATGAGTCATTTACATCTAATATCACTTAGAGGCACTGTTAATTATCACAACATTTATATGACAACATTGTTCAGTGATGTGACAGTTCAAGGTGCTTTAAAGGACAACTTTATAGAAACCACTGGGGAAACCTTTTTGCAGCTCAAGTATGATCCTGAATCTGTTTTTGCTTACATCGAGGTATCCAATTCACAGTCCTTTTAAAGTGAAGTACTGAACCAAGAATTTTGGCAGGAAAATTTCTGGCTTTTAACATTCTTATCATGCTGCTTTTTATTGGGTTCATGCTACAGATTCACATTGAACAAGGACCTGTACTAGAATCAGTTGGTCTTCCTCTTGGTGTTGTTAAGGGCATTGCTGGACAGACACGACTAAAGGTATGTCGGAGGTCTGAGACACTAGAGTATAGATCTATAGTGTGATTTGCCATTTGCTTAAATTTCTACTCATCTAGTGTCTTGTAGACATAGTTTATATCTTGATTATAGCAATTTTTTACACGACTAAAGGTACTTGAATCACTTTGCAGGTAACTGTGAGAGGTTCCCAAGGACATGCTGGTACGGTCCCCATGTCTATGCGCCAGGATCCTATGCCTGCTGCTGCTGAAATGATTGTATTGTTGGAGAGTCTTTGTAAAAATCCTGAATTTTTTTTATCTTATGACGGTCAGTGCAATGCTTCTATGTTGGAATCTCTTGGAGGTTCTCTTGTTTGTACTGTTGGAGAGATATCAAGCTGGCCAAGCGCAAGTAATGTCATTCCAGGACAGGCAAGTTATTATACGTCTTTACACTTTCCAACTATAATGGCTATGTTAGGCGTGTTCATATGCTTAGAATAACCCCTTAATTGCTACTGCTAGTTATGGAAATGGACAAACATTTAGTTTATTATATACGTTAAGAAGATAGAAGAAAAATGGAAAATAAACCATAATTAACTAGATTATTATTGCCAAAGAGTGTGGTGGTCTGTTGGCCAACCAGTTTCATCCTTCGGAGTGGAACTCCTCTTTTTCTATTTCAAAACTAGTAAGAAGAGCCTGTTGTCTTAGAAGTTATATAAATTATAATATATACTTATATATTATATTCCACATTTCACTTAATCATCTTCAGCATAAAAAATGAATCATCCCCTTGCAGGTGACATTTACAGTAGATATACGTGCAATGTATGACATGGGAAGAGCAGCTATCATTTATGAATTGTCAAATCGGATGCATCAAATCTGTGATCGTCGTTCTGTTTCTTGTATTGTAGAACGTAAGGTGTGAGATCTCCTATCTCATTTTCCGTTTACTTTCTGCTACAAAATTAAGTTTATGCTCATCGTAGTTTTGAAATTTTCAGCATGATGCCAATGCGGTGATTTGTGATTCTGGATTAAGTTCACAGCTGAAATCTGCAGCGTACGCTGCTTTAAAGAGAATGACAGGAGAAGATATAGGTGATGTGCCTGTTCTGATGAGTGGAGCTGGACACGATGCAATGGCCATGTCTCATCTAACCAAGGTTTGTTATTCACTATAGACCCCTATTAGCTGCTTTTCCATTACACTACGTAAACAACAGAATATAACTTGTTATAATGTTTGGTTTATCAATCTGACTCTGACATGTTATAGACAAGTCACATTTTTATGCTTGTACAAGAACGATTCGTAACATTTCGAAATAAGTTGTCCCAAAATGGCTTCATTTTTTTTCATGCAAGTTCTCTCTCTTTATGACGAAGATATACTGGAATTTTGCCAGGTTGGTATGCTGTTTGTCCGTTGTCGTGGAGGGATTAGTCACTCTCCTGAAGAACATGTATTAGATGATGATGTTTGGGCAGCTGGTTTGGCAATCTTGTCATATTTAGAAACTCACCTGTAATTGATCCATTTGAGCACCATATGTAAATAGAATTATAATGCATCAGTATTCATTCAAATCGAATGGTTGCTCATTGTTCCTGATTTGTTCCACGGAATAAACGCTACTCCTTTTAGACATCAGGATCCTGACTGTATTGATATTGATACCTTGCAAAATTTGAAAATAGAGAAACTTATATTCCAAAACTCTGTCCTTTCCCCAGTGTAAAGGTAGCAGCTTTTTGTCTTCCTATCTGGTTGAGAAAGTACCAATTTTGATTAATGGAGTTTTTCAATTTCAGACCTCCCAGAACCCATAATTTGGAAAATTTTATATAGGCTACCCATACGGGTAATCTTTGCCGTCAAATGCGTTTGCAAAGCTGGCTCAATATAATCTTGAATCCCCATTTCAAAAATTTATTAATTACAGAATCATGCCATTGTCTGCTAATTTGCTTGGATAATTTCAAAGTATTTGACATCGAAAAAGCAGTTATTGACCATAAAACTGTTGAATCTGGTAGGTTCAATTCCCTGGAGTATGAAAAACATCCTAAACTAAGCAAAATTCCCACTGATGTCAAATCCAGTCATAAATTAATACGATAAATGACATTTTTCATGTGGAAATATCAATTTATGTTGTGAAAATATCAATTTCCAAGATATATAATAAAGGACAGATCTAGTTACCATGAAATTAACTTCATTGTAAGTTGATCATGTTATATCATGCAGAGAGAGATTACCTCATGCCTGCATATCGATCAAAATGAACTTTATTCTAACCACTTCCAGGCGGACTAGAATTTAATCAGCAAAATTACAATATTTCAATAAGCTAATATAACCTTGAAAGGTAAAACATTAATTTCAAATGACATAAATTCGTAATGCTACACCAAAAGGGACTAAATATGCGTCATACAAACACGTATAGCTATGGATACATCATAACTGAACTAAGTTAGTACAACAATTCTTGCCCCTAATATTTGCTACACCATTAATTTAGAAGTGAAAATGGGGAGCAAGTAAAATTACCATTCCAACAATATTCTCTTTGGTAGAGTTAAAATACTATTCCAGCAATAGTTCCACTCCACTTTAATCGACTGCACAATGAAAGGCTAGGACAACTGTTGCAGTTGATGGACAACATGTGACATTCTAGGGCGCATAGATGGCACATGTTGTGTGCAAGAATATACAAGGTCCACAACCTTTTGAACTACTCCAGCTTCGGGAATATGAGAAGAAGAAGAAGATACGAGAGGATCCAAAAGCTCCAGGTAGCGGTGAGACTGTACAAGAGGTGTAGCCCATTCAAATATACTCTGCCACCCCACCGAATCAACAGCTTGTGCTGGCCTGCGTCCACTAACGATTTCAAGCAACAGCACTCCAAAGCTGTAAACATCACTCTTTGTTGTTAGCTCATTTCTGTACACATATTCTGGAGCAAGGTAACCGTGAGTACCACCAGCCATCACCGTCCTCTCATGCATCACTTCCCATGGAACAAACTTTGACAGACCAACCCCCATTAAATGTGCGCCAAAATCTTCATCAAGAAGTACGTTACTCGCACGGATATCCCGATGCACAACTTGGGGCTTCACCTTGTCATGGAGAAATCTGTTACCATTAATGAAATGAATGAGATAATAGGATATATTTTTAAACAAAAAGAAGTTTATATCACACCAACATGAAATGAAGACAGATCACTCCACTAAACAAGCAAACATATATTTAACAAAATATATAGTACAACTTCCTCAACAATGAAAATGAATCAGCTTTAAATTTAAGCTTGATCGATCTGCGGGTGAAGCATTTGGTTGCTGAACCCCCTCCCAAAAAAGGAAAAAAAAAAAGAAAAAGAAAAAACAACGCCTCCACCCTCACCAAGCTCTTTGGCATTGTTCATCTAAACAGATGTTTCCTATATTCCAAAATAATAATAAATAAAGCATAAGCACAATACTTTGTCTCAATTCTTTCTTGTTTTTTATGAACTTTTACTTGATGTTTAACCAGTAAAAGCGTTCCATCTAATCTTGTCCACTAGGATTTGCAACCAACTTAATATCTATTTGATATATACACACTTTTGTAAATCGGAAACATGAAGGCCAAGTACTGGACTGGTATCGCACAACAAAGCATAAAGGCATTGCCTAGTGATTATGGGCCAACAAAAAGAAAAGAATGTTATTGCATATCAAGACAAACACTACTTATACTAGAATGGTAAAATAAGCAATCCATGTAGCTCAAGAGCCTTGGGTCAATTAAATAGATCAATCTGCAAATGAATCACATGGGTTTAGATGCATGGCATGTTTTCTCATTGGATGCCAGTATAAAAGAAGACAGGTCATGAAGAATTCTTTCTTTTATTGGTAAATAGGTTGATGAATCTACTTACGCAATCCCTTGAGCAAGAGTTATGGCAACTTTCATTCTCATGGCCCAATCCAAGCTCCTACCTCCCCTAGGAATATGGTGTAGCCATCTATCCAGAGGCCCATGTACAATGAACTCATACACGATGTAGCGATCACCATGATCATAGCAGCATCCTTTCAAAGCCACCAAATTTGGATGACGAAGTCTTGCAACCCTGCCAATTTCAGAATAGAATTCCTTCTTCCTTTGGAAACTTGACCTCTTCAACCTTTTAACGGCCACCCTTGATCCATCAGGTAGAAGCCCACTATATGTGCCTCCTGTTTTGGCATCCCCAAGAAGACGGTTTCCTTCACTGAAATTCTTTGTAATTGACCTTAGTTCCTCTCGTGTGAAAACTTTCCATGATGGGGGAACCAATGCTGATGCTGCTGGATTGGACTGTCTACGAGATTTTCTACGCCTTTTATTCCGCCTATATACAAGGAGCCAAATCACGACTCCTAAAGTTGTGCAGAGTATCAACCCACTCACAACAGCAAGGCTGATGAGATATTCTCTGTGGCAGTGCATATGTGAACATTTGTTCTCTGAATGATAAAGGGAAAACTACTATTACTTCTTCCATAAACATTTAAGAGAATCAAAGAGTGAATATCATCAGAACCAAGTACACTTGCAAATATATAGGAAAGAAAGAAATTGACGTTGGGCGGAGAAAGGACAAAAACATAGATCAATATGAACAAAAACTGATCACCAAGTAAAAGGTAATTGCATACCTATATAAGTCATGCATATATAAGCATGTGACATATTGCATTTCTCAGCCATTAGAGAAGTAGTTCCATTAGTCACCAAAGTTAATGAACATAAAGAGAATTTGTCATCATTCTGGCATGACATATTGTTACAACTAGACCTGAAACGCGTCTGAGGAATAATAGTTTCATTCCAGTAAGAAGTATTGTCAGACCATCTCCAACCCACATCAGTTATACTGTTGGTGCCTCTACCTCCAATCCAGCATCCACTTGTAACTTCACCACATAACTTTTGAACAAAGGTTAGTTCTTGAAATGATGTCAATGCTGCCAAGTGACCATGATAACCTTGGCATTGGCTCTCTGACTCGGCCCAAGACCGAGAGTTTGGTATATATCCAAAACACTTTCTCTTACTTGGGCTCATAGCCCAACCAGAAGGGCATGGTCCTGTGCAGAAAGTAGATGCTTCAGTGTAACTTATAAAACTTAAAATATCATATACAAGGGAAAATTACTTATCTATGTAATGAATCAAAATCTATGAAAAAGAAAAACACTATTTTTAATGATGAAAAAAGGAAAGTTAGTAAATATACGCAAGGGATTAAACTCATCAATGCTATCCATAACTATACATTCAATTTTGCTACTATACCCGGGCAAATGAGGATATGTTAATGCTAGTTAATAAACACATAGTCGACATTCTGAGTAATCTCTGATGTATGCACTCAATTAAGTATCAATTGGCTACACTCAATAATCATGAATAAGAAACACCTTCACACTCTTTATGAAAAAAATAGTAATAATAAAAACAGCCATCTTTCTATGGTTGCAGTAAAAACTAATGCAGCATTCCAAGTATTTGCCAAATGAATTTAGAAACAGTTTATTTCCCCATAGAGAAATTTAAATCAAACCTTGGTTTCTCGATTCAACTATGAATCGTCAAGAATAACATAAGAGATTTAGGCAAAATTCTTGCTATGGTCAAGGGTTTTGATGCAGCAGATGGTTTTTAGTTTGTACTAATCGACATTTATGAAAGAATTGGTGAAAGAGACACAGAATGGTGTATTGGTGAAATAACAATACCACCAAGGCACCAACTTTTTTGAAACCTGTGTAATAGCTCATAAACAAGACAAACATTGCAAACGAAAGCTTCATTTTCCCCTTCTTTTTTGTCTTTTATTTTTCTGCGACCCAAATCAAGTAAAGAACAAAAATCCCATTTCAGACAGGACAAAATATAAAAAATTAAGTATCATTTTAGTACAATACAAAGATAAACACATTCATCCAAAAACTGTAACCATTTAAAACCAACGAGAAGTGCGGAGTAAAAATTGAAGCAAGGCAACATAAGAAATGGCACTGAATATTCACCTTCACTACGTGTTTCATTATCAGAAGCAGCAACCAAATGCACATTTAGTGAATCACTGAATACCTACGGAACACGTAAAAACTATTTGAGTAAATCAAATATTAACAAAATTATTCACAAATTCTTGGTTCTGAACTCTCACCCTGCTCGAGTCCACCAGCTGAAGCACAAAGCAACCAACCAGAACGGAAAGAAATTGAGAGTGAATGAGCTTCCCTTCCATAGTATGTAACAATTTCACAAACCCTAAACACCCAAATTACACAATCATTATCAAAATTAAACCCAGAAAAATATATTTATATGGGTAGAGAGAGTATCTAAGCAAGAAATGGTTGAGACCAGCTATTCATAGTGTCTGAGAGGTTGCAGAAATTGGTGGTGAATATTAAATCCAAAAGGGGAAAACGGGTTTTACAATTTCTTCAAAGTGGAATGAGTATTTATTGGTAGTAGTTTTGGAGTTTTTTCATGACAGTGTGTGACCCAGTAACAGAGAGAGTAGTTATTTCTCCATTTTCTCTCCCTTCTCCTCTTCATATTTGTTTTTTATTTATTTTTTTGTGTGACTTATTTTTTCATTCCTTTTTATTGGGCTGTTTTTTGTTTTTATTTAATGAGCTTTAAAAAACCCTTAAATAAAATACAATAGATAATTATTTTTTTATAAATGAATCACTTTTTTACGAAGGGAAAAGAGAATTATTGGGTAGCAACTCCTGAGTCTGATTTATAGCCAAGTTTACCATATGGCAAACTTTTTATTCTCTTTTTTTATTATTATTATAAAAATTGAAAATTTCATTGGGTAAAAGTTTTTGTCTAGTTTCGTTTGTATATTAGTGAGTATTTATTTATTTTTATTGTAGAGATTCTCTCACTCAAAGTTTGAAGTATTTTTAGGAGTTTTAAATTCACGACAAATATCAAATATTAAAAACTAGTAATTATCCGTGTATAAAGACACGACGTAACGAAAAAATAGATTAAAATTAAAAAAAATACTATATTATCTAAATACTCTTTTCAACTTAAAATAACTTACAATCAAACATAACAATTATCATAATTTATCACACTACCATAATAATTAATTTTCCTTTAAAAATAGATATTAAAAAAAATATAAACTTGTCCACAAAACATACAATCATCAATAACAATTATTATAATTCACCACGACAATAATTATTATTATTATTATTATTATTATTATTATTATTATTATTATTATTATTATTGTTGTTATTATTATTATTATTATTGTTATTATTATTATTATTATTATTATTATTATTAGTAGTAGTAGTAGTAGTAGTAGTAGTAGTAGTAGTAGTATTAGGAGTATTATAATTATAATAATAATTATTATAATAATATTTATTATATTATAATTATTATTATTTTGAATTAAAATTAGAATGAATTTAAACCGTATTTGTGTTTTCCCTGAATTCAATTAAAATGAATCAATCTTATTATATAAATTATTATTATTATTATTATTATTATTATTATTATTATTATTATTATTATTATTATTATTATTATTATAACTATTATTATTATTATTACTATTACTATTACTATTATTATAATTATTATAAAAATAATAATAATAATTATTTATTATTATTAGTAATAGTAGTACTATTATAATTAATATTAATATAATTATATTTATAATTATTATTATTAGTAGTAGTAGTAGTAATATTATAATTATTATTAGTATTATTATTATTATTATTTGTTTGTGTGAAGAAGAGAGGAGAGCAAAAGATTTTGTGTGTGAACATGAAAGATGGTAGGGTGTAGGGGTGAACTTGATTTGGACGGGAAGAAATATGAGCATTTAGATTAAGTTTGAATAATTAAGTTAGAATGAATCTGAACCGTCTTTGTACTTTGTCAAATGAAAGATTCAAAATAGGTTCTATGACGCCCCCAAAATAGGTATACACCACCCATTCTGAGTTGTCAAATACATGGTACAGAAATAACTTCAACTTTATTAATACAATATAAAAACTGTGAGTTTAAATATAAATATTGTCATTTAGACAATATCCACACGCAAACAAATCCTCATTATAATTATTGATACATTATTTTACAAAAATGGTGAGGACTACTAAACAACTCTCTAGAACCATCATTCCATACCCCGACTCGTACTCGCTACATTCTCGTCTCCTGAGAAGAAAAATGGAATAAAAAGGAAAAGGGTGAGCTCAACTAGCCCAGTAAAGAATATTATGACTAAGACAATATACAACAAATTATCGTTAGTCTTCAACAGGGGAAAATCTGAGAGAATACATTAAATAACAAGTTTTAGATCAATATTCGCAGCGGAAAATAATAATTCATAGAAGAGTTACGTAGAGAATAAAATCTACTATTATCTATGAATTTAACAAATCCATCAATGATATTTTTTTATCCATGTAACATCAATCAATGCACATCTTGAATCATATATTTATCCTTGCACTACTGTGCCGAGGATATTCATCGATTAATCATGTTCATCTCAACACATGTTCATCTTTTACTACTACGGGCCAAAGATATTCATCATAAAATCGTTAATCTTTGCACTACAGGCCAAAGATATTCAGTTATATCATCATTTAGGATTGAGGATGATGAAAAATATTTTAAAGAAAACGAATCCAGTGAAACAAAAGAATAAATATTAAGGATTCGTATTTCGATTTATTCATGTCCAAGAATACCTCAATAATAATTTTAATGGAGTAAAAATTTTAGTTTTTGTTAGTTACATTTGTATTAAAGTTTGGCTACCAACTGCACTATGAAAAAAAAAATCTATAATAATTTTTTTATAATTAATTGGTAACCCAATAAAACTAAATTGGTTACCTTTGTATTAAGGTTTGGCTACCAACTCCATTATAAAAAAAAAATCTACAATAGATTTTTTTTAATTAATTGGTAACCCAATAAAACTGAATTGGTTACATTTGTATAAAGTGTTAGCTACCAACTGCACTATTAAAAAAAAATTATAAAAGATTTTTTTTAAAATAAATTAGAAACCTAATTAACACTGAATTGGTTAACTTGGTATGAATGTTTATTCCAACTGTCTTATAAAAAATTAAAAAGAATCGTCTTTATATGAAAAAATCGCAGTGAAGGATAACAGATTACACGGTTGTCTGTTGTTCTCTTCTTCCTTTCGGTCTTTTGATTATTTTATCGGAAAAATTTCCTCACTTCATCCATAGAACTCCGTAATTGAAATGTTGCATTTGGGCCCCCAGGTGATCATATTCGTAATATCATCCACTTCCCATTTGATATTGAGGTTGATACATCAACCGCTGTTGCTAGTGAAATGGTTGAAGAACTGGACCTGACAGATCAAGATGTAACAGGATCGGAAAATACTAAGAGGAGGAGAGATAAATGGGTTTTCCGTGCTCATGATGTTTTGAAAGGAGAGAGAAATAGGTTTCCCATTTGTCTGTTGCTCATGATGTTTTGATCCGCTGTAACATTTAAGAAAAATTGCTGATGTCGCTTTTTGATTTGTTCATGATGTTTTGATTAGTATGCAGTTGTTAGATGAGGAGAGAGAGAAGAAGTTATAAAGATAACTACTCCCTAAATTAAGGAATCCTAATAGCACTAATATTATAAATAAATATAAAAATATATTAATTGTGTAAATATTTTATGAGTGAACTATTATTGTAATTATTTTTAAAAATATAATAGAATATGTAATTATACCTTATAATTATTTATGAATGGGCCTTAAATCTGAATTGCATGGGCTTATCTCCGTTAGTCCAGCCCAATAGCAGCTTTAAGTTAGTGTACAGTTGACTTTTTAAAATTCTTATCAAGACATTTTCGGTATGTAATATTATGGCAAAATTGGTGATGTATTTCTAGTAACCTTAAAAAACAATTGACATTCTATTTTTATGGAGTAATGTGTGTTACTATAAAAATTAAAAGAGCAATGCAACCATGGTTGAGTTAAAGTGCGGTCTTCACCTCACAGTTATTCAATGCACTTAACGCGTGTTTCACGCTCTAAGAGAATGTAAAAAGTTTAGAGAGCTCGAGTTCAACGGAATGGTTAACATAAAATTAACTTTAGTCAATTAATTAATACAGTATCGACACACAGACAAGGATGTGATATCTCTTTGCATGTCAGTGAATAATTTACCATAAAATTAACTTCATAGTAATCATATATGAGTTCAACCATTCATAAACATCTCACATTACAACAAATGACAACTAATTTGTAAGTTGATGTTCACTAGTTTTATATATATACTTTCCCTTTTATTATTTGGGGTTCCAATTTCAACCATATTTACCCGCTTAAATCTTGATATTTTGGGGTTCCTTCAAGTATCATGTCATTTTTGGTTGGTAATAAAAATCTTGACTTTAAACTTTCCCAACTTAATATTTCAAACTTAAAATGTAGACACAAAATGTAAGAACTTTTTAACATCTTGTATTTTGTCATTATATCTTAATATATTAAAATCAGAAAAGGGAGAAAAAGTGACTGAAATAATAAACTAGAAAGTAATAATTGACAATTTCAGTACTTAATATGGCCTAATATTTTGTTGAATAAAATCATTTCTTATGCCAATATATTGTTGAACTGGCCTTGTGTCAATCCCTATATTTTCATGAATTGAAACAAAAGTTGTAAATAATACTCCATGTGAACTCTGACAGAATTAAAGGGCTTATAACCTTCTTGTTTTTCTTTATTTTTTCAAAAATTCTAAGGGGACGTGGATGGCGATCGGGTCAATTTTTTTTTTGTTATGACTTCCAAAAAATTAATGTGATTTATTGAAATTAAAATTTTTATTAAAAAAATAATAATTTAGGTATCATTTAGAAACATATAATTCACTACTTTTATAAAAATTTCAGTTCTAATAAATTACATTAATTTTTTGGAAGTCATAACAAAAAAAAATATTCCTATCGGTCGCCCCTGGCCGGTCCCCATAGAAGGATTGTTATTTTTTTCCCTTTGTTAGAGGTCCAACGTCAGGGCCACAAATGTATCCTATTACCATGAAGTTAACTTCATAATAAATTGTTTTATTGATCAATACAGTGCTGACACACAAAGAGAAAAATCATCTCTTGGCCTGCATGTCGACACTGTATTAATCAATTGACCAAAATTAACTTCATGTTAACCACTCCCGCAACAAATAGTCTAGCATAAAATCCACAACTATAACATGCTTACTTTACAAAATTTGGGGTCTCACATGTTTACTTTGCAAAATTTATAAATATTACCCACAACTATAACATTATATCAAATCTACACCATAATATTCAAAAATATATTTCGAGAAAATTATTCTTTACTCATAAAAGTTGGGGTCTTACAGTATTGATCAATTGACCAAAATTAACTTCATGTTAACCACTCCCGCAACAAATAGTCTAGCATATAATTGTGGGGTTAAATATTTTTTAAGTCACTGTACTTTACATCAACTTACAACTGGGTCACTGAACTTTTTTTTCTTACAGTCAACTCACTGAACTACATTTTACTAACAAAACGCTTGTAATTCCGTTAACTATTTTGACTTTAGACGAAATTAGACAAATAAGCTGCTTACGTGTACAAAATTTCTGATGTGGCACGGATAAGTCTCATGTGACTTTCATTATGTGAAAATGGAAAAAAATTTACAAATGTAATAATATAAATTAGAAAAGTTAATAAAAAAATAAGAAAATAAATGAAAAATATATTCAATTATTTTGTAATTAATATCAAATGAATTTTTATTTAATTTTTTACAAATATAATAATATAAATTAGAAAAGTTTGCCAAAAATAAGAAAATAAATGAAATATATATTCAATTATTTTGTAATTAATATCAAATGAATTTTATTTAATTCTTTACAAATGTAATAATATAAATTAGAAAAGTTAGTAAAAAATAAGAAAATAAATGAAAAATATGACGCCCCCAAAATAGGTATACATCACCCATTCTGAGTTGTCAAATACATGGTACAAAAATAACTTCAACTTTATTAATATAATATAAAAATTATGAGTTTAAATACAAATATTGTCATTTAGACAATATCCACACGCAAACAAATCCTCATCACAATTATTGATACATTATTTTACAAAAATGGTGAGGACTACTAAACAACTCTCTAGAACCATCATTCCATACCCCGACTCATACTCGCTACATTCTCGTCTCCTGAGAAGAAAAATGGAATAAAAAGGAAAAGGGTGAGCTCAACTAGCCCAGTAAAGAATATTATGACTAAGACAATATACAATAAATTATCAATAGTCTTCAACAGGAAAAAATCTGAGAGAATACATTAAATAACAAGTTTTAGATCAATATTCGCAGCGGAAAATAATAATTCATAGAAGAGTTACGTAGAGAATGAAATCTACTATTATCTATGAATTTAACAGTCCATCAACAATATTTTTATCCCTGTAATCAATGCACATCTTGAATCATATATTTATCATTGCACTACAGGCCAAAGATATTCATTAGTTGGTCATGTTCATCTCAACACATGTTCATCTTTGCACTACGGGCCAAAGATATTCATCATAAAATCGTTAATCTTTGCACTACAGGCCAAAGATATTCAGTTATATCATCATTTAGGATTGAGGATGATGAAAAATATTTAAAGAAAACGAATCCAGTGAAACAAAAGAATAAATATTAAGGATTCGTATTTCGATTTATTCATGTCCAAGAATACCTCAATAATAATTTTAATGGAGTAAAATTCAAGAATGATCAAAACATGGATACAATCAAAGCTAGTATCCACACTAGATATTTTGGACAAAAACAAAAAAAAATTAATTTTTCTGTGAATAGTGCCGTATTCGTGAATAGTGCCGTATACGTGAATAGTAACTCCGGCACAAAAAGTTTTAAATTTGATTAAAAGTTTAGATCAATACTTCGGCATAATGATATTGGAAGAATTAATATTATTTTTTTAAAAAATAATATCCCTTACCTCGTAAAGACAAGATTTCTTACAAAAACAGGATATAAAGCATGACTTGAACTTGCACCGTATAGCAACACTCAAAGTATTAAAATACTCACAAGAATACGCTCAATATATCGAGAGAGAAAACTTCAGTTTCTGGTGTGATTTTCAATTCTAACCTAAGTACCCTATTTATAGAAAAATGCTTAAAACACCAAAGCAGAAAATTTAATAAATTAACAATATATTTATATAAATTTTCTACGCACACCTAGAATCTGATTTCAGTAACCTAACACATGTAAAATGAGTCCCAAAAATGTAAAAAACGTTTTTCTTATTAAAAATAATTAAAACTTCAAAAATTAATTATTTCGGAGCTTCAGAACTTCAATAATTCATTATAAATAGCCCTTTTGTCAGAAAATTCAAAACTTGTGTCTTTTCCATAGGAAATTCCATTATCTACAACTTTGCAGAATAAAGTTTTTCCAAATTCCAAACAGAAATTGACTGAAATCAATAAACGGACGATTTTACAGGCTATAATCAAATTTCAGTCAAGAAATGGGGTCCACAGACATGAAAAACATGTTTTAAATATTTTTGGTAATAAAAATACTCCTCCTCCTCATATACTCATATATCCAATATTCATTGTAAAGATATCACCGTTATTATATTATAATAATATAATAATATATTTAAATGAATTATTTTATCAGAAAAAGATAAAATATTAATTTTCAACAATTGTCACATTAAAAATTTTCTCCATCTATATCCACATAAAATCAATATTTTCCTCATCATATAAATCAATAATTAATTATTCACAAATAATATTACGAATCACAATAATGTAAAACCGCGCCTCCTGTGATAGAGGGGCTTTTCAATAAGGATTTCTTCTTACTGGCGCGCAATTAGATGACCTAACCTCTCCTTAGACAGAACTTTCTAGACATTGTCAATATTGCTATCTAATAATATTATTCAAATAATATGAATTATTGATCCGATAATGAAAAATATTGTGTAATGACAATTATTGAAACAACAATAATATAAAATATCAACGCAAAAATTATTGAATCAATTAAAATAAAATACTGAACAGTAATTACTGTAACAATTATTGAATAGTGCCTTCTTACGTAAGAATCAATAATTGGTGCAATACCGCGTCTTCTTGTGTTTTAACCAATTTAGTATTTCAACAAGATAATCAGAATAACTACGCCAAGCTTATTTATAAACAACTTATATTTGTCGCTTTCTTCATCCAATCGCTTTTTAGCATTATGGGGGCCCACACAAGGTCATGGCATCGTCATCTAATATTCCCCGACAACAAGAATATTCCACGACCAAACGAATATTCTCGACAAAAAATATGAATATTTTATAACCACCGCTTTATTTAAGATATTTGCAGATTTTACCCATAACTAATCATATTAATCACATCAACCCTTACTATAATAAATAGAGGAAATTAAATTTCATTTATTAATAATTTGGGGTCTTACAAAAAATATATTCAATTATTTTGTAATTAATATCAAATGAATTTTTATTTAATTCTTTACAAATATAATAATATAAATTATATAAATTTACCAAAAATTAAGAAAATAAATGAAATATATATTCAATTATTTTATAATTAATATCAAATGAATTTTTATTTAATTCTTTACAAATGTAATAATATAAATTAGAAAAACTTACCAAAAAAATAAGAAAATAAATGAAATGTATATTCAATTATTTTGTAATTAATATCAAATGAATTTTTATTCCTCATTCTCTTCAACTTAGAAAAATAACCCACTTGTTGAAGCAGCTCAAATCGATTCTCGATTCCGATTCGACTTTCGAGCTCAACGTCGGCGCTTTTAATGGCTTTCAAGAATCGTACTTTCTGACACATCGACATTTGGAGCTTGACGAAGACCAAGAAGAATGGATCATTTATCATAAAGAGATTATTCAAGATTTCGGACTATTCGTGTAGCATTTACATCAATTCTACTAAGTTATTTAGTATTCCTTTTGGCTATCACCTTGTTCTAGCCGATCTCAAAGATCGTTGTTTTTTATGGATTGCCAAGTATTGCTCCTCCTGTTGGCCCTCTTATGTTAAAGCTATGGATCAAATAATAAATATTCCTTTTAGGTGGTTTACGAAATGTTGCTTTCAATCAATTAGTTATGAAATACTATTAACTCTTATTTTTGTCTCTTAATATATGTCGTTTGAGAATGTTAAATAAGCATTAATTGTTTAATTTTCAATATTAACCCAAATATTAAATATAACTTTGGTTCTCTCACTATTTTTTACCAAATAAATAACACTCTCTTTTTTCAATACAAAAACAATTGATATTATATTTAATACTATATAATTATTTCCTTAATACTTGTACATAATTTTAAAACAGCTTATATTAAGGGAAGGATAGAGTAGTACTAATAATATCTAAGAACTGTTTTTTTTTAATAATGTGGGATTTTCCAACCCATACATGAGTCACTTATTCTAAATCAAATAACTTTGTGCCAAAAATTATGTCACACACCTCGACACATTATTATTAGGGGTGTTCAAATGAACCAATTTTTTTGATTTTTCGGTTTTTGACCGGGTCCGAATCCATTTGATTCAAGTATAAAAAGAATCCATTCCTGTTAAGATAAAAAAATTGGTATATACCGGTTTTTCGATACCAATTTCGGTCCGGCAATTTTATGGTTCGATTTTATCGAACCGGACCGATATATACCGATTTTCTAATTTTTTATTAATAATAATAAAAATAAAATAATGATTATAATAATATTAATAATAATAATAATAATAATAATAATAACAATAATAATAAAATAATAAAATAATAATAAAAATAATAATTATATTAATTTTTGGTAAAAATCGGTACTAAAACCGATGGTACCAGTTCGGCCCGATTTTTACCGGATGAACACCCCTAATTATTATAGCTGGTCTTTTAAGTTTAGATTACAATTGAGGACACGTATTGGCTCAGGATGGGGTCGCGTGCACTCAAATTCTAAAATATTCATTTTAATTTTGAAATAGTATAAGATCAAGTTTATTCATATAAACAACTCGATCGTATTCTTATTCTTATATGAAAAGAGACATTTATATGATTATTATGATATGCAAAAATAAATCCAACGCGAAAAGCTAGTACCATTTTTGTATTAAAACAAAAACATGTTATGGTATCTATCTTCATTGTTGCCGGCTCCTTTGTAAATGATGCTACCTCCTTACTCCTAGTCCTTAGCTCTTGTATTATGTGTTCAAGTTTTTAATTCGGAAACTGATATTTTCACATGAGTTTTTGATATTCTCACATGAAAATTGTCACTATAAATCTTATACACGGTTTTATAGCGACGATTTTTATTATTGTTATACATTTATAACGACATTTTTCATGTAAAAATATCAAAAAATTGCGTGAAAATATCGATTTTCTTTTAACTTTCATCGAGCGTTGTTCTTTTCGTTTAAAAATTAGAAATATATTTTGGACTATTTAAGTTAATTTAAAAAATTTAAATAATAAATTGATAAGAATTTATTTAATTTTTATACAAATAGCTATAACTATTGAAATTACCGAAAAAACTCTGATTGTTATAGGTTACTAAAAACTACTACTAATTATTATATTTACTATCAAATTTTAATTTAAGATTTCGTAAATCGGATTTAAAAAATCAAAATGTATGTCGGAATATTTCCCATGTTAGAGCTAATCTATATAACTACAAATCAAATTATATATTGCTCAATTCTGTCCAATCTTGACAACCAAATCCATTTATCTCCTCTTCTCTCTCTAAAAAGCCATGAAAATCCTAGTCATATTTTCTCTCCTTATCCTCTTCCAATTAGCCAATGCAAAGTGCACATGCGAAGTCCAATTCATAAATCAAAACAACCAAGAAGCATTAACATATAAAGTAGGTGCAATAGCTGCAATTCTAGTTGCTAGTGCAGCTGGAGTTTGTATTCCATTGTTGGTCAAAAATGTCCCATCTTTTCAACCCAATAGCAACATTCACTTCTGCGTTAAGGCCTTTGCAGCAGGGGTAATTTTGGCAACAGGGTTCCTTCACATTCTTCCGGATGCATTTGAAAGCTTGACTAGTCCATGCATTAGCGAAAATCCATGGGGGAATTTTCCATTCGCGGGATTTATCGCGATGACGGCTGCAATTGGGACTTTGTCTATGGAAGCATTGGCCACTGGTTATCACAAGAGGACAGAGCTAAGAAAATCTCTGCCTGTGGATGTTGATGATGAAGAGGGTGGTTTAGGAAATGTAGGTCATGTTCATGGATCAGCTATTATGTTAGAGAGGTCTAATTCATCGGATCTTCTTCGACATCGCGTGGTTTCTCAGGTAAATACTGCTCGTTCGTCTGTCAGTTCTTTGAGAATTCTGTTTATTTACCAGTAAACGTAATTTATTTAACTCACAAATGCATCCTTTAGAGCCGAGTTTAAACATTTGACACCATTTTTCATGTGTTGATAGACCAATATACCCTTGATCATTTCAGAACATTTTGCACCTCACAATCCAATCCCATACAATTATGTGTTTCGTGCTTTCAAGCTAATGATAGTACAAAATGTCAACATAATGTGCACATATATAATCAATCACATGGTGAGATGGACCACATCAACAAATAAGATGAGGTGAGGTGAGGTGAGGTGATTGTCTTACTGAGTAATTTTAATTATTGTACTCTTTTGCATAATTGAATCATGACATTACTTGAAGTGATTGGCCTATCAGTAATTTTGTTCACACTGTTTTGGAGGTGTATTTGTCTGTCCCCTCTCTTTTCAATTATTGCTTATTCAGTTTGTCTATTTTATTGATATTTTTACTTCACTTTTTTTGATATTTCTATGGCTCACATTTTAGCTCTAATGGAATATTTTAGTGGTACAATAAAGAATAGGGACAAAATTATTTCTTAAAGAATTTTGATTGGTATAGTTTTTCTCGGAACATACAACTAGACAGACAAATGTAAAAATATATTATGCATGATTCCATCTTTTTTATATTTCTTCATAAAATTAGAACTGTAATTAAATTAATTGCACTTATATAAATTAAAATTGTGTAGGTTTTGGAGCTGGGAATCTTAGTTCATTCCTTAATAATTGGAATATCCCTTGGTGCCACCCAAAGTCCCAAAACAATCAAGCCATTGATAATAGCTTTGGGCTTCCATCAGTTTTTTGAGGGTATTGGCCTTGGTGGTTGTATTTCTCAGGTATCAACATTACAATCTCAACTGTTTTTAAGACGTATCAAAAACGGATCCGGTTAGCATGAAGTTATTTTTTTGATAAGTTGGTCAATTGGCCAATAGAATACTGACACACATACAATTTTGCCTGCGTGTCAGTATTCTATTAGTCAATTGACCAACTTACTCCAAAATAAACTTCATACTAACCACTTTCATCAAAAACACGTTTATACATCATATTCTCATTTATAATTTACTTATTATTTTGAGTAGGCCAAATACAAGATTCGAGCCATTACAATTATGGTCTTATTTTTCTCCCTGACCACCCCAACCGGGATTGCTATAGGCATTGCAATATCAAAAGTCTACCATGAGCATAGCTCCAAGGCCCTTGTTGTTGAAGGGGTTTTAAATTCGGCATCAGCTGGAATTTTGATCTACATGGCGCTTGTCGATCTTCTTGCAGCTGATTTCATGAACCCTAAATTACAAACGAATTTTAAGCTCCAACTTGGGACACATTTTGCACTACTTATGGGCGCTTGTACCATGGGTACATTGGCCAGATGGGGTGGCACTTAAGTAGTTGTTTTTTTTTGGGTGATTTGTGTTATCTACCAATATTTATAACAAAGTAATTAAGGTAATTATATCATTTTATTGATGAAGTCTGATTCATACTTTAATTTAGAGGTTAATATAAAGCTATCCAAAATGTAACTGGTCTCGTTTCTGGAGAGGAAGGAATGGTCCTTAACAAGCGTAATCATCATTTGATTGTTGCTACAAATAATTTAGCGGAGATCCGGAGAGAGCGCCCCAGCCCAAATATGGTGAGGTAGTTTTATACTTTCGGGTGAATTAGAGTTACTTATATTTGTTATATAAGAAAAGGATCCTACAATTGTATGAAGGAGAATATCCTACAATTGTATGGCGTTAGAATATGGTTGAGCTCTTTCACTTTATCATTTTATGCCAATTAGATTTGAGACTAAAATTAGGAATTTGATGGTGGATAAATGAAAACTTTGACATCCAACTTTTATTTCCCTTCCAAATTTCAAAATCCTTTACAATCGGATTACAAGTGCAATTACAATTATTAAACAAAATAAAAATAAAAAAATCTTCAAACAATTTGCATGCAATTTAAATTAAAAGCTAACTTTTGAATTCATAGAATTATTTAGTGCTTTCTCCCCCATGAAATACGAAAAATAATTATTTATAGCAAAACATAAATATACAATCGCATGAACTAACAAAATGAAGATTATACAATATGCGTTCATTTCTTTTATATGATTATAAAATATTTCATTCTACAATTGTTAAATACCTTTTGTATGACTATCATCTACATTTCACCTAATGTGTCTGCATGAAGGTATTTTCGAAATCTTAGAAATGTAACTAAACGAATTCCATAATCTGTAATTTGATAAAAATGGTCCCTAATTTTTCAACTGTTAACGCCAAGTTTTGTTGGCGCGTCCAATCACAGAATCCATGCGTTAGAACTTGCATAATAACAGATCACACAGAAGCTTGACGGCTTATGCCGCCGAGGAATAGTTCCGGTGTGAGAATAAGTACATGCCATTCACAAGGTTTAACAATGAAGGCTAAGTGTTTAGTGTTCAAAAGTAGGTATTACCTCATAATCGTAACCTTGGCCTTGTATTTATAGTGCCTCATCACCTTAGAATCCTTCTCCGAATCGGATTAGGACTCCTAAATTATGGCAGTTACCATAATTTGGGTCCAACATAATCTCCTTAAAAGGTGGAAGTGGATTCCAATCCAATCACTACCTTTGGAGTTACCTTATTCGAACATGGTTAGAACCCAGAGACTGCATGCGGTGGGGAAGCCCAACGCATGCAGCCCAATCCCACCGAACTCACTACATGATTCAGGCTTCGGCCTAGAGGGCTCGAAGGCCCGACCGACCTCGAACATCACCCTTCCAGAATAGGGTTCCGGCCCAAAGGACTTGGATACCCGAACCCGACCACTATATCTCGAACAGGACTCCGGTCCAAAAGACTCGGATGTCCGAACTCTTCCATGAGCTTCGGCCCAATGGGCTCATTAACCCCTTCCAGTGCCAGGCCTTCGGCCCACCTGCAGGTCGGTAAAACGCTCGAACATTGCCCCCCAGTCTCTTGTTATAATATACTTATAATTAGAGACTTGAGAGGTCATGGAATTCGAAGAGTCACGACAACTAATGATGAGTTGCTTGAGGAACCCAAGCGATCTATCCTCGTTTCTCGAAATGTTGCACGCCTCCCAACGCCGGGACCCACTCTGTGCATTTAATAGCCGCCTTGGGTCTCGTGAAATGTTAACGCCACCCGGCTTATAAAACCCCCCTCTCCCCCATCATTGTCGCTTTTCCCAGACTTCTTTTGTTCAAAATCTCTGTTGAAATTTTTCGGCGAAGGCAATTTCCGGTGAGCATTCTACTCTATTGAATCACTCTGATTTCAGATCTCCCTTCTCCCCAATCTTTTTCAACACTTCCCGTTTCTGTTTATTTTGCTCTTTAAGTTTCACATTCACACCCCATTTTCCAAAAAAGATGGTTGATTCTAGCATTCCTCCCCGCCATCGAACCAACCCCCCCCGCGTCTGCACCATTGTGATCTAGTTCCAGTTGACTTGTCGGTGGCTCTTACCGACGCCACTACCTCCTCAGTTCTTTCTACTCTAATAAGTATCGAGGCTAGGATCCGAAACACCTATCACTCTGAAGAGGAGTTTTCCCATCTAAACACCACATCCACTGTCCCCCCTTCTCAAATCTTCGATATCCGAACCCTTTTAAATATCCCCAAAGAGTAAAAACTTCGGGTGCCCAACTCCGGAGAAAAAATTTTCTGGATGTGACGCCCCCAAAATAGATATACTTCACCCATCTTGAGTCACCAGATACATGGTACAAAATTCAAATACAACCTTAATTATACAACTATCATGTAAAATACGACAAAACATAAATTGAGAGTTTTAATAAGAATATTGTCATCTAGACAATATCCACACTCAAAGGAGTCCTTATTATATTTATTGTCACACTATTTAACAGAATAGTGAGGACTACTAATACTATCATTTGGATCGTCACTCCATTCCCCTACTAGTCCCGACTATGTTCTCATTTCCTGAAGAGAACAGTGAAAGAAAGGGGTGAGCTCAACTAGTCTAGTAAGAAATATTATGACTAAGATAATGTAGAATAAATTATCATTAGTCTTTAACAATGTTAAACTGATAAAATATAACAAATATCAAGTTTAACTGCAGCGGAACAAACAATCCATTAAAAGAGTCAAGTAGAGAATAAAATCTACTATCTTTTATGTTTTAAAAAGGTTTTTCATCACTTTTATCGCTGAGACTCAGTTTAATAAATAATCCACATCATCCCCAACACTACTTACCAAGGATATTCATTAGTATTACAACCACAAATTATCCATGCACTACGGGCGAAGATATTCGTGTATTCATCAATGGTCATGATCATGTCAACAATCGTCCATCAATGCACTACGGGCCAATGAGGACTTTTACCACATCATTTGTAACATTACTACCATGATTATACCGAATAATCCTCGGTCATAATCATACCAAGTCCATTTATGCACAACAGCCATGTATGACTTTCAACATAATATAAGCATGAGGATGATGACAATGATATAAGAATTCAATAAAACAAGTTCAAGAATTAATTTATCCAGAACCAATAACGCTCAAATTGTCAACATGATACTTCTTTGTAGAGTAAAATTCAAGAATGCTCGGAAGAATATTTTCATGAAAAGATATCTTTGGATGAAGCGCAAATATCAAGGATATTCCAAAGAATTTCATGGAGTATAGAACTCAAAAACTTTAACCAACCGAGTATAATAGAATATATGAAATCGAAATGAATTTTAGCTTGCTTGTCATGATAATCCACGATATCTGAGATCATTTCCATAATTTAATAAGGAATGAATACAAAGGATCATTCACCATGCATGTGGTAATCCACATGACAAGTTATTCCAATGTAATAATGAAGAATGGAATAACATAAGGATTCACCATGCGTCACGATATTTATAGATGCATGCATGTGTTATTCCCAATGTAATAATAAAGAATGGAACCGGTCGTCGTGCGCGCGCATGCATGATATTCTAAAAGAATAATAAAGAATCGGAACGGTCGGTAAAGAAATTACAAGACCGACGGGATATTCAGCAAATAATAATAAAGAATGGAATAATAACAAATCACCATGCATGCGATAGAATCGCATACGACATGAGTTATTCAAATGAATAATAATTAATGGAACTGTGTCGAGCGTAATACGCACCGGCGGATATTCCAAATGTAATAATAAAGAATAAAATAACAAAAGACTTCACCGTGCATGCGATAGATCGCACGTATAGGTTATTCCAATGTAATCATAAAGAATGGAATAACAAAAGAATTTCACCATGTATGCGGCACTTGGCATGATGCGTTATTCCAACATAATAATAAAGAATGGAATAATGTAAGAATTTCACCATGTATGCGGATGCTTGATAGACAAGTTATTCCAACATAATAATAAAGAATGGAATAATGTAGAAGAATTTCACCATGTATGCGGTTACTTGGCATAGGCGAGTTATTCCAACATAATGATAAATAATGGAATAACGAAGAATTTCACCATGTATGCGGTGCTTGTGAGAGATGTGTTTTTTTCAACATAATAATAAAGAATGAAATAATGTAAGAATTTCACCAAGTATAGGGTAGCTTGCAGCGTATCTGAGTTATTCCAAATGTAATAATAAAGAATGGAATAATGAAGTTCTCTTCATGAATACGAAAAGAAATAATACCCTTACCTTAGAAGAAACCGGATATAGGAGTTGTGAAGTAGCGAGAATACTTTTCTTCTTTCTCTCTATAGTTTCTCTCTCTAGAGTTTCAAATGAATTAAGTAAGAAATAATGAAGGAATGAACTTCTATTTATAGGAGAATGGACCTGAATAAGAACTAATTCATGAACGGTCCAGATTGATTTACTTTTAAACTAGACGGTCCATATTGATTTACTATGCAAGATTAATAAAATATTCTAATAAAACAAAATCTTTTAAATAAAATATAATATATTCTATTTATAGTCTAATAAAATGTATAACTTTATAAAAGTATTCTGCTTTATATAAAAGATTTTACTATGCAAATACCTCTGCAGTAATCGTATGGCGACCCCAAATCCGGTACTTGAAACCCTAACTCTGCTCTCCACGATACCATTTCTTTAAAATTTGAATAAGTCTTAAATAATAATACATTCGAACTTAATTTACATACATCAAAGTTTATTTCCCAGGTACGTGACCTTCAAATACATTCCTTACAATACCTGACAATAGATTTCATTGTCTTACTAACTATAATCATTAACTCATAATACAAACTCATTCAAACAGCTTTCCCTTTCCCTTGTTCGTGCACAGAGCCTTCAAAGTTGCTCAAAACATAACTGAAAACATTTAATTTAAGCAAGGATGAGCATTTGAGTGCCTAGCAAGTAATAGCAATTATATATATAAGCTGAAAGAATATAAGTATTCTCTTTACATAACACTTCTACAACGAATCGAAAGTTGTGAAGTAATCTGTACTGATAAAAAATTCACAAAACAACTCTCTTTCAATTTCTTGAAATTAGGCTCCACCCATGAATAGGGTTTAAGAAATATACTATGAACATTCTTTTTCATTTTCGAAAAGGTTTGGCAGAAATCCATCCGCAAAACCGTTTTCTAACTACTACAGTGCGGAGGGTGATCACCCGTTGTACCTTGTATTGATCAATACTACATAACTCCTGAATCGAAATTCATCGTTTTTTATTCTCATCTCCTACCAAGCGCAAAAATTTTCCCATATAGGGATGTTCATACATGTCGGTTCCAAACCCAAGGTTTTAATCTTGCTCAACAATAATATGTAATTCAACATATATATACGGGGTAATTGAAAAAGTGTATCAACATGTGAATAAATGCTATGATTATCCAAGTGGGGACACTTCAGATAACCATTTAGAAATCAATGAATGTAATATATATCCGAGCTAACATGTTGATAATCAAAGCGTCATATAACTGTATCGAGGGAATAGAAAAGAATTCTAAAACTCTCTTACTCATGTTCATTGCATAAAAGAAATGCAAAGGTAAGATACTTTTTGATTCTTTGATTACAAATCTCAACTTAGGTTTTATCTCTTTATCACTACCTATCAATAATCGGATCATTCGTTTGATTAGAACAATATATCATAACACATAATGCATTTATTACGATTAACACATAGTCTAATCACGTCATCACATAATCGCGGTGATCATACTTTTTTAGTTCATATTCTATACTTGAAATATTTTTATACATTTTTCAAATATCTCATCCATGTTCTTACAAGAGCCTTTTTCTTTTTCTTTATAAGGTCGACATTTGTTTGCCGGTCATCGACAAATTTTTTATCGGGTAATTAATTGAGTCTAAGACTCTTATTCTCAGATTCTCAACATCGGTCATTTTATTTTTAAATGACTTAAAATAATTTTAAAGCTTTTATGATATTTTATCATGCATTTTCAAACATTGAAATCATAATTAAATGATTTATCAAATAATTTTATTATCATTAATAATTAATTAATATTAAATTATTAATGAAACCATTGCCAAAATATAAAAGTTATTTATAATAACTCAAACTATTTTAAAACATTTATATTACCTTTAAATGATTTTTAAAATAATTAAAATTATTTTAAATAATTATCATTAATATTTAAATATTAATGTACTATTTATCCAAATATTAAAAGTCATTAATTATAACTTAAAATATTTTTAAATCCTTAATATCCTCTTTAAATGATTTTTAAATAAATAAAACTATTTTTAAACTATTTATTTAATATAAATATTAAATAAACTTAATATCACAAATCATTAACTAAATATCATTAATATATAATTATTAATGAAATTATCTTCTAAATATTAAAAGTTATATATTATAACTCAAATATCTTTAAATACTTTATTTTCATCTAAAATGATTTTTAAAATATTAAAATTATTTTTAAACTAATAACTAACTTTAATATAATTAATATTAATTAATTAATGAAATTCATCACAAAATATTAAAAGTCATCACAAATAACTTAAAATATTTTCTTATTCCATAAAATAATTTTTCATGATTTTTCATGAATTAAAACTATTTTTAAATCATTTATTTAATATTATAATTAAATAAATAAATACCTTTTATATTCCAAAAATATTAAATATTTATGAAATATACTCAAAATAATAAAATATTATTTTTTGGACTTTAAAATAATCTTTTAGAATTTATTAAGTATTTTTAATAATTAAAATCTAATTTTTCTAATTTTTAAATCATTTTCGGAATTTTCAGAAGTTGAAAAATTTAAAATAAATCTAAACTGTCGCTAAAGGCTTTAGCGACGCTTATCTGTTGCCTTAGGTGTTCTTGAGCTTCAAGAACACTGACAAGGAAACTTCAAGGTGCCTAGTTTGACCACGATTTTAGATCTGATCGTGATGTTTTTGGAAAATCTAACACATACATCTTGTAGTGCTCATGTAAGACTACAATTACCAACAAACATCATGGCTAAACAACATCAGATCTAAGAGTTATTAGCCATCAAAAAGTTTGACAAGACTGTTCTTCAACCAACGAACAATGAGGTGCCTACTGGATCCTTATAACTTGAAATCTATGTATGTTTTGTGTGATATATCAATTCCAATTAATGTGTAGAAAACATGTAGAAATACAACTTAAAAGCTTCATAACATTAAAACATCATAACATGAGCAAGATCTAGCCATTCAAAGTTGACCATGAAATTTGTTCTTCAAAAATCTGGGTTCGTGTTCTTGAAGATTTTCGATTAACGATTTTTGACCATGAATAACTCTTAATCCATAATAGATATGGACTGATTCTTTCTTTACGCTATGCACCACATAACAAACTACACATATCAACTTTCAAAACACAAAACACATTAAAGATAACCTGAGATATAAGGCTGACATTTTCCAAAAAATATTTTCCGGACACTTAGAATATTTTTCTCTGGTTTGAAGAAATGTAGGTCAATCTTAGCCAACCCATTTTGACCGCTTATAAATCCCGATCTACAATATCTATGAACTTGATTCGTTTTTCATATTAAAGAACACATGTCCCAAAATTACATATAACAACTTTTAAACAACAAAACTCATGATCGACCAAAGAGTTATAAGTCCTGACATTTTATGAAAAATCACAGAATCCGGTTTTTCCAACTTGCTTAAATCTTCAAATTCGTGCACTTTGATGTTATGGGTATGTGTTTTTACAACCCGAAACATTAATAGACTCTATTACACTACTTTAAACAATCAATTGCATCAATTAACATAGAATCGAAAGATTTCAAAATTAGGGAATTTCATACCTTTTCTAGCTTCGATTTCTGATTTTTTTGGCTTTGATGCTTCTGATTTGTTGTTTGTAATGGCTGGGCTTTGATTATGAGGTTATGGGAAAGATAATTTCGGAGGTTTGGTCTAGAGAGTGTAGCTAGAGACTTTGGAAAAATGTTAGTGTAAAATGAGGATTTTCTCCTCAATCTCTATTTATAGATCATTTCAAATGCATTGGATGCTAAGCAATGGTTGATTGAGTGTGCATAATTGAGTATTGATGCTCAATTGGTAGGGTAATCATGTTTCCCATGCTTTGCTAGCAAGATTCCTCCAATAATACACTAATAATACATTAATAAGCGAAAAGGGCATTTTGGTAATTTCGCATATAATTTCAAGGGCATTTTTGTACATATTAATTAAATGTAGTATTTAATCACTAGATGGTAATTCTTATCATTTACCAATTACTTTCTATCTTTGGTAAATTAAAATACTTGTTCATTAACATCGTAATTTAACCCTTAATTTAAAATTTGGGTTTTCGATTTAAAATTTAGGTTCTATAATTAGGATTTCTTAACGCCATCAATTAGGGTTTTTAATTGACCATTAGGGTTCTCTAATTATACATGTATGTTACTAACACACGGTCATTACAATCTCTAACTTCAACCGATTAAGGTTATAATAATTAGGGTTTGTCCTAATTATCGGTAAAAAAATAGTAATTAGGGTTTTCTTCTAATTACCGGCATTCGTGTACACGACAGAACTTCATATGCACAATCACCACTCGGTCATTTCTCATAACTCGAATTTAATAATTAGGGTTTCATGACACAAGATCTTGTCTTTGTGACCTAATCAATCGTCATTCTTTCAATATTATCTCTGTCACATATACACAAGACATAATTATTGTCTTCAGAAAATCATTATAACAATAATATAATATTATTATTCTCATCTCTTGATCACAATCCCAATTCGGGGTTTGGATCTCATATCCTTCTCTTTCTTACACAACATCAATAATCAAGTTAAAATAATTAACTTTAATATTCAACAATTCATATAATAAAATATTTATTATATAAATCTAATTGTCACTTCATATATTATTTCCAATCATGTTTTCATGGAAAATAATTAATAAAATATTTAAACTACAGAAATTAATTACCATAACAATATAATTTGTGGTAATTAATTACTCCAAAATTATTTCTAATTTTTCAAGTAATAAATATATTTGTATCTATCGTTCACATTACTAGACATTTATAATAAAAAAAAATTTATATGTAAAATTTCTTATTTATTTTATATAGGAAATCTCAAGGTTATTACAGCACTATGCAAACACTATGCATAATAAAATATAATATATTCTAATTATTGTCTAATAAAACAAATAACTTTATAAAAGTATTCTGCTTTTATAAAAAAGATTTTACTATGTAAAATACTATGCATAATAGAATATAATATATTCTATTTATAGTCTAATAAAACAAATAACTTTATAAAAGTATTCTGCTTTATATAAAAAGCTTTTCTATTTTATTACATTAATAATACTAATAAAACAAAATTTATATATAATATATATATATATATATATATATATATATATATATATATATATATATATATATATATATATAAACTTCGTGACTTCATAAAAACACACCTCAATATATTTAACAACATTTATCATCATTATTATAATTCACAATATTAATCGACCGTGTCGTTCTAGGAAAGATGGGGCTTTCCAATAAGGATTTCTCCCTATCATGCCGCAATTAGGTGACCAAACCTCTCCTCGATGTAACTTCTAGACATCGTTAATATTACAAATAATAATATTAATAACTCTATCATCTCAATTATTGATTTAATAATATATAAAATATCGATAATAATTGAATCAAATAACGTGAGATACTATGCAACAATTCTTGAAGCAATAATTGAACAAAACCGAGTGACTTCTCACGTAAGCATCAATAATCAATACCATGTGCTACTATGCAACCACACGACATCGTTTTCGTACTTTACTACCGAGTAGTTCAACAGTTTTAACGGTAAAACTTTCGCCGTTATTTTTATAAAAAATATTTTTGTCGTTTTCTCAATCCGACAATAATTCTGTTGTGGGGTCCACTAATGATTGTGCCGTCGTACGAATATTCTCTATTAGAATGAATATTCCCTGACCAATCAAATATTATATAACAACTTGCATACTTTGCAAAATTTATAAATATTACCCATAACTATAACATTATATCAAATCCACACCATAATTTTGAAAAAAATATTTCGAGAAATTTAAATCTTTATTCATAAAATTTGGGGTCTCACAATCTCCCCTCCTTATGAAATTTCACCCTCGAAATTTACGTACGTACCTGGTATGCCGAAGAGGTGAGGATACCTTGACTTCATCTCAGATTCTAACTCTTGAGGTATAATCCTTGAGTGTTGAATACGATCCTTCGTATCTCCTCATACGTTAAATCTTCTGCTATCTCGTCTAGTTCTAATTTAATAACATGGTTCGGGTCATCCACATATTTACGTAACATCGATACGTGAAAAACGTTATGAACACACGACATACTTGGCGGTAAAACGAGTCTATAGGCCACAGTTCCTACTCGATCAATGATTTCAAATGGGCCAATAAAATCCAGGGTTGAGATTTCCTCTCTTCATCGATTCTTGCTTCTAGAATAATGCCCTCTTGAACCTTCTTCTTCACATTCATCAGCTCTGAGTATGTAGCTTGAGCGGCTTTAACTTTATCGATTAAAGTCGATTCTAATCGTATATTTGTTATCTTCACATGGGTCCCTAGAGTCTTTAACTCTATCTTCATCATTTGTAAGTTATACGAAATGAGTTTTTGTGTTAACAACATCGCACTCGTAAAAGCATATGATCTTCTACTCAACGCGTTAGCTACCACGTTCTCCCTTCCACAATGATATTGAATGGTATAGTCGTAATCTTCAACAGCTTGAGCCAACATCTTTGGCGCATTATACGTTCATTCTGGTTGAAGAAATATTTAAGGGTTTAAGAAATGGGTTTTGTACTGGGGTCAATACAAAATTCGATTCCACGCTCTAGGGGTAGGCCAGGAAGTCTTCAAGAATACGCCAGGAAATTTATTAACAATAGAAATATCATTCAAAACTGTGACTCTCATCCAAGACTTGGATAACACGTCACATTGATACCTATCAACTTGCCACCGATATTCACGATGTCCCCTATAGAAAGTCTGGCTTCGGTGCATTCCACACAAGGAAGTCACCAACGAAAGGTTCAGGGCTCTTTAATTATGGCTTGATATGACAATGATTGACTTTAGTGGTTTGGTTGCTTGAATTCGTATAACAGGTTGGTTAGGAATATAAAAGCTAATAACCTTACGAAATAATCAATTTTAGTACGATGAGTAGTTAACCAGTCGATTTCTAAAATCACGTTAAAGGCAAGTATTCTCAAAGAGATAAGATCGACGAGTAATGTGAAAGTGTCGATTTGAATTAAACAAGATTTATAAATAGTGGAGGTAATGAAGGTTTCTACTAACGAAGTTTCAATAGATAAATCAAAGTCTAATTTCTCAAGAGCCAAGATTAAACGTTGAACGCAACTAGGTGAAATACAAGAGTGGGTAGAACCGGTATCGAATAAGGTATAGACTTCGTAAGCGTTTATGATTAACTTACCCGTGATAACTTCGTTCGGGTTCCTCGACAAACGCTCTCACTTGAACTACCGGCTTTGACTTGTCTGAGACATCCTTTGGCATCATTATCCCAGCTGGACTTGACTTCACTACACGAAAAAATCGAGCTAGGTGACCTTCTCTTTCGCAATTGAAACACGCTTTGATTGTCACAGCATCTGCTTAGACGGATGTGTCCCTCCTGTCCGCATTTGAAACATACGATCGGTGGTCGTTCTCCTTCCTTAACAACAGGTGCTGGTGCTGACGTCTTTCTATCATCGTTAAATCTTCTCTTCTTGAATTTTCCACTCCTATTATCTTGGCCATGATTACCATCGAAGTGGTTACCATTCTTGGCATGATAATTTCTCCCATGATGGTTATCATTGTTCCGATGGCCGTTGCCACCGGTACGATTATTATCGTGTTGTTGGTCGTTGCCTTTTGGTTTTGTTGACTCATTATCGCGCTCCAATAACTGAGCCCTATTCACAACATCTGAATATAAACAAAGTTTCTGAGAAATGAGGTATTGACGTATTTCGGGTTTCAAACCTCGCAGAAACATTCGCGTCATTCTCTCCTCATTATCTACCAAATGGGATGCAAACCGGGATAACTCCGCAAACTTAGCCCCGTACTGCGACACGGTCATATTGTTTTGCTCCAGCTTGATGAACTCTACCTCTTTCATGTGACAAATACTTTTGGGAAAGTATTTGTCGTTGAACAATTCTTGGAACTTCTCCCAAGTCATCTTCAGTGCGGCAGGTTGAGTACGCTTTCTTCGATTCCCACCAAGAATCTATTACGCTTTCATACATGAAGGTGGCAAAGGGAACCTTTTGCTCCTCGGAGCATCCCAAGACATCAAATATCTTGCAGATCTACTTTATTCACGTCTCCGCCTTAAGTGGTTTTGGCTATCCAAAAAACTCCGGTGGTCCCAGTTCCTTGAACTACTTAGCGGTGGATCATTCAAGAGTTGCCAAAGTTTTTGACTCGCATTTTGGACAGGAGCCTCTCTTGCCTGTTGTTGCATGAATTGTATAAAGCTCTGAACATTCCATCATTCATCATTTGGTCAGTGTTGTTGTTTACATGAGGATTGTCGCCTTCCTGATGCACATTATCCTGATTATTGATTTGTGGAGACTCAACGGCCTCCTGTGCTCCATTGCTATTCTCAACATTCTCGGATGTCATTTCAAATACTACCACAAAACAAGGGTTAATTAACATATCACATATTATCCCTATACTCTGACCGACCAATTAAATACCAAATAAACTTAGGTAGGTCATACTAGCGAAGGAATTCCCCGTCTCTCCCTTCCTAGTTCTTGTCTCACATCTCAGCCAGGGATCATATCCCTAAGCTTTGATACCAACTGTGACGCCCCCAAAATAAGTATACTTCACTCATTTTGAGTCGCCAGATACATGGTACAAAATTCAAATACAACCTTAATTATACAACTTTCGTGTAAAATACGACAAAACATAAATTGAGAGTTTTAATAAGAATATTGTCATCTAGACAATATCCACACTCAAAAGAGTCCTCATTACATTTATTGTCACACTATTTAATAGAATAGTGAGGATTACTAATACTATCATCTGGACCGTCACTCCGTTCCCCGACTAGTCCCGGCTACGTTCTCATTACCTGAAGAGAACAGTGAAAGAAAGGGGTGAACTCAACTAGCCCAGTAAGAAATATTATGACTAAGATAATGTAGAATAAATTATCATTAGTCTTTAACAATGTTAAACTGATAAAATATAACAAACATCAAGTTTAACTGCAGCGGAACAAGCAATCCATTAAAAGAGTCAAGTAGAGAATAAAATCTACTATCTTTTATGTTTTAAAAAGGTTTTTCATCACTTTTATCGCTGAGACTCAGCTTAATAAATAATCCACATCATCCCTGCACTACGACCAAGGATATTCATTAGTATAACAACCATAAATTATCCATGCACTACGGGCCAAGGATATTCGTGTATTCATCAATGGTCATGATCATGTCAACAACTGTCTATCAATACACTATGGGCCAATGAGGACTTTTACCACATCATTTGTAACATTACGGTGATGATTATACCGAATAATCCCTGGTCATAATCATACCAAGTCCATCTATGCACAACATGAGGATGATGACAATGATATAAGAATTCAATAAAACAAGTTCAAGAATTAATTTATCCAGGAACCAATAACGTTCAAATTGTCAACATGATACTTCTTTGTAGAGTAAAATTCAAGAATGCTCAGAAGAATATTTTCATGAAAAGATACTAGATGAAGCGCAAATATCAAGGATATTCCACTAATTTCATGGAGTATAGAACTCAAAACTTTAACCAACTGAGTATAATAGAATATATGAAGCTATGAAATGAATTTTCGCTTGCCATGCGCAGAATCCACGATATATAGATCATTTCCATAATTTAATAAGGAATGAATACAAAGGATCATTCACCATGCATGTGGTAATCCACATAGGCGAAGTTATTCCAAGTAATAATAAAGAATGGAATAACGTAAGGATTCACCATGCGTGCGATAGCATGCATGTGTTATTCCCAATGTAATAATAAAGAATGGAACCAGTCATGCGTAAATGCACGCAGTGATATTACGAAAAAATAATAAAGAATCGGAACCGTGTCAAAGTAAAATTAGACCGGCTGTGATATTCCAACGTAATAATAAAGAATGGAATAACAACAGAAATCACCATCCATGCGATAGATCGCATGAGATAAAGTTATTCAAACGAGAATAATAATTAATGGAACCATGTCAGCGTATACGCACCGGCGTGATATTCCAACAAAATAATAAAGAATGAAATAACAAAAGACTTCACCGTGTATGAGATAGATCATAGCAGAGATGAAAGTTATTCCAATGTAATCATAAAGAATGGAATAACGTAAGAATTTCACCATGTATGCGGCACTTGGCATGATTGTGTTATTCAAACATAATAATAAAGAATGGAATAATGAAGAATTTTACCATGTATGCGATATTGGATGTATGCGAGTTATTCCAATATAATAATAAAGAATGGAATAATGTAAGAATTTTACCATGTATGCGGTACTTAGATGATGTGTTATTCCAACATAATGATGAAGAATGGAATAATGAAAGAATTTTACCATGTATGCGGTTACAGATGATAGGTTATTCCAACATAATAATAAAGAATGGAATAACAGAAGAATTTCGCCAAGTATAGGGTAAATTTCAGCGTATCTGAGTTATTCCAATAGAATAATAAAGAATGGAATAACAGAAGTTCTCTTCACGAATACGAAAGAAATAATACCCCTTACCTTAGAAGAAACTGAATATAAGAGTAGTGAAGTAGCAGAATACTTTTCTTCTTTCTCTCTAGAGTTTCAGTGAATTCGTAAGAAATAATGAAGGAATGAGCTTCTATTTATAGGAGAATGAACTGAATAGTAACTAATTCATGAACGGTCCAGTTGATTTACTTTTAAACAGACTGTCCATATTGATTTACTATGCAGATTAATAAAATATTCTAATAAAAAAAAATCTTTTAAATAAAATATAATATATTCTATTTATAGTCTAATAAAATAAATAACTTTATAAAAGTATTCATTTTTATATAAAAAAGCTTTTCTATTTTATTACATTAATAATACTAATAAAACAAAATTTATATATATATATATATATATATATATATATATATAAAACTTCCATGACTTCATAAAAAGACACCTCAATATATATAACAACATTTATCATCATTATTATAATTCACAATATTAATCGACTGTGTCGCTCCACGGAAAGAGGGGCTTTCAATAACGATTTCTCCTTATTGACGCCAAGTGATTAGGTGACCAAACCTCTCCTTGGCGTAACTTACAGACATCGTTAATATTGCAAATAATAATATTAATAACTCTATCATCTCAATTATTGATTTAATAATATATAAAATATCGATAATAATTGAATCAAATAACGTGAGATACTTATGCAACAATTCTTCAAGCAATAATTGAACAAAATCGAGTGACTTCTCACGTAAGCATCAATAATCAATACCGTGTGCTACTATGCAACAACGCGTATTACTGTACTTTTACTACCCTTTTCTTCTTTCTCTCTATAGTTTCTCTCTCTAGAGTTTCAGTGAATTCATAAGAAATAATGAAGGAATGAGCTTCTATTTATAGGAGAATGGATGAATAAGAACTAATTTATGAACGGTCCAGATTGATTTACTTTTTAAATGGACCATCCATATTGATTTACTATCTTGATATTAATAAAATATTCTAATAAAACAAAATCTTTTAAATAAAATATAATATATTCTATTTATAGTCTAATAAAACAAATAACTTTATAAAAGTATTCTGTTTTATATAAAAAGCTTTTCTATTTTATAACATTAATAATACTAATAAAACAAAATTTATATATATATATATATATATATATAAACTTCTGCGACTTCATAAAAAGACACCTTAATATATTTAACAACATTTATCATCATTATTACAATTCATAATATTAACCGACCAGGTCGTTCCCTGGAAAGAGGGGGCTTTCCAATAACGATTTCTCCTTATTGGCGCGCAATTAGGTGACCAAACCTCTCATTGGAAGAACTTCTAGACATCATTAATATTGCAAATAATAATATTAATAACTCTATCATCTCAATTATTGATTTAATAATATATAAAATATCGACAATAATTGAATCAAATAACGTGAGATACTATGCAACAATTACTGAAGCAATAATTGAACAAAATTGAGTGACTTCTCACGTAAGCATCAATAATCAATACCGTGTGCTACTATGCAACAACGCGTATTACTGTACTTTTACTACCGAGTAGTTCAACAGTTTTAACGGTAAAACTTCCGCCGTTATTTTTATAAAAAATATTTTTGTCGTTTTCTCAATCCGAACAATAATTACATTAGGGGTCCACTAATGATTGTGCCATCGTATTTAATATTCCCTGTTAAAATGAATATTCCCCGACCAATCGAATATTATATAACAACTTGCATACTTTACAAAATTTATAAATATTACCCACAACTATAACATTATATCAAATCCACACCATAATTTTGAAAAAAATATTTCGAGAAATTTAAATCTTTATTCATAAAATTTGGGGTCTCACACTGGAGACCCGAGGGCGAATGGGTGGCCGTTCCCCTGTACATTCTAGAGTACGGGGTTCGGTTCCCCTTGCATGAATTCATCTTTTCTTTCCTATGCTTCGTGGGGTTTGGGTTCGCACAACTCGTGCCAAACTCGTACATCCATCTGGTATCCTTCATTGCCTTGTGCCAGGAGATGGGGATCACTCCTGGCCTCGATTTTTTCTTCGCTTTATTCACCGTCGGCGGGTCGAAAGAACCTGGCCTTCGGCAATTGAACAAATGGCCCACTCGTTCCGTCCCTGTCAAGACCCCTTCGAGTAACAAGGGGTGGCATGAACAATGGATCTTCGTGAAGGGGACCGAACTCCAACTCTTGCCCAACTGGGCCCATCCTGATGACCCTATCGCGAAGGTGTCCAAATTCCCCAAAGATCGGGCTGATGCTTTCAAAGCTTTTTACAAGAAGTGGAGCAAGACCGAATGGAGTTTGGCTGTTTTATCCAACGAGGCCTGGTTGTACAAACACGGGTGTAAGCGTACTATCCCGAAGCTCTTCTGAATACCTTTAACTTCATTTGTTTTTTTTTGACTCATTTTCTATTGTGTAGTGACAATTTTCAAACCCAAGGGCACAGATGCCTCCCTAGTACCGTTACCGAACACCGCCGGACCAATCCGTCTCCCCATCTTCGACGATGATGGTGAAGAGGAGACCGTGTCGATTGCTGAACTTTCTACCGGCTCCACATCGGGTCTACCTCCCTCGACTATCCCCATCGAACCGCTTACCAAGAATGCCCTGAAGATGAGCCGAGCGGAGAAGATGGTGTTGTTGAAGAAGACAAAGAAGCCTTCTAGGCCTTCTATAAAAGCCCCCGCCAAGGTCACTTCGGCAATTCCGCCGAAGGTGACTCCTTCTCCACCCCGTACTCAAGCCGAGGTGATCAAGGATTCGCAGGACATTGAAGAGGTTTCTCTCGAACCTCGATCCAAGAAACCACGGCTTCTTTGAAGATCTCGAATAGATCCATTCTTGTGGGTCGACCCGTGAGCCGTCCCTCAACACCTTCATCCGCACGGTTCATCTCACGGATCATGACCACTGCTTGGTCAAGAGTTCTTCGGAGGTATTCCCATTTAACCTGTTCGACTATTTCAAGCTTTCGGGCGATGACGAACGGTTCAAGGGATTCTCTTCCGAAGAGTACCTGGTGGCTTATGTCCGGGCTTAGTGTCAGGTAATTCTCAAATTGGTTATCTTCTTCTGTTACTTTCATGTTTTATTCTATATGGCTGACCCACTCCTTCTGCCGCAGGCCAACGCCATCCTGGCCCGAGCCATTCCGCCTCTTGCCCGATCTACCAAAAAGGAGGCTCAGTTGATGACGGATGTGTAGCTTTTTGAGGCAGAGATTCGTGGTCTGACTTCGGACCTGAAGAAGGAAAAGGATCTCCATGCCGAGACCCGTAATAAAGCGACCCAGTGAACGCCAGTCGATGAAACCAAGGAATAGTACTCTACTTGACATGAATTAAATCGGCCTATGAAGGCCATGCTAAGAAGTTGATCGAGGATAAGGAGCACCTGGCCGCCGAAGTCAAAGAGTGGGAACAGGCGATCGAAGCCCTTAGGGAGAAGTTTTTTGAAGCACACGAGAAAATGAGATATCTAATTCGGGAAAACAACTCCCTGAAGGAAGATCAAGCCGAAGCCAAGCAACGGATAATGGTGAATACGAAGAGTCCGATGCCTTAAACGAAAAAGTCATGGCCCAATTCGGTGAAGGGTACGAGACTTATCGGGAAAAGGCTAGGGCGAAGATGATAGTCGCTGGGCTCGATGCCTCCCTTCTCGACTCGTCGGACGAAGAGTCCGAGGCTGGGGATGACCCTCTTCCTGAATAACTTCTTTTAGGACTTAAAATTTTGTAACTTTTGTTTTCTATCTTTATTTCTACTTTGCCCGAATCTTATACGATCGGGGTTTGTAAAAATTTGAAGATATGAAATACAAAAAGTTTTTGTTTGTAAATCTTTGCGATCAGTTATACCCGTGACTTTTATCGATCAGTTATGTCGTCTTCGACTTTCTGATTGTTTTAAGCCCGATGATTGTTTGATTTCCAGAATCGTAGTTTCAATCAGTTATACTCGAGACTTTTACCGATCAGTTATCTCATCTCCGACTTTCTGATCGGTTTAAGCCCAATGTTTGTCTGATCGAGTACCAAAAGTCATATGAATATAGATGAAGATAAACATTTCCGAAAAAAATTCTCATTTATTTCATTTGAAATCAAAATGGTTACATGGATAAAGAAAAGAATGACATGACTTTTACTGGTAAAATTTTCTAAGTCTTCCAGCGTGCCACGTATTCTTTACATCCAAACCATCCATTGCTCGAAGTCGGTATGTACCTCGCTTCGGCACCTCTACAACTTCATAAGGTCCCTCCTAGTTAGGCATCAGTTTGCCGGTGTTCTGGGGGGTTGATGCCTCCGACTCCCGGAGGACCAAATCTCCCACTTCAAACCTCCTCCGGTTCACCTTCTGATTATAGTGTCGGGCTGTTCTCTGCTGGTAGATTGCCAACCTTATCAGCGCTGAATCCCGAACTTCTTCAAGAAGATCCAAATTTGTTTTCAAGCCCTCATCATTGTACAACTCCTTGTACTGACTGACCCGAAGGGTAGGAGACCAGATCTCCACCAGTATGAGTGCATCGGTTTCATACGCCAATCTGAATGGCGAATCTCCTGTGGTCGTTCTCTGTGTAGTCCGATAAGCCCACAAAACACTGAGCAGCTCTTCTGGCCACCGACCCTTTAGCTCGTCTAGACGCCTTTTAATCCCGTTGAGTAGGGTTCGATTGGTCACTTCAACTTGACCATTCGATTGAGGGTGAGCGACTTAGGTCTTGCGATGCTGAATTCCCAACTCTTTCAGAAAACCTTCAAAATTTGACCCCACAAACTGTCTGCCGTTATCTGAAACCACTGCCATCGGGATGCTGAAGCGATAAACAACTCCTTCCTTGAAAAACTTTAGGCATTCTTGTTCTGTGATCTTCTGCAGAGGCTTAGCTTCGACCCACTTCGTCCTATAGTCGATAGCAACGATCACGAAACTGACTTGTCCCTTGGCCTTCGACAGTGGCCCCAAGATGTCGATTCCCCATACAACAAAGGGAATCGGGGATAAGACCGAATACATCTCTTCGGGGGGCTGGTGTGGGATGGTGCTTTTCAGTTGACACTTGGGGACACTTTCTGACGAATTTTTTAGCCTCCGTATATATAGTCGGCCAATAATACCCCTGTCTCAAAATCTTGTGCACCAGTGACTTGGCCCCCATGTGATCCCCACAAATCCCTTCATGTACTTCCCGCAGTGTATAGTCTGCTTCCGAGGGAGTTAAGCATTTGAGTAGGAGAGAGCTGAAAGCCCTTCGGTACAGATCCCCGTCAATGAGGACGAAATTTGAACTCCTGTGCTTGATTTTTCTTGCTAGGATTCTGTCCAAAGGTAGAACCCCCTCTGCCAGATACGCGATATATGGTATGAGCCAGCAATCGAGTCGATCTAAAGCTAACACATCTGTCTTTGGTACATTTGGTCGTTCTAAGACTTCCAGATACACCGATCCGTTGAAGGAGTTTGCTTCGGTGGTTGCCAACCTGACTAGGGCATCTGCTATCGTATTATCTGACCGATCAACTCCCTGACAGCTGTGTGATGTGAAGTACGTGAGCTTATCTTTCACTTCGGCCAGATACTTCGACATTCTTGCCCCCCGAGCCTCATACTCTCCTGATAACTGCTTAACTACCAATCGTGAATCATTTGTACATAACTATCTTCAGATTTCCAAGCTTGACTGGCAACCGTTCGGCTAATATATTTCGTATTCTGCTTCATTGTTTGTGGCCTTAAACTGAAATCGAATCGCCTGTTGGACTTTGAAGCCTTCGGGACTCGTTAGAATGACTCCTGCACCACTGGCGTCCGAAGTCGATTACCCGTCCACGTATAAGGTCCACGAGGTTTTTCCCTGTTGAGCTTCGGTAACTGTACTCACATCCGGTTTCGTAAAAGAGCATTCCACTATGAAGTCTGTCAATGTCTGGCCCTTGATTGTCGTCCGAGGATGATATTCTATAGCAAATTGCGTTAATTCCATCGCCCATGCTGCTAGCCGGCCCGACACTTCTGGCTTGTGCAATACTTTCTTTAACGGCTGATCCGTATATACTACCATCACCCGACCCTGGAAATAGTGCCAAAGTTTCTTGCTTGCAATGATCAAGGCATACACGAATTTCTCCAGGTTCAGATATCTTGTTTCTGCGTCCCGAAGAATGTGGCTGACGTAGTATACCGGGAACTGTTTTCCTCCCTTGTTCCTCACCAATGCCGCCCCTACTGCCATCGGGCTTGCAGCCAAGTATAAGTATAAAGGTATCGAAGGAATCGGTTTCATCAATAACGGTGCCGGAGACAGATATTTTTTGATCCCTTGGAAACTCTTCGCATTTTGATGTCCATTGAAAACTCTACTCGTTCTTTGGCCCCTTGAGAGTGTCAAAGAAGGGTAAGCATCTCTTAACTGATTTTGACACAAATCTCTGAAGGGCCGCAATGCGCCCCGTCAGCCGTTGCACATCCTTATATGTCTTCAGAGACTTCATGTCCAAGATCGCCTGTATCTTTTCCGGGTTTGCCTCAATGCCCCTCTTACTGACCAAGTAGCCTAGAAATTTCCCTGATCCCAATCCGAAGGTACACTTGGTCGGGTTCAACCGCAGTTTGTGTCTTCTTATCGTTTCGAAGCAGTCTTCTAGGTTCTCCAGATGGTTCCAGACTAACATACTTTTCACGATCATGTCGTCCACGTACACTTCCATGCTTCGGCCCAGCTGCTTTCTGAATACGAAGATCATCATCCGTTGGTAAGTCGCCCCAGTGTTGAGTAATCCGAAAGTCATCTTCCTGTACGCATATATGGCCCGATGTGTGATAAAGCTTGTCTTTGGGATATCTTCCTTATTCATCAAAATCTGGTGGTATCCCGAGAAAGCATCCATGAAGCTCAACATGCCGTACCCCGATGTGGCATCAATCAACTGATCTATGTTAGGCAAAGGGTAAAAGTCCTTCGGACAAGCCTTGTTCAGATCGGTGTAGTTGATGTATAACCTCCACTTTCCATTCTGTTTCTGAACCAGAATCACATTTGTCAGCCATTTAGGATAGTCAATCTCGAAAATGAATCCTGCCTCCTATAGTTTAGCGATCTCTTCATCTATGATCCTTTGCCTTTCCGGGGCGAAAATCCTTCTTTTTTCAGATCACTTTGGTCTTCTTTTGAATCTCAGATGCAATTTATGTAAGCCTTCTCACTCTCACTTCCTGGCATATCGCTAGGCTCCGAGCAAAAATATCGGATACATCCGGCGGTGTCCACCACCCCCGCGCATGGTTCCATTAATCCCGCCCCAATCTTGATCACTTTTTCTGTGTCGTCGGGGATTAACTCTACATCCTTCGTCTCTCGTGGTAGTAAGCGCCATTGGCTCTTCAGATCGCTTCTCAAGAATGGCTCTATCTCAATGGCCATTGTTTGTTTCTGTTTGCTGACTCCGATCCCTGAAGAAATCAAGGTATTTCGATAGCACATTCGGGCAATGTCAAGATCGCATTTTACCTCCCCAATCCCGTTCGGTGTCGGAAACTTGATTTTAAAGTGTGGTATGGATGTTACTGCTTGTAGTACTGTTAACGTCGGCCTTCCCAGAATGGTGTTGTATGCCGAGTCCACCTGCACCACAAAAAACCTGACCATAACTTTTGCCTGCTGAGGGGCTGTGCCGAACCTGACAGACAACTTAATGGTGCCCGAAACATGTACCGGGTCCCCACTGAACCCATACAATGGACCCTCTCCTCCTAACTCCATCTTTTTTCCTTCTAAATCCATTCTCTGATAGGCGTGCGTGTACAGTATGTCGACTGAGGACCCGTTATCGATCATCATCCTTTTCATATACACCGGCCCGACCTGTGCTGTTATCACTAACGCCCCATCATGCGGTTCAATGTGGTCGGTAGGATAATCTTCGTCTGAGAAAGAGATGGAAACTCCTAAGTAGGCCCTGTCCTTTCTGGGTGATGAACTTGCTACTGATAATACAGTCTCGAGGTGCCCACTTCTCTTCCGTCCGGTTACACGCCTCGGGGTTGTGGGTTCGGTTGCGGCTGTGTTTCCCGAGTCACCTGTTTTCCTCTCGAGGTGCTTATGAACCTTCCCGACCCACCACGTACTGTACCAGCTGTCCATTCTGGACATTCTTCTCTATCAAATCTTTCAAATCGTTACACATCTCCGTCGTATGCCCCCGACATTGATGGTATTCGCAGTATTTGTCTCGACCCCTCTTTCCAGGCTTCGGGATTGTCGGGCATGGCTCAAGAAAAGGTTTATTCCTCATCTCTTCCAATATCTTCGCTCGGTCGGTGTTGAGTGCAGTGTAGACTTTGTTGACATTCCTGTTTGGGAAAGGTGGTCGTCTGCTGCTCGAACCTCCTCCATTGTAGCTTTTCTTGCCATAGTTGTCAGACTTCCCCTGGTTATCCGACCGTTGAGAGTTATGCTTATCCCGATCTTTGGACTTCTCGAAGGACTGGGAGTGGGGTTTAAAATTTCCCATTGCCTCTTCTATTGCTATGTACCCCTCGACTCGATGGAAGGCTTCTGTCAAATCTCCTGAAGGGTTGATCACCAAGTCCTTCATCAGTTTCTTCAACTTCCCAATGTCCAATCTGGTCGTGAAGAAACTCAGGGCTTGTGGGGAATTCAACTCTGCTACCAACCCCACAGCCTCTCGAAACCTCTTGACGTCTCGTCCCTGACTTTCATCCGATTTACTTAACTGCATGAGGAAGTTCGATTTTTCCCTCCTCCCTGTTGCTTTCGAAACGAGCATGAAACTTCTCCTGAAGATCATTCCATGAATTAATAGACCCCGCCGCCAAGGTCCCCATCCATTCTCGGGCGCTCTTCTTCAGAGTGGTCACGAACATATGACATTTGGCAGCGTCCGAATGTCCGTAATATGTCATCAGTCTGGCGTATCCGTCGGAATGATCGTATGGATCCCCCAGCCCATCATATGTCTCCATCGGGGGCATCTTCTTTTTAGGGTCGGCCGTCACATGATTAATTTCTGGCGAGAAGGACGACCCTATGCAAGCTGAAGGTGTCCCCACTGAATTCTTCGTCAACAGCAACTTCTCCAATTCAGCCACCCTTCGAGCGAGGGGGTCGGTTTCCTCTTTACGAGGGGACGATCTGTGTCTGTCCCTCTCGTATTCGGGAGACGCGTCCCGCCTCCTCTGTCCCGATAGGCCTTGATAATCTAATCTCCGCTCGTCCGAACGGCTCTTCGCTTTGGCCGTCTCGAAGCGACTTCACGGCTCGCCCCTTTTCCTTTTCCGCTTATCCCTCGCCGAGGTGGCCGGATCGGCCCGATACTCGCGCCGTCTTGAGGATGCCTCCTGCTCCCCAGCCATCTGTTGTTCGAGTTCATCTTGCTGGAGACTCAAGGCCATCATGGCATCTCTGTTCTATTGCATCTTCTTCTGCAAGATAAACTCCCTCTGATCCCGACTAGCCTCTCTTTGGTCCTTTCCACGTACCTCCAATGCCCGAGAATGATTTTCATCCGCACGACTAGCCTGGTTGGGGGTATGAAGGCTGTCATGGAAGAGCTTCCATCGGAGGGAAGCAACCGGTTCCTCCCGATCCTCTTGGATTCTAGAACCTAATTTGTATTTGACCGATCCTCTCACTTGGGTGGTCTGGTGTGTTTTCGCCTTTTCCTGGTTAGAAGCACTGTTCTCCTTGCTCGCCATGGCCTCTTACCGGAAAACTCAGTTGTGATTGATTTAAGCACTAAAAGCCTTCCTTCTAGCGCCAATGTTAACGCCAAGTTTCGCCGACGCTTCCAATCACAGAATCAACGCTTTAGAACACGCATGACATAACAGATCATCACACAGAAGCTTGACGGCTTGTGCACGGGGATAACTCCCCAAGTGGGAATAAGACAGCCGCTCACAAGGTTTAACAATGGAGGCTAAGTGTTTAGTGCTCAAAAGTAGTTATTACCTCATAATCGTAACCTTGGCCTTGTATTTATAGTGCCTCATCACCTTAGAATCCTTCTCCGAGTCGGATTAGGACTCCTAAATTATGGCAATTACCATAATTTGGGTCCAACACAATCTCCTTAAACGGTGGAAGTAGATTCCAATCCAATCACTACCTTTGGAGTTACTTTATTCGAACATGGTTAGAACCCCAGACTCTATGCAGTGGGGAAGCCCACTACACAGGCCCAATCCCACCGAACTCACTACATGATTCAGGCTTCGGCCCAGAGGGCTAGAAGGCCCGACCTCGAACATCACCCTTCCAGAATAGGGTTCTGGCCCAAAGGACTCGGATACCCGAACCCGACCACTATATCTCGAGCAGGACTCCGGTCCAAAAGACTCGAATGTCCAAACTCTTCCATGAACTTCGGCCCAATGGGCTCATTAACCCCTTCCAGTGCCAGGCCTTCGGCCCACTTCCAGGTCGGTAAAACGCTCCCGAACATCAACAATAATTCTCTAATTACTAGTTAATTGAATTGACCTAAAATAAATTGAATAAATTGGTCTAATGATATGCTTGGAATATTTATGGGTTGAAGTTGAGGATTTTGCTCAATGTTCTAAAAAGCGGGTTAGGCGGCCGCCTAGGCCACTCCTGGCCCCTCGCCTGGGCCAAGATGGCAAAATAATCTATTCAAGAAATTAGGCGGGCTAGACGGAGCATGCGGGCCTAAGCAGACAAGGTGGGGCCCAAGCGGGCAAGACGGGGCCTAGGGGGAGATATTTTTTTATTTTAATAACTAATCAAATCAAATCTTGATATATTTATTTTTCTAATGATTTGTCATATTCACGAGTATGAGTGTGATTCCGATGGAGACATTATCTTGGAGGAATATAGAGAAAAAGAGTTAGAATTATAGAGAAATTGCATGTTTGTATTTGAACTTTGACATTTTATATGTGTTTGAATTTTAAGCAAAAACCTTTATTATCTTTATTATAAATTATTTTACTTTATATTATTATTTTGTTTGGATAAATGTAAGATAAAATATTAAAATTGACTAAAAATAAAAAAATCCTGCCTAAACCTCCTAGGTTAGGTGCCCGACCGCCCGCCTAGTGCCTCTTGGCCAATATAATGGCTATCTTTGTAAAAACAATGACAACCTTTCACAACCCAAGAACTTAACCTCGGTGCACCTCCTAAAGCATGAAAAATGACCACCTTACTGTGAGGTGTGTAATGAATTGCTTGATATAAACTATGAGAAAATGTTACATGAAGCTATTATTTCTCAATGGTTTCAATTGCTTACTTGACTTTTCTCTCGGTTAACAAGTGAAAAGAGGATCATGAACCCTGCAGACAATATAACATTCTCAGCTTCCATCCTCTTTGGAGGTGTTCTTCAACATAAAGAATAATCGTTTTGGGGAATTTAGTTTCAAATTTACTTGGGGGAATAGAGAGCTGCGACTTTTAAAGTTGTATTTTATTTTTGATTTCACTTATTTCTTTGGGCATATTACTCTTGTCATCTTTTCGAGTACCGCCTATCTTCGGTCGGCGGCGTCTCGGCGAGGCATGACAGTAGCTGACCGTCAAGACACCTAGGCGTCTTACATGACATCCGTATGGCGACAAGTCGTTCAGAGTGTACAATTTATACATTATTTATTTTACTTTAAAAGTACATTGAACAATAAAATTTTATATACATTAAAATCCAAACATATTTACCGAGTAACATTAAAAACACAATTATATCATCACCTATAACAAAACTTGATTCATCCAACACTAAGCAATGGTTTGCATCATCACATACTAAATTTCAATTTCCTAATAATGTAAGAGGCAAAAGAATCTTTTCCCCCGCGGTGGAAAGTCAGCTAACCAGCAACTTCTGTATATCATCCACTCTCCTTCCATACAATTAAGCACTTCAGGGAATTCTGCACAATATTTTACCACAAACTTTTCTAAGAATTGTTTCTAAGAATTGTTTCTCCAACTTCATGATGAATGAACTCAAGGTTATGTCCTTCTCTATCACACCCTTAGACAACAAAAACTGAACAACCAAACACCGCGGAATAGTCCACTTCTCCAAACTATGCATAACAACAGCAGGACAAGACCTTTGATGCATCCCATCCCATTCTGTTAACCAAAAAAGCCATCACCCGCTCCAACTTCTCCTCCGAAACTGACATACATAGGGGCTGCCTCCTAAAAGCCGAAAGAATCTCATCGTCTGACCAACCCCACATCCTATAAAAATCCCACTTTTGCTTAAACGTTGATTTGCTCAACCCAGTCTATACCTGTAATCCCGCAATAAAATGACTCTTTACCGGTTCAAAACCCATTCCCTTAATCTCTTCAACGAGCAATATAAACCTATCAGGAGCTTGCACCAATGTCCAAGGTTGTCTACTTAGCATTGTGCTAATCCTATCATCCGACACGCCATAATCGCGCAACACAGCAATATTGGGTACTAAGCTTTTTTTAAGGTCTCCCTTGAGTACACAAGTGGACCTCTTCATTGCAGCAATTACACTCCCATTATCCCTAAGTACACTCTTCAATAACTCACACGAAGGTATAATTTGATTATCAAGATTGCGTTTCATAATACCAGGGTCTGTAGTGAGTATTTTATCAAGGTCAGTGGGTGAAAACCCATATGAATTGAAGAAATCTAATTTGGGTTTAAGTATTTTGTATGGATGGGAAGATAGCAGTACTGGGCTATTTCTTATGAGAGTGGAAATTTGGGTTTCAGTGAAGCCATAGATTTTGAAGAGAGAGAAAACATATTCCTTTCGTCTCTCACTAATTTGAGATCCGAAAAAATATATTTGATTCAAAACACACAATTGGGGTGATTTTAAAGAAGTAATAGCAGTGTTTTGGAGCAAATTTTTGTGTAGAAAACTAAGAATCGTGATTTAACAAAAGGGGTTTGTATGAGATTTCAGAGATTACCAACCTTTTAAGCTTCTTTTGAATCTCTGAGTCTGTAGAACGAACGAACCGAACCGAACCGAACCGTTAGGATTGGAGGTTCTCACTTACAAACCCTGGACGGCTTCAGCTGTCATTTCGCACTCTGAAACTTATTTCTCCTCTTTTTGTGCTTTTAAAGTAGAGATATTTTTTTATTATTAGATTTATAAAATGATATATATAATCATTACGAAAATATAAATAAAAAAATTGTGGTCAAAATCTAAATATGGATTTATTTATTTCTTATTAATAAAATAATTAATGTTATAAACTACTTTAAAAAACAGTATTAAGTACAAAATAGATGTTTCAAATATCAAAAGTGATAGTATTAAGTGTTTCTTCTTTTATAGTCCAAGTTTATATGTTCTAAAGAATTAAAAGTCTTTTTATATTAACATATGTTCTCAAAAAAATTGTTTCATAAATTAATATTATATCATAATTCGAATTATAATGGTTCACAAATTAATTAAGATCGAACTAATATAAATGAATATATTTGTAATTATATCATCTTATTTTGAAAAAATTAATACTAAAAAAAGATGAGTAAAGTACAAATTTTACACATATTAAAAAAAGTAAAAATAAAGAAAAGAAAATAAATAAAATTTAAAATTGATTTATTTTTTTGATACTCATACTACAAGGAAAGAACGAAAAAAAAGTCTGATTAAAATTTATTTATTTATTTATTGCTAAATAAATTCAATCCGCACTTTTCTTTCTTCAATCCGCTGACTGTGAACTAGCTGAACCACGTAAATTTGTGTCATGTGTAATTATTTTCTTTAAATTGTTTTTTACTATTATTTCTTTTGCGTTGTTATTCTCTAACATATCATTCAAGATTAATTATTAAGCATAAAAAATAATATTAAGGCACGCTTTTGCTGTTATTCATCTTGATCACAAATATCTAGTTCGTTTATTATTCATCGATGACAATGTGCATGATATTACACATGGCACAGAGCCAGGATTCGATATTGGGGGGAGGGGTAAGAATTTTTTTAACAACATAATATATATTCATCACTAAAAAATAAAGTTCCACAATTACAAAACATATTTTTACTAAAACAAAGATAATGTAGTAATATAATTTTTTTTGACAAAGACAACAAAACATAACAAAAAAAAGTCTTTTAAAACATATCAAAGCTTTGTCAGAATTGCACCCGACATTCTTTCAAATAACGAAATCCATCTATTACACTAAATGGATAAATGGAAAAATATCTACTCCTGGACTTATCTTCACAATAGTCATTAGTCAATACTATTATACTAAGCAACAACCAGTTTGATTAGAACATTAAAATTTTAAACTTAAGTTTAGCTCTCAATAGTAAGGGGTAAACTTACTTGCTAAGGGGAATTAGCTGACTAGCTGTCTTGCACTACAAGAAAAGGGTCTATCAATGAGTATGATTGTCGTGACCATTGTCGGGTCATGAGATACCTATCAATGATCGATCGCGATCATGGATAGTCGTTAAGATAAAATCTAATCATTCGATGTGCACACCAAATGACCACTATTACGATCGATATGTATCATGATGATCATTATTAGCGTAATCGAATTCATCATTTTGTCATTAATCTGAAATCAAGATGGCTCGGGGCCAAAGGTCGACGTGGTCCATGTGTCGTATCGCAATCAATGAATCGTGACGTGGTGGTCGTTGATACCCTCAAATGTTTAGCAGTCGCTGATTTGAAAAAACTAAAAAATCAGATTTTTGCTGTTTAGCAGAATTCGCAAAAAACCTGTACCTGTTTTGTACCTACTTTATCCCAACACACATACACAACAATATAAACATCTTGCACAATAATATAAACATCAATCGTCCACCAACACATACACCAAACTAGTATATAAACCTTTAAACCAATATGAATTGAATAAATATAAATAAATCTAATGTTTAAGTAACATGACTGAATATAAAAGTACAAAATTCTCAAAGAACTACAAAACACAGCTGTATCGATCGTCAAGCATCAGCGTCTTGATTAGCTTCTCCTTGATCTCCCTGTAATTAACAAAATAATAAAACAAGTTACAAATATATACTAACTATGTTAATATTGGTATATTACGATAATATATACAACAAATTGATTTTATACCTCGTCGCCATCCCCATGTTGTCCTGCTGCTGCTGCCGCTACTACTTCAACTAACTCCTCAGGACTCAGAGCCCCCAGATGCCCGCCCAGTATCTTCAGAAGATCTCGATCTCGACATATAGCTCTCTCACACGGTCCGAGGAGTATGAAATTTGGATGGCTCGATGATTTGGAAGATGGGTAAGAAAGCGACTTAAGCCATCAAGGATGGGCGTCGTCGTTGTCCTTGACCTTTAATGTAGTTCTTCTTCACAATGAGACGCCATCTCCCACAACTCTTGATCATCAAAGCGGACGTGGAGTGCCTTCAAAGCTAAGACTCATTCAATAAACGCTTATAAGTATCCCGTCATCATGTTAACAATTAAATAGTTAAAATAAATTTTGTAAGCATTGATAAACAAGATCAAGTTGTTAAAACTTATTACCGCTTATCTTGATAGCATCGAGTGAAGCCATCACGGGTGGCCACGTATACATCCAAATAATGGATATAGGTGACCTTGAGATCGAGACTCTATACAAACAATAACACAATATTACTAAGTAAAATGTGATATATTTTCTACAATTCATGATTGTAAACATATTAAAACTTGTAATCGTGATCTGGCGTTGATATCTCAGAATCAGTGAAATACTGTCGCCCATGTATGTTCCTTTAGCCTTTTCGCCATCGGGTACACCCGAGGATCTGTTGGTGGCGGCAGTCTTTCGTCTTTTCACCCAGCTCTTAGCTCTCCATTGGGCACACATCTCAGCCCATATGGACTGGGTGCACCACCATGGGTTATGCTCGTGTATGTAATCCTTTCCCTGGCCTGGATGGTCGATCTTGGCATTGTGAAGGGCTTTTTATCTTTTTTTGTTCAAATTATCCTTGAAAGCGACGGTACGACTTCGCCAGAATAATGTCTCGAATCACCGTCACTGTCTGCGTCCTCCCATCTATACCTTTTCGCAAATAAAACAACAATAATAACATTACTAAACAATTATCCTTAATTAGAATATTATATTATCTCATCATAATTTAAAAAACATACTTGGAATTCAAATTAAACAAAGATCCTTGCGGGTGATAGTGTGTTCGCCACGTAATCACAGATGTGTAGACCAATTCGTAAAGACAAATCGTGATATGTACTTGACGATCTTATTATCTAAAAAATCACTATAGTATACAACAATTTACATCAACGATAAGTAGATATATTAAAGCAATTTACGCCTAAAATGAAATCTAAAATGCTTATATATAAATGATGCGGACGTCGTCTTATATTCTGGAGGAGGCGAATCGAATAAGAATCCAATCATCCTGATTAGTAGGGCCTTGGGCACATGATTAGGTCCCCTACCAAGCGCACTTTTTCTCAAGCTACCGCTTGAAGCCAATCAGATATTACAAATTTCAAGATGTATATATGAGTTATATTTGATTACATGTATATATGAATATATAAAATGACAATAAACATGACAGTGATATAAACATGTATATATATGAATATAAAATGACAATAAACAAAAATTGCATTTAAATAGTTAAGTACATAAACATGACAATGATATAAAAAACATGTAATGCTAAACATACATTTCATTTGTTCAAGTGTCAATGTCTGATTCAGAATTATCTTGTATACGTGTTGCAGATTCATAACCATCATCTGCTTCAGATTCAGTGTCAGATTCAGTCAATAACTCTTCCTCCTCAGTATCAATGTTATCTGACACAAGTATTGACTCAGGATCTAATTCATGTGGTTCATCTCCATCATCTAACTGGATTACTTCATTGTCGGCCTCCACATTTATTATAGTTTGACTATGAAGCATCTGCTATTGGTAAATCTCCCCATCAACTACTTCTACACGACTACGCGCGGGAGTTTGAATTACAACTTGCCAATATGTAGGCGGTCTATCCCTTTTCCTAACAGGACTAGGAGTGTAGTGTACTTGTAATGTTTGAGTTGGTAAAACAAACGGTTCGTTGGAGTACGCAGACCTATGGAGGTCAATATCGACAATTTCATGTCTGTCAACACGTATCCCTTTTTCTGAATCAAACCAACGGCATTTGAACAAGTGAATATGACCCCCGTACGTGCCCTTGTACGACAACTCTATGATTTTCTCTAACTCCCCATAAAAGGCACGACCAAGCTCATTGTAACAATCTCATTGGACACACACTCCAGAGTTCATTGTTCTTTTACCGCGCCCATATGCCTTTGTATGAAATTCACAACTATTTATTTTGTAACCATTGCGGCTAACTTGGTCCATGTTTGGTCCTATAACTAGGACTTGTACATTAGCCGGAATCGTTGATCCCTCAGTCAAAGCCTACAAAAACTCCATCTTATTAAATGAAGTCATAGTTAACATGGAGTATATATATATATATGTCGTGCTTAAGAAATTGAACTTACTTTGTCCTTTAGCCAAAGTGTAAATTTTTTATCACGATTGATTTGAATATCTTTATCAGTTATGCCGGGATGCTTCACTTTTAACTCGTCATCGTACAATATATACCATGTTATAAACATTAACATATTGGAATAAATTTTCAACTTAAAAGATAAATTATCAAGTTTATATGTGTACCTCACAAATTCATCAATCTCCTCGCAATACTTTCAGGATTATTCATAGATTAATTAAGATGATTATTATATTATTATATTTTTGTTTATCAGTCTTATTTTATGATTAAGTTATGAAAGATCTTGTATTCCTCATGGTTAAAGGTAGGTTCCATCTGTTATATATGATTATGCCAATATTATGATTCTGTTATATATGGTTATGTTAGGAAAGCTTATTGTTAAGAAAACTAGGAAGTGTCTAAGAGGACTTACACTAATTATGTAACTAAGGCTGCTGAGATCGTTGACTACTTACTGAAAATTAATTCAATTAAGATGTAACAAATAAAGAAATTAATTGAAGAAATTATAAGTAGCTTATTGTTTGTCTTGCGCACGAATTACCCCGAGAATATCACTATTCCTGAGGATCAACTACTACTTGAAGGAACTGAAGACGACGATCAACAAGGAAGCAAAATTAATGTGATAGGTAGCTAGCAAAGTAATATACTCTGTCGAAACAGTTTCGAAGCTATACACCAATATGATTTTTACTTTAAAACAGACTTCCAGCCACACTTACAATCAATAGGATACCTTACTCACTACAGTACTATGTATACTCTATATATAACATATAGAGTATACTCACTACAGTACCATGCACCAATATGATTAATGTGATAGGTAGCTTATGCAAAACATTCCATGTATACTCTATAACATATATGAAGAATACCTTACTCACTACAGTACCTCAATTGCTCATTTGAGTCTTAACAGTTCTATGAAGCATACAATCAAACATGCCATATATAGGCACAAACTTTATGGACAGACTTCATAAACCTTTGCACATGTTTTAAACCACATTCTCCCCCCCCCCCCCCCCTTATTTCTCCTAATAACAACTAAACTCCATCTAACATAAAACCCAATTAGCACAATTATAATACTCTAAATATTATATAAAACAGTTAATATGACGCCCCCAAAACAGGTATACATCACCCATTATGGTCGCCATTTACATGGTACAAAATTCAAATACAACTTAATTATACTATAGTCGTGTAAAATAGGACAAAACATAATCTAAGAGTTTTAATAAGAATATTGTCATCTAGACAATATCCACACTCAATGGAGTCCTCATTACTTTTATTATCACACTATTTAATGTAATAGTGAGGACTACTAATGCTATCATCTGACCAGTCACTCCGCTCCCCCACTAGTAGTCCCAAATATATTCTCATTTCTCAAGAGAACAATGAAAGCAAAGGGTGAGCTCAACTAGCCCAGTAAGAAATATTATGACTAAGATAATGCAGAATAAATTATCCTTAGCCTTCAACAATATAACAACTGATAGAATATAATAGACAACAAGTTTTAGATCAACAAGTGCAGCGGAATAAATAATCCATTAGAAGAGTCAAGTAGAGCATAAAATCAACTTTATCGCTAAGACTCAGCTTAATAAATAAAATTCAATCATCCCTGTACCACGACCAAGGATATTCATGTAATCATCAATGGTCATGATTATACCGAATAATCCCTGGTCATAATCATACCAACAACTGTCCACCAATGAACTATAGGCCAATGAGAACTTTTACAACATCATTCGTTACATTACGGTCATGATTATACCGAATAATCCCTGGTCATAATCATACCAAGTCCATCTCTGCACGTAAGCCAAAGATGACTTTCATCACAATATAAGCATGAGGATGATGACAATAATATAAGCATTAATCAAACGAAAACGAGGATAAATATTAAAGACTTTAAATTTATCCAAATATTATCCATCACTTAAATAACTCATAATCTAATATTGTTAATATTATGACAATATTTTAATCACTTCTTAAACTTATAAACAATTTAATTTAATTGTTTACACTTAACAAAATAATGCATTTAATCATTCAAAAATGCCATGCTCATAAGATTTTATCACCAATGATCAAATCACTCATCAAAAATCTGCATATACCTTATATAGGATTTTCAAGCCCTAAAATCCTATTTACCAATTCTTCAACTTCACATAACATATTTAACTCATATGTTTGTAACTAAACCATTTTCATGAAAAATTACCAAATCAACTTATTATTTTTCTATCCTTTGTCCAAACATATATACATATATTTCATACACAACAAGTATTTTTTTATAATTTTTCAACTCCCTTAAGTATTTTTCAAAACTCAATTTCTAATTAATTCCTTAAGAAATTAGCTACCTCAAGTTTAACTCCAGAAATTCCCAAATCTTGGCAGGATCTTACACATGTTAACGTGAGCTTCCAATTTAAATTTCATGGTCATCAGAGTTATAGAACTTCGGTTATATCGTTTTTCGTCGAAAAAACCTAAATATTGAAATAATCATAACTTGCTCATTTTAAGTCCGAATGAGCTCATTTTTGGACAGGAGGTACTTTATACCATATATTTCCATGTCCCAAAAGGCCGGAATTTTTCTCACAAATTAAGTGACCGAAATAGCCCTTACAAATTTGTGGCCAGTAGTTTTTTCTCTTTTTTTCACTTTTTCATGCTTTGTTAAAAATAGTCCATACAAAAATCTACAACTCCTCTTTCAGTGATTCCACTTGGAGATGTTAGAAAACTTATCATAATATCCTCCCAAATTTTTCCAGAATTTTTGAATGTCCAAAAAATTACGAAACTGCAAATGGATTTTAACCCGCCATGCGGTAATCCACATAAACATGTCATTTTCACAATTTAATAAGGAATGAATACGAAGGATCATTCACCATGCATATGGTAATCCACATAGACAGGTTATTCCAACAGAATAATAAATAATGGAACCAGGTTAGGCGTAATACGCACCGACAGGATATTCTAAAAGAATAATAAAGAATAGAATAACAACAGAAATCACCATGCATGCGATGTAATCCTTGATGATGTGTTATTCCAATGTAATAATAAATAATGGAACCAGTCGAGCGTAATACGACGACATTTGACGAGAGATTCTAACGAATAATAAAGAATGGAATAACAACAGAAATCACCATGCATGCGATAGATCGCATAGATGAGTTATTCCAATGAATAATAATTAATGGAACCGTGTCAAAGGTATACGCACCGCACGCGGATATTCCAATGATAATAAAGAATGGAATAACGAAGAATTTCACCATGTATGCGGTATTTGACATGATGTAAAGTTATTCCAATGTAATAATAAAGAATGGAATAACAATAGCTCTCTTAATGAATACGAAAGAAATAATACCCTTTACCTTAGAAAGAAGCCGGATATCTTGGGTAGAGAGGTAGCGGAGACTTTTCTTCTTCTTTCTCTATAATTTCTCTCTATAATAATTGCTCTATAGCTTTAGTGAATTGGTGAGAAATGAAGGAAGAATGAGCTTCTATTTATAGGAAAATATAGTTTCGATAATTGCACGTTTTGGGGCTCGAAATATTACAGTACAATACCTTCAACTTTTCTTTCATTTTTAATTTAGTCCTGTAAGTATTATCAAACTTGCACCACCTCCCCTAATAGTAAATAATGTGAATCAATAGTTCAATCATGTGAATCAATAGTTATAATCATGTGAAAATACTGAATTACGTTATAAGACTTCCATCTATACCTCCATTTTAACTTAATCATGCAAGAATTATCAATCTTGCACCAACTCCCCTAATAGTACAAGAATGTGATTCAATAGTACACACATGTGAACAAATAGTTATATAAGCATGTGAATTAGTAGCAATTAATTGCTCATTTATCCGATTAATTACCCGATTTATCAATATAACCCCCAAACAACAATTATCATAGGAATAAATGTCGATTTTCACTAACACTAATAATTCCAACACAATGGAACTATCAATTTCATCTTTAATCAACACAATCTTATTCATCATTAATATTATAATTCACAATATTTAACAACCAGGTCGTTCCCAGGAAAGAAGGGGCTTTCTGATAAGGATTTCTCCTTATTGGCTCGCAATTAGATGACAAAACCTCTCCTTCACAGAACTTCTAGACATTGTTAATATTGCAAATAATCATATGAATAACTTTGCCGTCTCAATTATTGATTTAATAATATAACATATTATGCATGATGATCTTTGTGACAATAATTGAATCAATAATATGAGAGATATGGTGTAGCAATTCATGTGTAGCAATAATTGAGTATAACCGGGTGACTTCTTACATAAAGCATCAATAATCAATACCGGTGTGCTACTATGCAACCACGCCAGATTATTGTATTTTTTACTAAAGGTAGTTCAACAGTTTTAATCTGGTAACACTTTCATTGTATTTTTATAAAAAGACAATTTTGTCATTTTCTAACTACGACAATACTTCATTGTAGGGTCCACCACTGAATGATTGTGTAAATATTTGGATATTCCCCGACAAAAAGAATATTCCCCACCAATCGAATATTATATAACCACTTGCTTACTTTGCAAAATTTGTAAATATTACCCACAGCTATAACATTAAATCAAATCCACACCATAATATTAAAAAAAATATTTTGAGAAATTTAAATTTTTATTCATAAAATTTGGGGTCTCACAATCTCCCATCCTTATGAAATTTTGCCCTCGAAATTTACGTACATACCTGGTATGCCGAAGAGATGAGGATACCTTGACTTCATTTTAGATTCTAACTCTTGAGGTATAACCTTTGAGTGTTGAATACGATCCTTCTTATCCAAGATTTTAACACGTATCTCCTCATACGTTAAATCTTTTGCTATCTCGTCTAGTTCTAATTTAATAATGTGGTTCGGGTCATCCACATATTTACGTAACATAGATACGTGAAAACGTTATGAACACGCGACATACTAGGCGGTAAAACGAGTCTATAGGCCACAATTCCTACTCGATCAAGGATTTCAAATGGGCCAATAAAATCGAGGGTTGAGATTTCCTCTCTTCATCGATTCTTGCTTCTAGAATAACGCCCTCTTGAACCTTCTTCTTTACATTCATCAGATTCGGGTGTGTAGCTTGAGCGGCTTTAACTTTATCGATTAAAGTTGATTCTACTCGTATGTTCGTTATCTTCACGTGGGTCCCTAGAGTCTTTAACTCTATCTTCATCATTTGTAAGTTATACGAAATGGGTTTTTGTGTTAACAACATCGCACTCGTAAACGCATACGATCTTCTACTCAACGCGTCGTCATTTACCACGTTCTCTTCTACAATGATATTGAATGGTATGATCGTAATTCTTCAATGTTTCGAGCCAACGTCTTTGGCACATTATACGTTCGTTTTGGGTGAAGAAATACTTGAGGGTTTTAGAAATGGATTTTGTATTGGGGTCAATAAAAAATTCGATTTCACGCTCTGGGGGTAGGCCAGGAAATCTTCAGGAATACGTCAGGAAATTTATTAACAATAGAAATATCATTCAAAACTGTGACCCTCATCCAAGACTTGGATAGCACATCACATTGATACCTATCAATTTGCCACTATTATTCACGACGTCCCCTACGGATATTCTAGCTTTGGTGTATTCCAAGACTTGGAAGTCACCAGCGAAAGGCTCGGGGCTCTTTACTTATGGCTTAATATGACAGTGATTGACTTTAGGGTTTTAGTTGCTTAAATTCGCATAATAGGTTGGTTAGGAATATGAAAGCTAACAACCTTACGAAAAGCATGATGAGTAGAATCGATTCCTAAAATCATATCAAAGGCAAGTATTTTCAAGGAGATAAGATCGACAGATAACGTGAAAGTGTCGATTTGAATCAACAAGATTTATAAACAGTGGAGGTAACAAAAGTTTTTCCTAACGAAGTTTCAACCAATAAGTCAAAGTCTAACTTCTCCGTAGTCAAATTTAAACGTTGAGCGCAAGCAAGAGAGAAAAAAGAATGGGTAGAACCAATATCTAATAAGGTATAGACTTCCAAGAATTTATAATTAACTAACCCGTGCTAACTTTGTAAGACCCCAACTTATTATTAATGAAATTTAATTTTCTCTATTTATTATTTTGAAATAGTAAGGGTTGATTTGATTAATGTGGATAGTTATGGATAAAATACGCAAATATTTCAAAATAAGCAAGTGGTTATAAAATATTCATTGTTGTCGGGGAATATTCGTTTGGTCGTGGAATATTCGACTTTTGGGAATATTCAGATGACGACAAGTACCGTGTGTGGGCCCCATGACTTTGAAAGCTATTGGATGAATAAAACGACAAATATAAGTTGTTTAAAAATAATCTACATTATTGTTACTGGTTAATCTTTGTTAAAATACTTTGGTTAAAACACGATAGACACTGCAGGTATTACACCAATTATTGATTCTTACGTAAGAAGGCATTACTCAATAATGGTTACGATAATTACATCGCTTCGATTTTATTTTATTGATTCAATAATTGCTTTGTGTTGATATTTTATATTATTGTTGTTTCAATAATTGTCACTACACAAGATTTTTTCATTATCGAAGCAATAATTCATATTATCTCGAATAATATTATTAGATAACATTATTGGCAATGTCTAGAAAGTTCATCTAAGGAGAGGTTTGGTCACCTAATTGCGGCGCAAGAAGGAGAAATTCTTATTGAAAGCCCCTCTTCCTGTGAACCGCTTGTTGTCAATATTGTGATTCGTAATATTATTTGTGAATAATTAATTATTGATTCATATGATGAGGAAAATATTGATTTTATGTGGATATAGATGGAGAAAATTTTTAATGTGACAATTGTTGAAAATTTAAATTTTATCTTTTTCTGATAAAATAATTCATTTAAATATATTATTATATTTTAATAATATAATAATTATGATATTTTTACGATGAATGTGGGATATATGAGTATATGTGGAGGAGGAGTATTTTTGTTACCAAAAATATTTAAAGCATGTTTTATGTGTCGGTGGACCCTATTTCTTGATCGAAATTTGATTATAAACAGAAAATCGCCTGGTTTGCGGATTTCGGTCAATTTCTGTTTGGAATTTAGAAAAACTTCCTTCTTCAAAGTTGTAGATAATGGAATTTCCTATAAAAGTTTGCGAGATTAGAATTTTATGACAAAAGGGCTATTTATTGTGAATTATTGATGTTCCGAAGTTCCGAAATAATTGATTTTTGGAAGTTTAAAATATTTTTAATTACAAAAATGTTTTTTTTCATTTTTGAAACTCATTTAACATGTGATTAGGAGGCTGAATTCAGATTGTTAGTGTGCGTATGAAGTTGTGGAAAAATTATAATATTAATTTATTAAATTTTCTACTTTGGTGTTCTAAGCATTTTCCTATAAATAGGTGCTTAGGTTAGAATTGAAAATCACACCGAAATCAAGTTTTCTCTCTCTATATTATCGGCGTTATTCTTGTGAGTATTTTGAGTATACTTTGAATATTGCTATACTGTGCAAGTTCAAGTCATAGCTTTATATCCTGTTTCAACTAGAAATCTTGTCTTTTCGAGGTAAGGGATATTATTTTTTCAGAATGATATTATTTCTTCAATATCATTATCTTTGAAATATTGATCTGAAGTTTTTATCAAATTTGGAACTTTTGATGTTTGAGATTACTTATTCACGTTATACTGGTCTTATTCATGTATATTTGACACTATTCACGAATCTGGACTATTCATCGAAAAATGAAAATTTTCCCTTTTCGTCTAAAATATCTATTGTGGATACTAGCTTTGATTGTATCCATATTTTGATCATTCTTGAATTTTACACCACTATGATTATTTTTGAGGTATTTTTGGACATGGATAAAACAAAGTACAAATCCTTAATCCTTAATCCTTGTCATTTTGTTTCACTGGATTCGTTTCTTTAAAAATATTTTTCATCATCCTCAGTCTTAAATGATGATATTATTGAATATCTTTGGCCTGTAGTGCAAAGATGAATGATTTTTGATGAATATCTTTGGCCCGTAGTGCAAAGATGAACAGGTGTTTAGATGAACATGACCAACTGATGAATATCTTTGGCCTGTAGTGCAAAGATGAATATTTGATTCGGATATATATTGATTGATGTTACGGGGATAAAAGATGAGCGATGAACTTTTAAATTCATACATAGAAGATAGTAGTTTGCATTCTCTACTTAACTCTTCTAATGAATTATTATTTTCGCCACTGAATATTGATTTAAAACTTCTTTGTCTATTGTATTCTATTAGATTTTTCCTGTTGAAGATTAACGATAATTTGTTGTATATTATCTTAGTCATAATATTCTTTCTTTGGGCTAGTTGAGCTCACCCTTTTCCTTTTTGTTCCATTTTTCTTCTCGTAAGCGAGAATATAGCAAAGTACGAAGGGAATATGGAATGAAGGTTCTAGAGAGAGTTGTTTAGTAGTCCTCACCATTTTGTAAAATAATGTATCAATAAATGTGATGAGGATTTATTTGAGTATAGATATTGTCTGTAAGATAATATTTGTATTCAAACTCACGCTTTCTTGTTGTAATAATAAAGTTGTAGTTGTTTACATATCATGTATTGACAACTCGAATGGGTGATGTATACCTATTTTAGGGACGCCATAGTTGGTATCGAGCTTAGGGATATGATCTCTGGCATGAGATCTAGAATAGAACTAGGAGGAGAGACGAGTAAATCCTTCGCTAAAGTGTGTCCTACCTAAGCTTATTTGTTAGTTGGTCAAGATATAGGGATATTATGTGATATATTGATTTCCTTAATTAACCCTTATTTTATGACAATGATTTGAGAATGTCGAATGAGAATATTAATAATTGGAAATGAGACCGTGGAGACGCTCAGACTCACCAACGAGGAGAATGTGCAACAGGCTAGCAATGTTCCTCCTGTGAACAACACCACTGAGCAGATGATGAACGAGGGGATGTTTAGAAGCTTTTTGCAGTTCATGCAAAATCAAACGAGGGAGACTCGTGTTCAAAATACAGGAGAAAATGATAGCAATTCACGGGTTGTCACAGTCAAGCAGTTCAAAGAGTTGGGACCACCAAAATTTAAGAGAAAGCCAGATCCGATCATGGCGGAAATATGGGTCAAACAAATTACCAAGATATTAGATGTCTTGGGTTGCACGGAGGAACAGAAGGTTCAATTCGCCACCTTTATGTTCCGTGGCGAAAGCGCATCACCGGTGGGAGTCTGCGTAGGCGCACCCATCCAAACCACATCTCAAGATATGTCTTGGGGAGACATTTCGAAACTATTTAATGATAAATACTTTCCGAAAGTGTTGGCTCATATGAAGGAGTGGAGTTCATCGATTAGAACAAAACAACATGACGTTGTCTCAAAGACGAGGCAAAGTTTGCAGAGTTATCCAGGTTGCACCTCATTTGGTGGAGAATGAGAAACGTATGACGCGGATGTTTCTGAGAGGGTTGAAACCCGACATACGACAATATCTCATTTCTCATAAATTTTTTCTCTATTTAGATGTTGTAAACAGGGCTCAATTATTAGAAGCGAGATAACGAGTACGCAGTCAATCTGAGGACCATAATCGAGGATCATACCGGAGATAGCAGTCAACAAAACAACGATAACCAGCGGAAAAAGAAAAAGGCGTACAAAAATGGTAACCACTCTGGTGGTAATCATGGCCATGAAAATAGAAGAAGCGAGTCAGGAGGAGATTTTAAAAAGAGGAGATTTAACAACGACCATGTGAAGACGACAGTGCCGATAGCAACTGGTTCTAAGGGAGGAGAACGACCACCGGTCGTATGTTACAAATGCGGAAAAGAGGGACATATCAGTCCAAACTGCCCATAACAGTTCAAGGTATGCTATAATTATAGAAAGGAAGGACATATCACTCGAGATCGTACGGTAGCGAAACCTAGTTCAGCGGGGACGGTGACTCAAAAGACTATCCCAGAAAAGTCAAAGTCAACGGTTCCTGGAAGAGCGTTTGTTGTGACTGGTTAAAATGCGAGGAACCCAAACGAGGTGATCACGGGTAAGCTAATCATAAATTCTTGTGAAGTTTATACTTTACTAGATACCGGTGCTACTCATTCACTTATCTCTCTTACTTGTGCTCAACGTTTAAATTTGACTCCGGAAAAATTAGACTTTGACCTATCTGTGGAAACTCCGTTAGGAGAAACTTTCATTACATCCATTGTTTATAAGTCTTGTTTGATCCAAGTTGGCACCATCACCTTACCTGTTGACCTTATCTCTTTAAAGATACTTGCTTTTGATGTGATTTTAGGGATTGATTGGTTAACGACTCATCATGCCAAAATTGATTATTTTCGTAAGGTTGTTAGTTTTCATATTCCTAGCCAACCTGTTGTACGAATTCAAGCAACTAAACCATTAAAATCAATCACTGTCATATCTAATCATAAAGTTATTCGTTTATTGAAAAACGGATGTCAAGCTTTCTTAGCCCATGTTATGGATTTGAATAAAGACACGTCAAATTTGAATAATATTCCTGTTGTTATTGACTTTCCTGACGTATTTCTGAAGAACTTCCCTTGCTACCCCGTAACGTGAAGTTGAATTCTTTATTGATCTTGAACCTGCACAAAGCCCATTTCTAAAACCCCATATCGAATGGCTCTGTTGAACTTTAGGAGTTAAAGGTCCAACTACATGAGTTGTTGGACATCGGTTTCATCTGCCTTAGTACATCTCCTTGGGGTGCTCCTATTTTATTCAGTAGAGAAGAAAGACGGAGGTATGACGACTTTGTATTGACTATCTGGAATTGAACCATGTCACTATCAAGAATATGTATCCTCTACCTCGTATTGATGACTTGTTTGACCAAATGCAAGGGCACAATTTTTTTCAAAGATCGATCTTCGCTTACGATATCATTAGTCAAGATTAGAATCGAGGATATTCCAAAGACGCCTTTAGAACTCGATCGGCATTATGAATTCTTAGTCATGTCTTTCGGATTGACTAATGCTCCCATGGCTTTCATGGATATGATGAATCGAATATTCAAGGAATATTTGGATCAATTCGTTGTTGTCTTTATTGATGACATCCTCATATATTCCAAAAGTCGTGAAGATCATGAGCACCATTTGAAGCTGGTACTCCAAAGGCTTCGTGAAAACAAGCTTTATGCCAAGTTGAAGAAAAGCGAGTTCTGGCTTGAGGAAGTAGCATTCCTTGGGCACGTGGTGTCGAAACATGGAGTATCTGTTGATCCGTGAAGATTGAAGCAATACAAAGTTGGAGCAAACCAAGTCGGATCAAGTACGTAGCTTTTTGGGCTTAAATTTGGTTATTATCGGAGATTCGTGGAAGGGTTTTCTCGAATCGCTACTCCATTAACCCAAATAACCTCGGAAGGATACAAAAAATTCATTTGGAGCGAAGAATGCGAGAAGAGTTTCCAAGAGCTTAAGAGAGACTCATTTCTACTGTTCTAACAATACCATCCGATGCGGATAGATTTGTTATCTCAAATGATGCTTGAGCAAAGGGTTAGGATGTGTTCTCATGCAACGTGGGAAAGTCATAGCCTATATGCCTCGCGACAACTTAAAGAGTATGAGAGGAAGTATCCTACTCATGATCTAGAGTTAGCGAAATCGTTCTATTAAAAGATATGGGACGCTTTGGTCTTATGTGTCCCTCCTCTCCGCAATCGTAGTAAGATCTAACGGCGGTTAGTTCTCCTCTCCTAGAATTTGTTGCTGGTGTTTGTGCTGATGCCGACGTCTTCCCATCATCGTTAAATCTTCTCTTCTTGAATTTTCTATTTCTATTATCTTGACTATGATTACCACCGAAGTGGTTACCATTCTTGGCATGATAATTTTTTAAGACCCCAGATTTTATGAATAAAGATTTAAATTTCTCGAAATATTATTTTTAATATTATGGTGTGGATTTGATATAATATAGTTGTGGGTAATATTTATAAATTTTGCAAAGTATGCAAGTTGTTATATAATATTCAATTAGTCGGGGAATATCCGTACGACGGCACAATCATTGGTGGACCCCACAACAGAAGTATTTTCGTAGTTAGAAAACGACAGAATTATCTTGTTATAAAAATAACGGCGGAAGTATTACCGTTAAAACTGTTGAACTACCCAAGAGTAAAAGTACAAAGAATACGCGTTGGTTGCATAAGAAAGCACACCTGTATTGGTTATTGATGCTTCGTGAGAAGTGACTCATTTATACTCAATTATTACTACAATAATTGCTCATCATATCTCTCATATTATTGATTCGATTATTGTCACAAGATCATCCGTGATAATATGATATATTATTAAATCAATAATTGAGACGACAAAGTTATTCATATTATTAAATTGCAATATTTACAATGTCTAGAAATTTTGTTAAGGATAGGTTTGGTCACCTAATTGCGTGCCAATAGGGAGAAATCCTTATTGGAAAGCCCTCTCTTTCCTGGGAACGACCTGGTTGTTAAATATTATGAGTTATAATATTAATGATGAATAAGTTCGTGTTGATTAAAGATGAATTTGATAGTTTCATTGTGTTGGGATTATTTGTGTTAGTAGAAATCGACATTTATTTCGATAATAATTGATGTCTGGAGATTATATTGTTCAATCGGGTATTTAGGGAACTTTTTCGTGTCGGAGTACTATTCACGAGTTACTATTGAGTCACATTCACTTAATATTAGTGGAGTTGGTGCAAGATTGATGATACTTGCATGACTAAGTTAAAATGGAGGTATAGATGGAGGTACTATACTGTAATTAATTTTTTCACATGTTTAGAACTATTGAGTCACATGATTTACTATTGATTCACATGATTTACTATTAGGGGAGGTGGTGCAAGTTTGATAATACTTGGATGACTGAAGTAAAAATGAAAGAAAAGTTAGAGGTATTGTATTGTAATATTTCGAACCCCAAAACGTGCAATTATCGAAACTATATTTTTCTATAAATAGAAGCTCATTCTTCCTTCATTTCTCACCAATTCACAAAAGCTTTAGAGCCATTATTATAGAGAGAAATTATAGAGAGAAAGAAGAAGAGAAGTCTGCTACCTCTCTACTCTAGTATCCAGTTTCTTTCTAAGGTAAGGGATATTATTTGTTGTACTAGTAAGGGAATTATTTCTTTCATATTCATGAAGAGAGCTATTGTTATTCCATTCCTTATTATTCTGTTGTAATAACCTGTTTATGCGAAGTACCGCATACATGGTGAAATTCTTCTGTTATTCCATTCTTCATTATTATGTTGGAATAAGCTGTTTATGCGAAGTACCTCATACATGGTGAAATTCTTCTATTATTACGTTCTTTATTATTCTGTCGGAATATCCTATCAAGCGTTCTGCCGGGACGGTTCCATCATTTATTATTCTGTTTAATATCCTCATGCGTGCGTTACGCCGCACTCGGTTCCATTATTTATTATTCGTTGAAATATCCTCATCAATGCGTTTACGTGACACCGGTTCCATTATTTATTATTCATTGGGAATAACACATGCATGCGATCTATCGCACGCATGGTGAATCCTTCATTATTCCATTCTTTATTATTCTATTGGGAATAACTCATGCTGCGATAGTTTATCACATGCATGGTGAATCCTTCATTATTCCATTCTTTATTATTCTCGCTGGAATAACTCGCATTGCATGTGGATTATCACATGCATGAAAATTGTGGAAATGATCTGTTTACGTGGATTATGGAGAAAGTCATAATAAAAGTAAGGGATTGATGAAAACCATGGGTATATGTAGTATTAGTAAGTGTTATGATAAGTTATATTGGTTAATATGTGAAAACATGAAAGTTTCTTAGAAATCACAAAGGGTTGAAAAATCAGATTTTGGTGAAAATGGAACATGAAATTCAATTGACCGTATCTCCTATTATATTTTGAATTTTTGAGTGTGGTCAAGTTCTAGAGTTAGATCTATGAGTCTTATAACTTATCCAAGTGGAATCACTGGAAAAGGTATTGTAGATTTTCGTGTGGACTGATTTTAGTAAAAGATGAAAAATCTGGAAATGCTTAAAAAGCTACTGTCCATATTTTTAAAAGGGCTGTTTCGGCCACTTAATTTGTGAGAAAAATTCCGGCCTTTTGGGACATGAAAGTATATGGTATAAATAACATCCTGTCCAAAAATGAGCTCATTCCGACTTAAAATGAGCAAGTTATGACTATTTCAATATTTAGGTTTTTTCGACGAAAAATGCTATAACTGAAGTTCTATAACTCCGATGACCATGAAATTTAAACTGGAAGCTCACATTAACATGTGTATGACCCTGCCAAGATTTGGGAATTTCTGGAGTTAACCTTGAGGTAGCTAATTTCTTAAGGAATTAATTAGAAATTGATTTTTGAAAAATAGTAAATGAATTTTAAAAATTTCGAGAAAAATATATGTTCATTAAGGGACTATATTCTGCTACATCCCAAAAAAGAAATATTTTTGGGACTGATTTGGTATTTTTCATAAAAATAGTTTAGTTACGAACATATGAGTTAAATATGTTATGTGAAGTTGAAAAATTGGTAAATATGATTTTATGGCTTGAAAATCCTATATAGGGTATATGCAGATTTTTGATGAGGAATTTGATCATTGGTGATGAAATCTTATGAGTATGACATTTTGAATGATTAAATGCATTATGTGGTAAAGTGTAAACAATTGAAATAAATTATTTATAAGTTTAAGAAGTGATTAAAATATTGTTATAATATTAATAATATTAGATTATGAGTTTATTAGGTGGTTGATAATATTTGGATAAATTTAAAGTCTTTAATATTTATCCTTGCTTTCGTTTGATTAATGCTTATATCATTGTCATCATCCTCATGTTTATATGGTGATGAAAGTTATTTTTGGCTTACGTGCAAAGATAGAGGTATTGATTATTGAATTGTATATCTTTGCTTACGCGCAAAGATGGATCGTTGATTATTGGTTTTATAGTTGTATATCTTTGGCTTACGTGCGAGATGGACTTGGTATGATTATGACCGAGGATCATTCGGTATAATCATGACTGTAATGTTATAAACGATGTGGTAAAAGTCCTCAAAGTGGCTTGTAGTGCATCGATGGACAATTTTGGTATGATTATGACCGGGGGTTATTCTAGATAGTCATGACCATTGATGATTTAATGAATATCCTTGGCCGTAGCGCGGGGATGATTCGATGTTGTGATTTATTTATTAAGCTGAGTCTCAGCGATTAAGTTGATGAAAAACTTTTTAAATCATAGAAGATAGTAGATTTTATTCTCTACTTGACTCTTCTAATGGATTACTTGTTCCGCTGCAGTTAAATTTGATGTCTATTATATTTTATCAGTTTAACATTGTTGAAGACTAATGATAATTTATTCTGCATTATCTTAGGCATGATATTTCTTACTGGGCTAATTGAGCTCACCCTTTTCTTTCATTGTTCTCTTCAGGAAATGAGAATATAGCTAAGACGAGTCGGGGAACGGAGTGACGGTCCAGATGATAACATTAGTAGTCCTCACTATTCTATTAAATAGTGTGACAATAAATGTAATGAGGACTCCATTGAGTGTGGATATTGTCTAGATGACAATATTCTTATTTAAACTCCCAGTTTATGTTTTGTCGTATTTTACACGACAGTTGTATTATTAAGTTGTATTTGTATTTTTGTACTATGTATTTGGCGACTCAAGATGGGTGATGAATACCTATTTTGGGGGCATCACAAATTTCCCCCATGATGGTTATCATTGTTCCGATGGTCGTTGCCACCGGTACGATTATTATCGTGTTGTTGGTCGTTGCCTTTTGGTTGTGCTGACTCATTATCGTGCTCCAATAACTAAGCCCTATTCACAACATTTGAATATAAACAAAGTTTGTGAGAAATGAGGTATTGACGTATATCGGGTTTCAAACCTCTTAGAAATATTCGCGTCATTCGCTCCTCATTATCGACGAAATGGGATGCAAACCAGGATAACTCCGCAAATTTAGCCTTGTATTGCGACACGATCATATTGTTTTGCTCCAACTTGATAAACTCCACCTTTTTCATGTGACGAATACTTTCGGGAAAGTACTTGTCATTGAACAGCTCTTGGAACTTCTCCCAAGACATCTTAAGTGCGTCAAGCTGGGTACGTTTTACAAATTTTCACCAGTAATCTGCTTCTTCACGCAACATAAAGGTGGCAAAGGGAACCTGTTAGTTCCCAGAGGCACAATAGATATCTAGAAGGGGGGGTTGAATAGATAATTAAAAACTTTTCTTATAAACTAGTTAGTATGATTGTGATTAATGCACATCGGAATGAGTATATGATAAACCTTCTTTTAGATATCTTGAATTAATGAGAGTGAGGCAGTTATGACAGTTATAGCAGTTATAGCAGTTATAATGGAGACAGTAGTTTTAAGTGGTTCAGAGCACTTAAAGCTCCTAATCCACTCTTCTACTCCTTGAGTAGGAAATCCACTAAGGATGTCTGTTACACTTCTTAAATCTCACAGATTCCTTCTGCACCAATGATCCTAGGCACTTCTTAGTTCACTCTTGAACTCTTCAAGTCCAAAGAGACTTGGTTCTTCACAGTTCACTTAGAACTCTTCAAGTCCTTCAGACTTGGAACTCTCACTTAATTGATTGGTTGTTTGTTGAGATCGTGATTGGTGCTACTCAGTTACTATTAAGCACTTGTTTGAAAGAACTGAGTAGCTGAGCAAGCTTTCTCTTCTTCTTAGATCGTAGAGTTGAGCGTTGAGTGTCCTTGTACGTTTTTGTTCAAATGCTTGCTTACTTTCTCATCTTTCTTTGTTCTGTATATATGTGATCTCATTAAATCTATCCGTTGAAGTCATCTGATGAGCCATTAAATGCGTTTGACATTTCTGAGCTTTGATGGAGACTTTTCTGTACATCTTCTGAATTTCAATCCCACCGACACAAACGTTAGATCGCTTTCTCACCTAACACCGAAAGGTGTCTTCCTCCTTAATGGTCCTTTTTTAGCTTCTTGAATACGCTTTTTTGATCAATACTAAGGATATCGTTTATGCTGGTTGGGACCGGTGAGAGCTTCAACGCTCAAAACCCATTCCACATTTGTTAGAATTTATTTCCAAACAAGAGATAGGGCTCGGCGCTTCCCTAAGACGGATGATACTCTACGATACATATCGTGGTGTCTTGTTATATTTGTGTTTGGTCTAAATAGAACACTACGATTTCTTTCAATAGTTTTGCATACTACGATCTTCACTTTTCGTTTTGCGGTCTCTATGCTTCCGAGAGCACACTACGATCTCGAGTTAGCTTCTAAGAAACGTCCCGGACCACTCTACGATTCTTCGGATAGGCCCTTCAAGGCAAATATACAACGATCATCTCAAAGACTACGATCCCGCCTTAGCTTCTCGCATTTTGTTGATCGGTAGGATAGACTACGATTCTCTTTCAAGGCCTATCTATTTCTTTCTAGCCATAGATCAACCTAACATATTTGATCTCTTTCTCTATACAAGTGAACATTAAAGGCTAAAGATCAACCTAACAATTTTGATCTATCACTAAGTCCTTGTACATATATTCCTCGGAAGGACTTTACACATAATCATGAGCATTTATATTAAACATCAAATCGTAATATGCATTCTTCCAACAATCTCCCCTATTTGATGTTGACATAACCAAGAAGATGATTATTAAATTTTATATGCAATTCTAAAGAAAGTAAACATGACTTAGTATTTCAAAGAAGCAATTGAAATTTTTAGAGAATAAGCATGAATTTATTGATGTATGAAGACGGATATTACATTTAAGTTTGACTACATCAATACAACTTAAAATTCAACTTATCTCTATTTCTTCTACTTTTAGCTTCTTGGAGGATTTGCATATTCCTCGACTTTCCTCTTTCTTTTCATTTCATCTCTTACGGCCAAATCTTTCACTTCACTTGGGCTTAGTCTAAGATTATGATCATGCCTATTCATGAATGCAGGATCTCCAATTGGCATTCCTAGGCCTGTAGTTGTTACTTCATGAGAGCTGGTAGTTGGCCCTAGACTCCTTAATGATTGAGCCATTAAAACTTCCTGCTGATTAGCTCGTTGGGCCTGATGGCTGGATCGTGGAGTCTGCTGGGTGATTTGCCTTGCAGGAGGGTTCCTCGAGGCTTGAGTTTGGAATTGACCTCTGCCTCTGCCCTTGCCTCCCTGATCTCTTTTCCCTTTATTCTCCCCCTTTATGTCAGCATCAAGAGTTCGAATGTCTTCGGAGAGCCGTATGACTCCTTGGACAAGCTCGTTGAGTTGACTCTGAGTTTGGGCAATGTCCTCGTGATTCTCTTGGATCAAAGCATCAGAACGAGTTTCACGTCGTTGAAGAATGTTTAGGATAGTTTCAGTCTGCTGCATTTGACCCATGGAGAAGTCTTGAAATTCCTTGACTGCAATTTGGAGACTTGAGATACTCTTTATCATTAGCTCGTTCTGAGATTCTTGAGTCTTTTGTAAGATCAAGACAGCATATGTCTTTTAGCTGCGAGAAAGTGGATGTCATCTCTGTCTTTTATGCTTTGAAGCATTTCTTTGATGATCTCCTTAAGTGTTTTAGAGAGCTCAGAGCTTAGGGAGCTTGGAAGATTATTTGCAGCATTGATCATTGATGTTAATCTCAGTTGAATAAGTGCAGTGTGATCCTCAAGGCTCTCATCGAGTTCCTTGACCACTTTCGTAAACATTACTGACAGATCAGCCTTTGTGGACAACTCTGAAAGAATTTCATCCAATTTGGGAAATTTTGAGGAGGGAGTTGATGTGCCTTTGAATTGATCTTGCAAAGAGTAGAGGGCAAGATCAATATTGAAGTATTCGTTGCTGGATGAGGAGGGAATATCTGATGGAGGGGCCTGTGTTTGGGTGTATATAGTAGGTGGCTCTACGATTTGGACTTGGGACTCTTTACTGGGGTTAGAGTCTGTAATCGTAGAGTTGATGGGATGTGGGAGCATTATGAAGTTGGTCGCATTTGGTTCCTCAGTTACAGAATTTTGGGATACTGCAACTAGAAATTGATTTAGTGGATGAAGAATTACTTCCAACCATCGTGGGAATTCATAAAATTGATTAAATGAGGATGATGGCAAGTGATTAATTCTGAAAAGGGTTGGGATAGATAGTACCTCAGGTTTGTTCTTTGAGGAAGAGTTGTTGGTGAGTAGTTTCTTGGCAAAATTTAATCTTCCTGGAAATCCACTAGCTAACACTAAGATGGCCGGATACTCTTTGAAGCTCCAGAACATGTGATTCCAGGAGTTTAAAATTTGAGCTTGGTGGAAAGGCATCATGGGTAGATAGAAGAACAGTTGCTCATAGTTAGCTTTTCTGTACCCATCTATGCCTACTGCTATGATCTCGACCTCGTCGTCTTCATCCGCTTCTCTGTTCTCATTTGAGGATTCCATTATATCAATGGCCTCATGATGTTCTTGTACTGGTTCTCCTTCTTTGTCTGCAGGAACCTCTTCTTCTGTCATGGGGATATTATGAGCCTCCTCCTCAGAGTGATCATCCTCTTGGACGATTAGCAGCTCCCCCTCAACTGGAGCATTTTCTTCAGGCATCTCCCCCTCAGCTGGCATGTTCTCTGTGATTAGAATTTCAGGTGTCTCCCCCTCAGCTTAAGTTTTGTCCATTTGACTTTCTTTTGACAGTTCTTGTTCAAGCATGACCAAATTTCTTTGTCTTCCCTTTTGAGTACTCCTTCATTAACAAGGATATACTTCTTAACAGCTTTTCTTCTTGTTTTTCTAAATGAGCCACGACCTCGGGACTTTCTTTAGTTTTGTCCTTCTGATCAGCCAAAGTGTTTGTTGCAGCTACTTCCTTGTTTGGTCTGGTCTCTACGATCAGCAGAGACTCTACGATCGAAGAGATTGATGGCCTTTTGGTCTTGTGGCTGATTTTATTCTTCTTCAGCAGCTGAGATATGGTTGCTCTATCTTCTTCTGCCTCAGCCTGTTGTTGCTTCCTTCTTAGGATCCTTAGAGTCTCAATGTCTGAGGACTCTAAGGGCTTATCGGTAGTGGATCCTTGAGGTTCTTACATAGTTAAACTTTCGACTTCTTTTTCCCCTTGCTTTTTCTAATTAAAGCAATGGGTTCTTCCTGGTTAGCTTCTTCTTCTTCTTCTTCAGTTTCTTTGACAACTGACATATTTCCTGGCACTCCTGATTCCTTTATTTCACTAGTTCTTCCATTGGATTCAGACATCATCCTCACATTTTCAGCTGGATTCCTTTTCCAGTTCTCAAATAGTTGTTGGGTCATTTGACGATTTGGATTGATGGCTTCACCTTCATCGTCCTCAATTAAGTCACCAAGAGCAACCTGTAGGATAATGCTTATGAATCGCCCATAGAGCATCTTCTGAGAACTCTTCGTCTTCTTTGAGCTGATTAACCACTTCCCAATCCATTTAAGTAATAGAGCCCCATAGTTAAGTTGTATTCCATAACATATGGCAGTCATGAGCTTGAGTTGCACTTCATTCACAGAGTCATGACCTGAGCTCTTGCAACATATACATTTTCCAACAATATCAGCTACAAATTCATACCTTTGTGGAAACTCCTACTTGTATCCTTTGACAGAAGGTGATTTCTTGAAATGCATCTTTTTGAGCCCCTTATGGAAGTCTATGCCATCTATGGACGGATACCCTTCAGATTTGAGACCTAGGGCTAGATTGATGTCCTCAGCCCTTAGTTTGATTTCAACGTTCCTGACTTTCATAGTGATGGTGTTGTTTTCAAATACCCGGTTATTGTAGAATTCTTTTACCAGCTTCGGGTAGATCAATGTGTCTGTACCCAAGGCTTCTTCGAGACCTGCCTTCTTGATGAATGACAAAGTCTTGTGAAATTGGGGTTCAAATTGTTTTGAACTCGTCAAAGCGAGTCTCGTGAGTGGAGATAACACCGGAAGTTGCCATTGATTTTCTTACGAGAAGTGTGATTTAACCGAGCTTTCTGAGACAGCTTAGGGTTTCTTCTTGCAGAGATAAGGAGAGAGATAAGCTTTTGAACTTCTAATTTCAAAAGGGCGCCTTCAAATGGTACAAGTAACTTCCCATCCTCCATTTTTCTTAGTGGGGACAGTGTCGAATTACTTGCAGCTCTCTACAATTTGTGAGTAGAGGATTATGAGTGAATTACCCTTGACTTTTTCTGGGCTAATATGTTCTTCGGGAGGACTACGATCGTTGAAATGGTCCTTGGAATCGTCGAGTCTGTTCTACCATCATTGAGTTTGTTCAGCAGTCGTCGTGTCTGAGCTGCAATCGTAGAGTCTGAACTGTGATCGTCGAGTCTGACTAGCAATCGTAGAGTCTGACCAAGTCCTCATGATGAACTTTTGACTTAGCATTCTTCTTGGTTTAAGGTAGCTCAGGAAGGGCCAACCTCATTGAATGAATCAAGGGTTAGGTTTGTCCCTGAGGCACTTATCAGAGAGATTGCTTTGTTTGATACTTGATTATCATAGGGTGCTCCTTTGGTTTTGATGTAGCTCTGCTATCGTTGAGTCTGCACCGCGATCGTTGAGTCTTCACTGCGATCGTTGAGTCTTCACTTCTATCGTTGTCGTTATATGACACTTCGGTTCTACAATCGTGGACTTCCTTTTATCATGTCTATGATTTCGAACATAGCCTTTAAACATGTATGATTGGCACATACTAGAGCAAATTTTTCATGGTTGTAAGTTAAGCATGCCTAGCTCACTTATTAATTTGTTAAATCTGGATTCATCTAGAGGCTTTGTAAAGACATCAACAAGTTGATTTTCAGTAGGGATATATTGTAAAGATATAGTTCCATTTTGCACATGATCCCTCATGAAGTGATACCTTATTTCTATATGCTTAGTCCTGGAATGCATGACAGGATTAAGAGTTATAGCAATCACACTTGTGTTATCACAGTGAATAGGAATGGATTTAAATTCAAACTCATAATCTGCTAGTTGATTTTTCATCCATAAGATCTGAAACACAAAGAATCGCACTGCAAGAATGTATTCAACTTGCGGTTGAAATAGATACTTGAATTAACGAGATGCCACAGTACTCTTTCTATCAATTTTGCGACTTTCGCAAAATCAAAGATCTCGTATCCTGTTAGCTCAAATGAGGACTCCTTGGGATACTAAAGCCCCCAGTGGGGTGTACCTTTGAGATATCTAAAATCCTCTTTACAAGTAGATAAATGAGATTCTTTAGGACTAGCCTGAAATCTAGCACAAATGCATGTTGCAAACATTATATCCGGTCTGTTTGGCGATTAGATATAAAAGAGAGCCAATCATACCTCTGTATTGAGTTATATCAATACTTTTACCTTTTTCATCTTTGTTAAGCATGGTTGCAAGAGCAATTGGGGTTTTCATGGGAGAGACTAACTCCATACCATACTTCTTAAGTAAGTATTTAATGTACTTGGCTTGGTTGATGAAGATTCCTTCATCATCGCTTTTACTTCTTGCGATCGAGGAAGAAGTTCAGCTCACCCATCATGCTCATTTCAAACTTGCTCTGCATAAGCTTGGAGAATCTCTTGCATAGCTTTTCATCAGTAGATCCAAAGATAATATCATCAATATATATTTGAACTAATAGGACTTTGTCTTTGTGCTTTCTAAGAAATAGTGTGGTATCTACTCTACCTCTAGTGAATCCATTTTCAATAAGGAAGTTAGTTGGTGTTTCACACCATGCTCTAGGTGCTTCTTTAAGACCATATAAGGCTTTGTCTAATCTAAAGACATAATTAGAAAGAGATGGATTGATGAAACTTGGAGGCTGCTCTACTTAGACTTCTTCTTGAAGTTCACCATTCAAGAATGCACTCTCGACATCCATCCGAAGACCTTGAATTTCATGTGAAAGAAAGAAAGCAAGAAATATTACGATGACTTCTAGTCCGCAACAGCAGTGCAAATGTCTCATCGTAGTCAATGCCTTCTTCTTCACGAGAGTAACCTTTGGCCACTAGTCTAGCCTTATTCTGGTTATCACCCCATCTTCATTCATCTTGTTTCAAGACCCACTTGGTTCCAATTACTGAGGATGATTCTTTGGTCTTGGAACCAATCTCCATACTTTTTCTTCTCTCTCGAACCGATTAAGTTCTTCTTGCATAGCCTCTATCTAGTTTGAGTCTTCCATAGCATCCTCTATCTTCTTCGGTTCCATTTGAGATAAGAAGCTTAGATAGAAGCATTCATTTTGAGTAGCAGCTATTGTTTTGACTCTTGCATTCGGATCTCCAATGATTAGATCTTGAGTGTGATCTCTTGCCCATTTGCTTCCTGTTGGGACATCAGTTCTTATGCCTTCTTGTCTTAGATCTTCAAGATCTATTTCTTCTTCTTGGTGTGGAGGCTCGTTGTGCGGCATAGGCTCTCTACGATCGCATTCCTCTTGCTTCAACGATTTCATTTATGCGGTACTACGATCGTAGTATTGAGCTCGACGACCTCGTTCGTAGTGTCTGAACTATTAGTCGCAGTGTCTTGAGGCATTGTTTTGTCTAAGTCTGTTTCATCAAAGATGATGTGGATTGAGACTTCAACACTCAGTGTCTTCTTGTTGAACACTCTGTAGGCCTTACTGTCTGTGGCATATCCAAGAAAGTTTCCTTCGTCTGATTTCGGTTGAAACTTTGTCAAGTATTGCTTTCCATTATTGAGAATGTAACATACACAACCGAAGACATGAAAGTAGCTGACACTGGGTTTTCTTCCTTTCCACAGTTCATAGGGAGTCTTCTTAATCGTAGAGTGTATGAGTGATCTGCTTACGAGTATAACATGCGGTGTTGACCGCTTACGCCTGAAGTACTCGAGGTAGATGAAATTTCTTCGCTAGTAGAGTCCTTCCACCTCTCTATTAATGTCCTGTTATTTCTCTCAAAGAACTCCATTTTGTTGAGGAGTTCGTGGAGTCGGAGAAGTTGTGACTAATGCCATTATGCATGCGAGAATTGGTCCATTTCGAGAAGTCAAATTCTCTACCATGATCACTCCTTATAGCCTTGATTTTCTCTCCTTTCTCGTTCATCACAAGCTTAAACATCTTGATCAGCTGGGAACTTGTCTCATCTTTTGAGGTTAGAAAGAACACCCATGTAAATCTGGTGAAGTCATCGACTACGACCAGAGAGTATCTTTTTCCTCCAAGGCTTGTTGTTGGAATTGGCCCAAAAAGATCCATGTGTAGCAACTGCAAAGGCTTGTCAATTGAATTGACAATTTTGCTCTTGAATGTGCTTCCAGTACATTTTTACTAAGTTGACAGGCATTGCACGGCCTTTCTTTAATGAAGTTGAACTTGGGTAGGCCTGCAACTAGATCTTTTGAAGCTAATTTGGACATGCTTTTGAAGTTGAGATGAGGCAGGTCTTGATGCCATAGCAAATTCATTTCTTGAGATGCTTTAGCTTGAAAGCGTATTGTCTCGTCTCAGAGCTCTGTTTTCAAGATTTCTTGTGTAGACATTTCCTTCTCTTGTTACGGTTAGCTTCACAACAGATGTCTTCAAGTCTCGGACATGACATTGATTGTTGAGAAATATTACTTGATGACCCTTGTCGCAGAGTTGGCTAATGCTTAGAAGATTGTGTTGTAGTCCTTCCACATAGGCTACTTTGCTAAAGGATACTGCACCATTTCTAGCTGAGCCATAGCCTCTTGTCTTGCCAGAGCCATTATCTCCAAAGATGACCGAGGGACCCTCCTTCTCTATGTAGTTAGACAGAAGGGCTTTATTCCCAGTCATGGTTTCTTAAACATCCACTATCCAGATACCAGGTTGTGTTTGTGGAGCTCTTTTCCTGAGGTAACATTAAACCTTCATTTTGGTACCCATACTTGCATGGGTCCTACTATGTTAGTACCCTTAGGGACTCAAATCTGCTTGATTTTGGGTCTCACATGCATGGAATTATAATGACACTTTGCAACCTTGTGGCCAACTCTGTAGCACACAAAACATTTGATATGATGCATGTTTGTGTGTGTGTGAAAGTTCTTCCTCCATTTAGACTTTTGTGGGTTATTGGTCATCCTCCTGCTAGGCTGATATTCCTTTTTCCATGTGTTCTCTTGTTTCATTATTTGTGAGGAGTGTATCTTACTTCTACTGTATCTTCCCGGTTGGTTCGTAGAGTTGATTCTATTGGACTCTACGATCCTTCGAGGTTGATGAGTAGTAGCTAGATTATTCTTCTCTTTTCTGAAACCTAGACCAGCATGAGATCCCTTACTCCTGGGAATATGAATTGAATCAGCTGGGCAGGGTTTGACAAGTTCATCGTTATGTGAGGATTTCACAATTATAATGCCTCTACTTAAACTTGAGGCATCACTCATGCTAATCTCCTTTACTTTTTCCACACATGGCTCTGAGGTAGATTCCCCAAAGCCTAACCATGTTCTATCAGAGACACTTCTCTGGTTAGAGATTAAGGAGTCCATGGATGAAGAGGATTTATTCCATGTAGAGACTGTCTTTTCTAGATCCTCAATCTTGGAGGTTAGACTAGACTCTCTTTGTGCACTGAGCTGCTTGTCTCAAAAGCTTATTCTCAGCTTCAAACTTTGAAAGAGAATTAAATCTTGAGAAGGGTTGTTTCCAGTTCCTCTTGAACTTTCTCTTTCTCCTTTTGAAGAAGTGAATAGTCTTTAGACAGCACTCTAAACCACTTCATGTATTGGTGCAGATCAGATGTTATGCCGTGTAATACAGTTCTAAGGTCATTGATATCTACATCAAGAGAGTTGAAGTCAAATACCTCATCGATACTTACTTCATGTATATTGGAGTTCTGTTTGTCCCTTGTATTTTTGGCCATCAGGTAAAGATTTGCCATTTGAGGATCTTCATCATCTCCATATTCCGGAGTTGAGTCATTGTCTGAGTCACTCCATGATCCTCCAGCTACAAGGCCTTTGTCTTTCTTCTGTGGCCTTTTGTTGTCTTTGTATTCCTTCTTTGAATGTGATTTCTTCTTGAGTTCTTCTCTGAGAGGTTTGTTGCAGTTGGCAATGAAGTGACCAGGTTTCTTACAATTGTAGCATAGGTCATTCATTTGCTCTTGGGTCATTGTAATTCTTGACGATTTCTTTGGCTTCTTTGGTTTTTGCCTTGTCGCATGAACCTTCTTAGTCTTTTCACCAAAGATTGCAAGGTCCTCATCATCATCTTCATCGTAGTCTAATCAACTTCAATTACTAGCTTTGGAGGTGTTATCATTGTTTTGAGAGCAACACCTTTATCCTTCTTTCTTTCCTTCGCATGTGGTTTCGCTTGTTGAGTCACTCAGGTTAAGTATGTGTGAGAAGGTTGTCGTCTGTTGTTGTTGATGGTCATTTCATGTAATTTCTTCGATTCTCTAATTGTAGTGGTTTTGGCATCCCATTTGCTTGGCAAGGCTCTCATGAACTTTATGATTAGATCTTTGTTTAGATAGATCTTTCCGTAGGCTCGTAGAAAGTTGAGCAGAACATTAAATCTTTCGTAGGTGGCAGTAACATTCTCTCCTTGAGCGTGAGCAAACATCTCATATTGCTGAGTCAAGAGAGATTGTTTATTTTCTCTGACTTCTTCTGTTCCTTCATGTATAATGAGTAGTGCTTCCCAAACCTCCTTTGCTGTTTTGCTGTTCACCACGTTTTTAAACAGATCATCTTCTAAGGATTGGAACAAGATGTTTTTGGCCTTTTTATCGAGCTGGACAGCTCTCTTCTCGTTCTCTGTCCATTCTCCTTTGACCTTAATCTGTACTCTGTCTGGGTCATCTGTAGTTGGTGCAAGCTTTGTAAGAACATAGGGACCATTTTGAACAGTTTCAAATAGATCTTCATCCATTGAATCCATGTAAGCTTGCATCCTAACCTTCCAGTTAGCAAATTTATCTTTGTTACACATAGGTGGCTTGCTGCCTCCTCCAGTCTTTGATTCGCTTGGTAAGTGTGCCATTGGATCTACTCAAGCTTTGTGAAATCAGTATTATAGAACACCTTTCGATATCAATTGTTAGTTCCCGGAGGCACAATAGATATCTAGAAGGGAGGGGTTGAATAGATAATTAAAAACTTTTCTTATAAACTAGTTAATATGATTGTGATTAATGCACAGCGGAATGAGTATATGATAAACCTTCTTTTAGATATCTTGAATTAATGAGAGAGACAGTTATAGCAGTTATAATGGACATAGTAGTTTTAAGTGGTTCAAAGCACTTAAAGCTCCTAATCCACTCTTCTACTCCTTGAGTAGGAAATCCACTAAGGATGTCTGTTACACTTCTTGAATCTCACAGATTCCTTCTACAGGCCAAGCGATCTGAGCACTTCTTAGTTCACTCTTGAACTCTTCAAGTCCAAAGCAGACTTGGTTCTTCACAGATTCACTTAGAACTCTTCAAGTCCTTCAGACTTGGAACTCTCACTTTAATTGATTGGTTGTTTGTTGAGATCGTGATTGGTGCTACTCAGTTGCTATTAAGCACTTGTTTGAAAGAACTAAGTAGGTGAGCAAGTCGGAAAAACCTAAATATTGAAATAATCATAACTTGCTCATTTTAAGTCGGAATGAGCTCATTTTTGGACAGGAAATACTTTATACCATATATTTCCATGTCCCAAAAGGTTGGAATTTTTCTCACAAATTAAGTGGCCGAAACAGCACTTATAAAATTGTGGGCAGTAGTTTTTCTCTTTTTTTCACTTTTTCATACTTTGTTAAAAATAATCCATACAAAAATCTACAACTTCTCTTTCAGTGATTCCACTTAGAGATGTTAGAAAACTTATCATAATATCCTCCCAAATTTTTCCAGAATTTTTGAATGTCCTAAAAATTACGAAACCGCAAATGGATTTTAACTTGTCAAATGCGGTAATCCACGTAAATGAGATCATTTTCACAATTTAATAAGGAATGAATACGAAGGATCATTCACCATGCATATGTGGTAATCCACATGTATGTTTATTCCATATGAATAATAAATAATGGAACTAGGTTAGGCATAATACGCAAAGCGTGATATTCTAACGAGAATAATAAATAATGGAATAACAACAAAAATCACCATAAATGCGATAGGCCTATCGCATGCATGCATTATTCTAATGTAATAATAAATAATGGAACTGTGTCAAAGGCGTAATACGCACCGGCGGTGATATTCCAATAGAATAATAAAGAATAAAATAACAATGAAATCACCATAAATGCGATAGGCCGCATGCATGAAAGTTATTCCAACATAATAATAATTAATGGAACTGTGTCAGCGTAATACGCACCGAAGTGATATTCCAATGTAATAATAAATAATGGAATAACGAAGAATTTCACCATGTATGCGGTACTTGTGATGTACAAAGTTATTCCAACAGTAATAATAAAGAATGGAATAACAATAGCTCTCTTAATGAATACGAAAGAAATAATACCCTTTACCTTAGAAAGAAATCGGATAATTTGGAGTAGAGAGTAGCGGACTTTTCTTCTTCTTTTTTCTCTATAATTTCTCTCTATAATAATTGCTCTATATAGCTTTAGTGAATTGGTGAGAAATGAAGGAAGAATGAGCTTCTATTTATAGAAAAATATAGTTTCGATAATTGCACGTTTTGGGGCTCAAATATTACAAAGACAATACCTTCAACTTTTCTTTCATTTTAATTTAGTCCTGCAAGTATTATCAAACTTGCACCACCTCCCCCTAATAGTAAATAATGTGAATCAATAGTTCAATCATGTGAATCAATAGTTATAATCATGTGAAAATACGAATTACGATATAGACTCCATCTATACCTCCATTTTAACTTAATCATGCAAGTATAATCAATCTCTTGCACCAACTCCCCTAATAAGACAAGAATGTGATTCAATAGTACACACATGTGAACAAATAGTTATATAAGCATGTGAATTAGTAGCAATTAATTGCTCATTTATCCGATTAATTACCCGATTTATCAATATAACCCCCAGATATCAATTATCATCGGAATAAATATCGATTTTCACTAACACTAATAATTCTAACACAATTGAACTATCAATTTCATCTTTAATCAACACAATCTTATTCATCATTAATATTATAATTCACAATATTTAACAACCAGGTCGTTCCCAGGAAAGAGGGGGCTTTTCGATAAGGATTTCTCCTTATTGGTGCAAGCTTGATTAGATGACCAAACCTCTCCTCGATGTAACTTTTAGACATTGTCGATATTGCGAATAATCATATGAATAACTTTATTGTCTCAATTATTGATTCAATAATATAACATATATATGCGATGATCTTTGTGACAATAATTGAATCAATAATATGAGAGATATGATGCAAAGAATTACAAAGATGCAATAATCGAGTATAACCGGTGACTTCTTACATAAGCATCAATAATAAATACCGTGTCTTCTTATGCAACCACGCCATTCATCGCATTTTTTACTACTTTCAACAGTTTTAATTCGGTATCACTTTCGCTAGTTATTTTTATAAAAGATAATTTTGTCGCTTTTCTAACTACGACAATACTTCCGTTAGAGGTCCACTTAATGATTGTGTCGTCGCATTTGGATATTCCCCGACAAAAGAATATTCCCACCAATCGAATATTATATAACCACTTAACTTTCTTTGCACAATTTATAAATATTAATGCTAATAACTATAACATTATATCAAATGCACACCATAATATTAAAAAAATTCGAGAAATTTAAATTTTTATTCATAAAATTTGGGGTCTCACAGTTAATTTTTGCTTCAAAAATTAAGATTTAAAACTTACCTTGCGCTAACAGTTTAATAAGCTGAAATTGACACTTATGATTCAGTTATAACCCTTTCTTTTTGCTACCCTGCTATCCAAATTTAACATGGGTCAACTTATATTTAAACTATCTTGCTCCATTCCTTGCTCAATTTGTTAGATTAGACGACAAAGAAGAGAAGTTTTGATAGAAATTTGGGGTGCAAAAATTCGGTTATCAAGAGGGAGAAGAAATAGATTAAAAAATAGAAAGAGAACACTTGTGCTTGGTAACACCCAATCAATATCCAATTTAGAAATAAAGAGAAGTTAGGGTTACCTGTGGCGACGGCGATGGCAGTGGGCAGTGGTGACGAGCGAGATCCTCCCCTTTCTCCCTTTTCTCCCCCCTTTCTCCCTCTTCTCTATTCTCCGAGCTCCTTTTCTTTCTTTTCCTCCGGTCTGTATGTATTAATGCGAATACACATTACATTTAGTTTGATCAATGATCATCATCTCGCGATCGCATCGCAATGCTTATTTTTTAATAACTTGGACTTATCAAATGACCGCGTGAGTAGTCATTGATTTTAAGTGGTCGCACAAAACCTTGGCGCCAACATTTCTTGCCAAATTTTGGGAGGCAAAATTATGGTAGCGACCGATCAGCGATCGCAGACGGTCGCTGATATATATAATAGAGACTGTATTAAATCACGGTCGCAGCTATCGGTCGCAGATGGTAGTATTAGCGACCGCATATGCGGTCGCTGATAGTGTTGGTCGTTGTTGGGCCTTTTTCTTGTAGTGTTGACCATTGGAAAAAAAACAATCAAAATCACAAAATCAAAATCAAACTTTGCGATTTTGCAGGAAAGTCCGGAGATCCGGAGGAGCCCAACAACCAAAATCACAAAATACCCTCCAATCAAAGGAACTAATAATCAAAAATCCAAGGGAGAGAATCAGAATCATCAAATACCATAAAGAATTAAAGATCAATCAATTCTACAAAACACCCATATGAAATCTCACAAAAATTAGAAGAAAACAACATTAGATTGAGTTATCCGAATTGGGTATATACCTTAGAAAGTAGAAACGATATCTTCACATAGAGCAAGATGGCCAAGGAGGAACTGGTCGTTAAAATTTGCAGGGATGAACACGCTTGACGTCGGAGCAGTCGCCAGTCGAGCAGCGGAGCAGAGAGTTGGATTCAATTTGAATTTTTGGGATAAACCTCAATCGACAGTCGACAGTCGTCAATCGAGCAGCAGAGTAGAGAGTTGGATTTTAGATTTTGAATTTTGAGGATTTTGGATTAGAGACTATAACAACTATTGGACCAGGCCGAAAGCAATAAAATACCAAGTGGGCCTTACAAAAAACTCAAATCTTGGGGGGGGCATGGCCCCCTTCAGCCCCAACCTGGCTTCATCCCTGGCAAAATATGTCACATCATCACTAACTAACTCACACATCAATTATTTTTCTTTTTTAATTTCTTTCACTAATCTTATTTCTGTAGTAATATCATGTGACACAATATCAATAACTAACTCACACGTCAATTAAGTAATGTTAAGTAATAACTAGTTTGTAATATTTTTTTAGTATAATAATATCTTTGTAACAAAAAAAAGAATTAGTAACCAAAATAAAAATCGATCCTTAGTACAATAATCAAAATATCAATTAACTATCTATGTAACAAGGATCCACCTGCCACATATTTAAATACCCCATATTACAACTGTTAAACACTAGTCAATTCAGCACTTCTGTCAATTTTTAGACGGAATGTTAAGTAATGACTAGTTTGTAACTCTTTTTTTTAGTATAATAATGTCTTTATAACAAAAAAATTTAATAACCAAATGAAAATCGACCCCTAATACAAAATGGCCAAGACCTACTACAGTGACAGAAATTAGAAATTTCTTGGGTTTAGCAGGGTACTATAGGCGATTTATGGAAGGATTTTCTTTGTTTGCATTACCATTGACCCAGAAGATGGGGAGTTGTGGAGTATGACGCAGAATCTAGAGGAGGGCAAGCAGCCCGAGTTTCGTGTTAATGACCATGGTGTGATTTGGTTGGGTGAGCGGTTCTGTGTACCGTCGGATCCAATTATTCGGGAGGCAGTGTTGGCTGAGGCTCATAGTTCGCCATTTTCTATTCATCCAGGTTCTACGAAGATGTATAGGGATTTGAAGAAGAATTTTTGGTGGAATGGGATGAAACGAGACGTGGCTGAATATGTTGGAAAGTGCCTCACTTGTCAACAAGTGAAGATAAAACATCAACGAGCTAGTGGTTTGCTGCAACAGTTAGACATTCCAGTGTGGAAGTGGGAGGATATCGCGATGGATTTTGTGACTGATTTGCCAAAGACTTTTAAGAAGAATGATGTCATTTGGGTAGTAGTGGACCGGCTGACTAAGTCGGCAAACTTTTTGGCTATCCATGAGGGTTACTCGATAGATAGGTTAACACATATCTTTCAAAAGGAGATTGTTAGACTTCATGGTACTCCGGTGTCTATTGTTTCAGATCGGGATCCACGGTTTACTTCACGATTTTGGAAAGGGTTTCAACGAGCTTGGGGCACTTTACTCGACTTGATGATTTCTTTCCATCCGCAAACCGATGGGCAATCCGAAAATGACTATTCAGACATTAAAGGATATGTTAAGGTCTTGTGCACTTGAGTGGTCTGGTAATTGGGATGATTACTTGAGCCTAGTTGAGTTTGCTTATAACAACAGCTGACATGCAAGTATTGGAATGACTCCTTTTGAGACGTTGTATGGTAGAAAGTGTCGGGCACCGACTTGTTGGGATGAGGTTGGCGAGAGGGCCATAGAAGGGCCTGAGTTAGTCCAAATCACTACGGAGAAGGTAGTGGTGGCTAAGGAGAAATTGAAGTCGGCTCGATCACGGCAAAAGAGTTATGCTGATAAGCATAGGAGGACTTTTGAGTTTGAACCTGGGGAGCATGTGTTTCTAAAAGTTTCTCCTTGGAAGGGCATCCGACGATTTGGGTTGAAAGAAAAGCTTAGTCCACGATATATTGGCCCATTTGAGATTTTGGAGAGGGTTGGTGAAGTTGCGTATCGGTTAGCTTTGCCTCCTCCACACTAGCTTCACGTAAGCACAATGTGTTCCATGTGTGTCGGTGTTGAGAGTTACAATTATTATCCGTTGCATGTGGTGCGATATTAGCTTCGATAAGATTAGGAGGATCTTACTTTGTGAGGAAGCAAGTTTGAGGCGATTTTGGATCGTCGAGAAAGAATTATGAGGAGGAAGACTATTCCGCTTTATTAAGGTTTTGTGGAGGAATCATTGAATGTGGGAAGCCACTTGGGAGATGGAGGAATCTATTCGAGCGGAGTATCCGTATCTCTTTGAAAATTAGCTGCGTTCTATTCTTTTGATTCTGGGGACGAAATCCTTTTTAAGGGGTAGGTGAAGTAATACCCGAAAAAAATATATATTAAATAATAAAAATTACCTTGTTTTAAAACATATTTATTGGACTTTGTCATTTAATTTGGGTCAAAATAGTCATTTAATTTTTGTGGGCTAATGTATTAATAAGTGTTGGATAAATTAAATTGGTAAAATTGGGCTTTAAAACTAAGTGAATCTAATTTATAATTTTGTAATTTTAAAATCCTATTAAAATTTGGAGAGTTAATAAATATATTAATTAATAAAATTTATTTTTAAGTGAATAAATGTCTAAAACCTAATTTACTCAACATCACGTCTGATACAAATTGAGGGAAAAGAAGTTAGCGACTGCACAGGAGGAAGAGAAACAAGCCGCCTCTAATTATATTGTGAGATAAGTTGTGTACGAAATAATCAGAAAAGGAACATCAGGTTGGTTTGTTTGTTTGTTTGTTTTTTTGGTACGTTTCTGCATATCATGGATTTTTTATGTTTCAAACTTCTTTTAGTTTCATAATTTAGAATTGAAAAGCATACATGATTGATTTGACTAGATATATATATATATATATATATATATATATATATATATATATGATTGATTTGTTAATATAAAATGATTATATATATAGTTGATTTCAGGCTTGCAGGTAATCTGCAAGCGGTGATTTCGTGATTTCGTGATTTTTTTTTTCAATAATTATTTGGCCATAAAATTTATAAACGGAATTAGCGAATAAAATTGAAAGTTATGTATATTAATTTAAACTCGTGAATCGTGTTGATAAAATTATAAAATTTACTTGATAATAAATTTACAGTATTATGTTGTTAATGAATAAATTAGTAATAAATTTTTATTTTATTTTATTAGATTGACTTGAAGGAGATTAGCATAATCTTGTTTAAATTTTGGGTATTACATTGCTTAATCCAGGTACGGATTCCGTACTTTTTCAGCGAAACTCTTTTATTTTTAATTTGTTCGTTTCGTTATTCATTTCGAAATTTAGTTTTGCCTCTCATAATTGTTCCTTCTTAAATTCATGAGAATGTTTCATTTTGGCATTAGTATTTGAAACTAGTGTTTGTACTCTTTGGTCTAGTGTGTCATGGTTAATATTTATTTCAATATTTGTAGAAAGTACATGTTAATATTTTTGGAGACTTTGTGTTGATATTTCGTTTCAGTTTAACATGTACATGTTAGAACCCCTTTGTTGTGTCGCATGTGTTGTGACATTATATATATTTTGTTAGAATACCGTAGGGTATACCTGAGCTATAACCACCTGTGGGGGTACCACAGGCATGTCCTCTTGGCACCGACATGACACCTTCCGTGGCGGTGTGATCAGTCCACGGCGTCTCCGTTTTGTGTTCCGTTGGGAGTTGGCCATTTGGTGTTTTGTTGTTGGAGGCGTATGGGTCGACCCTAGTTTTCTGTTCTGTTCTGCGGATTGGTGATGTTTGTGCCAAACACACCTTCCGATTTTACATGCATTGGATTCGCGGTCCAACGTATTTGATTTGCCTGTGTGGCATTATTTGATTTGCCTGTGTGGCATTATTTGATTTGCCTGTGTGGTATTATTTGACTTTTACGTGTGGCAAGGTATATTTCATTTAGATTCGAGCTTCGGTGATGAAATAACACCCAACCATTTGATTCAAATTATTATTTCGTTGTGTTAGCTTTGTTCGCTTTCGTTTCGATTCGTTTAAATCTCTTTTCATTTAATTGAGTTAGTTATTTCTTGGTTCATTATTTGTATTCTATATTCAGTCTTTGGGCATTTGGCTCATGTCTTTTTGTTTTTTCCTGGCGGTGTCGGAGAATCAAGGGCAAATGTGACGAGAACTCCCTTCTATCCAAATAGTTTTGATATATTTTGTTAGACTATGATACATTGATTTATTTAGAGTTGTAATAGTTATTTCTTATTGTGGTTTGAGTCAGTGTGGCATTTATTATGGTTTGTCTTATGGCATTTAATCATTATTGAGATTATTCTTTTGTGGTTTAGAGCTTTGTTATATATATTTATTAGTTTTGTTATGTTTTGAGTAACCTCTCTTTCTACAAGCTGAAAAGGGGGTGTTACAACTTATCTCATAATTTTTATATCCGAATGTTACATAAATTGTGAGGATGTAAAAATAAAATCAGCTAGGAGATGACACGTGGCCTCACACCAATGGTGGTATTACAGTCATTTCACAAGAGGACAATTCATACCTTCCTTGCACATTAAGGGAATAAGGGTAATTACCAAATATTCCTCCTCATAAATATGAGAGACCCCTAACCATTATCATAACTATTATTCATTCTACAAGATACTTGCTTATACTTTAGAGAGAGAAAGACTCTCAAGTCTCAACCATTCCAAGGAGTTGTATTGACACTCAGACCTGTGAGGCTTTCCAAGGACGAGGGTCTTTCTAACCCTTCTCTTAGACCGCAAAAGACTGGACCTAAGCTCAAGGAGGACCCCATCAAGGAGAAACACCTTACTAACCTTAGCATAATTTCTGTTACAACATAAACTACGGTAAAATGTTACACGAAGCTCCTATTTGTCAATGTTTTCAAGTATTTACTTGACGCTCATTACTTATAAACTACTCTGGGTTAGCAAGTGAAAAGAGGATTTGGAGGTGTTCTTCAACATAAAGAATAGTCATTTGGGGGAATTTAGTTTCAGATTAGATCAATAAGAATAGAGTGTTGTAAGCTTTTAAAATTGTTTTTTATTTTTGATTTTCACTTTTTTTTCTTCGGGCATATTACTTTTTTCATCTTTTCAAGTACCACCCGTCTTCTATCGATAATTTTTTTACAAAAAATAAAAGGAGTAGATATCACCCTCTTCGCCCCAAATAAAAAATAAAATGAAATTAACAGTTTACACCAAGAAGTTCCACAAAATACATTTATAACAAGGTAAAACAAAATGTAGTAATGGTACATGGGGAAAAACATAAATATAAGAAAGCAAATTTTCCAAGTGATCAAGTGTCTACTAAGAAAATGTTTAAGCAGCAACCAAAGTATATGAACTTTGTAAGCCGTACATTATACTAAAACCAGATGAAAATAAATTGTCATCCAATCAATGTATAACCATGTAAAAAGAGTTTCATCAATTGTCTATAAATATTAGAAGGAAAAAAATCCAAGGGATAAACTAGCAACTAAGAAAAGTAGGTGCTTAAACAACAGGTTAACATTCTTCAACACCATTATGCCTACTAACTGTTTGGTTTCGTTGAGCTAAGGCTTGAGACAATATAATCCACCTCCTGCTGGAACAAAATCATTGGTTACAATTTGCAAATCCTTGATCAGAAGGTTGGTAACTCAAGAAGAAGCCCACTTAATACAAGCAAAAGACCAATCTAGAGTTCTTTGTTAAAACCTTTGAATAGCTAAGTAGGGGATAATAGTCTGCTTCTCCACCATAAAATTAAGAACTACTACTTCCAAATATACAAACCTTCATTGGTAATTCTTTTACTTTTTGACTTGTTGAACTCTTCTGATACTAGTCGACAAAACTTGATCCATCCAACACTAAGCAATGGTTTGCATCATCAGATACTAAATTTCTATATCTTAATAAAGAGGCAAAAGAATCTTTCCCCCGCGGTGGAAAGTCAGCTAACCTGCAACTTCTGTATATCATCCACTATCCTTCCATACAAATTAAGCACTTCAGGGAATTCAGCACAATATTTTACCACAAACTTTTGTAAGAATTGTTTCTCAGACTTCAGGAGGAATGAACTCAAGATTAAGTCCTCTATCACACCCTTAGACAACAAAAACTGAACAACCAAACACCGCGGAATAGTTCGCTTGTCCAAACTATAATTAACAACTAAAGGACAAGATGCAACCTTTGATGCATCCCATCCCATTCTGTTAACCAAAAAAGCCATCACCCGCTCCAACTTCTGCTCCGAAACTGACATACATAGGGGTTGCCTCCTAAAAGCCGAAAGAATCTCATCGTCTGACCAACCCCACTTCCTATAAAGATCCCACTTTCGTTTAAACGTTGATTTGCTCATCATAGCCAACAATTGCAATCCCACTGTGAAATGACTCTTTACTGGCTCAAACCCCATTCCCTTAATCTCTTCAACAAGCAATATAAACCTATAGGGAGTTTGCATCAATGTCCTTGGTTGGGTCCTTAGCACTGTGCGAATCCTATCATCTGACACGCCATAATCGCGCAACACAGCAATATTGGGTGCTAAGGTTTTTTTAAGGTCTCGCTTGAGTACCCAAGTGGACCTCTTTATTGCAGCAATTACACTCCCATTATCCCCAAGTACACTCTTCAATAACTCACACGACGGTATAATTTGATTATCAAGACTGCATTTCATAATACGAGGGTCTGAAGTGAGTATTTTATCAAGGTCAGTGGGTGAAAACCCATATGAATTGAAGAAATCTAATTTGGGTTTAAGTATTTTGTCTGGATGGGAAGACAGTAGTACTGGTCTATTTCTTATGAGAGTGGAAATTTGGGTTTCAGTGAAGCCATAGATTTTGAAGAGAGAGAAAATAGATTCCTTTCGTCTCTCACTAATTTGAGATCCGAAAAAATATCTTTGATTCAAAAGACACAATTGGGGTGATTTTAAAGAAGTAATAGCAGTGTTTTGGAGCAAATTTTTGTATAGAAAACTAAGCATCATGATTTAACAAAAGGGGTTTGTATGAGATTTCAGAAATTACCAACCTTTTAAGCTTCTTTTGAATCTCTGAGCCTCTGTAGAACGAACTGAACATTACACCGTTAGGATCGGAGGTTCTCGCTTACAATTACAAAGCCTGTACTGGACGGCTTCAGTTCTCATTTTGCATTCGGAAACTTATTTCTCCTCTTTTTGTGCTTTAAAGTGGAGATATTTTTTTATTATTAGATTTATAAAAGGATATACGTAATCATTACGAAAATATAAATAAATAAAAAATTATGGTCAAAATCTAAATATGGATTTATTTATTTCTATTAATAAAATAAAATAATTAATGTTATAAACTATTTTAAAAAAAATTGTATTAAGTACAAAATAATTTCAAAAATCAAAAGTGATAATAGTAAATATTTTTTCTTTTATCATCCAATTTTATATAGTCCGTCAAAATTCACTAGGCGTTCTTTTTATTACAGCATAGTTTCTCAAAAAAAAAATTGTTTCATAAATTAATAATTTATCATTATTTGAATTATAAAGGTTCACAAATTAATTAAGATAGAACTAAATTAAATGAATATATTTGCAATTATATCATCCCAAAGTATAAATTTCACGCATTAAAAAAAATAAAAATAGAGGAAATAAAGTTCCAAATTATGCTAATAGGATTCAATTGCATTACCAATTTTAAAATAAATTCAAAATCAAATATATGTAATCTGCACCCTTCCTCTACTCTAGCGCTATGTTTGTTTCTGAGTTTTTAATAGAAAAGAATAAAAAATTTAAAATTGAGGACATGAGTTGTAATTTAAAATTTATTATATTAAAAATTGAGAATAATATAAAAATTATAAAAATATTATTTATTCCAATTTCTTTTCCGTCGGAAAACTTTGGCAAGAAAAGTGGCCAAATTTTCTATCCATTTCTTTTCTTTTCTATTTATTAAAAAACTCAAAAACATAAGAATTGGAAAGAAAACTTAAATTTTCCGTCCATTTCTTTTCTTTTCTGTCCATTTTAAAACTCAAAAACAGAACGTAAATAGATTTGTTATAGTTATATGCTACCAAAAATAAAAAGTTACCCACCAACTTTTGGTTTCTTCCAAAATTTCAAAATCCATTAAACGTAGGATTAAGATTACAAAATAAAATAAAATTCAAAGGTAAATTTGGAATTTAATAATTTACAAAACCACTATTTATATAAAATAAACATAGATATAGAACTAACAAAATGAATATTATACCGTTTATATTTCACCCCCATACAATCAATGTATAAGCATGTAAAAAGAGATGCATCAATCCTAGTATAGATAATTTAAGGCAAAACTAATAATTTGGGCATTGTAGTTGACAAATTTTTATTTATTATATCACTATACTTTTAATTTTTTAAATTATTCTATTAAACTAATTATAAATTTACAATTGAACCCGTCTGCTCACTTCTGTTAAATTGATTTTTTTTCTACATGCCTTTTAAACAGAAAAGGAGAAATAAAAGAAATGACATGTTCCAATCCAGGTGGACCCACACATGGCAACTAGTAGCCGAATGAACTTGCAGTGCACCCACTAGCCAGCTCCGACAATACCTGACATATATTCCGGCCTTAACTCTGGCATAAAATCCGGCTATAACCATCAGAAAATAAATCTGTACCAGAATGACATTCCGGACGATTCAACTGGACCCATCGAAAGACACATCTAGTCGAGCCCAAATCAGCTATACCTACTAGAGACGTAGATTCGACGTAGAAACAACTTAGAGAATACAAAAAACACATCCCAAAGCTAAACATGATCCAATTAAAACAAGCATGAGGTCTAGATTGGGAAATCACATATATCAAAGACCCAAATCCAAAGGAGTTGTAACAACAGGGTACCCAAATCAATAGACCCAACAAATAAATTGAATGTAACCCACAAAAAACCACGATGATTCACACAGAACCATCAACAAACATCTAAATCTGAACCCAGAAGATAAATAAGCAGTAAATACAAAGGATCCAGATTAGACAGAACAATCGTCCAAGATCCAAATCTGATTTACGAAAAGGAACCAGACGAACCCAAAATTCAACGATATTAATCCAAAAGTCCGAACCAGATTTTGACTAGATCAACAGATAAATCCCCAAGATTAGGCCATGTCATTTCCTTTATTTCTCTTTTTCTGTTTAAAAGCCACGCAGGAAGAAAAACCATTGGCAATTTAAGATGAATTCAAAACCATTGGCACAAGGAGGATGATAAATTTGTTATATGCTTCCAACTATTAGGGCTTTGATAGTAAATAATTGGAAAGTTTGACATCAAACCTTAGTTTCTTCCACAATTTTTTGACAAAAATTTCCCACAACTTGTATATAGTTCGAGTTGAAAACTAACCGGGATCGAACACTTTCAAGAACATATTTTTGTTAAGATAGAGAGGACAAATCAAGGTAAACACTAGGAAGAACATATATGCACATTTAAGGATATGAAAGAACGTTGAGCTCTTTCACTATGATTTTATGTCAACCAGATTTGAGACTAAAATTGTTATATGCTAGGAATTTGATGGTTGGATAACTGAAAACTTTGACATCCAACTTGTAGTTAAACGGTTTACAAGTGCAATTACAATACCAAACCAAAGAGAGGGGGAGGGAGGGGGGGGGGGGATCTTCAAACAATCTGTGCATATAATTTAAACTAAAAGCTAACTTTTGAATTCATAGAATTATTTAGTGCATTCTCCCAGGCAAAACAAAAAACCACTATTTATAATAAAACATAAATACACAATCGCATGAACTAACAAATGAAAATTATATAATTACTAGTTAATTGAATTGACCTAAAATAAACTGAATAAATTGGTATTGATGATATGCTTGGAATATTTAAGGGTTGAAGTTGAGGATTTGGTTGTCTGTAAATCCAAAAGCAGTAGTGCATCTAGGGTAATACAATGGCTATCTTTATAAAACAATGACAACCTTATTAACCCAAACTTTCAACCAATTTTAGAACAAACTTTTACATGACGATCAACATTAATAGACAATTTCAGCATGCATGAAGGAATAAAAGGTAGTATATTAACTGCCACTAAAAATCGCCCTCAGAAAAACACTGTCGACACCTAGAAAAACAGCAGTAGGAAGAAATACTTGTACTATAGAAAAAATGAAAAGTCTGATTAAAATTCAATCACCATCATCTTTTCTTTCATTTTTTTCTGATGAGTAAAAATAGAACAAACACTTTCCATATGTGATACCAAAGAAGTTACCACAAGCTTGATACCAAGTCCATCAGCTTATCAAGGTTCCATATGATTTTAGCTCATCATATGGTTCCAAAATGTAGCTTTAATATAGATGCTTTATAATGAGGAACACTCTTAGAATTTAAATGTAATAAAGCTAAATTTCATGGAAGAGATTTAGTTACATAACTAGATGAATACATAATAAGTTGAATGTTCTAGCAGTAATAATGTGATATTTGAGTTTCAAATACTACCAAATTAGAATATTGGTAGTTGTGCAATTAAAGGTACATTACAAAGAAATATTTAGGTACATTAAATTTAGAGTATAGGTATGTAACAATACCATGCACAGTAATGAGTAGCTTATTGTGAAGTATATGTCATACCGACCTTACTCATTAAGGGTAATTAGTGGACATTGCTCCCCCGGCCCTAACCATCTTCATAAATATAATTCATTGTACAAGATACTAGCTTGTACTCCAGAAAGAGAAAGACTCTCAACCATTACAAGGAGTCTTTATTGACACTCACACGTGAGCCCAAAGACTTCCCAGGGACGAGGGTCTTTCTAACCCTTCACTTAGAGACTGCAAGTCAGAACACTAGACCTAAGCTCAAGAAGGACCCCATCGAGGAGAAACATACGATCTAACCTTAACATAATTTTTGTGTTCCGATGTAAACTATGGAAAAATGTTACATGAAGCTCCTATTTGTCGATGGTTTCAAGTGGAAAGAGGAGGATGAATTCTGCAGATAATATATAATATTCTCAGCTAATTCTTTGGAACACAAAGAAAAATAAAAGTCAGTTTTGGAGCAATCCATTTTAGATTTTTTGGGTAATAGAGAGCTGCAATCTTTTACTAGTGTTTTGTTTTTGCTTTTCACTTGTTTTCTTTGGGCAGATTACTTTTCATCCTTCAAAGTCCCAAAAAATAAAAATTACCAAGAATTTCCACACAAAAAATATATTTTATCTCTTTCTTACTTACTTAATTGGTGCAACAATGGAAGCAAAGCCCAATTGCTAACTTTCTTTTCAAATAGATGAAAATTCAATTAATATTGGACTCTATGACAAATTGAGATGAAAACTCAAAATTTAAAGGTTTTATTTGTCAGTGGGTCTTCTCCTTCACACAAACACAATATTTATATACAATAAATTACTTGTTGCTTTTCCCCATGCAAACAAAAAACAATATTTATATACAATAAACATACATATACAATCGCATGAACTAACAAAATGAAGATTATAAAATATATTTTCATTTCTTGTAAATATGAAAAATTACATTCGAAAATTGTTAAATGCTTTGTGTGTGACAATTTATGTCACCCAATGTATTTGCTTGAAGGTACTCTTGAAAGCTTAGAAAAGAAACTAAACAAACTGGACACTATAATCAGATAATACAATGGTCCCGACTTTTAAATCAATAGTTCTCTAATTACTAGTTAATTTAATTGACCTAAAATTAAATTGGTTTAGTGATATGCTTGTGAAATATTTAAGTAATTCCAAAAACAAGAAAGCCTCGTGGCAACATTGACTTTTTTCAAAAGAGAACACTGACTTTTTTTCGAAAGGGATGGAGTATCGAAAAACAAGTAAATACTCCTCTTTGTCAGAGGGAAAAAATGGAAAATGAAATACTTCCTCTGCCCAAAAAAAATAAATCCTTTTTTTTTTTTTTGGGACAAAGGGACTATATATACCAATTCACTAAAATTTCAAATTTTTTTTGTGGCATGAATTAAAGTAAAACTTTCAACCAATCTTAGAACAAACTTTTACATGACAAGAGATTAAACCGCTTTCTTCTTCTTACATAAAAAACGTAATTGGACATCAAATGCAATCTTTAAAACCATGTTCATCCTATTTGGTGTAAGAGAGCTTTAAACCTTAGTTACTTTCTCCTACATCACTAATCCTAAAGAACATAACCTCGGTGCACCTCCTAAAACATGAACAATGACCACCTTATTGTGGAGTGTGTAATGAATTGCTTGATATAAACTATGAGAAAATGTTACATGAACCTCATATTTCTCAATGGTTTCAATTGCGACACACTTTACTCTCGGTTAGCAAGTGAAAAGATCGAGGATCATGAACTCTGCACACAACATAGCATTCTTGGCTTTCATTCTCTTTGGAGGTGTTCTTCAACATACAGAATGGTCATTTTGGGGAATTTAGTTTCAAATTTATTTGGGGGAATAGCTGCAGACTTTTAAAGTTGTATTTTATTTTTTATTTTCACTTATTTCTTTGGGCATATTACTTTTGTCATCTGTTCAAGTACCACATGTCTTCTATAGATAGAAAGAGTAGAATTACCCCCTCCCCCCAAATAAAATAAAATTAACAGTTCACACCAAGAAGTTCCACACAATACAATGATACAATCATAATAAGGTAGAACAAAATGTAGTAATGGAACACGGGGAAAATCATAAATATAAGAATCAAATGTCAACTAAGGAAATGTTTAAGCATCCACAACGAAATATGAGCTTTGTAAGCCATAAATTATACTAAAAGCAGATGAAAATAAATTGCCATCCAATCAATGTATAAGCATGATTCATCAATCGTAAGGACAGTATAGATATTAGAAGGAAAAAATTCAAGGGATAAACTAGCAACTAAGAAAAGTAAGTGCTTAAACGACAGGTTAACATTCTCCAACACCATTATACCTACTAATTGTTTGGTTTTGTTAGGATAAGGCTTGAGACAATATAATCCAACTCCCGCCCACTTTATACAAGAAAAAGACCGATCTAGAGTTCTTTGTTAAAACCTTTGAATTGCTAAGTAGGGGATAATAGTCTGCTTCTCCACCATAAAATTAAGAACTACTACTTCAAAATATACAACCTTCATTGGTAATTCTTTTACTTTTTGACTAGTTGAACTCTTCTGATACTAGTAAGCAATGGTTTGCATCATCAGATACTAAATTTCAATTTCCTAATAATGTTAAAGGCAAAAGAAACTTTCCCCCGCGGTGGTAAGTCAGCTAACCTGCAACTTCTGTATATCATCCACTATCCTTCCATACAAATTAAGCACTTCAGAGAATTCTGCACAATATTTTACCACAAACTTTTCTAAGAATTGTTTCTCCATCATTGCGATGAATGAACTCAAGGTTAAGTCCTTCTCTATCACACCCTTAGACAACAAAAACTGAACAACCAAACACCGCGGAATAGTTCGCTTGTCCAAACTATAATTAACAACGAAAGGACAAGATGCAACCTTTGATTTATCCCACCCCATTCTGTTAACCAAAAAAACCATCACCCGCTCCAACTTCTCCTCCGAAACTGACATACATAGGGGTTGCCTCCTAAAAGCCGAAAGAATCTCATCGTCTGACCAACCCCACTTCCTATAAAGATCCCACTTTCGTTTAAACGTTGATTTGCTCATCCTAGCCAACACCTGCAATCCCACTGTGAAATGACTCTTTACCGGCTCAAACCCCATTCCCTTAATATCTTCAAGGATCAATATAAACCTATCAGGAGTTTGCAGCAACGTCTTTGGTTGGGTCCTTAGCATTGTGTGAATCCTATCATCAGACACGCCACAATCGCGCAACACAGCAATATTGGGTTCTAAGGTTTTCCTAAGGTCTTGCCCGAGTACCCAAGTGGACCTCTTTATTGCAGCAATTACACTCCCATTATCCCTAAGTACACTCTTCAATAACTCACACGAAGGTATAATTTGATTATCAAGACTGCGTTTCATAATACCAGGGTCTGTAGTGAGTATTTTATCAAGGTCAGCGGGTGAAAACCCATATGAATTGAAGAAATCTAATTTGGGTTTAAGTATTTTGTCTGGATGGGAAGATAGCAGTACTGGTCTATTTCTTATGAGAGTGGAAATTTGGGTTTCAGTGAAGCCATAGATTTTGAAGAGAGAGAAAATAGATTTCTTTCGTCTCTCGTTAATTTGAGATCCGAAAAAATATCTTTGATTCAAAAGACACAACTGGGGTGATTTTAAAGAAGTAATAGCAGTGTTTTTGAGCAAATTTTTGTATAGAAAACTAAGCATCATGATTTAACAAAAGGGGTTGTATGAGATTTCAGAAATTACCAACCTTTTAAGCTTCTTTTGAATCTCTGAGTCTCTTTAGAACGAACGAACAAGAACAAGAACTGAACTGAACTGAACTGAACTGAACCGAACCGTTAGGATCGGAGGTTCTCACTTACAAACCCTGGACGGCTTCAGTCTCTGAAATTTAGTTCTCCTCTTTTGTACTTTTAAAGTAGAGATATATTTTTATTATTAGATTTATAAAATGATATACATAATCATTACGAAAATATAAATAAAAAAATTATGGCCTAAATCTAATTATGGATTTATTTATTTCTTATTAATAAAATAATTAATGTTATAAACTATTTTAAAAAAACAGTATTAGGTACAAAATAATTGTTTCAAAAATCAAAAGTGATAGTAGTAAAGGTTTCTTTTATCGTTTAAGTTTATATATTCGAGTTTCGTAAGAATTCAGTAGCGTTCTATAAAATTAAGTCTTTTTATAATAACAGATATTCTCAAAAAAAATTGTTTCATAAATTAATATTATATCATAATTTGAATTATAAAGGTTCACGAATTAATTAAGATCAAACTAAATTAAATGAATATATTTATAATTATATCATCTGATTTTGAAAAAAATTAATACTACCTCCGTTTTTTAAAAGATGAGTAAAGTATAAATTTTAGACGTATACCAAGCCACTTATGATTCAATGGTAAAAAATTATTCATAAGATTTTGGGTGCATAAGATTTTGGGATATATTTTTGTGCAAGAATATTAAATTCCTATCGAATACAACAAAAAAAATCACACATTAAGAAAAATAAAAATAGGTAAAAGACGGTAAATAAAGTTTCAAATTGATTTATTTTTTTGATACTCATATTGCATGGAAAGAAAGAAAAAAAGTCTAATTAAATTTATTTTTTATTTTTTTTGCTAAATAAATTCAATCTGCACTTTCTTTTCTTTCTTCTTTTTTTATTTTTTCTGATAAGTGAAAAGATTAACAACTTTTTCTATGGAAGAATAGAACAAAAGACTTAGTAGGTGATTAAACATCAATCAAATGATAATAGAACAAAAAATTTGCAGTTCATTTTTAACGGGCATAATCATCCCTTGATAGCCGCTATAATATTAGTGGGAGTTCGGGGGCAGCGACCTTGTGATGCCTTTAAATTCGAATATCTTAAACCTTAGAATTGGTACATTATGGTACTTCATCTTCAAATATATTCTATAACTAATGCGGAAAATATGAACATAAATTATTTATACAATAAACTCTTACAACATAACCCAAGTTCTAACAATCTTAACTTATATGTACCTTTAAAATCTTCAAAAGATTTACATAAATAACTTACATCAGATAACTAAATAGTTAACATGCATAATAATTTACTCTTGTACTTGTCCTTACCTCTGTCTTTCTTCGAACATTCGTCTTAACTGAAAATATTATCATGATATAGCAATGGTGAACAACTACTTTGCCTAGCAACTTTAAATATAAGAAGGATATATCATGATTGAAAAGGAATAAACTTTCAAGTTTTTAACAAAGTAATATAATTGTGAAAGAACATGAATCAATTTCAATAATTGAATGATTGAATCAATAGTGATGGGTGGTCAACAATGACCATGAACAAATTTAACTAAACCTTATGGTAATGAAGGTGATCAGTCTTTCATACCTGATGAACATATGCAACTTGCACTAAGTGCTAATCAATAATCAAAGATGTGGAATAATTATAAATAATTAAACTACTAGCATACTTGAAACATAATAACTCGAGTTTAAGTTAGGAAAACTTGCATGTAATCTAATTTAATCTCATGAAAAACCTATCATTAAGAAGATCGATCTTTCAATTAACATAATACATTTTAACTCACAGTACTATTACTCGAATAATAAATTAGCTAATATTTAGCCACATAATTAAACATTGAATAATTAAATTAATTAACTTTTTTTAACTCACTAGTAATATTATCATCCCTTAATAATATTACTATCATTTAATCATCATCTTAAACTCTTGTCTAATATTATTAATCCTTTAATAATATTTTAGTAAATATTATTAATCATTTGAATTATATTTAATCACTTCTTAACATTTAATAAAATCTTAATCATTCACAAATATTATTAATCCTTTAATAATATTTTAATCACTTTCTAATATTATTAACCCTTTAATAATATTCAATCATCTAATAATATCCTCTCATTTACAAATATTATTAATCATTTAATAATATTTTAATCATTATCTAATATTATTATTCATGTACTAATACTATTAATCATTTAATAATATTTTATTCCTTTACTAATACTATTAATCATTTAATAATATTTTATTCATTTATAAACTTATAAATAATTTTAAGTTAATTGTTTATCTCTTACAATTTAATTCATTTAACAAACATATCAAACCTTTCATATAATATTTTATCAAAAATAACCAAATTACCCTTATATGGTCTTAATATAACATATTAAATTATTAATGATCAATAGTCACTAATGTAAGACCCCAATTTATTATAAATAAAATTGAATTTTCTCTATTCATTATTCTAAATTAATAAGGTGTTAATTTGATATAATGCTTTGGTTATGGGTGAAATGTGCAAATTTTACAAAATAAGCAAGTGGTTATAAAATATTTAATTACGTAGGGAATATTCTTTTGGTCGTGGATTATTCTTTTGTGGGAATATTCGTATTTACTTGCCGTTGACCATTCATAGGGATCATAATGAATAACCGCTTGATGAAGAAAGCGACAAAGTATGAGTTTTATAAATAATTGGTTGTAGTTATTACTGCTAACAATCATTGGAATACACGGTGGTTAAAATACGATGTCTGGCGTGGTTGCATGATAGCAGCACGGTATTACAGTATTATTGAATTATTGATTAAATGCGTAAGAAGGCACTACTCAATAATTGTTACGATGAATTCTTGCTCAATATTTTATTTTATTGATTCAATAATTCTTTGCGTTGATATTTAATATTATTGTTGTTTCAATAATTGTCACTACACAGTATTTTCCATTATCAGATCAATAATTCATATTATTTGAATAATATTATTAGATAACATTATTGGCAATGTCTAGAAAGTTCTATCAGGGAGAGGTTTGGTCACCTAATTGCGCGCTAGTAAGAAAAATCCTTATTAGAAAGCCCCCTCTTTCCTGGGAACGGCCTGGTTGTCATAATTGTGATTCTGTAATATTATTTGTGAATAATTAATTATTGATTTATATGATAAGGAAATATTTATTTGATGTGGATATAAATGATGGATTTATTTATTTTATGTGATTATAAATGAAGAAATTAATGCTGAGGTGTTTTATCAGTATTTTGTGAGAAATGAGGTATTAAAAATCACTCTTTTGTGAATTTTGGATATTTTCTGTTTGAAATTTGGAAAAACTCAAAGCTATAAAGTTGTAGAGAATTCGATTTCAGGCAGAATGGACATAAAATTCGTATTTTTCTGATAAACATGCTATTTTCTATGAATTATTGAAGTTTCGAAAAATAAAATGATTTTTATTAAATTTATGGGTGGTACCCACTTTTGTGATTTAAAGCATGAGGGCTGCTGGGATTTTTCAAGAGTGGCATGCTGGTCTTTGATGGCTAGCATGCGTAGAATTTTAAATAATAAAAATAATATTTTATTATTTTAGTCTCCTATGGCGTTCTAGCATTTTCCTATAAATAGACGTTTAGGTTAGAATTGAAAATCACATCAGAAATAAGTTTTCTTTCTCTCTAGATTATCGAGCGTATTTTTGTGAGTATTTTGATACTTTGAGAGTTGCTGTTCGGTACAAGTTTTCTTCGACTTTCTATCCGATATTCCGATCAAAAGTACCGTTATTTTGAGGTAAGGGATGTTATTTTCTTTCGAAATGATATTATTTTCTTTAATATCATTATGCCAAAATATTGATTTGAACTTTTTAATCAAATTTAGAATTTTTTGTGTCGGGGTTACTATTAATGTATACGATACTATTCACGTGATCTCTGACTATTCATTCACGAATCATTACCTATTCATCTGAAAATGAAAATTTTCCTTTTTTGTCCAAGATGTCTATTCTGGCTACTATCTTTGATTGTATCCATGTTTTGATCTTTATTTTTGAATTCTGTTTCACAATTGATTATTATGAAGTATTATTGATCTTGGATAAACTGTTATATGAATCCCTAATATTTGTCCTTCTGTCTCACTGGATTCGTTTTCTTTAAAGTATTTTTCATCATCCTCAGTCTTAAATGATGATATTACTGAATATCTTTGGCCTGTAGTGCAAAGATGAATGATTAACTGATGAATATCTTTGGCCTGTAGTGCAAAGATAAACAGATGTTGAGATGAACATGACCAATTGGTGATACAAATGAATATCTTTGGCCTGTAGTGCAAAGATGAATATTTGATTAAAGATGTATACTGATTATTGTTACAAGGATAAAATATTGATGATGAACTTTTAAATCTTAGAAGATAGTAGAATTCATTCTCTACGTGACTCTTCTAATGGATTGTTATTTTCGCTGCAGTTGTTGATCTAAAATTTGTTGTCTATTGTATTCTACCAGATTTTTCCCTGTTGAAGACTAATGATAATTTGTTGTATATTATCTTAGTCATAATATTCTTTACTGGGCTAGTTGAGCTCACCATTTTCCTTTTTGTTCCATTTTTCTTCTCAGGAGGTGAGAACATAGCAGAATTGAGTTGGAGTATGGAGTGATGGTTCTAGAAAGATGTTTTAGCAGTCCTCACTATTTCTGTAAAATAGTGTATGAATAATTATAACGAGGACTTATTTGAGTGTTGATATTGTCTAGAAGACAATATTTGTATTTAAACTCACAGTATGTGTTGTCGTATTTTGCACGACAATTGTATTATTGAAGTTGTAGTTGCTTTCTGTACCATGTATTTGGCGACTCAAAATGGGTGCTGTGTACCTATTCTGGGGGCGTCACAGTTGGTATCAGAGCTTAGGGATATGGTCTCTGGCGGAGATTGGGAAATAGAACTAGGAGGTGAGAGATGAGTAAATCCTTCGCTAGTGTGTCCTATCTAAGCTTATTTGTTGGTCGGTCATAATATAGGGATATTATGTGATAGGTTAATTTGTTTAATTAACCCTTGTTTTATGGCAGTATTAATGAATGGCTGCTGAGAACGTTAACAATGGAGTGTATGAGATTGTGGAACAACCTTTAGTCACAAACTAGGAGAACGTGCAACGGGAAGACAATATTCCTCCTGTAAACAACACTACCGAACAAACGATGAACGATGGAATGTTTAGGAGCTTTTTGCAGTTCATGCAAAATCAGACAAGGGAGACTCGTGTACAAAATACGGGTGAAAATGATGGCAACGCACGGTCTGTCACAGCCAACCAGTTCAAGGAGTTGGGACCACCAGATTTCCATGGAAAGCCGGATCCGATCAAGGCAGAAACGTGGGTCAAGCAAATTACCAAAATATTTGATGTCTTGGGATGCACGGAGGAACATAAGGTTTCATTCGCCATCTTTATGTTCCGCGGTGAGGCAGATTACTGGTGGGAATCTGTGAAGCGTACCCAGCCAGCCGCACTTAACATGTCTTGGGAAAGATTTCAGAAAATGTTCAATGACAAGTACTTTCCTGAAAGTATTCGTCATATGAAGGAGGTAGAGTTTATTAGACTGGAACAGAACAACATGACGGTGTCTCAGTACGAGGCGAAGTTCACGGAGTTATCCAGGTTTGCACCTCATTTGGTAGAGAATGAGGAACGTATGACGCAGATGTTTCTGAGAGGTCTAAAACCCGAGATTCGTCAATACCTTATCTCTCATAAATTTTCTCTGTATTCAGATGTTGTCAACATGGCTCAATTATTAGAGCGAGATAATAAGTATACTCAACCGAGGGATCACAACCAGGGTCATATCGGTGACAGCAATCATCAGAGCGATGATAACCAGCGAGGAGGGAAGAATACGGACAAAAGCGGTAACCACTCAGGTGGTAATCATGGCCATGATAATAGAAGAGGTGAGTCTAGTGGAAATTTCAAAAAGAGGAGATTCAACAATGACGGGAAGACATCATCAGCAGCACCAGCACCAACAACAAATTCTAGGGGAGGAGAACGACCGCCAGTTAGATGTTACAAATGCGGGAAAGAGGGACATATCAGCCCAAACTGCCCACAAAAATCCAAGGTATGTTATAATTATGGAAATGCAGGACATATCGCTCGAGATTATACTATAGCAAAACCAAGTTCAGCGGGGATGGTGACTCCAAAAGCAGTCCCGGATAAGTCGAAATCAGCGATTCCTAGAAGAGCGTTTGTCGTGACTGGCCAAAACGTGAGGAACCCAAACGAGGTGATCACGGGTAAGCTAATCTTGAATTCTTGCGAAGTTTATACCTTACTAGATATTGGTTCTACCCATTCTTTTATCTCTCCTGCTTGTGCTCAAAGTTTAAACTTGACTCCGGAGACATTGGATTTTAACTTATCTGTTGAAACTCCGTTGGGTGAAACCTTCGTTACATCTACAGTTTATAAATCTTGCATGATCCAAATTGGCACTATCACATTACCTGTTGATCTTATCTCTTTAAAGATACTTGCTTTTGATGTGATTTTAGGAATTGATTGGTTAACCACTCATCATGCCAAAATTGATTGTTTTCGTAAGGTTGTTAGTTTTCATATTCCTAACCAACCTGTCATACGAATTCAAACAACTAAACCACTAAAATCAGTCATTGTCATATCAAGCCACAAACCTATTCGTTTATTGAAAAACGGATGTGACGCCCCCAAAATAGGTCCATTCCATCCAACCCATTCTGAGTCGCCAAATACATGGTACAAAAATAACTACAACTTTATTAATACATTTGTCGTGCAAAATACGACAACATATATACTATGAGTTTAAATACAATTATTGTCTTCTAGACAATATACATACCCAAATAAATCCCCATCATAATTATTGATACATTATTTTACAAAAATGGTGAGGACTATTAAACAACTCTCTCTAGAACCTTCATTCCATACCCCCGACTAAGACTCGCTACATTCTCGTCTCCGAGAAGAAAAATGGAACAAAAAGGAAAAGGGTGAGCTCAACTAGCCCAAGAAAGAATATTATGACTAAGATAATATACAACAAATTATCGTTAGTCTTCAACAGGAAAATTTAATAGAATACAATGAGACAACAAGTTTTAAATCAATACTGCATGATGGAAAATATTAATTCATAGAAGAGTTACGTAGAGGATGAAATCTACTAATATCTATGAATTTAACGATCCATCATCAATATTTTTATCCTCATAACATCAATCAATATATATCCGAATCATATATTCATCCTCGCACTACAGGCCGAAGGATATTCATCGATTAATCATGTTCATCTAAACACATGTTCATGTTTTTGCTACTACGGGCCAAAGATATTCATCAGAAATCATTCATCTTTGCACTACATGCCAAAGATATTCATCAGAAATCATTCATCTTTGCACTACAGGCCAAAGATATTCAATAATATCATCATTTAAAACTGAGAATGATGAAAAATATTTTTTTTTTAAAAAAACGAATCCAAAAAAACAAAATGACAAGGATTAAGGATTAAGGATTCGTACTTTGTTTTATCCATGTCCAAAAATACCTCAAAAATAATCATAGTGGTGTAAAAGTCAAGAATGATCAAAACATGGATACAATCAAAGCTAGTATCCACAATAGATATTTTGGACGAAAAAGAAAATTTTTCATTTTTTGATAAATAGTATAAATGATCGTGAATAAGACTCAGATATCGTGAATAAAGAACCCCATCACTAAAAGTTTCAAATTTGATAAAAACTTCAGATCAATATTTCAACATAATGATATTGAAGAAATAATATCATTTCGAAAAAAAAATATCCCTTACCTCGAAAGACAAGATTTATTTAAAACACCTTGATATAAAGCATGACTTGAACTTGCAACCGTATAGCAATACTCAAAGTATACTCAAAATACTCACAAGAATACGCTTCGATAATATAGAGAGAAAAAACTTGAGCTTAAATGTGATTTTCAATTTTAACCTAAGACCCTATTTATAGGAAATTACTTGAACACCAAAGCAGAAAATTTAATATAATAATAATATATATAATCAAAATTCTCTACGCACACAAATCTGGTCCAAACTTCAGCCACACATGTTAAATAACTTTCAAAAATGAAAAAAACGTTTTTGTAATTAAAAATATTTTAAACTTCCAAAAATCAATTATTTCGGAGCTTCGGAACTTCAATAATTCATAATAAATAGCCCTTTTGCCAGAAAATTCGAATCTCGCGACTTTTTATAGGAAATTCAATTCTCTACAACTTTGCAGAAGAAAGTTTTTCCAAATTCCAAACAGAAATTGGCCGAAATCCATAAATGAGCGATTTTATAGGCTAGAATCAAATTTCAGTCAATAAATGGGGTCCACCGACATGTTTAACATGTTTTAAACATTTATTGCAACAAAAATACTCTTCCTCCTCAGATACTTATATATCCCACATTCGTTGTAAAAATATCACCATTATTATATTATTAAAATATAATAATATATATATTTAAATGAATTATTTTATCGTAAAAAGATAAAATTTCAATTTTTAACAATTGTCACATTAAAAATTTCTCCATCTATATCCACATAAAATCAATATTTTCCTCATCATATGAACCAATAATTAATTATTCACAAATAATATTACAGAATCACAATATTGACAACCGGCGCCTTCAGAAAGAGGGGCTTTCCAATAAGAATTTCTCCTTCTTGGCGCAATTAGGTGACCAAACCTCTCCTTAGATGTAACTTTCTAGACATTGCCAATAATGTTTTCTAATAATATTATTCAGATAATATGAATTATTGCTTCGATAATGAAAAAATACCGTAAATGACAATTATTGAAACAACAAGAATATAAAATATCAATGCGTGAATTATTGAATCAATAAAATAAAATACTTTGAGCAATAAATTATCGTAACAATTATTGAGTAGTGCCTTCACGTAAGAGTCAATAATTGGTGCAATACACAGTGCCTTCTTGTCGGCAACAACGCCATTCATCGTGTTTTAACCACCGGTATTCTAACAAATTAAACGGTAATAACTTCTGTAGTTATTTTTTAAACAACTTATATTTGTCATTTTCTTCCTCCAATCGCTTTCCTTTATTGGGCCCACATTATGGTCGTCTTGTCGTCATTTATATTCTCCCAACAGATTTAATATTCCACGACCAAACGAATATTCCCAACAATAATGAATATTTTATAACCACTTAACTTATTCGAAATATTTATGTATTTTACCCATAACTATTCACATTAATCAAATCAACCCTTACTATTTCAAAATAATAAATAGAGGAAAATAAATTTCATTTATTAATAATTTGGGGTCTTACAACGGATGTCAAGCTTTTTTAGCCCATGTTATGGATTTGAATAAAGACAAGTCAAATTTGGATAATATTTACATTGTTAGAGAATTTCCGATGTATTTCTGAAGAAGAACTTCCTTGCCTACCCCGAACGTGATGTTGAATTCTTTATTGACCTTGAACCGTACAAAACCCATTTCTAAAACCCATATCGAATGGCTCTATTGAACTTCGTGAGTTAAAAGTCCAACTACTGAGAGTTATTCGACATCGATTTCATTTGTCCTAGTACATCTCCTTGGGGTGCTCCTGTTTTATTTGTAAAGAAGAAAGACGGGAGTATGCGACTTTGTATTGACTACCGAGAATTAAACCATGTCACCATCAAGAATAGGTATCTATTACCTCGCATTGAACACCTGTTTGACCAGTTGCAAGGAGCACAATTCTTTTCAAAAATCGATCTTCGTTCTGGATATCATCAGCTGAAGATTAAAACTGAGGATATTCCAAAGACTGCCTTCAGAACTCGGTATGGGCATTATGAATTCTAAGTCATGTCTTTTGGATTGACTAATGCTCCTTTGCTTTCATGGATATGATGAACCGTGTATTCAAGAATATTTGGATCGGTTCGTTGTTGTCTTTATTGATGACATCCTCATCTATTCCAAAAGCCGTGAAGATCATGAGCACCATTTTAAGCTGATACTTGAAAGGCTTCGTGAAAACAAACTTTATGCCAAGCTGAAGAAATGCGAGTTCTGGCTTGAGGAAATAGCATTCCTTGGGCATGTGGTGTCAAAATATGGAGTATTTGTTGACCTTAAGAAATATTGAAGCAATACAAAGTTAGGAGCAACCGAAGTTTCGGTGGCCAAGTCGCAGCTTTCTCGGGCTTAAATTTGGTATTATCGGAGATTTGTGGAAGGATTTTCTCGAATCGCTACTCCGTTAACTCAGCTGACTCGAAAAGATACAAAATTCGTATGGAACGAGGAATGCGAGAAGAGTTTCTAAGAGCTCAAGAGGAGACTCATTTCGGCACCTGTTCTGGCAATACCATCTAGGTCAGATGGATTTGTTATCTACAGTGATGCTTCAGGCAAAGGGTTAGGATGTGATCTCATGCAACATGGGAAAGTCATAGCTTATGCCTCGCGACAACTCAAAGAATATGAGAGGAATTATCCTACTCATAATTTGGAGTTAACAGCGGTCGTATTCTCGTTGAAAATTTGGAAACACTACCTGTATGGGGAGAAAGTGGAGATCTATACGGATCATAAAAGCCTCAAATATTTCTTCACCCAAAAAGAACTGAACATGCGGCAACGACGTTGGCTTGAGCTGTTGAAATATTACGACCACACTATTCAATACCATCCTGGAAAAGCGAACGTAGTAGCTGACGCATTGAGTAGAAGATCATATGCGAGTACGAGTGCGATATTGTCAACGCAAAGGCCCATTTTGTATGACTTGTAAAAGATGGAGGTAGAATTAAAGACTCCAGGGACCCACGTGATAATGGCGAATATACGAGTAGAACCGACTTTAATCGATAAAGTTAAAGTTGCTTTCGCTACTGGACACAGGGCGATGCGTATGAAGAAGAAAGTGCAAGAAGGAGCTATTCCGTAAGCAAGAATCGATGAAGAAGGAATACTTGAGTCAACTCTGAACTTTGCGTTCTAACGATTCTCGACTTGAAGCATAGAATCATGATGGAGGCACACAACACCCCGTTTGCAATCCATCCTGGGAGTACCAAAATGTATCATGATATTCGATATACATTTTGGTGGAACAATATGAAAAGAGAGATCGCGGAGTTTATCTCGAGGTGTTTAACTTATCAACGTGTAAAGGCGGAGCATCAAGTACCAAAAGGTCCATTGCAACCACTTGAGATTCCGGAATAGAAGTGGGAACACATTACTATGGATTTCGTTACGGGTCTTCCCAAGGTTTCTCAAGGTATAGATATGATTTGGGTTATTGTTGATAAATTAACCAAGTCTGCTCATTTCTTGCCTATACGTGAAACTTATTCCCTTGAATGTTCTTGTTCGTATGTACGTGAACGAGATTGTGAGATTGCATGGCATGCCAGTATCCATAGTTTCAGATCGTGACCCAATATTCACTTCACGATTTTAGGTTAGCTTACAGAAAGCTATGGGCACGGATTTACGATTCAGATTCAGTTCGGCATACCATCCTCAAACGGACGGACAATCAGAGATGACTATCCAAACCCTTGAAGATCTATTAAGACTCTGTGTTCTAGATTTCAAAGGAAGTTGGGATAAGTACTTGCCATTGGTGGAATTCTCCTACAACAATAGTTATCAAGCAAGTATAGCCATGGCTCCATTTGAGGCGTTGTATGGACGAAAGTGTCGTTCTCCAGTATGCTGGGACGAGGCGGGTGAAGCAACTTTGTTGGGACCGGAATCGGTACGTATGACTACAGAAAAGATCCAAATGATTCGACAACGTATTCAAACCTCATAGGATCGACAAAAGAGTTATGTTGATCTTCATCGAAAGGACGTGGAATTTAATATTGGGGATCATGTATTGTTACATGTTGCTCCATTGAAGGGACTTACAAGATTTGGAAAGAGAGGAAAGCTCAATCCAAGATTTGTTGGTCCATTTGAGTTTCTTGACCGAATAGGAAATGTGGCCTATAGACTCGCATTACCTCCAAACCTGTCTCGTGTTCATAATGTTTTTCATATATCTACGCTTCGTAAATATGTGAAAGACTCGAACCACATTATTGAGTTAGAACTAGACGAGATAACCGAAGATTTAACGTACAAGGAGGTACCTGATAAGATCTTGGATAGGAAAGAGCATGTCCTACGCACCAAGGTTATACCACAAGTTATGGTTTTGTGGAGGAACCATGCTATTGAAGAAATGACCGGAGTTGGAATCGAAATGAAAGCGAGGTACCTCACCGCTCAAACACCAGATACGTACGTCAATTTCGAGGACGAAATTTTATAAGGAGAGGAGGTTGTAAGAGCCCAACTTATTATAAATAAAATTGAATTTTCTCTATTCATTATTCTAAATTAATAAGGTGTTAATTTGATATAATACTTTAGTTATAGGTGAAATGTGCAAATTTTATAAAATAAGCAAGTGGTTATAAAATATTCAATTTTGTCGGGGAATATTCTTTTGGTCGTGGAATATTCTTTTTGTTTTGAGAATATTCAGATGCGAAGCCAAATGACCGTTCGTGGGGGCTCATAGCAGAATAACAGTCGAATGAAGAAAACGACAAAGTATGAGTTTTTATAAATAACGGCGTAGTTATTATAATTAACATTGTTGGAATACACGGTGGTTAAAATACGATAAAGACGCGTGGTTGCATGAAGAAGACAGTATTACAAGACAAGATATTGAATTATTGATTAAATGCGTAAAGAAGGCACTACTCAATAATTGTTACAGTAGTTATTGTTCAATGTTTTATTTTATTGATTCAATAATTACTGCGTTGATATTTAATATTATTGTTGTTTTAATAATTGTCACTGCACAGTATTTCCCATTATCAGATCAATAATTCATATTATTTGAATAATATTATTAGATAGCATTATTGGCAATGTCTAGAAAGTTCTGTCAAGGAGATGTTTGGTCACCTAATTGCGCACCAGTAAAGAGAAATCCTTATTGGAAAGCCTCATCTTTCCTAGGAACGACCTGGTTGTCATAATTGTGATTCTGTAATATTATTTGTGAATAATTAATTATTGATTTATATGATAAGGAAATATTTATTTGATGTGGATATAAATGATGGATTTATTTATTTTATGTGGTTATAAATGAAGAAATTATTGCTGAGGTATTTTATCAGTATTTTGTCAGAAGGGAGGTATTAAAAATCACCCGTTTATGGATTTCGGATATTTTCTATTTAGAATTTGGAAAAACTCAAAGCTAAAAAGTTGTAGAGAATTCGATTTCGTGTGGAATGGATATAAAATTAGTATTTTTCTGATAAACGGTCTATTTTCTATGAATTACTGAAGTTTCGGAAGATAAAATGATTTTTATTAATTTATGGGTCAGACCCACTTTTATGATTTAAAGCATGAGGACTGCTGGGATTTTTCAAGAGTGGCATGCTGGTCTTTGGTGGCTAGCATGCGTAGAATTTTAAAGAATAAAAATAATATTTTATTATTTTAGTTTTCTATATAAGCGTTCTAAAGATTTTTCTATAAATAGATCGCTTGGGTTAGAATTGAAAATCACACCGTAAACAAGTTTTCTTTCTCTAGAGATTATCGAGCGTATTTTTGTGAGTATTTTGATACTTTGAGATTTCTTTGTTAAGTCTGAAGTTTCCTTCGACTTTCTATCCGATATTCCGATTAGAAGTACCGTTATTTTGAGGTAAGGGATGTTATTTTCTTTCGAAATGATATTAATTTCTTCAATATCATTATGCCAAAATATTGGTTTGAACTTTTTAATCAAATTTAGAAATTTGTGTCGGGATTACTATTCATGTATACGGCACTATTCACGAATACGGCACTATTCACCGAAAAATGAAAATTTTTCTTTTTTGTCCAAGATGACTATTCTGGCTACTATCTTTGATTGTATCCATGTTTTGATCGCTATTTTTGAATTCTGTTTCACAATTGATTATTATGAAGTATTATTGATCTTGGATAAACTGTTATACTTAATCCACAATATTTGTCCATCTGTCTCAATTGGATTCGTTTTTCTTTAAAATATTTTTCATCATCCTCGATCTTAAATGATGATATTATTGAATATCTTTAGCTTTGTAGTGCAAAGATGAATGATTAATCGATGAATATTTTTGGCCCGTAGTGGAAAGATGAAGCAGTGTTGAGATGAACATGACTAATCGGTGATATGAAATGAATATCTTTGGCCTCAGTAGTGCAAAAAGATGAATATTTGATTAAAGATGTATACTGATTGTTGTTACAGGGATAAAATATTGATGATGAACTTTAAAATCTTAGAAGATAGTAGAATTCATTCTCTACGTGACTCTTCTAATGGATTGATGTTTCCGCTGCAGTTGTTGATCTAAAATTTGTTGTCTATTGTATTCTATCAGATTTTTCTCTGTTGATGACTAATGATAATTTGTTGTATATTATCTTATTCATAATATTCTTTACTGGGCTAGTTGAGCTCACCCTTTTCCTTTTTGTTCCATTTTTCTTCTCAGGAGGTGAGAACATAGCAGGATCGAGTCAGGGTATGGAGTGATAGTTCTAGAAAAATGTTTTAGCAGTCCTCACTATTTTTTAAAATAGTGTATGAATAATTGTAATGAGGACTTATTTGAGTGTTGATATTATCTAGAAGACAATATTTATATTTAAACTGACAGTATGTGTTGTCGTATTTTGCACGAAAATTGTATTATTAAAGTTGTAGTTGCTTTCTGTACCATATATTTGGCGACTCAGAATGGGTGTTGTATACCTATTTTGGGGGCGTCACAACTAAAATCATATTAACAAATTATAGGACTTAATATAATCTAATTTTCTCAATTATTCTTAACTTAATCATAAGCATGAAAAATACCAAATTATCTTATTATGTTTTTATCTTTTGGCCACACATACATACATATATTCCATACAAAAAATAATAATTTTTCTGAAATTTTTCAATTTTCTTTAGTATTTTTCAAAAGTCCGTTTTTAGTTCGTTACTTAAGAAAATTAGCTATATCATGCTCAACTCATAAAATTTCCAACTCTTGGAAGAATCTTACCCGTATTAACATGAACTTCCAGTTTAAATTTCATGGCCATCGGAGTTATAGAACTCCAATTATAGTCGTTTTCGTCGGAAAAACCCAAAAATTGAAATGGCCATAACTTGATCGATTTAAGTCGAAATAATCTCATCTTTGGACAGGAGCTACTTTATATCATACATTTTCATGTCCCAAAAGGCCAAAATTTATTTCAATAATTAAATGCCAAAAATGCCCCTACAAATTTTTGGACAGATTATTTTTCGGTATTTTCAGATTCTATCATGTCTCGCTAAAGTAGTCATAACTCTCTCGCTTTAAAACTTTTTTGAGCAATTATTGAGCCCACACGAAGTTAACTTCCGGGACTACTACTTATATCTAATGATTTTTTTTCCAAATTCCAAACACATCAGTCATTAAATTTCGTGGAAGGGGACTGCTCGCGATTGGTTGGACAGTTTTGACTATGCTCCTTCCGAACGTCATAACTCCTTCCTCTGAAGTCGGAATTAGTCCGTTCTGGAGTCTATGAAAAGCTTATTCAGTGTACTATAACACACCAAAAGTCCAGAATTTTCTGAATAACCTAGCTAACCCCGAATTTTCCTTTTAGGGGCATCAGTCCACTAAATTTTCTAAGTTTTAAAACCTGTTTTGCTTTTCTTTTTTGATCAAACTTTTAATACCCAAAATAGTTAGATCCATACATAAACACCATTTAACTAGTAGATCTAGTGTTCTCATGATCAAGATCATAAACTTTATGGTTCAAAATAACCCAAGATCAAATACATAAACTAGTTAGGATTTTATACATTTTGTGATCATTCTCTTGATTTCTTATTCTCCTTCCATGGCTCTCTTTTTTGCTCCATCTATGGCTGACATCCCTCTCTATTTTCTCTCTTGGTTCGGGTATGGAAGGTGTGGGAGAAGGAGAGAGGTTTTTCTTCTTTTCTTTCTTTTCCTTGGCTAAAAATAATTTAGGAGAGAGAGAGAGTTAGATAAGATAAGATGGAAAGTAGGTGGGTAGTTGGTGGGGTTAGTCACCTAACCCATGTGCTGAAAATATCAAGCAAATTTTATCTTGTATGTCTCGCTTTTATTTCCTCGTTTTGCGTATTTAATTTCATCTTTATTTTTCGAACTTGAAAACTCAAATTTTCAAGTTTATAGTCAATTCCTACTAAATTCGACGCTCCCAACATCATGGGCACATCCGTTTCTTTAAATTCATCTCCAAAATTTTGAGTTTGACTTTTCTCTAAAAAGTCAACTGTTAACTTTGACCAAGTCAACCACAACACATTTCATGTTTAGAGTGTATTCTTACTAATTTTGACGTTCCAGATTCAATTACCTTGTCCGCGTCTTCAAATTCCACTTCTATCTCCAATTTTGACTTTTCTCCCTAAAAAGTCAAACATTGACTTTGACCAAAAAGTCCTTACACATTTTGTGTTAACAGTCTTTTCTGACTAATCTTGACGTTCCGGACGCAACCGAACGATCCCTAATTTTTCACCATTAATTCTCTAATTACTAGTTAATTGAATTGACCTAAAATTAAATATATTGGTTTAGTGATTTACTTGGAATATTTAAGGGTTGAACTTGAGGATTTTGTTGTATTTGGTTATTTGTCTAAATCCAAAAACAATAAAGTCTTTTGGGCAATATAATGGCTCTCTTTATAAAAATAACGAGGATTAATTGATGTTTTGATTATTGTATTAGAAATCGATTTTCATTTTGATTACTGAATCTTTTCTTTTTTGTTACAAAAACATTATTATATTCAAAAAAAATATTACAAACAAGCCATTACTTAACATTTCGTCTAAAAAAATGACAAAAAATGTTGAATAGATCAACGTTTAACAACTGTCATGTGGAGGTACTTTGAATATGCGGTAGATGGAACCCTGTTATGTGGAAAGTAAATTGATATTTTAGTTATTATAATAGGGGTCAAATTTCATTTTGATTACTAAATTTTTTATTATTACAAAGTCATTACTATACTTCAAAATGTTACAAACTAATCATTACTTAACATTTCGTCCAAAAAAATTGATAGAAGTGTTGAACCCTAAATATCACTTGGAGCAAAATAAAAATTAATTTGTAAGTTAGTTATTGATGATGTAATATCATGTATATTGTCATCGGCGAACAAGAAACAAACTAAATATTTGTTGCCAAGATGAAGCGCAGCAAAATCATGCCCTAATTTTTTTTCCTTTTTTAGTTTTTTTCACTTGTCTAATTTCTGTAGTAATATCATGTGCCACAATATCAATAACTAACTCACACGTCAATTAAGTAATGTTAAGTAATAACTAGTTTGTAACATTTTTTGAGTATAATAATGTCTTTGTAACAAAAAAAAATTAGTAACCAAAATAAAAATCAGTCCTTAATACAATAACCAAAATATCAATTAACTATCCATGTAACAAGATCCACCTGTCATTTGACGCCCCCAAAATAGGTATACATCACCTATTCTGAGTCGCTAAATATATGGTACAGAATGCAAATACAATCTTAAATATACAACATGATCTGTGAGTTTTAATACAAATATTATCTTACAGAGCGTTATTCAAACTCAAAATAAGTTCTCAATACATTTATTATCACACTATTTCATAGAATAATGAGGACTACTAATGCTATTATCTCGGACCGTCACTCTTGTTCCCCGACTAGTCCTCGCTACGTTCTCATTTCCAAAGAGAAACAATGAAAGCAAAAGGGTAAGCTCAACTAGCCCAAGAAGAAATATTATGACTAAGATAATGCGAGATAATTTATTTTAGCCTTTAACAAAGTTAAAAAGCGATAAAATATAACAAACATCAAGTTTAATCTGCTTGAACAAGCAATCCAATAAAAGAGTCAAGTAGAGATTAAAATCTACTATCTTCTATGATTTAAAAAGTTTTTCATTACTTTTATCGCTGAGACTCAGCTTATTATCATCCACATTATCCATGCACTACGGCCAATGATATTCATTAGTATCACAACCACAAATTATCCATACACTACGGGCCAAGGATATTCGTGTATTCTTCAATGGTTAAGATCATGCCAACAACTGTCCATCAATGCACTACGGGCCAATGAGGACTTTTACTGTAAAACCCCAACTTATTATAAATAAAATTGAATTTTCTCTATTCATTATTCTAAATTAATAAGGTGTTAATTTGATATAATACTTTAGTTATGGGTGAAATGTGCAAATTTTACAAAATAAGCAAGTGGTTATAAAATATTCAATTACATCGGAGAATATTCTTTTTGGTCGTGGAATATTCTTTTTGTGTTTATAGAATGTTAAATGCGACGTCATGACCATTCGTGGGGGCTCATAATGTAATAATCGTTTTGATGAAAAAAACGACAAAGTATGAGTTTTTATAAATAACGGCGTAGTTATTACTGAATAACAATTGTTGGAATACCCAGGTGGTTAAAATACGTGAATGTCTGGCGTGGTTTTGCACAAAGAAGACATTACCTGGATTGCATTACGATCAATTATTGAATTATTGATTAAATGCGTAAGAAGGCCTTCTTTCAATAATTATTACGATGATTCTTTATTCAATATTTTATTTTATTGATTCAATAATTGTTGCGTTGATATTTAATATTATTGTTGTTTTTGATAATTGTCATCGCGACAAGATTTTCCATTATCGGATCAATAATTTATATTATTTAAATAATATTATTAGATAGCATTATTGACAATGTCTAGAAAGTTCTGTCAAGGAGAGGTTTGGTCACCTAGTTGCGCGTCAGTAAGTAGAAATCCTTATTGGAAAGCCCCATCTTTTCTAGGAACGGCATGGTTGTCATAATTGTGATTCTGTAATATTATTTGTGAATAATTAATTATTGATTTATATGATAAGGAAATATTTATTTGATGTGGATATAAATAATGGATTTATTTATTTTATGTGGTTATAAATGAAGAAATTAATGCTGAGGTATTTTATCAGTATTTTGTCAAAAGGGAAGTATTAAAAATCACCCGTTTGTGAATTTCGGATATTTTTATTTGAAATTTGAAAAACTCAAAGCTACAAAGTTGTAGAGAATTCGATTTCAGTGTAGAATAGACATAAAATTAAGTATTTTTCCTCGATAAACGAACTATTTTTATGAATTATTGAAGTTTCAAAAATAAAATAATTTTATTAAATTTATGGGTGGGACCCACTTTGGTTAACAACATTTGAAATTTCTTTGAAATTTTTCAAAAAGGTGGTGGTGGTCTTGGTCATTGAAAGCATACATAGAATTATTGTTATAAAATTAATATTTTATTATTTTAGTTTCTATATAGCGTTAAAGCATTTTCTATAAATAGGCGCTTTCGGGTTAGAATTGAAAATCACACCGAAACAAGTTTTCTTTCTCTAGATTATCGAGCGTATTTTTGTGAGTATTTTGATACTTTGAGAGTTGTTGTTAATACAAGTTTCCTTCTGCTTTCTGTCCGATATTCCGATCGTAAATCTGCAGTTATTTTGAGGTAAGGGATGTTATTTTCTTTCGAAATGATATTAATTTCTTCAATATCATTATGTCAAAATATTGGTTTGAACTTTTAATCAAATTTAGAACTTTTTGTGTCTGGGTTACTATTCACGTATACGACCTTATTCACGAATCTGACAATTATTCAATTTAAAAATAAAAAATTTTCCTTTTTATCCAAGATGTCTATTTTGGCTACTATCTTTGATTGTATCCATGTTTTGATCGTTATTTTTGAATTCTGCTTCACAATTGGTTATTATGAAGTATTATTGATCTTGAATAAACTGTAATACGAATCCTTGATATTTGTTCTTCTGTCTCACTGGATTCTTTTCTTTAAAATATTTTTCATCATCCTCAGTCTTAAATGATGATATTATCGAATATCTTTGGCCCAGTAGTGCAAAGATGATTGATTAATCGATGAATATCTTTGGCCCGTAGTAGTGCGAAGATGAGCAGTGTTGAGATGAACATGACCAACCGGTGATACACATGAATATATTTGGCTGTAAGTGCAAAGATGAATACTTGATTAAAGATGTATATTGATTGTTGTTACGAGGATAAAATATTGATAATGAATTTTAAATCTTAGAAGATAGTAGAACTCATTCTCTACAATTTACTCTTCTAATGGATTCTTATTTTCATTTGCATTTGTTGATCTAAAACTTGTTGTCTATTATATTTTATCGCTTTTTTCCCATTGAAGACTAATGATAATTTTTTGTATATTATGTGACGCCACCAAAATAGGTATACATCACCTATCCCGAGTCGCCAAATACATGGTATGTAATATGTCCCATGTATTGAGGGTTATACCACAAGTTAAAGTTTTGTGGAGAAACCATGCTATTGAGGAAATGACACGGGAGTTGGAAACGGAAATGAAAGCGAGGTATTCTCATCTTTTGAAACACAGTATCGCGTCGTCCAATTTCGAGACGAAATTTCATAAGGAGAGAGGTTGTAAGACCCCAAATTATTAATAAATAAAATTTATTTTCTCTATTTATTATTTTGAAATAGTAAGGGTTGATTTGATTAATGTGGAAAGTTATGGGTAAAATGCGCAAATATTTTAAATAAGCACATGGTTATAAAATATTCATTGTTGTTTGGAATATTCGTTTGGTCGTGGAATATTAAATCGCTAGGGAATATTAAATGCGACGGCCCTTGACCTTGTGTGGGCCCATAACGGAAAAAGCGATTGGATGAAAAAAAACGACAAGTATAAGTTGTTTATAAATATCAGGCGTGGTTATTTACGATTAATCTTGGTTGAATACGGTGGTTAAAAACACAAGAAGACACGATATTACACCAATTATTGATTCTTACATAAGAATGCACTTTACTCAATAATTGTTATAGTAATTATTGTTTGATATTTTATTTTATTGATTTAATAATTCTTTGTGTTGATATTTTATATTCTTTGTTGTTTTTTTAATAATCACACCGCATGCGATTATTTTCTATTATCGAAGCAATAATTCATATTATTTAAATAATATTATTAGATAACATTATTGGCAATGTCTAGAAAGTTACATGCAGGAGGAGAGGTTCGGCATCTAATTGCGCGCCAAGAAGGAGAGATCCTTATTGAAAAGCCCTCTTTCCTTTAACTGCTCGGTTTATTAGTAATGTGATTACGTAATATTATTTGTGCATAATTAATTATTGATTTATATGATGAGAAAAATATTGATTTTATGAGGATATAGATGGACAAAAATTTTAATGTGACAATTGTTGAAAATTAATATTTTATCTTTTTACGATAAAATAATTTATTTAAATATATTATTTTAATAATATATTAATGGTGATATTTTTACAATGAATGTGGGCTATATGAGTATATGAGGAGGAAGAGTATTTTTGTTACGTTGAATGATTAACACATGTTTTGTGTGTCGGTGACCCTATTTCTTGATCGAAATTTGATTATAGCTTTGTAAAATCGTCTGCTTTGTGGATTTCGGTCGAATTTACATTTGGAATTTGAAAAACTTTCTTCTGTAAAGTTGTAGAAATTGAATTTCCTATAAAAACTCAAGAATTCAATTTTCCGATAAAAGGGCTATTTATTATGAATTATTGAAGTTTGGTTCAAAATAATTGATTTTTGGGAGTTTTAATTAATTATTTTGAGAAAAACGTTTTTGGTGAGTTTGTGAACCTCATTTAACATGTCTTTATGGTAAAATCAGATTTCAAAGGTGGGCTAAGGAATTTTGTTTATAAATAATATTATTATATTCAATTTTCTACTTTGGTGTTAAGCATTTTCCTATAAATAGGGAGCTTAGGTTAGAATTGAAAATCACACCGTAAACCTGAAGTTTTCTCTCTATTTCTCTCTCGATATTTTGAGCGTATTCTTGTGAGTATACTTTGAGTGTTGATATACGGTGCAAGTTCAAGTCATAGCTTTATATCCTGTTTTTAACTAGAAGTCTTGTCTTTTCGAGGTAAGGAATGTTATTTTCTTCGTAAGTGATATTATTTCTTCAATATCATTATCTTAGAAATATTGGTTGGAACTTTTATCAAATTTGGAACTTTTTCATGTCGAGATTACTTATTCATGAGTTCTTATTCATGAGTTACTATTCACGAGTACTATTCACGAAGCGTGATGATGTTTTTTGTGAAATTTCTATCTTTTGGTGTCGGAGTTACTATTCACGAATACGACACTATTCACCAAAAAATGAAATTTCTTCTTTTTGTCCAAAATATCTATTATGGATACTAGCTTTGATTGTATCCATGTTTTGATCATTCTTGAATTTTACTTCAGTATGATTATTTATGAAGTATTCTTGAACTCAGATTGTTTAAAGTACGAATCCTTAATACTTGTTCTTTTGTTTCACTGGATTCGTTTTTTTTAAAATATTTTTCATCATCCTCAGTCCTAAATGATGATGTTACTGAATATCTTTGGCCTGTAGTGCAAAGATGGTTGATTTTCTTATGAATATCTTTGGCCGTGAAGTGCAAAGATGAGCAGTGTTGAGATGAACATGGCCGATGATGAATATCTTTGGCCTTTAGTGCGAGAGATGAGCAGTGTTGAGATGAACATGACCGACTGATGAATATCTTTGGCCTGTAGTGCAAAGATGAATATTTGATTTGAGAGGAATATTGATTGATGTTACAGGGATAAAATATTGATGATGGACTGTTAAATTCATAGATTATAGTAGATTTCATTCTCTACGTAACTCTTCTATGAATTATTATTTCATTATGCGAATATTGATCTGAAACTTGTTGTCATCAGATTCTATCGATTTTTTCTGTTGAAGACTAACGATAATTTGTTGTACATTATCTTAGTCATAACATTCTTTACTGAGTTAGTTGAGCTCACCCTTTTCTTTTGTTCCATTTTTCTTCTCAGGAAGCGAGATTATAGCAGGAACTAGTCGGGGTGTGGAGTGATGGTTCTAGATAGTTTGTTTTAGTAGTCCTCACTATTACGTAAAATCTTTGTATCAATAATGAGGATTTATTTGAGTGTGGATATTGTCTAGAAGATAATATTTGTATTTAAACTCATAGTATATTGGTTGTCGTATTTTGCGACAAATGTATTAATAAAGTTGTAGTTATTTACGTACCATGTTATTGTTGCGACTCGAGAATGGGTTGGGTGGAATGGACCTATTTTGGGGCGCCATGTAACCACCCCCCCACTACTTCTGACCCAAGGATATTCTTTAGTATCACGACCACAATTATCCATACACTACTGAGCCGTGAATATTTGTGTATTCATCAATGGTCTTGATCATGCCAACAATCGTCCATCAATGCACTACGGGCCAATGAGGACTTTTATCACATCATTTGTAACATTACGATCGCCATGATTATACCTAATAATCCTCGGTCATAATCATACCAAGTCCATCTATGCACCTTCTGAGCCACGAGATAACTTTCAAAAATATAAACATGAGGATGATGACAATGATATAAGAATTCAATAAAACAAGTTCACGAATTAATTTAACCAGGAACTAATAACGTCCAAATTGTCAACATAATACTTCTTTGTAGAGTAAAATTCAAGAATGCTCAAAAGAATACTTCCATGAAAAGATACTGGATGAAGCGCAAATATCAAGGATATTCCACTAATTTCATGGAGTATAGAAGTTAAAATTTTAACCAACTGAGTATAATAAAGAATAGAATAACAAAAGAAATCACCAGGCATGTGATAGATAGCACAGGCGAGTTATTCTAACGAGAATAATAAATACGGAACCGAGTCCAGGTAGAAAACGCACGCATGTAATATTCCAATGTAATAATAAAAACGAAACCAAGTCCGTACAGAAAAGCCTGAGATAGGATATTCCAATGAATAATAAAGAATAGAATAACAACGAAATCACCATGCATACTGATGCTTGGCGTGACGAGTTATTCCATGAATAATAATAAATAATGGAATAACGGAAGAATTTCACTAAGTATAGGGTAACTTGTACAACGAGTTATTCAATGAATAATAAAAAGAATGGAATAATGAAGTTCTCTTCATGAATATGAAAAAATAATACCCTTACCGTAAAGAAACCGGATATCGAAGTAGTGAAGTAGTAGAAAACTCTTCTTCTTTCTCTCTATAATTTCTCTCTATCTAGAGTTTCAGTGAATTCATAAGAAATAATGAAGGAATGAGCTTCTATTTATAGAAGAACTAAGAGTGGCTCTTGGTTTTAACGAAGGGTTAAAATGACTCTTGGTAATATTGAAGAGACAACTACTATTTGCGAAGGGGCAATTAACTCTTGGAACACCGAAGAGGCAAATAACTCTTGAAAAGTTGAAGGGTCAAATAACTTTTGGAAAACCGAAAGGACAAGTTACTATTAAAACTCGTGAATAGTAACTCGTGAATAGTAACTCGTGAATAGTAACTCATGAATAGTAACTCGTGAATAGTAACTCCAACATGAAAAGTTTCCGAATACTTCGATTGAACAATATAACCTCCAGGACATCAATTATCATCGTAATAGATGTCGATTTCTCTTAACACAAATAATCCCAACATAATAAAACTATCAAATTCATCTTTAATCAACACGAACTTATTCATCATTAATATTATAACTCACAATATTTAGCAACGAAAGTTGTTCCCGGGAAAGAGGGACTTTCCAATAAGGATTTCTCCTATTGGCGCATGAATTAGGTGACCAAACCTCGCCATGTAACTTACAGACATTATAAATATTGCAATTTAATAATATGAATAACTTTGTCGTCTCAATTATTGATTTAATAATATAACATATAATGCGGATGATCTTTGTGACAATAATCGAATCAATAATATGAGAGATATGATCGTGATTCTTCGTAGCAATAATTGAGTATAAGCGAGTGACTTCTCACGTAAAGCATCAATAATCAATACGATTGTGCTTTCTTATGCAACCACGCGTATTCTTTGTACTTTTCTTCTACTAGGGTAGTTCAATGGTTTTAACAATAACACCTCCGTAGTTATTTATAAAATATTTTATCATTTTCTATCCGATGATAATTCCATTGTAGGGTCCACCAATGATTGTGCCATTGTATGAATATTCTAACAAAAGAATATTCCCCATTGTCGAATATTTTATAACAACTTGCATACTTAGCAAAATTTATAAATATTACCCACAACTATAACATTATATCAAATTCATTCCATAATATTCAAAAATGATAATTATCTTTATTCAAAAAGTTGGGGTCTTACATATTATCTTAGTCATAATATTCTTTACTAGGCTAGTTGAGCTCACCCTTTTTTTTTTGTTCCATTTTTCTTCTCAGGAGGTGAGAACATAGCAAGACCTAGTCGGGGTATGGAGTGATGGTTCTAGAAAGATATTTTAGCAGCCCTCACTATTTCTGTAAAATAGTGTATGAATAATTGTAATGAGGACTTATTTGAGTGTTGATATTGTCTAGAAGACAATATTTATATTTAAACTCACAGTATGTGTTGTCGTATTTTACACGACATTTGTATTATTGAAGTTATAGTTTACTTTCTGTACCATGTATTTGGCGACTTAGAATGGGTGTTGTATACCTATTTTGGGGGCGTCACAGTTGATATCAAAGCTTAGGGATATGGTCTATGGTGGAAATCGGGGAATAGAACTAGGAGGGGAGAGATGAGTAAATCATTCGCTAGTTTGTCCTATCTAAGCTTATTTGTTGGTCGGTCGGTCATAATATAGGGATATTATGTGATATGTTAATTTGTTTAATTAACCCTTATTTTATGGCGATGTTTAAGAATAGCTCTTGAGAACGTTAACAATGGAGTGTATGAGGCGTGGAACAACCTTTAGTCACGGTGAAAATGATGGCCCTTGCTGCATGCATGACCAAGTAGTTCGAGGAGTTGGACGACCAGTTTTACGGGAAAAGCCGATCCGATTAAAGGCGGAAACATGGGTCAAAACAAATTACCAAGATATTCGATGTCTTGGGATGCGGAGAAACGAAGGTTTCATTCGCCACCTTTATGTTCCGCGGTGAAAGCGATTCTTGGTGGGAATCACGAAGCGTCCAACACCAGTACTTAACTTAACATGTCTTGGGAAAGATTTGAGAAATCGTCGATGACAAGTACTTTCTGAAAGTATTCATCATATGAAGGAGGTAGAGTTTATTAGACTAGAAACGAAACAACATGGCGGTGTCTCGATGCGAGGCGAAGTTCGCGGAGTTATCCAAGTTTGCACCTCATTTGGTAGAAAATGAGGAGCGTATGATAGCGGATGTTTACGAGAGGTCTAAAACCGAGATTCGTCGATACCTTATCTCTCATAAATTTTCTCTATATTCGGATGTTGTCAGCGAGGCTCAATTATTAGAAGCGAGATAATGAGTATACTCACCGAGGACCACAACCGGGTCATCTGGGTGGACGATGTCATCGAGCGATGATAACCAAAGTAGGAGGGAAAAATATGGACAAAGCGGTAACTACTCGGGTGGTAATCGTGGCCATGATAATAGAAGAGGTGAGTCAGTGGAAATTTCGAAAAGAGGAGATTCATGATGACGGGAAGACATCGGCAAAGACACCAAAGACCAACAACAAATTCTAGGGAGGAGAACGGCCGCCAGGTTAGATGTTATAAATGCGGAAAGAGGGACATATCATTGGCCCTGCCCACAACAATCCAAGGTATGTTATAATTATGGAAAGGAAGGACATATCGCTCGAGATTGTCTTATAAGCGAAACCAAGTTCAAGGGGATGGTGACTCAAAAATGTCCGGATAAGTCGAAATCAACGGTTCCTTAAAAAGCGTTTATCGTGGTCAGCAAAACGTGAGGAACCCAAACGAGGTGATCACGGGTAAGGTAATCTTGAATTCTTGCGAAGTTTATACCTTCTTAGATACCAATTATACCCATTCTTTTTTATCTCTCTCCTAGCGTCTTCAACGTTTAAACTTGACTCAGGAGAAATTGGATTTTAACTTATCTGTTGAAACTCAGTTGGGTGAAACCTTCGTTACATCTACGGTTTATAAATCTTGCATGATCGAAGTTGACCTTATCGCATTACACATTGATCTTATCTCTTTAAAAATACTTGCTTTTGATGTGATTTTAGGAATTGATTGGTTAATCACTTATCATGCCAAAATTGATTGTTTTAAATAAGGTTGTTAGTTTTTATATTCCTAACCAACCTATCATACAATTCAAACAAGTAAACCACTAAAATCGATCATTTTGTCATATCGAAGCCACAAAAGCTATTCGTTTATTGAAAAGCGGATGTCAAGCTTTCTTAGCCCATGTTATGGATTTGAACAAAGACAAGTCGATTTGAATAATATTTCTATTGTTAGAGAATTTTCGATGTATTTCTGAAGAACTTCTCGATTACACCCTACTAAACGTGATGTTGAATTCTTTATTGACCTTGAACAAGATTACAAAACTCATTTCTAAAACCCATATCGAATGGCTCTATGGAACTTCAAGAGTTAAAAGTCCAACTACGAGAATTGTTAGACATCGGTTTCATTAAATCTAAGTACATCTCCTTGGGGTGCTCTGTTTTATTAAGTAAAGAAGAAAGGCGGGAGTATGCGACTTTAGTATTGACTACTGAGAATTAAACCATGTCACCATCAAGAATAGGTATCATTACGTCGCATTGATGACTGTTCGACCGATTCAAGAGACAATTCTTTTTTGATCGATCTTAGATTAGATATCATTAAATTTGAATATTAAAAGCGAGGATATTCCAAAGCCGCCTTGAACTTCGGTATGGGCATTATGAATTCTTAGTCATGTCTTTTGGATTGACTAATGCTCCTCTTTGCTTTCATGGATATGATGAACCATGTATTCAGGAATATTTGGATCGATTCGTTGTTGTCTTTATTGATGACATCCTCATCTATTCCAAAAGCCGTGAAGATCATGAGCACCATTTCAAACTGATATTTGAAAGGCTTCGTGAAAACAAGCTTTATGCCAAGCTGAGAAATGCGAGTTCTAGCTTTAGGAAGTAGCATTCCTTGGGCACGTGGTGTCAAAACATGGAGTATCTGTTGACCCGTGAAGATTGAAGCAATCTGAAAGTTAGAGCAACCAAGTCGGTGGCCCAAGTCTGTGACTTTTACGGGCTTAGCTGGTTATTATTATCGGAGATTCGTGGAAGGATTTTCTCGAATCACTACTCCGTTAACTCAGTTGATTCAGAAAGATACAAAATTCTTATGGAGCGAAGAATGCAAGAAAAGTTTCCAAGAGCTTAATAGGAGACTCATTTCGGCACCTGTTCTGGCAATACCATCTGGGTCAGATGGATTTGTTATCTACAATGATGCTTCAGGCAAAGGGTTAGGATGCGTTCTCATGCAACATGGGAAAGTCATAACCTATGCCTCACGACAACTCAAAAAATATGAGAGGAATTAATCTACTCATGATCTGAAGTTGGCAGCAGTCGTATTCGCGTTAAAAATTTGGAGACACTACTTGTATGGGGAGAAAGTGGAGATTTATACGGACCATAAAAGCCTTAAATATTTCTTCACCCAAAAGAACTCAACATGCGGCGTAACGACGTTGGCTTGAAATTGTTGAAAGATTACGATCACACTATTGATATCATCACGGAAAAGCGAGCGTAATAGGCGGCGCGTTGAGTGAAGATCATATGATAGTCTGAATGCGATATTATCGACACAAAGGCCCATTTTGTATGACTTGCAAAAGATGGAGGTAGAATTAAAGACTCAGGGGACCCACGTGATAATGGCGAATATCTGAGTAGAGCCAGAACTTTAATCGATAAAGTTAAAGTTGCTCGAGCTACGGACACAGGGTTGATCATTATTAAGAAGAAATTGCAAGAAGGAGCTATTTGAAGCGAAGAATCGATAAAGAAGGAATACTTGAGTCAACTCTAGACTTTGCGTTCTAACAATTACGACTTGAAGCATAGAATCATGATGGAGGCACACAACACACCGTTTGCGATCCATCTAGGAGTACCAAAATGTATCATGATATTAAATCATACATTTTGGTTTTGGAACAATATGAAGAGAGAGATAGTGGAGTTTATCTCGAGGTGTTTAACTTGTCGGCGTGTAAAGGCGAGCATCAGTACCAAAAGGTCCATTGCAACCACTTGAGATTAGGAATGAAAGTGGGAACACATTACTATGGATTTCATTACGGGTCTTCCCAAAGTTTCTCGAAAGCGTAGATGCGATTTGGGTTATTGTTGATAGATTAACCAAGTCTGCTCATTTCTTGCCTATCGTGAGACTTATTCCTTGAGCGTCTTGCTCGTATATGCGTGAATGAGATTGTGCGATTAAGTGGCATGCCAAGTATCCATAGTTTGGGATCGTGACCCAAGATTCACTTCACGATTTTGGGTTAGCTTGCGAGAAAGCTATGGGCACGCGAATTCTGATTGATTCGGCATATCATCCTCAAAGCGGACGGACAATCGAGATGACTATCGAAACCCTTGAAGATCTACTAAGACTCGTGTTCTAGATTTCAAAGGAAGTTGGGATAAGTACTTGCCATTGGTGGAATTCTCCTACACAATAGTTATCAAGCAAGTATAGCCATGGCTCCATTTGAGGCGTTGTATGGGCCGAAAGTGTCGATTCTCGATATCTTTGGGACGACGGCGGGTGAAGCAACTTTGTTGGGATCGGAATCGATGCATGACTACGAAAAAGATCCAAATGATTCGACAACGTATTCAAACCTCATAGGATCGACAAAAGAGTTATGTTGATCTTCATCGAAAGGATGTGAAATTTAATATTGGAGATCATGTACTGTTACGTATTGCTCCATGGAAGGGAGTTACAAGATTTGGGAAGAGAGGAAAGCTCAATCCACGATTTGTTGGTCCATTTGAGATTCTTGATCGAATAGAAAATATGGCCTATAGACTTGCACTACCTCCAAGCATGTCTCGTGTTCATAATATTTTTCACGTATCTATGCTTTATAAATATGTGAAAGACCCGAACCACATTATTGAGTTAGAACTAGACGAGATAGCCAAAGATTTAACGTACAAGGAGGTACTTGTTAAGATCTTGGATAGAAAAGAGCATGTCTTACGCACCAAGGTTATACCACAAGTTAAGGTTTTGTGGAGGAACCATGCTATTGAGGAAATGAACTAGGAGTTAGAATCAAAAATGAAAGCGAGGTACCCTCACCTGTTCGAAACACCATGTACGTACGTCAATTTCGAGGACGAAATTTTATAAGGAGGGGAGGTTGTAAGAGCCCAACTTATTATAAATAAAATTGAATTTTCTCTATTCATTATTCTAAATTAATAAAGTGTTAATTTGATATAATGTTTTGGTTATGGGTGAAATGTGCAAATTTTACAAAATAAGCAAGTGGTTATAAAATATTAAATTCTGCGGGGAATATTCTTTTGGTCGTGGAATATTCTTTTTGTCGGGGAATATCCGTGCGGCGGTAGTAGCCATTAAATGGGGCTCATAATGAGAATAAGCGCTTGGATGAAGAAAAGCGACAAAGTATGAGTTTTTATAAATAACGGCGTAGTTATTACTGAATTAACACTTTGTTGGAATACACGGTGGTTAAAATACGATGTCTGGCGTGGTTGCCTGATAGCACGGTATTGCAAGACAGTATTATTGAATTATTGATTAAATGCGTGAAGGCACTTTACTCGAATAATTATTACAGTGAATTCTTTATTCAATATTTTATTTTATTGATTCAATAATTGCTTTGCGTTGATATTTAATATTATTGTCTTCATCGATAATTTCTTTCCAAAAAATTGAAGGAGTAGATATCACCCTCCTCGCCCCAAATAAAAAATAAAATGAAATTAACAGTTTACACCAAGAAGTTCCACAAAATACATTTATAACAAGGTAAAACAAAATGTAGTAATGGTACATGGGGAAAAACATAAATATAAGAAAGCAAATTTTCCAAGTGATCAAGTGTCAACTAAGAAAATGTTTAAGCATCAACCAAAGTAAATGAACTTTGTAAGCCGTGCATTATACTAAAACCAGATGAAAATAAATTGCCATCCAATTAATGTATAAGCATGTAAAAAGAGTTTCATCAATCGTCTATAAATATTAGAAGGAAAAAAATACAAGGGATAAACTAGCAACTAAGAAAAGTATGTGACATTCTCCAACACCATTATACCTTCTAACTGTTTGGTTTCGTTGAGCTAAGGCTTGAGACAATATAATCCACCTCCCGCCGGAACAAAATCATCGGTTACAATTTGCAAATCCTTTATCTGTTTGTAACTCAAGAAGAAGCCCACTTTATACAAGCAAAAGACCAATCTAGAGTTCTTTGTTAAAACCTTTGAATTGCTAAGTAGGGGATAATAGTCTGCTTCTCCACCATAAAATTAAGAACTACTACTTCAAAATATACAAACCTTCATTGGTAATTCTTTTACTTTTTGACTAGTTGAACTCCTCTGATACTTGTCGAAAAAACTTGATTCATCCAACACTAAGCAATGGTTTGCATCATCAGATACAAAATTTAAATTTCCTAATAATGTAAGAGGCAAAAGAATCTTTCCCCCCGCGGTGGAAAGTTAGCTAACCAGCAACTTCTGTATATCATCCACTCTCCTTCCATACAAATTAAGCACTTCAGGGAATTCTGCACAATATTTTACCACAAACTTTTCTAAGAATTGTTTCTCCAACTTCATGATGAATGAATTCAAGGTTAAGTCCTTCTCTATCACACCCTTAGACAACAAAAACTGAACAACCAAACACCGCGGAATAGTTCGCTTGTCCAAACTATAATTAACAACAGCAGGACAAGATGCAACCTTTGATGCATCCCATCCCATTCTGTTAACCAAAAAAACCATCACCCGCTCCAACTTCTCCTCCGAAACTGACATACATTGGGTTGCCTCCTAAAAGCCAAAAGAATCTCATCGTCTGACCAACCCCACTTCCTATAAAGATCCCACTTTCGTTTAAACATTGATTTGCTCAACGAAACCAACAATTGCAATCCCACTGTGAAATGACTCTTTACCGGCTCAAACCCCATTCCCTTAATCTCTTCAACGAGCAATATAAACCTATCAGGAGTTTGCACCAATGTCCTAGGTTGTCTCCTTAGCATTGTGCTAATCCTATCATCCAACACGCCAAAATCGCGGAACACAACAATATTGGGTGCTAAGTTTTTTTTAAGGTCTTCCTTGAGTACCCGAGTGGACCTCTTTATTGCAGCAATTACACTTCCATTATCCCTAAGTACACTCTTCAATAACTCACAGGAAGGTATAATTTGATTATCAAGACTGCGTTTCATAATACCAGGGTCTCTAGTGAGTATTTTATCTAGGTCAGTGGGTGAAAACCCATATGAATTGAAGAAATCTAATTTGGGTTTTAGTATTTTGTCTGGATGGAAAGTTAGCAGTACTGGTCTATTTCTTATGAGGTTGGAGATTTGGGTTTCAGAGAAGCCATATATTTGGAAGAGGGAGAAAATTGATTTCCTTCGTCTCTCACTAATTACAGATCCGAAGAAATATCTATGATTAAAAATACAGAATTGGGGTGATTTTAAAGCAGCAGTAGCAGTGTTTTTAAGCAAATTTTTGTATAGAGAACTGAGCATCATGATTTGACAAAAGGGATTTGTATGAGATTTCAGAAATTACAGACCTTTGGAGCTATTTTTGAATCTCTCAGTCCCTATAGAAAGAACTGAACGTTACACCGTTCGGACTGAAGGTTAGCAGCAAGCCTGGACTGCTTCTGTTGTCGTTTGGCATTCCACGCAAAATAATTCCGAAACCTATTTCTTCTCCTTATGTGCTTTTAAATTAGGGTCATGCTACATGTTCCAAAAGTTTCCGGTCAAAGTGAATATTTGATCAAATATTTATCATCATCATATATTATTTTTTAAAATTATAAATTAGTCTTATATATATTTTTTAAAATTTATAAAAGAGTATAAAATTCTTAAGTATTAAAAGTTCATCATCATCACAAAAATATAGGGATAAATCAACTTTTGGTACCTGTACTGGAACACGATTTACAATTTGGCACCCGAAATGAAAAAAGTTACAAATTGGTGATTGTCTTGAAAATATTACACTCAGATTAAACATTAGGGACCACGACTTACAATTTGGTGCCGAAGTGAAAAAGTTACTGTTGATGATTGTCTTTCGAAAAATATTACACTTTCAGATTAAGCAATAGGATTTCATCTTTATTTTGTTTAAAAATTAGGATTCTCTTCTTTTGTCCTTTTTCTTCTCTCATTTTTTTTGTCTCGATTCTCCATTGATTATAATTGGCTCCCATATATTTATTAAAGGATTTTTAGTGTTTAATTGAAAGGATGAACTCGTCTTGGAGTGGAATCGTAAATAAAATCGGGAAAGAAGATTGTAGTTCATGCAACAAAAATGAATGAATTACACCAGAGTTCCCAAGTCGGTGTCACTGTGGAGCAATGGTGCGAATGTGGGAGGCAAGAAAAGATGAAACAAAACATTGAGGATCTTCTTCGCGTCGACTTCACTTCTCTCTCTGTATGTTTCTCTCCTGTTGGATCAATTTTAACGATTATTTAAAAATTAGAAAGTACAAGCACCAGATTATAAAATTTTTTGAGTACAATTACCAGTTTGTAACTTTTTTTACTTCGGGTACCAAATTGTAAGTTGTGTCCTTAATATTTAACGGAGTATAATATTTTTCGAGTACAATCACCAGTTTGTAACTTTTTTCACTTCGGGTACCAAATTGTAAGTCGCGTCTCAGTATAGTTACCAAAAGTTGATTTATCCCCAAAAATATATAATAAAATAATTTATAGTCAAATCTAAATGTGATGAATATATTTATTTTTCATAAATAAAATAATTAATGTTCTAAATACCTTAAAAACAAAATTAAATACAAAATAATTATTTTAAAAATAAAAAAATATTAATAATAAAACCCTCATTTTTATTGTGTAATAATACGTTCTTAACCTCTCAGTCTTATTCTGTTCTCTTAGTCACTAGACGCGCTACAGAATTGAAAGTATTCCTATATCAACATAAGTTCTCAAAAAAAATTATTTCATATAAATTAATATTATATCACAATTTGAATTATAAAAATTAACAATTAATTAAAATTGAACAATGTTTTATAAGACCCCAACTTATTATAAATAAAAAATTGAATTTTCTCTAATTATATTTGTGAATAATAAGGTATTAATTTGATATAGTTCTCTAATTATGGGTGAAATGTGCAAATTTTACAAAATATGCAAGTGGTTATAAAATAATCATTGTTGTCGAGGAATATTCGTTTGATGCGTGGAATATTCTTTTGTCGGGAATATTAAATGCGACAGCCTTGCAGTCAATTGTGGGCCCCGTAACAAAATAAGCATCGGATGAAGAAAATGACAAGTTTGAGCTTTTATAAATAATTGGCGTAGTTATTCAAGAATTAACCTTTGTTAATATACCAGTGGTTAAAATACGATAATATCGTTAGTTAAAGATGCATTACCAGTATTACCTGATATTGTTGAATTATTGATTAAATGCGTAAGAAGGCACTTACTCGATAATTATTACATAATAATTCATTTCATTATTTTATTTTATTGATTCAATAATTGCTAAATTGATATTTTATATTATTGTTATTCAATAATTGTCAACGCCACGATATCTCCATTATCGGATCAATAATTCATATTAATTGAATAATATTATTAGATAATATTATTGGCAATGTCTAGAAAGTTCATCGATGAGAGGTTTGGTCACCTAATTGCGCTGGCAAGAAGGAAAAATCCTTATTGGAAAGCCCTCTCATCCGGAGGAGCGCGCACAGTTGTCAATAATGTGATTCTGTAGTATTATTTATTAATAATTAATTATTGATTTATATGATGAGGATAATATTGATTTTTATGTGGATATAAATAAAGAAAATTTTTTTATGTGACAATTGTTGAAAATTAATATTTTATCTTTTTCGATAAAATAATTTATTTAAATATATTATTTTAATAATATATTAATGGTGATATTTTTACAATGAATGTGGGATATATGAATAAATGAGGAAGAGTATTTTTGTTAGATTAAATGTTTAACACATGTTTTGTGTGTTTGGTACATAATTCTTAACCAGAAAATTTATTATAGTATCGTAAAATCGGTAGTTTGTGGATTTTGGTCAATTTACATTTGGAATTTGGGAAAACTTCCTTCTGCAAAGTTGTAGATAATGGAATTTCCTATGGAAAGTCGTGAGTTTCGAATTTTCTGATAACCGAGCTATTTTTTTATGAATTGTTGAAGTTTCGGAAAATAAAATAATTTTTATTAAATTTATGGGGGGACCCACTTTTTGGTTGGTGGATACAACATGTGGGCTGCTGATTTTTGGGGTGGCTGGTCTTTGTTGGCAACTTAGGTTGCGTAGGAAGAAAATAAGAATATTATTATTATATTTATTTAGTCTCCTTTGGCGTTTTAATATTTTCCTATAAATAGAGGGCTAAGTTAGAATTGAAAATTACACCAGAAACAAAATTTTCTCTCTTTCTCTCTCTATATTATCGAGCGTATTCTTGTAAGTATACTTTGAGTGTTCTTTATCTGGTGCGAGTTTACATCGACTATATCTGAAAATTCAATCGAAGATGCAGTTATTTTGAGGTAAGGGGTATTATTTTCTTCTTAAATGATATTTTTCTTCAATATCATTATCTTAGAAGTATTGGTGAATTTTTTTTATCAAATTTGGAACTTGTTGTGTCGGGGTTACTATTCACGTGTCTGAAGCCTTTATTCACGTATCTGACCTTTATTCACGAATCTGCCTTTATTCAATAGAAAAATAAAAAATTTTCTTTTGTCCAAAATATCTATTACGGATACTAGCTTTGATTGTATCCATGTTTTGATCATTCTTGAATTTTACACCAATATGATTATCTTGAGGTATTTTTGGACATGGGTAAAACAAAGTACCGAATCCTTAATCCTTAATCCTTGTCATTTTGTTTCACTGGATTCGTTTCTTTAAAAATGTTTTTCATCATCCTCAGTCCTTAATGGTGATACTTGATGAATATCTTTGGCCTGTAGTGCAAAGATGAATGATTAAACTGATGAATCTCTTTGGCCCGTAGTGCAAAGATGAACAGGTGTTGAGATGAACATGACCCATTGGTGATCTGAAATGAATATCTTTGGCACAGTAGTGCAAAGATGATTAAAGATGTATATTGATTGTTATTACGAGGATAAAAATATTGATCTTTGGACTTTTAAACCTTAGAAGACGGTAGAATTCTTTCTCTACATGACTCTTCAATGGATTCTTGCTTCCATTGCATTTGTTGATCTAAAACTTGTTGTCTATTGTATTACTATTAGATTTTTCCTGTTGAAGACTAACGATAATTTGTTGTATATTATCTTAGTCATAATATTCTTCTCTTGGGCTAGTTGAGCTCACCCTTTTCCTTTTTGTTCCATTTTTCTTCTCGGGAGGTGAGAACATGGCGAGGATCGAGTCGGGGTATGGAGTGATGATTCTAGGAAGATGTTTTAAATTTATCCTCACTATTTACGTAAAATAGTGTATGAATAATTATAATGAGGACTTATTTGGGTGTGTATATTATGCTGAAGACAATATTTGTATTTAAACTCACGGTTTGTATTGTCGTATTCTACACGACATCTGTATTATCAAAGTTGTAGTTGCTTTACATACCATGTATTTTGGCGACTCGGAATGGGTGTTGTATACCTATTTTGGGGGCGTCACATTATTATTCACAAATATAATTAGAGAAAATTCAATTTTTTATTTATAATAAGTTGGGGTCTTCTACTCCCTCCTTATGAAATTTCGTCCTCGAAATTGGCGTGCGCGATACACAGTATCGAAAAAGGTGAGGTACCTCGCTTTCATTTCCGATTCCAACTCCCATGTCATTTCCTCGATTGCATGGTTTCTCCACAAAACCTTAACTTGTGGTATAACCTTCGTGCGTAAGACATGCTCTTTCCTATCCAAAATCTCAACAGTATCTCCTCGTATGTTAAATCTTGATTATCTAAATGCGGTTCTAACGCAATAATGTGGTTCGAGTCTTTCACATATTCTGAAGCATAGATATGTGGAATACATTGTGAACACGAGACATACTTGGAGGTAACGTAAGTCTATAGGCTACGTTTCTATTCGGTCGAGAATCTCAAATGGACCAACAAACCTTGGATTGAGCTTTCCTCTTTTCCAAATCTTGTAACTCCTTTCCATGGAGCGATACGTAACAATACATGATCTCCAATATTAAACTCCACGTCCTTTCTATGAAGATCGGCATAACTCTTTTGTCGATCTTGTGAAGTTTGAATCGTTGTCGAATCATTTGGATCTTTTACGTAGTCATGCGTCACTAATTACGGTCCCAACAATGTTATTCTCCCACCTCGTCCCAAAGATCTTGGAGAACGAAATTTTAAATCCATACTGGCGCCTCAAATGGAGCCATGCCTATACTTGCTTGATAACTGTTGTTGTAAGAGAATTCCACCAATGGCAATACTTATCCGAACTTCCTTTGAAATCTAGAACACGAGTCTTAATAGATCTTGAGGGGTTGAATAGTCCTCTCGATTGTCCGTCCGGTTTGAGGATGGTATCTTTGAAGCCAGATAAATCAAATCCGTGACCATAGCTTTACTGCAAACTAACCCAAAATCTTGAAGTGAATCTTGGGTCACGATCCAAAACTATGGATCTTGGCATGCCATGCAATCGCACAATCTCATTCACGTCATCTGAGCAAGACGTTCAAGGGAATAAGTTTCTCCGTATAGGTAAGAAATGAAAGCGGACTTGGTTAATCTATCAACAATAACCCAAATCGCATCTATGCCTTGAGAAACTTTGGGAAGACACATGGCGAAATCCATTGTAATGTGTTCCCACTTCCATTCCTAATCTCAGTGGTTCGCAATAGACCTTTTGGCACTTGATGCTCCGCCTTTACGTTAACGGGTTAAACATCTTGAGATAAACTCCGCAATCTCTCTCTTCATATTGTTCCACCAAAATGTATGTGAATATCATGATACATTTTGGTACTCCCGAGATGGATTGCAAGCGGGGTGTTGTGTGCCTCCATCATGATTTTATCTTCGGTCGGAATCGTTAGAACGCAAAGTCTAGAATTGACTCAAGTATTCCTTCTTCATCGATTCTTGCTTACGGAATAGCACCTTCTTGCACTTTCTTCTTCATTTGTATCGGCCCAGGTCCGTAGCTTGGAGCGAACTTTAACTTTATCGATTAAAGTCGGTTCTTTCGACATTCGCCATCATTATGTGGGTCCTGAAGTCTTTAATTCTACCTCCATCCTTTGCAAGTCATACAAAATGGGCCTTTCATATTGACAATATCGCACTTGTACTTGCATATGATCTTCTACTTTCGATCGTCGGCTACTGCGTTAAGCTTTTCGGGGATGATATTGAATAATGTGATCGTAATCTTTTAACGACTCCGACCCAGCGTCGTTCTTAGCGTGTTGAGTTCTTTTGGGTGAAAAAATATTTGAGGCTTTTATGATCCGTATAAATCTTTACTTTCTCCTGTGCATGAAGTAGTGTCTCCATATCTTCACCACAAACACATTTCTTTATGACTCGGATCATGAGTAGGATAATTCCTCTCATATTTTTTGAGTTCTTAGTGAGGCGTAGGCTATGACTTTCCCATGTTGTATGAGAACACATCCTAACCCTTGCGGAAGCATCATTTGAGATAACAAATCCATCTGAACCCGGATGGTATTGTCGAAACAGTCTTAAAATGAGTCTCTCTTGAGCTCTTGGAAGCTCTTCTCACATTCCTCGCTCCATAAGAATTTTGCATCCTTAAGTCAATCGAGTTAACGGAGTAGAGATTCGAGAAAATCCTTCCACAAATCTCCGATAATAACCAAATAAGCCCGAGAAAATTTGCGTCTTGATCACCAAACTTGGTTGCTCCCGACTTTGTATTGCTTGATCTTGGCCGGTCAACAGATACTCCTTGTTTTGACACCACGTGCCCAAGGAATGCTACTTCCTCGAGCGAACTCACATTTCTTGACTTGGCATAAAGCTTGTGTTCATGAAGTCTTTGTAGTACCGACTTCAAATGGTGCTCATGATCTTCACGGCTTTTGGAATAGATGAGGATGTTATCAATAAAGACAACAACGAATGATCCAAATATTCCTTAAATACACGGTTCATCATATCCATGAAAGCGGCGGGAGCATTAGTCGATCCAAAAGACATGACCAAGAATTCATAATGCCCAGTGTCGAGTCCTGAATCCGTCTTTGGAATATCCTCGGTTTTAATCTTGGTGATGATATCCGAGCGAAGATCAATCTTTGAAAAGAATTGCACTCTCTTATGGCGGTCGAACGGGTCATCAATGCGAGGTAAGCGGATACCTATTCTTGATGGTGACATGGTTCAATTCTCGATAGTCAATACAAAAGTCGCATACTCTCATCTTTCTTCTTTACTGAATAAAAGCAGAGCACCCCAAGGAGACGTCTTGGGGCCAGAATGAAACCGATGTCTAATAATTCACTGTAGTTGGACTTTTAACTCCACGAAGTTCAATAGGAGCCATTCGATATGGGGTTTTAGAAATGGGTTTTTGTGCGGTTCAAGGTCAATAAAGAATTCAACATCACGTTACGGGGTAAACTAGGAAGCTCTTGATAAATACATCGAAATTCTCTAACCACGTAAATATTATTCAAATCGACTTGTCTTTATTCAAATCCATAACATGGGCTAAGAAAGCTTGACATCCGTTTTTCAATAAACGAATAGCTTTGTGGCTTGATATGACGATGGATGATTTTAGTGGTTTAGTGGTTTGAATTAAATATATGACAGTTAGGTTAGGAATATGAAAACTAACCACCTTACGAAAACAATCAATTTTGGCATGATGAGTGGTTAACCAATCAATTCCTAAAATCACATCAAAAGCAAGTATCTTTAAAGAGATAAGATCAACGTGTAATGTGATAGTGCCAACTTGGATCATGCAAGATTTATAAGCTGTAGATGTAACGAAGGTTTCACCCAACGAGTTTCAACAGATAAATCAAAATCTAATTTCTCCTGAGTCAAGTTTAAACGTTGAACACAAGCGGAGAGATAAAAGAATGGGTAGAACCGGTATCTAGTAAGGTATAAACTTCGCAAGAATTCAAGATTAGCTTACCCGTGATCACCTCGTTTGGGTTCCTCACATTTTGTCCAGTCACGACAAACTCTCTTCCAGGAACGCTGATTTGGCCTTATCCGGGACAGCCCTTGGAATCACCACTCCCGCTGAACTTGGTTTCGCTTATAGTACAATCTCGAGCAATGTGGCCTTCCTTTCCACAAACAGTAACATACCTTGGATTGTTGTGGACGGTTTGGGTGATATGTCCCTCCTTCCCGCATTTGTAACATCTAACTAGCGGTTGTTCTCCTCCCCAGCATTTGTTGTTGGTCTTTGGTCTTCTTGCCGTTGATATCTTCCCGTCATTGTTGAATCTTCTCTTCACGAAATTTCCACTTGAGTCACCTCTCCTATTATCATGTCCACGATTACCACACAGTGGTTACCGCTTTAATCCGTATTCTTTCCTCCTCGGCGTTATCATCGTTCGATGACTACCGATTGTGGTCCCTCGGTTGAGTATACTCACTATCTCGCTTTCTAATAATCGAGCCTGTGACAACATCTGAATCTGAGAGAAAATTTATGAGAGATAAGGTATTGACGAATCTCCGGTTTTAGACCTCTCGAAACATACTGCGTCATTCGTTCCTCATTCTCCACCAAATGAAGTATGAGCACTGGATAATTCAAATAACCTTGCCTCGTCTTGAGACACCGCGTGTTGTTACATTCGAGTCTAATAAACTCTACCTCCTTCATATAGCGAATACTTTACGGAAAGTACTTGTCATTGAGCGATTCAAATCTTTCCCAAGACATGTTAAGTGCATCTGGTGAGTACGCTTCACAATTCCCACCAATGTCTCTTCTTCACCACGAAACATAAAGGTGGCGAATGGAACCTTCATTCCTCCGTCATCCCAAGACATCAAATATTTTGGTAATTTGCTTGACCCACGTTTTCGCCTTGATCGGATCCGGCTTTCCATGGAAATCTGGTGGTCCCAACTCCTTGAATCCCGGTTGGTTGTGATGAATGCCGTGCGTTGCCATCATTTTCACCCGTATTTTGTACACGAGTCTCCGCATGCGATTTTGCATGAATCGCAAAAAGCTCCTAAACATTCCATCGTTCATCGTTTGTTGGTGAGTGTTGTTTACGGAGGAATATTGCCTTCTCATCATGCGTTCTCTTGGTTTTGCGACTAAAGGTTGTTCCACAGATCTCATAAACTCCATTGTTAACGTTCTCGCGACCATTCTTAAATCGCCATAAAACAAGGGTTAATTAAACAAATTAACATATTACATAATATCCTATATTATGACCAGACCAACAAATAAGCTTAGGTAGGACACACTAGCGAAGGATTTACTCGTCTCTCCCCTCCTTGTTACATTCCTCGATCTCACTTGGGAGATCATATCCCTAAGCTCGATACCAACCGCGTGGCGCCCCCAAAATAGGTATACAACACCCATTCTGAGTCGCCAAAATACATGGTATGAAAGCAACTACAACTTTGATAATACTGATATGTCGTGTAAGATGACAATACAAATCTATTTAATGAGTTTAAATACAAATATTGTCTTCAGAGCAATATACACACCCAAATAAGTCCTCATTATAATTATTCATACACTATTTTACGAAAATAGTGAGGGCATTAAAACATTTCTCTAATTATATTTGTGAATAATAAGGTATTAATTTGATATAATTCTCAATTATGGGTGAAATGTGCAAATTTTACAAAATATGCAAGTGGTTATAAAATAATCATTGTTGTGGGGAATATTCGTTTGGGCGTGGAATATTCTTTTTATCGGGAATATTCAAATACGGCCAGTAGCGATCGATTATGGGCCCCATAACAAAATAAGCATGGATGAAGAAAAAATGACAAGTTTGAGCTTTTATAAATAACTGGCGTAGTTATTCTACTGAATTAACACTTTGTTAGAATACTTAGTGGTTAAAATACGATGTATGCGTGGTTGCTTGCGATGGCACGGGTATTACAGATATTGTTGAATTATTGATTAAATGCGTGAAGAAGCCTTACTCGATAATTGTTACGATAATTCTTGTTCATTATTTTATTTTATTGATTCAATAATTGCTAAATTGATATTTTATATTATTGTTATTCAATAATTGTCACTGCACAGTATCTCCATTATCAGATCAATAATTCATATTAATTGAATAATATTATTAGATAATATTATTGGCAATGTCTAGAAAGTTACATCGAGGAGAGTTTGGTCACCTAATTGCGGCGCTTGATGAGGAAAAATCCTTATTGAAAGCCCTCCATCTGAGAGGAACTGCACAGTTGTCGATAATGTGATTACATAGTATTATTTATTAATAATTAATTATTGATTTATATGATGAGGATAATATTGATTTTTATGTGGATATAAATAAAGAAATTTTTTATGTGACAATTGTTGAAAATTAATATTTTATCTTTTTCGATAAAATAATTTATTTAAATATATTATTTTAATAATATATTAATGGTGATATTTTTACAATGAATGTGGGATATATGAATAAATGAGGAAGAGTATTTTTGTTAGATTAAATGTTTAACACATGTTTTGTGTGTCCGGTGTACATAATTCTTAGAAAAAAATTTATTATAGTATCGTAAAATCGGTAGTTTGTGGATTTTGGTCAATTTACATTTGGAATTTGGGAAAACTTCCTTCTGCAAAGTTGTAGATAATGGAATTTCCTATGGAAAGTCGTGAGTTTCAATTTTACGATAACCGAGCTATTTTTTATGAATTGTTGAAGTTTGGAAAATAAAATAATTTTTATTAAATTTATGGGGGACCCACTTTTTGGTTGGTGGATACAACATGTGGGTCAGCTGATTTTTGGGGTGGCTTTGGTCTTTGTTGGCAACTTAGGTTGCGTGGGAAGAAAATAAGAATATTATTATTATATTTATTTAGTCTCTTTTTAGGCGTTTTAATATTTTCCTATAAATAGAGGGCTAAGTTAGAATTGAAAATTACACGAAACAAAATTTTCTCTCTTCTCTCTCTATTATCGGCGTATTCTTGTAAGTATACTTTGAGTGTTCTTTATCACGGTGCGAGTTTACATCGATATTATATCTGAAAATTCAATCGAAATACGGTTATTTTGAGGTAAGGGGTATTATTTTCTTCTTAAATGATATTTTTCTTCAATATCATTATCTTTAAAGTATTGGTGAATTTTTTTTATCAAATTTGGAACTTGTTGTGTCGGAGTTCTTATTCACGTATACTAAGACCTTTATTCACGTATCTGACTATTCATTCACGAATACTGACCTTTATTCAATCAAAAAAAAAAAATTTTCTTTTTGTCCAAAATATCTATTACGGATACTAGCTTTGATTGTATCCATGTTTTGATCATTCTTGAATTTTACACCAATATGATTATCTTGAGGTATTTTTGGACATGGGTAAAACAAAGTACGAATCCTTAATCCTTAATCCTTGTCATTTTGTTTCACTTGGATTCGTTTTTTTAAAAATGTTTTCATCATCCTCGATCCTTAATGGTGATATTGATGAATATCTTTGGCTTTGTAGTCAAAGATGAATGATTAAAGCGATGAATCTCTTTGGCGTAGTGCAAAGATGAGCAGTGTTGAGATGAACATGACCAACCCATGATACAAATGAATATCTTTGGCACAGTAGTGCAAAGATGATTAAAGATGTATATTGATTGTTATTACGGGGATAAAATATTGATCTTTGGACTTTTAAACCTTAGAAGACGGTAGAATTCTTTCTCTACGTGACTCTTCAATGGATTCTTTGTTTCATTGCATTTGTTGATCTAAAATTTGTTATCATTATATTCTATTAGATTTTTCCTTGTTGAAGACTAACGATAATTTGTTGTATATTATCTTAGTCATAATATTCTTCTTTGGGCTAGTTGAGCTCACCCTTTTCCTTTTGTTCCATTTTTCTTACGAGGAGGTGAGAAACATGGCGAGGATCGAGTCGGGTATGGAGTGATGGTTACTAGGAAGATGTTTTAGTTTGTCCTCCTTTATTTACGTAAAATAGTGTATGAATAATTATAATGAGGACTTATTTGGGTGTGTATATTGTCTAGAAGATAATATTTGTATTTAAACTCACAGTTTGTATTGTCGTATTCTATACGACATCTTCGTATTCTATACGACATCTGTATTATCAAAGTTGTAGTTGCTTTCTATATCATGTATTTTGGCGACTCAGAATGAGTGTTGTATACCTATTTTGGGGGCGTCACATGTTTCATACTATTTCTACAAATAATGTTAGCTTATATTACAACATTATTATAATGAAATTATTATACTCCAATAGATTTATAAATATTAAGTTATTTATATAATTGTATATTTGGTAGGGACTAGAGAGGGAGTATTTATTTTCATTGCTCGGGTCCATAGAACAGAAATACGGTCCTTTCCTGACCGAAAGAAAAATAGACGCAGAAACCCTAACCCTCGGCGGACGTTTGTAAACCCCTTCATTGATCGATTCTTCATCGGATTCAAATCATAGACTAATCGATTTCTCAGAGCGGGAGAAAGTAGAGAGGGATTAGGGGGAGATTTGATTTGAGATGGGGAAGAAGAAGAAGCGAGCAGCATCAAAAGTATGGTGCTATTACTGCGACAGAGAATTCGATGACGAGAAGATATTGGTTCAGCACCAAAAAGCCAAGCACTTCAAATGCCACGTTTGCCACAAGAAACTCTCCACCGCCGGTGGCATGTCCATTCATGTCCTGCAGGTCCACAAAGAGACCGTATCTAAGTACTATTTCCTCTCTCTATAGATCAATATATCTGTGTGTATTTTGTACGTCTATGTATCTATATGAATGCTCTGTCATGGATGAAAGATCTTCTTTAGCTTGTTTTAGACGGAGATTAGCTCTTTCAAATCAAAATTTTCAGAAAGCCTACAAAATGATGTTCCCATTATTCGTTTTTGATAAAACTACACGGCACGTTTGCGTGAGGTGGTTGTTGCCCGGATCGTTTCTAGCATAGTCGTAGGATGACCTATATGTAGAAGGTAATCTTGGTATAATTGCTTGCGTTTGGAAGTTTGCGTTGAATGGATACCAACGACACTTTGATCCCTCGCTTATATTGAAGCGGTAATCTTGGTACAATCGACGATTGATGCGGTAGAAGACGCCACATACAACTATGGTTTGTTGTATGATAAGTCGGGTTTGAATCTCACAGAAAAATCATGAACAATTCAAGAGTTCTCAAAGAATCAAAAAGAAGAGAATAATCTCACAAGAATTTTTATTAATGAATGAAGTGTTCTCAATTACATCAACCAAGACCTCTATTTATACTATTTCTACAAGGAAGTAGAAATCAATTTGGAAAAGAAATTCTTATTTCTATAAAACAATAGAAACTTTATTTAAAAAGTAAATCTAAACTGAAAAGAAATCCTAATTATAATAGAATTTGAAAAGTATCTGGAAAACAAATCCCTAAAAATTAGGTTAATAGAATCTGCCAAATATTTTAGGAAACAAAATCTTTTTTCCTAAAATTTCAAAATCCTTGCATGTAATAGGTGAATAACTTGTTGATTAGGATTGTATCATTCATCTCCTCTTGAAAAGGATTTGTCCTCAAATCTTGCATCTCCTCCCTTTGAAAATGATTTTTCTACAAATTTGATCCTACACAAAAACAAACCAAGTTAGTAACATTAAACAAAACATAATCACAAGTCTCACATGCATAAGCAATATTAGCATCGCAAGCAAGAATTTAAAAAGTTCTAACTCCTCCTGGATCAAATATCATTATATAGAACTCTTCATGTAATAAATTCTCCCAATCACAAATCCCCGGATCAAAAGTCAATCTAATGATCTCGATCCTTCGTAGAAACACATTCGTCAATGCTCTTGGATCAAATATCAATACTTGAAATTCGCCATGCTTATCGCTCAAACTCTCCTGAATTCCTGGATTAAACACAAAACAAATCAACAAGTTCTTTTTGTCTAATCACAAAGAAATCAAATAAACCAAAATCACATGCATAGTCTACTAAAACAATATTCAAAACACTTCCCTGTAGATGTCCTATGCATTGAACAGGATGAATTGCACGATCCATGATTCCCTCGATGAATATGATCACATCACGAATCTGCAAAACACAACCAACTTTCCTCTTTTCATTGACATTAACAATTTCAAGATCAAGTAGTAGCATCAATGGAACAAAAAGGTCACATTCACAAGATGAAAACTTAATAGCATATCGACGATGATCACAAACAAGCTCAACACATGCTATACAAAATTTCAAATTGGTGACACAAATTGGAATATCATCAAAACATATAATACTAATTTCTCCCATGAACAAATGCAAAATACGATTCAACAACCTCAATGGAAGTATGCAATGCATTGGCTAATCCAAGTGATCCAACTAAACATGCATGTAGACCATATCTTAATCCAATCTGATGATAACCACTTTTTAAATCAATATCATATGATAGCGAATCATGCAATGAAGATTTCTCTAACGAAACAACATGATTACTATCATTGTCAACTAACGACATCTCATGTAAATATTTACTAGCATGAAAACCCAAATCAACATATGGATAAAAAACCCTAGAATGAATTTCATGCAAGTAATAATGTCGAAAATGAGAAAACATATCATGATCATAAACTGACTCAACAAAGATCAAATATCCGCCATAACTTATGATAAAGATGATTCTACCCTCAAAATAGCTAACAACAAATTTTCCAATGGAAGCATGCAAAACATGTTTTAAATAACTCCTGAAAACACTAGATGCACCAGTTAATCTGACAGAAACAACCAACCATCTATACAAATCACATGTTAAAATAATTTTCCATTTTTCACATTCCCACATTCTAGTTTGATTAGGTATTGTCATCACATGATCATTATCACATGTAGATAAAACATAAGAACTATGCAGTTTATCAAACATATTATCTAAACAAAGAAAAGAATAACGATACTTGTTTACCAATTCAAAATCGATGAACAAACTCGTTGTCCCATATGATCTCAGAATTAGCACTCGAGCCTATGTCTTCTTCTATGACACCCTTTTCCATCAACTCTCTAACTTACTTCGGTAACTCCGTCGTCATACTATTAGCTGATCGGTACGAAATGATAGCATGGGATATATCATCAACCTGTACAAGAGACGAAACAGAACTAGACAAAGAAGAGTTAACCTTGTTAGTATTCAAAAGCGCCGTCTTGTACGAATGTACAATCATTGATTTTTCAAAATACAACTCCCTCTCTTTTTCATAGTCATATATTTTTTCTCTTCTTTATGCTCAACCTCGTTTGTTTTTCTCTCTTTTATTTTCAAGCTCTATCTTTTCATTCTCTCTTTTCTTTTCTCTCTCATTCTTTTCAACTTTTTCTTTTACATTATCAATTTTTTGAACAATTTCTTTTTGTCGATATTTTACACATGTATTTTCTTCCACAAACTATCTTCTTGATCATTAGAACCCAATAGCTCTCCTTGGACTGCATATTCAATTATATATTCTTCCTCCCTTGGCTGAACTTGTTCCTTTTGCGCTGTAGAAGTATATTGTAGTTGCATCCAATAATCTTCTCTTAAGTTCTTTGTTGTCTTAAGAGTGTCTTGGGGTTCTCCAACGTGAATTCTCTTTGTTTACATGTCTGCGAACCTTCCTATCATCTTCTAATGTTGATCGCCTTGAAGGTTGCTCTACATGTCTTTGAGATATATACTCCTCCCTCCTATCTCGCTGTACTAGAACAAACCGCTTTCTCATTGTTGTTTTTAATTCTACCCAAGTCTCGATTGGACGCTCTCCACAATTTTTTCTAAAATCCCACCATATGATTGCAAAATCGAACAACTCTTGAACTACCTGTCTGACCTTTCTCCGCTCGGAGTAATCATGATAGTCAAACTCTCTCTATTTTTCTCTCCCATCTTAAATAAGCATCTTAATCAATCCCAACTAGGAAAATATTCTTTAGAGACCCATAAGAACCTTCATAACCATAATCATACATATTTCCTGCAAAATAAAGGTTAGTAGATAAAAATTTTCCTTACACACTCCTTTTCGTGTTTCTATGAATCACTCGTGTATCGCTCAAATTTGGCTTTTACCCTCTAATAATCTTACAATCTTGCCTTTTACTTCTAATATTCTCTTATAGGTTCATTTTGAATTCACAGTTTTTACAATGTAATTCAAAAGTAACTTATTAAGAACAAAATATAGAAGGTATGACTATCAGAATACCACAAAATCACAGATTGATTGCCTTGTATTCCTCTTGTATGCTTTGGATTTGTAAATTGTAGCTCAATTTTAGAATTGATGATGATGGAACGGTATGAACTCTTGGTTGAAATTTGATGGTGTGCTACAGGTTTGGTTAGCACAATGGAAATAGAACCTTTTTTTTAACTCACGGATTTTTTTTTACAATATATATTTCGACAAAAAATTAAAGATAAGTAACTCACTAGAAGAATTAGCTTTGATACCAAATGATAGGCTCCACGACACGCTTGTGTGAGGTGGTCGTCGCCCGGATCGTTTCTAGTAAAGTTGTAGAATGAATTGCTTGCAACACCTTAACCCCTCGCCTATATGTAGACGGTAATTTTGGTTCAATTGCTCGCGTTCAGAAGTTTCTGTTGAATGGACACCAACGACACCTTGACCCCTCGCTTATATTGAAGCGATAATCTTGGTACAAGCGATAATCTTGAAACAAAATATTTTAGGAAACAAAATCTTTCTTCCTAAAATCTCAAAATCCTTGCCACGTTAGGAATTTTTGCCGCGTGAAACTTGTTGTTTTTCTTTGCATGTAATATGTGAATAACTTGCTAATCAGGATTGTATTATTTGATACCAAATGATAGACTCCAAGGCACGCTTGCGTGAGGTGGTCGTCGTCCGGATTATTTTTAGCAAACTCGTAGGATGAATTGCTTGCAACACCTTAATCCCTCGCTTATATGTAGACGGTAATCTTGGTACAATTGTTCGCGTTCGGAAGTTTGCGTTGAATGGACACTAACGATACCTTGACCTCTCGTTTATATTAAAGTGATAATCTTGGTACAATCGACGATTGATGCGGTAGAAGACGCCACACACAACTATGGTTTGTTGTATAATAAGTTGGGTTTGAATCTCACAGAAAAATCGTGAACAATTCAGGAGTTCTCAATGAACCAAAAAGAAGAGAATAATGTATTTTTATTAATGAATGAAGTGTTCTCAATTACATCAACCAAGACCTCTATTTATACTACTCAAAATAATCCTAATTATAATCCTAATCCTAATAGGAATTACAAACCATAACCCTTATTTCTACAAGGAAGTAGAAATCAATTTGGAAAAGAAATTCCTATTTCTATAAAACAATAGAAACCTTATTTAGAAATTAAATCTAAACTGAAAAGAAATCCTAATTATAATATAATTGGATAAGTATCTGGAAAACAAATTCCTAAAAATTAGGCTAATAGAATCTACCAAATATTTTAGGAAACAAAATCTTTTTTCCTAAAATCCTAAAATCCTTGACACGTTAGGATCTTTTGCCGTGGGTAACTTGCTGCTTTCCTTTGCATGTAATATGTGAATAACTTGCTGATCGGATTGTATCATTTGATACCAAATGATAGACTCGCTTGCGTAAGGTGGTCGTGGCCCGGATCGTTTCTAGCAAAGTTGTTAGATGAATTGCTCGCAACACCTTAATCCCTCGCTTATATGTAGAGTAATCTTGGTACAATTGCTCGTGTTCGGAAGTTTGCGTTGAATGAACACCAACGATGCCTTGATCCCTCGCTTATATTAAAGTTGTAATATTGGTGATTGATGCTGTAGAAGACGCCACACACAACTATGGTTTGTTGTATGATAAGTCGGGTTTGAATCTCACAGAAAAACCATGAACAATTCAGGAGTTCTCAAAGAACCAAAAAGAAGAGAATAATGTATTTTTATTAATGAATGAAGTGGAATTACAAACCATAACCTTAATTTCTAAAAGGAAGTAGAAATCAATTTGGAAAAGAAATTCCTATTTCTATAAAACAATAGAAACCTTATTTAGAAAGTACTAAACTGAAAAGAAATCCTAATTATAATAGAATTTGATAAGTATCTGAAAAACAAATTCCTAAAAATTAGGCTAATAGAATCTGTCAAATATTTTAGGAAACACATTTTTTTTTCCTAAAATCCCTAAATCCTTGCCATGTTAGGATCTTTTGTCGTGTGAAACTTGCTGCTTTCCTTTGCATGTAATATGTGAATAACTTGCTGATCAGGATTGTATCAGTTTTATACCATCTCAAAGTTGTATACTTTTATTTTCAGAGCACATGTACTGAACTTATGTAAAATGATATTTATGTTACAGGGTGCCAAATGCAAAAGCTGGTAGAGAATCGACGGACATTGAAATATATGGGATGCAAGGGATTCCACCTGATGTCATGGCAGCTCATTATGGAGAGGAGGGTATGATATTATTTACAACTTTATAATTTACCTTTTAAACTGCATTCGTGTGACTGTGCTTTAGAGCTAGCTGAGAAGTTCTTTTGCAACAGTTTCTGTGAACTTGTGCTTTTATTGGAGGGATATATAATATTGGGTTGTGCTTCGAAAATTGATTTGATTTGCTTCATTCTTGGTTTATAGATCAAGGTGTTTAATAAATCCACATGGCTAGCTTGAGTTTTCAGTTTTTAGGAATCCAGTGTTGGAGTTATTTTTTTTAAAATTTTAATGTCCTTTATTATATGACATATGGAGGACTTGAATAGCTAGTTCGGTAAAGTAATTGAGTTTAAGGTAATCCATGAACGTCCCCCTTTTTTTCTTCAAGTTTTGTGGGATTTTCACAGCCTGATGGTGATCTGGTTGGATGTCAATATTCAATAACCTGAATTAGAATTTCAGATTGTGGCAGAAACTATTATTTTTTTCTTTTTCCGTCTTCTTTTTTAACTGAGCACTTTTGTTTTCCATGAAAACCATTGTGAGAATGATTGTACTAAATGTCGGGAAACTATTGTGCCGGTTATAATCTATACATAATATTTGGTTTACTATATGATTACTTCTGTTTGACTTGCAGATGAAGATACCCCGTCAAAATTGGTCAGAGTGGACATACCATCCTCGCAAGTTGGTGGTGGTGTAGTACCAGGATCACTAGACATTCGTTATCCTCCTCCGACAACTTTAGGCACAATGCCGCCATTGTAAGTATTCGTGTAAATATTTCCCAAGTCTTCCCGCTACACTTTACTGCATAAGTTGTTTGGAGAAAAGTGATTGTATTTTCTCCCTCCCCTTCCCCCACCTTCTCTTTTTTTTCCCTTTTTGGCATTGGTCAATGTTAATCATTTAATTAAATTAGAAAAAGGGGTAATCTCTTATGATTCCTGCATTTCATATACAATTGATTCGTCATGGTAGTCCATTACTCGTACTTTTATTGAAAATATTTAACAACTGCATTTTCCTTTTGATGATGAACACTAAAAATACAGTTTATTTAGTATCCCTTTTGTATTTCATAATGGATTGTGATTATACAACTGAATAAAGATTTGCCACGTTCTAGTTGCATATTTATGTTATTTCTTAGAAATTTCTTTGGTTCTTTGTGTTGCTACGAGGAACCTTCGAGATACTAGCTAAACTTGTCAATTCCTTTGTTTTCACATTTTCAGTTGTTCCAATCTTATTTTCTTCGAAAGTTTTTATGTCAAAGATGTAAAATTTTGTTTAGTTAGTTTTGATGATTCGGCTGACTGCCTTGTTGAGACTGCTGTATCTGAAGAAGAAAAAAATGCTCTCTGCTCATTTATTTCAAATTGAATTCTTCATATATATATATATATAAACATTGAGAATGTGGAAAGGTTTTTTACTTGGGATATCTCTGTTTGTTTGCATGCAGTTATAATCCAGCAGTACCATTGCCGCCTGCTGGTTGGCCATTTCCACCACGTCCCCAACCTTGGTTCCCACAGCGTCCAGCCGTATCAGTTCCCCCTCCTGGACCATTGGGATTGGCCCAGCAACCTTTATTCCCTGTACAGAATCTGAGGCCTCCTATACCATCAAGTGCATCACTGGGGCTTCAACAGGCATTGCCGATTGTTCCTCCTGGACTTCCTGCATCTGCGCCGTCTGTTCCTGTATCACAACCGTTGTTTCCTGTTGTTGCTAACAACAACAATAATATGCCTAATCACAGCTCTCCATTTTCTGCTCCTATGCTTTCAATAAGTGTTCTATTGAGCTCTTCTGCAGATGTCAAAAGTTCGATTGACTTGCACACGAGCAACAATTCATCATTTGCAAGCAGCTACCTTACCCCAAGCTTTCCAGGTTTGAGTTTTCTTTACTTCATCAACCGCTTTAAATGATTTTGCAAAATCTATGTGCTATTGATTTTGTCTTGATTAACTGATGTATAACACATTTGTGACATGAGAGTTTTTTCAAATGTGAAAGGGATCATAGTTGTGTCCGGATCCTGTGTTCCAATATTTTCATCAAAATAAAGTTTATATTGTTCTTTGAGAAGTACTGTTATCATACTAAGCTAGCAGTTTTCACAACCATTGGTTTGGCCATGTTGTTGTTGGCATACTACATGAAGGAATTTCTTAAATTATCTTCTTTTTAATCATTTGGTGTTAAGTTAGTTAGGAACCTTAGGCAATTTAGCAAAAGAATGGTCACGATCTTTTAGACATTAAACCCATTGGTAGTTTAGGGTTAATTACACTCAGTAATCCTCATGCTTCATACTTTATTGCTGTCCTGCCCCCCCCTTCCCCCCCCCCCCAACTTCTATGGTACCGTAGTATATTATAACTGAATGCGTTGATGTTGCTGATGCTTTGTTTGGCAACTCAATTCCAAACTTGAAATTGAAATCACATTCACAATTCCATAAAATCGAAATGTAATTAAATTTAGCACTCAATTCCAATTCTTAGGCTTATAATTGAGTTGCCAAACATAGCTCAAGTCTAATTCAGTTTATACTTGTATTATATTTATATACATAATTTTTGTGTTAATTTAATGGGTGATGTTAGGGGTCTCAATTTTTTTGCAAATGACGTGCCATCATCACATTGATTGGTCATATGATTGGCTATGCAAGAAATTACCATTAAAATATTCAATGCCATGTCATTTGAGACCCATTTGAAACTAAAATTTTGAGACCCCTAGCATTACTTTAATTTAATTATATATCGGCCTTTCAATAGTTTAGATCAGGCCTTTTTAAATTCTGATCACAAATAGGTATCTACATGTGATTGGATCTCTTTTATGCTGTCTTTCATAAATAGAGGAGGAATCATTCACGTCAAGTATCAAATATTGAAGTACTTTCTAAAGAAAACAGCTTGAAAACTGAAAAAGAAAAATATTTACTCCGAATTGGCTCCTTAACAGTTGGTATTATGTAAATTGAAGTTATACCGATGACATCATTTTGGTTTCATTTGCATCAGTTTACAATGTTAAATTTTGGAGAGAATATTAATTATAATTGCATATTTATTGTTTATTCCTGTAGGTGGAACATTAGTAAATTCACATTCTTATGCCTCTGGACCAAACACTGGTGGCCCTTCAATTGGACCCCCTCCTGTAATTTCAAATAAAGCTCCCCAGCCAGCCACAAATGAGGTCTATTTAGTTTGGGATGATGAGGCATTGTCCATGGTAAGTAGTTTATCGTCAAATTGATGTATCTAGGATTCATTTCCTCCAATTGTCGTTGTGGATTTGTTACACTTGGTAATGTTGGAAAATATTTACAGGAGGAAAGAAGAATGTCCTTACCAAAGTATCAGGTGCATGATGAAACTAGCCAGGTAAGTTATGATTACCTTGAACTATAATTCTTTCAAGTGGATATGGAGTTGCTTTTCACATCTAACCGGATGAGTAGGTGTTACCTTCCTTGCCTTCAGATTCAGTTGTTTTCGCATTGTTGCATATTATAAAGGTACTTCTGTATGTAATTTCACTTCTTTATATTGCTTTAAAAATAAAGCACGCACTGGAAAGAATATTCGAGCCTTTGGTTAGTATCTTTCTACTTTCAACCCCGTTAATTGATCAGTTCTTTATATTATTTGGCCATTCCCTGGTTGTCAAGCAATCACACCAAATTTCTGGTCATCAAAGATTCAAGTAGGTATTCTATTTTATTTTGCTGGTAGTTAGTTATTACAATTCTGACTAGCTTGCTGTGATCAACTCGAGGAATCTTGGACATACATCCTGCTCCATTAAGAACAGAGTGTATGTATTTGCTATTTAGAAAATTTTACTTGTTCTTTGTTAGATATTAATTGTGGGGATGACTTGGGTGGAACAAGAGCGTCACCCAAGCTACTTTTCCCATTCTTATCATCGTGAAATTTACTTTTACGTTTGAACAGTGAATTCAAACTTGGCGCAGGTCAGCTTCTTTCGCAAAATTCAGCATCGCTTGCATAAACGCGAGCTTTAATATTTGAACTTGTTCAACAATGTGATTGATGGTCGTGTATTTTTTTTTTTTTAAACTTCTCGTTATTGTGATTCCATGTTTCAGATGAGTTCTATCGATGCTGCCATCGACAGAAGGATATCAGAAAGCAGGCTTGCTGGCAGGATGACTTTTTAGATTTGGAGCTGTCCAACCACGGATCCCATACTACCCCGCATAAACTGAAAATCCATAACACCCAATGTTACGGGAATACTGTTTAGTTGGCCTATGCCTGGGTTCTGTATTAAAATTTTCTCCAGATGTTTTACAATTCAGGAATAATTTATCTTTAAGAGCAATTCCTAATTTGTTAGTTGCTTGTTCTGATCCAGCCTTGACCCAGTTCTTTCAATTGTGTTGTATTCTTGAAAGAGAGGATAAATGAAAGTAATTCTTTGAATCATTTGCCAGGATTATACGAGAAAGTGAGAATATTTCTTTTCCTGATATAGAATTTTATTTATATATATATATATATATATATATATATATATATATATATATCCTTGAGTTTCTGTAGACCCCTTCAATAGTTTTATGAATATCAGTTAATTTGAAATATTTTTTAATTTAAAATTAAAAAAAATATAAAATAAATGAACTTTTATATAGTAGTACTATCTTTACAGAATTTACAATATTCATTGTATTGATTTGAATAATCTTATATATTGGAAACAATTTAGCTAATCAGGTTTAAGTCTAAATAAATGAAATCCTCTTTGTAGTTTATTGTGTAGTGTATCAATATTTTTGGATAAAATACAATTATTTCAAAAAAGAAAAAGAAGAAGCAGAAGAGTCAAAAGACTAAATATTATCAAGTCAAAAAAAAAATAAAAAATTGTCACTTATCACGTGATCTATAAAAATACGAAAAATTCTAAATTATTGTCAAACATAGCTCAGTAAATAGCGAACTCTCATGGACTATGTGTTAAATCATTATTGTAGAAATGTGCCCTTTACTATATTTTTACACAAATTGATTGTAAATTATATTTTAATTTTATTTATATTAGTCAACCTTGTTTGATCAATATATTTGACAAATTCGTGATGGAAATAAATAACACACATTATCGTTTACTGTTTACATTTGCTAAGATGAAAAACAGAAGAATTTAAAAATAAAATTGTCATTTACTTGCATATGTTTTTAAACAACATTTTTAAATATCAAGACTTACAATTATTGAAATAAAAATATGCAAATTACATGTGATAAATCCTATTTTTTTTGGGGATCACTTTTATAGTTAACCCTTTTTCGATTTAACGTATTTGATTATGATTTTTTTTTCCACTAAATATTTTATTTTATTTTTGCATAAAATTTTTTATTTTTCATTTAAGGGGGTGTTTGATAAAAAGTGAATGAATTTGAATCTGACTCTGAATCTGAATGAAAAAAGTTATTTGATAATTAACATGTCTGAAATATCTAAATAACAAAATTTTATTATTATTTTACTTCTCTAAAAAAATTCAAAATTGTTGTAAATTTATTTAATATTATTTAATATAATAGTTAATTGTTATAGATTTATTTAATATAATAGTTAATTATTGTAAATTTATTTAATATTATTTAATATAATAATTAATATTTTTTTTAGTTTATTTAACTGCTCTTTCGACCTAAAAAAATATGACCATTCAACCATTAATATATATTCGATTCTAAACAAATCCAAGTTTTCATGTGTTCTTAAATCAAAATTCAGAAAACAAACTGAATTCTCAATATCCTCAAAAGACATTCACGGTGTCGCAAGGAAGACGACCAAAACATCTGCTACACTTCCATAGTATAGAGGAACACTCTATCCGACCAGCCGCCCCGCTCCCACCGTAGCGCAGCACAGCAGCTCCAGCTCCAGCTCCAGTTCCGCCGCCCCTATCCACGTAAGTATATTTTTCTCTCTCTCTATACATTTTTTTTTCAATTTGGGAAAGTTTCTGAAAATAATATATTATAAAGTCTGAAAGATTGGATTTTTTTCTTCTGGGATTACGTTAAATTGCTAAAATTATTAAGAAATATATGGGTTCGTTGGAACCAAACTGGGTGTATTGTTGTAATTGTTCAGTTATGTGGGTATGGATTGGAATTGGAAAGACAAGTTGGTGTTAATATTTCTTGAATGAGAGTTGTTTTCTCTGAGTTAATATTATTATGCCAAAGCCAATGCTGCTTGTTGTTCTCTTATCAATCAATCAACTAAACAATATAAAACCCCAACCAAATTTCGTCCCTGACTTTTTCGTCCGGTTTCGTCCAGGTCCGGTTGTTCCAACTCAATTTTTTGGGCCGTGCCTTGGGACATGTTACACATAACAGTCACATCTCTATGTCTCATCTTCTTATCTCACCCTTTAAAAGCTTCTGAGTGTGTCACTTTTTCTTCTCTAAAATTCTTCATTTATTCCTCTCCCATAGGATCTTCATATGAAGTCTAAGGTCAGTGTTAATGCTCTATTACTGAAGTAGTTTACAGCATGTGTATAGCAAAATTATGCATGCAAAATCAAGGAACAACTTTGGAGATAAAGCCCTAAGTCATCTAATTTTAATTATAATCAAGGTGCTCGGTATTATTATGAATTGCTATTTGTATCTCAACTGGGCATTTTTGATTATCTACAATTTCGTGAGAATTACTGCAAGTACTTCAGATGTGTTTTTTCCCCTTTTTTTGGGGTTGGGTGAATCCCTAAACTGATCAGATGATGGCATCCGTGTAAATGGTAAACCTATCCTAATTATCCTCCTTGAATAATTTTATTATGCTGCATCTTAATTATTGATAAAATCACACATTCAACCTATAAGCCCAAATAAAATTTAGACTTGTAGATGCAGAGAATTATTTTAGATGTGACTAGGTTGCTGTTTCCACAGTTTGATGAATTTTAAGGTAACTAACCGACAATTTTTAAGTATTTCTCTTGAAAATAAATTCATAAGGCGGGAGGAATACAACATCTATTTGTGGCACAAAGCCATCGTTTATAAGTGAAATGAATGTTTGAACCTAAATTAAATTAATGCGACTATTGGGTGGGTAAAGAAGAGTTTCCACTTCATATTCAACATTGGTGATGACTTTTACACATCTCCCCATTTTGAAGTGGAGAGGAATAAACTACAAATTATTGTCGATGTTGATGCCGATGAAGAGATATGCAGCTGGATCTGTTTGGTCTGACCTTTCACCAAGCTCAGCTACACGCCCCCTCAGTTCAGTACGGATGAAGATTCCTCACACGATGAAGACAAAATCGACAGTGACAACTATCTTGTTTGTGTCTCCATGGTTCTTCCTACCTCCTTCGTCCCCATCCTTGGGTCGAAATTTTCATACCCAAATATATAAGTGTGTGTATATATATATATATATATATTTAATATGATGCATTCGTATTTGACTTTCAGGGTATAGATACACACATGTTTGTATTGGCTTAAAATTATTCTTAGCAACATATACAACTCTACATTTTTAATACATTTGTTTTATTTAGTTCTATGGCTTTAGAGATTGTTCCTTTTTATTTATGGCGAGATTCATAAAAATAGATCATATTCTCATAATATACATCATACATGAAAGGTATATGTGTGTGTGTATAGTTCCCAATGTATCGCGAATGTTGACATTTTTATAAAATTGACAACGGCATGTGAACTGAGTATAATTTAGGAGTGCACTTCAGATTTTTGATGAAAATTCAATACCATATGTTCTTAGTCTTTTCTTAGCTGGCATTCATTTTTTTCTGGAAACATATTTTTTATTTACTTTGTTTTTTTACACTCAGTTGTAGTATCTTATGGTAATGGCAATGCTAAATTAACTATAATACCTCTGACCTATATATAACATTCTACGGCATTACCAATCTAATGACCTGTGATTTTCCGTATCTCACCATTATGATTTACTACATGTGTGATAATATGTAGTGTAGTTCCTTTCTGCCCTCATCACTGTGCCATCTAAGAATCTAAATGGGAATATATCCCTATACTATATATATACACAATATATATGTACAATCAGAAAGTTTCTAAAGGACAACCATTCTGCAACCTTATATAATCATATGGGTAAGTACTTGCATTCTTTATCATAAATTACTATAAACCTCCATCCACAAGAATATGAATACTAACTTGATTTACCTTCAAATCAAGTAACTCCAACATGCTTAAATTCATATTCAGAAATTGTTTTGCTGATGTTTTATGCAAAATTTGTTGTTTTGACATTAGTGAAAACTTTGAATATCATGATAACAGTTTGAGAGAATTGAAAGAAAACTTCTTCTTTCATTATCTGAATCTCAATATAAAGTACAAAAGTCAGTAAAGCAAGTATTGGTACATACTATTTATACTATCTTATTTGCTTAGAAAACAAGCTAACATCACAACTAACTCTAGTTACATCACAACTAACTATAATTAATAAGTTAGCTAACTGTCACTGTCATGTGATCAGCTTTATTCTTATGTTTCTCAACTCCATCATAAGGACTAGTAGTATCAACCACTGTATGATCGCTCCTTTGATTCCTTGTTGCTGTATTGATCATACTTAAGCATCTATTCATAGATAACTTTATTCCCTTTTTCTATTGTGCACATGTATTGGTACTAGTATGTCTTCATCATTGCTTGTCTTTCTTCTTCTTTGTTTTTTGTGTTATTCTTCTTGATGTTGATACCACTGCTGATGTTGGAAGTATACTATCCGTAATATCCCCCACAAGTTGAAGGTGTGCAAGGATTGCACATATGCAACTTGGAAAGGATAGTCCAATAAGAATATCGTGCCAATGGTTTGGTGAAAATATCAGCCAACTGAGCATTAATGGAAATAAAAACTGGTTTGATAACCCCTTTAAGAACCTTATCTCGGACAAAATGACAATCAAGTTTAATATGTTTTGTGCGAGCATGTTGAACAGGATTAGAGGCAATGTTGATAGCAGCAATATTATCAACATGAATAATTGTGGGTTTTGAAACTAAAACTTGTAAATCAGCTTACAAACCATGTAATCATAACAATTCGCAAGTAGTCATGACTAAAGCTCGGTATTCTGCTTCAGCAGATAAGCGAGAAACAACTGTTTGTTTCTTAGCCTGCCAAGAAATAAGAGAATTACCAAGCATGAAACAATACCCAGTGATGGATCGTCGTGACTGCTTAGAAGTACCCCAATCACTATCACTATAACCTACTAGTTGCAAAGAGTTATCTTCAAGAAAATGTTGCAAGAAAATGTAAGCCTTGGCCAATGGTAAACTTAACATATCTGAGGACTCTGAATAGAGCTTTAAGATGAGGAGCTCGTGGTGCAGAAACAAATTGACTGAGGTGTTGAGCCACAAATGAGAGATTTGGCCTAGTGATAGTTAAGTACATTAATTTGCCTATCAATCGTCTATACAAAGAAACATCAACATCAGACAAGAGAAGTCCTTCATCAGCTTGTAGACGTTGATTAGTATCCATAGGAATACTTAATGGTTTAGCAGATATCAGATTAGAATCTGTGACTAAATCCAAAGCATATTTCTTTTGACCAAGAAACATGCCAGTAGAATCTCGAAATATTTCAATACCCCAGATAATAAGATATTAAACCAAGATTCTTGATACTGAATTGAGTGTCGAGAAAAACTTTTAAGTCAGAGATATGATGTTCATTAGAACCACAAACTAAGATATCATCAACATATACTAGCACAACTGTAAATGAATCTGGAGTATTGATGGTAAACAAAGAATAATCTGCATGAGACCGAGTATACCCCAATTGTAAAAGTGCTGAAGTTAATTTTTCAAACCATTTTCTAGATGCTTGTTTGAGTCCATACAAGGATTTGAGTAATCGACATACAGGTAGGAAAATTTGGTGTATACCCTTGTGGTAAGTCCATGTAAACCTCTTCATCTAAATCACCATGTAAAAATGCATTGTTAACATCAAGTTGATACACCGGCCATTGTCTAGCTATAGCTAAAGCCAAAAGAGTCCTTACAATAACCATTTTTGCAACTAGGGCAAAAATCTCATGATAATCAACACCTTCTGATTGGGTAAAACCCTTGGCAACCAATCTGGCCTTGTACCTTTCAATGGTACCATCTGCATGAAGCTTAATCTTATAAACCCATTTACACCCTATAGATCTTTTGCCAATAGGTAAAAGCTAAACAACCCAAGTTTGATTAGCCTCAAGTGCTACGAATTCTTTATGCATAGCTTCAATCCATTTGGGATTATGCATAGCTTGATGATAAAAGGATGGTTCTGTCTGTGTAGAAATAGATGCCAGAAAATGTTGATGATGGGATGTCAGTTTATCATATATAAGATACTGAGATAATGCATATTTGTCAGGAATATCATAAGCAGTGATGGCATTCACACTAGGTATACCAGAAACATGATGATCTTGCATCTATAGAGGAGTAGTTTTCTACCTTGAGGATGTTCTGAGTGGAATAGAAGGATTATTGTGTTTTGGAATAGGTGAATCATTGTGTTGTAGAGATGAAACAGGTGGAGTATTATGGGTCAAAATAGGAGAATCATGCATCTCAGGAGGAACAATTGTGGTATATGGATTAACAGTAGAATACCAAAAAGGATCAGTCACAGCATTAGAAGGAAAAATGGAATCTGAAAGGAAGTCAGGTGTTTTGAAAGGAAATATATGTTCATGAAATACAACATGTCTAGTGACAAATATGGTCTTGTCTTCTAAAGAATATAATTTGTATCCTTTTTGAGTATGAGGATAACCCATGAAAACTGCAGGAATAGCTCTAGGTGCTAACTTATCAGTATGATGGATTGATGCAAAACATAAACACCCAAATACTTTCAGGTGTTGATAATCTGGATATTTATGAAACAACAACTCATAAGGTGTTTTAAAATGTAAAACAAATGTTGGTAATATATTAAGAATATATGTTGCAGTGAGTAAACAATGACCCCAAAAATGTGTAGGAATAGAGCTTTGAAAACGTAATGCTCTAGAAATCTCAAGTAAGTGCCTGTGCTTCTCGACCCTCCCATTTTGTTGAGGAGTTTGAGTGCAAGAACTTTGGTGAACAATACCAAAATGAGAAAGCAATAGTTTGACTTCTTTCCACAAACTCTGTACCATTATCAATTCTTAATGTTTTAATTGTTGTGTTAAAATGATTTTGAACATACAAGAGAAAATCCTTAAGAGTAGAGCATACATGTTGTTTAGTAGTCAAAAGAAAAGTCCAAGTTGCTCTAGAATAATCATCAGGAAATATTTGCATCCATTAACAGTAGAAATTTTATAAGGTCCCCATAAATCACAATGAACAAGTTCAAATGAATTTGCAGCTCTAGAATTGCTAACAGGAAATGATATCTTTGTTTGTTTGGCTAAGGGACATATCAAACAAAGGGGTTGACAATCATTGGACAAAGAATGTGATACATCAGGTATTTTAGCTAAAACAGTAGATGAGGTATGACCTAATCTTTCGTACAAACAGAATCGGATGCAAAGCAGTAGAAGATAAAATATATGGGTTTTATTAGAATGTGTATTTAGGTAATACAAACCATTCTTGCAGTCACCAGTTGCCAATATGCTCATCTGGTACTGGTCCTGAAACTCACAGCCATGTATTGAAAATTTAACACAACAATTAGTATCTTGTGTGTTACTAATGGACAAAAGATTATAGTGGAAAGTTAGAATGTACAAAACATTTTGTAAAATCAGCTTTGGAGTAAGCATGACAGAACCAGATTGTGTAACGGAAATGCATGATCCAGTAGGAAGTACAACTTGAATAGGAGGAGCAATAAGCAGGATAGAAGTGAAAAGATTAATATCACAACACATGATCTGTGACTCCACTATCAATGATCCACTGAACATGATTTTTAACACCATTTGTACCAGAATAAGTGTGCAATGAGAAAGCAATACCTGCTAGATGTTCATCAGGAATAGAAAATTCTGTGTTTTCCTCTGTCTATGAGATTAAGTAGATGATCAAATTTTGCCTCCAATTGCTCAAACTTGCCATGGTCTTCAGTAGAAACTTCTTCAGAATAAACTTGCATTGCTTTGGATCCATTAGAAGAATTTCCTTGGGGAAGAATACCAGTATAACTATGAGAAAAATTGCTTTTCTTAGATACCCCAATGTGTTACCAGGTCCATTAAATTGATTCTTAAGTTTATTATGCAATGGATGTCCTTTAGGATAACCATTAAGTTTGAAACAGGTTTCCTTAACATGATTCTTGCCATGGCAATAACTGCACTCCATGCCTTCCTTAGAAGTATATGACTTAAACTGAGTATTAGGAAATTTTTTCCTATTTTGAAAACCAGAACTAGAAGCAAAGGCCATAACATTAGTGTTCACATGTCCAGTTTGATACCCCTGCCTCTGTTTTTCATCTTGTTTGATCAATGAATATGCATGAGTTACAGTGGGTAAGGGACTCATCATAAGAATTTGACCCCTTGCAGTTGCAAAACTATCATGTAGTCCCATTAAAAATTGCATTAACTTTCTCCTTTGTTCTTGTTCATCTTGTGCCTTAGATGCACCACATGTGCATTTAGGTATGACTTAAAGTGCAGCATGTTCATCCCATTGTCCTTTTAGCTTATGATAATACATATCAACTGACAAATTCTCTTGTCCCAAAACACCTATATCCTTTTGAAGTTCATAAATTCTATGTCCATCGATGCTTGAGAAACGTTCAGTTAATTCAGTCCATACAGAAAATGCAGTTTCAACAAATTTCATACTGTCACTAATTTCATCATTAACTGTATTCATTATCCAACTTATTATCATATCATTCACACGCATCCATTGATTGTATAATTCGAATCCTCAGCAGGAATAGGATAAGAACCATCGATAATTGTCATCTTGTTTTTAGCAGACAATGCAATCTTAAGTGATCTTTTCCATGTAGCAAAATTCTCAGCACCAATGAGTTTCTTTGAGATCAGAATCATACCTGGATGATCATTATTGTGTAAGAATAATGGATGTGAATTAGATTCAAAAATTCGAGTATCTCCAATGTTCTGTGTTGATGCGTTGATGCGTTGATCCCTCATGTGTACTTGATGCGGAAGCCATGATCAAAAACTTCAATCAGATGAAATATCAAAAGAAAATGATTGAATCAATTGATTGTGACTGAATTAAATGATTTGATAAGCAGAGAGAAAATTAAACGAAATAATGCTTCTATATGAGCGTAGGCTTTGATACCATGAAAACTTTGAATATCATGATAACAGTTTGAGAGAATTGAAAGAAAACTTCTCCTTTCATTATCTGAATCTCAATATAAAGTACAAAAGTCAGTAAAGCAAGTATTGGTACATACTATTTATACAATCTTATTTGCTTAGAAAACAAGCTAACATCACAACTAACTCTAGTTACATCACAACTAACTCTAGTTTATTATAACTAACTATAGTTAATAAATTAGCTAACTGTCACTGTCATGTGATCAACTTTGTTCCTATGTTTCTCAACTCCATCATAAGGACTAGTAGTATCAACCAATTTATGATCGCTCCTTTCATTCCTTGTTGCTGTATTGATCATACTTAAGCATCTATTCATAGATAACTTTATTCCCTTTTTCTGTTGTGCACATGTATTGGTACTAGTATGTGCTACTGCTGTTACTTGTGCTGTTACTGCTGATACCACTGCTGATGTTGGAAGTATACTATCCGTAATAATTAGTTACTGAAGTGACTGAAAACGCAAAAGGTATAGTTGCATCCTCATCAAATTCTTCCTCTAGATATAGTTCTTGTGCCATATTTCAGCCAATCCTATCACGGAGTTGTCATGGTGGTTGTTGATGAGATGAGTTCAACCATGGTTTAAAAATTGTATGATATCACAGAGTGATTTGCACATAGTAAGCATCATTTTATAAGTCAAGTCTTGGACTCATTAAAACACTAGAGATTATATGATGAGGGAGTATTATATAGACAAGCTTATGTATGAGTTCTATTTCAACAGTCGTTTACGCACGTTGAGCTTATGGAGGAGTTTGTCTATCGTCTTCAAATTACAGCGTAATTGGGTTTTCATAATGTCCTACTGATAATGATGTGGTTTCCTTTTTCATTTGAGTTTTCGTAGGAGTTTAAGCTGAATTTCTCCCGTGAAAGATGTTTGTGTTTGCATTGTTCTTTATCCAATCCTTTTGGATAAAGTTTTTCAGTAATAAATACTGGCTGTCTGCAACAAACAAAAATATACTGTTGAACAATGTGTAAATAGTTTGCAAGGACTCCTTAAGGTCTGTCAATGAATAATTTTCTTCTTCATTGCCATATTTCAGTTTAAATTAATTCTTATATCTTCTAGCCATTTTTGGCCTGTCCAATGTGTTGATCCTTTTGTATTGGACTTAAAGCTTACCCAAAATTCTGACATTATATAGCAAGTCGACTTGATATCATTTTTTTTGTCTAACGACCTCAGCGAGATTCAAACAGTCCCAGCAACCAACCAAAACACAACCAGACACGGGTTAGAAAGCTAGTTTAGATTTATATTTGGTGCCCCATGTGGCTCTTTAAATGAAAATACACATGTTTTAGAGACAAAGTGATTGATATATTTCATGACTTGTCTTTACTTTAGTCAATTCGGGCCTTTACATGATTTTCTTCCTGGGACTATGACAGGTAGTTTCCCCATTTATCTTTTTAAGGTGAACCGTCACTTGTTCTACACTTTTATGGACAAAGGTTGATGTATCCATAGTTGTCTAGTGCTTTTAGTCTAGAAAATTGGATCTTTTCTGATAAATTATTCTCATAGCCGTCTCAGATAGTGCCCCGTTAAGTTTATTAGAATCTCATATTTAACTATGTATTTGGCCATCTGAAAATTTTAATGGTTTTAGAAACTATCTTTAGAAATTTACGCAGATCCTCTTGGAGTAAGCTCTTAATGAGAGACAAGTAATATGTCTAGACTCAAATTTTGATTGAAGATTTTCTCTTGGGCACAATTTCTACATGGCAATGCTTCATCTCTAGGTTAATATAGGACTGAAAATTCTTAGTTGCTTCTTCTAACTATACCCAATGCTATGGTGGAACTGGAATAGCTTGGCGGCCTACTCTGGATTTGAGATTATTTATGTCAGAACTTTGATGCTGCAGAGGATAACTTGACTTGATTGGCTTTTGTCCTTTAGCCACCTGAAGACCATTTTGAATTAACAAGATGGTTTAATCTTCTTCTTTTTATAGTAAGAGATGTCTGTTTTATGAATCATTACTTTTAATTCATAGTAGAGGTTACATTTCTGGGCCTTTGGGGTCAACTTGATATGTACGGTTGATATTAATCAGATACTTATTTTTAGCAAATGCAAATACTGAATTGTGTAGTGAATTACTATGTATCTTGTGACACATGATATGTACATGATTTAACAATTTCATCTCTTGCATGTTGTTTCAGTTTATGATCTTGGTACAAGCAATCTGCATTGGTATGTTTTAACGTTAGTTAGGAAAAAGTTAACATTCTAGCTTTGAGAGATCAGCACCGGAAGGTGAGAATTAATAATTTTTACTTATGATACTGATGTCATGTGTTTAAATAATATTTCAGTTATGTTAACCAGAAAATTATTTTAGTGTTAGGAGAGTTCAATGGGTTTCGAATTGGATCCATTTGATGATCTTTTTTCAGACGGTGCTGCAAACAATGGTAAGTCAGCTTTCTTTTAATTATCCAATTGTTGTTAACTTGTTATGGACCTATGGTTTATTCGTGTCACATTGTTTTGAACTAGTGTTACAAAATTTTACTGCAGCTAGGCCTGGTGGCAAGTTTCGACCCAAGGCCAAACTCAAACCAAGAAAAGAATCATCTACATCGGTCCAGTCCACACAATCTACTCAGTCTGTCACCAATGCAGAGAATGAATTGACTGAAACTCTAAGGACCGAAAAGGCATCAGAGAACAATACAGATGATTTTGCTGGTGTTACTCTATTTGATGACAAAAGAAACTCCGGATTAATTAACCATTCATCAGAGCATCTTGCTGCTAGAGAGAGCATGGGTCCCATAGTTAGCTTGCACTCGGAGCCTATGATGGGTGACAACGATGGAGATTGGAATTCTTGCTTTGGAAAATCAGAGGGAGAGGTTAAATTTTTTTTTATTTACTTTTAAATTTCTAGTTTCTGTATACTGGTCTAATTTGATTTATGTACTGTTACTTTCAGAATGGGGACATATTCTCTGGGTTGGGGATACTTGATGGTTTTCTTCCTCAATCTACAACTATTACAGGTGAGCATGGACCCTTTCTATGTATTAAATCTTCTTCACCTCGCTTATTTTTGTTAGTAGCTAGAGGTTATATTGGTATAATATGCAATAGGTCTCTTTGTGAAGTTGACATGACGGCAAACCTAGAGAACAAGTTCTCTACATGTCCTGTAAATTCTGAAGCTAAAAGTTTTCTTCTTCCTTCAGAGACACCAACTGTTCATGTTGCCACTTCAAGGAATGCAGAAGTTGGATTTGGTAGTGCACACCTTTCTCTTGTTGATCGGACACTGCGGGTATGTAATACTGCTGATTCTTGCTCATCTCCTGAAGTTCCTGTGTCCCGAGATCCTTTAACCTGTGAGGAATCTGCTATTTCGAATGCGGTTGGAGATTTTCATGTTAAGAATGGAAGGTTGGAAACCGAGGTGACGACCTATATTCTTCATCCCAAATAATTTTATGATATTATTTTATTGATGAACTTTGTTTGACTTGGGTTCAGGAAGTAGAGGCTCATCCTTGCCTGGAAACTCTAGATACTATGCCCGAGTTGACTACTACTACTGGTATGTGCTTGTGTTATTTCTTTGCTTCTTTTACTGTTTGCAGTTCTTTATGGACTTGGACTCCATCTTGTATAATGGACTATAGAATGGGAATTTCCAATCCAAGCCCAAAATACAAATTCCTAAAGACAAACACTGTGCTACTGTTTCAAATCTAGGGGCTGCTGAATCTGTTTATTGTCCAGATGATGCTATGCCAGAACCTTCTAAAATTGATTACTTGGATGAGGGCTCTATTCCTGCAATCCCACCCGATGATATAATTGATTTCTCATCCTTGGAATTTGATGATTCTATCCCCATGGATCCTACATTTGATCTCCCAGTAAATGACGAACCAGCAAATCTTATAGGGACTTCTCAATCAGATGCTGCCATCCCTGGAGAACACCCGGAAACTGTTCCTGAAATTTCTGCAATTGTATGATACTTTTTGCAGTTTGTTATGCATTTATTTTCTACAGGCACAAAATTATCTGTTTTATTAGGCTAGCATGATCCTATGCTGTTTCTTTGATTTTAATCTTATATGTTTTACTCAATCTACATATTCTGGGGTTAGATTTTCCAGAGGGGAGAAAGAACGACTGAAATGTTATCAGAACTTTCTGTAAAGCACCAACAAATCTCCACACCTGGTCAAGAGGAGGAAGCTGGTAGAACTTTGCGCCGTAGTAAACGGTTACATGTCCATCAACTTGTAGATGAGTCTGAGGATGAGGTTCTTGAATGTGGGCAGTCCGCAGCTGAATGTCGTAGTGGTTCTGTTGTAAACGAGGATAATCATACTGACGAGGAATATCAATCGGAAAATGAACCTCAACAGAAAAGAGTGGGACGGAAGTCCAAGAAAACTGTTCCTCAGAATGAAAAACCAGTTCGAAAGCATAAAAAGGCAGATGAAGTATCAGATCGGTCGAGCAAAAAGCCGTCAAAAAAGTTTTCTCACTCGACTCGAAAGCGTGGAAGATTTGGTAACTGGATTTTTGGATTTTTGGTAAGGTTTTGTAGTATGATGAATATATTTTTTGTTGTTTTTACCAAATTCCTTTTCTTTCTTTTTCCTTTTTTTTTGTATCAGACAAGGATTGGCTTAAAACTCCGGATGATGAGATTGAGATCTCAAACTTGGCACTTAGGGATATCATTCTGCTTGGGGAATACAGAGAGTGGACAGCGGTAGGTATACCCTTTGGTTTTCATTTGTCTTCTAGCTTGGCAATTCTCTTTTCTCAGATGATGGATATCAGTTCATATTCTGGATTAGTTTTCGTTTGTATTTTTAATGGAAATAGTCATAATTTCTTATCTTCTTGCTTGGCTATCTTCAATTCTCTTGTGCAGAAAAAAATGCCACAGACTTCGGGGAATCAGAGGTATTAAATTTATTTATTTATTATTTTTGAAAAGGATCCACTTTCAATACTCCTGAAGAGATTGCAATTTGTCTAATCAAACTATTTGGGGTCAAAACTTTTTGCCTCTTGATAGTAGATAGTTCATTCCAGCCTAGTGACATGAAGGCTTTTTGTTCCCTAGTGTGGGATGTGAACATTTTGTACTAGGCAGCTGAATATATGTAATTTTAATTACCGACTGAACCAAAATTGGTGACACCCTTCCTGCAATCATTTGTTGGCCTTTTCCCCGAAATTGACCAGACTTGTGTTATTCACTTTATGATTTTATTGTTATAACTGATAAAAGTCTCCCGAAAAGTACCTATAATTTCATACTGCTTATTATTTTTCTTTTATTTATTTTATTTGAAGTAACAAGAAAATAAATTATTGTCACTTTATTATTTTGAATTGTGATGATATTTGAAAAGGTTGCTCTGTCTGGTGACTTGAGAATGATTGTAGATACATAACTTCAAGCATTTTTGATCTTTTGTTCTTGTTTTCTCATATCCGGGTTGGTATCTTTTTCTAAGATACTCGCCATGTTCTTACAGTCACTGATAGTTCACTAGTTCATAAAATACAATTTCCATGGAACCAATTACCTATGGGTTATCTGTTATCAGAGAACCTTTTAATTTGAACCCTGATTTCTTCTAGCATGATGAATATGTGTAATAGACTTTATGTTATGCCAGACTTGTCAGTTCATTCGTTTATCGACTCTCAAGGATTTTTCCTACTACTGTTGAAAACTTGAGTGATAAAATTATTTAACCTTCGGAACGTGAAAACCATAACAAGTTATTGATTTATATTAATATTTTTATATGGGGCAGTGCTGCTAATTCTTCTGCTCATTACGACGAAGATGATGGTGCCTTTGCTTCAGAACAAGGCCGAGAGTCTAATGATGAACAAGAACATGAAACGGTTCAAGAGAGTTCAACATACTTTAACTACCATACTCACATGAACAAAACACCCCGTGGAAGATGGACAAAACAAGATACTGAGTTGTTCTATGAGGTTTGTCTTCCCTGAGTACTTTTCTTATTTATGTAGTGATATTTGAGACACCTACTCTGTCTGAAAATTTCATTAATTTGATACAGACACAAAACCTTGTCTTTTCCCCGTTATGATGGAGCTGAAAGTTCTTGAAGACTTGAACAAACTCTTGGACTTGGAATTTTTGAAATTCATAATATGCAAAATTACGCTAATTTTTAGCTAAATGTTCAAACGGAAGGAATATGAATTATTATCTGTTCTATCTTTTAACTACCAAATAAATAATTAAAAAAACTCTAATCTGTGGTGGGTAACCTCAATGTTCTCGACAAATTTGATAAAAATATTAAGAGTGGTAAACTAGGAGTGATAGATTCCCTGACCTTCCATTTGATGAGCTGAAGTAGAGTGTTTAGTTGGGGTGGAAATAAAAATGGAAAGGAAAAGATGTGTTCCTCTTGTTTGGTAGAGATAAAATATAGGGGAAGTAAAAATGGAGGAGTGCCTCCCCTTGGGTCAAGATTAGATCTCTTTTCACCCAAAAAAGGTGAAAAGTTGAAGGAAAGAGCTAGCCCTTGTGATCTTCAATACCATTTGACAATATGATCTTTATTTTTAGGTAAAAAAGAAGATTTTATCATTTTATATTCTTATCATATTAGGGAAGGAGTAGTATTTATCAAACAATCACCATAAAAATGGGAAAAGTCAATGTATGGGCATAATAATAAAACCATTTTATAATGATTGATATCACTGCTCATTGGAATGTGTTGGTAAATGGAACCATGGGAATGTGTTGAACCAAGTCATGGAATTTCAAATTGATAAAAGAGACTTCTTGAAAACTTTCTAAATTTTGGATCTTATAGTTTTCCAGTTACAGCGACAGAAGTAAAAGAAAATTTTAAAACTCGATTCACTTGCAAGGTTTGTAATATGTTCCCCTTCCCACATTGATCATGTACTGTTTCAACTCATACCTATTTGAATACCAGGCTGTGCAGCAATTCGGGACAGATCTATCAATGATAGCTGAACTTTTCCCTGGTCGGACTCGTAAGCAAATAAAATTGAAGTATAAGAAAGAAGAGCGGGAGCACCCTATGAGACTTCATGATGCTCTCACTAATCGCTCCAAAGGTACAATATACTCATTTTGTTTCTCTCTCTCCCCCATATATATACTTTCTCTCTCCAAAATATAAGAAGCCAATAAATGCAAAATGAAAAGAAAATGCTCTTACATGTTGGATGGAGGGAAAATTATTTTGTATCTTCTTTGAAAGGTTGATTAAATAATCAACGCTACAAAATGTTTAACTGTTTATCAATATATGATTTCTATGCGTTTCTTCAAGGAAAAGTATGGAATGACTTCAAGGAAAAGTATGGAATGAAGATCAATTTGTCAGATTAATTTAACAATATGTTGGAAGATCCGAATATGTATGCAGTTCTGAAATATATTTGCTAGTTATCATGTTTGTTTGGAATTGCACTAGAACTTTTTTGTTATCTATATTTTCCACAAACTGATCAACTAGTTCCCACTTTAAACATGATAAAATGGAACTAAGCCAATACGAGTGGGATTGAGCAACAAGTGTACTAACTTACCAGAAATAATCTTGTTTTAGTGATTTCAGTTGATGATATTAGTTTGAAACCATGGCTTATCAAAATAATAATAGTAATTTTTATATAATAATAATAATAATAATAATAATAATAATAATAATAATAATAATAATAATAATAATAATAATAATAATAATAATAATAATTGTTCAATTCCATGCAAGTATAAACTCTAAACTATGGGATTTAGCAAATGCACCTACTAAGAAACTATTTTGCTTTGATGATTTCACTTGATCAATATTAGTTTGAATATGAGGGTTTATACTGTCCAATTTTTGTTTTTATCCATTAGCCAAACATTTTTAAACGTATTAACCAAAATCAATCCATAACCGGATCATTTGAAGGGTAATTCCAAATCAAACTAAACAAAACCAGTTAAAACCGGTTTGGATTAGCTGAATTCTCTTAGAACTCATAAAACTCACATTTTATTGATATTGAACCGACCATATTCTCCTTTCACTGTTGTGTGGATTTAAAAATTTGTTTGGGCAAGAGGAATGTCATTAGGTATATTTAGACTTAATTTGATTTACAGAGACATGCGAAATAGATCTTGTCGTTAAGAAAGGGTAATAATAACATATTCTTTTATTCATTACTCATTAGTAATGGCGTACTTTGTTTGCATTAAAGATACCATAAATTTATTGAGTAGGAGGCTTATTATCTGTTTTGAGGTGTCTACAATGGGAGAGAGAACATAAGGGTTTTGCACATACAGTTTGCCTACAAAACAATATTTTTTTCCTACTAGAGGGCGTCCAAGGTTTCAAGATCGTTATGTCTGTTCTTAAGATTTTTAGGGTATTTTTGGGACTTGGAATATTTTTTTTGGTTTGAATCTTCTTAGACTAAATATAATTAACTTTAGTCTTGTGGGAGTTAAAAATGATAGTTACTTCATAGATTAATGTGTCAATGGTGTGACATGAGGTGCAGTCACTCCCTATAACTTATTCAGGGATGCCCTTGTGTTATCCATGGTTTTGATTTTTGGGGGTTTGTTTGTTGAACGAGTTGGTAGGAGTTTGTTTGTGTTAAGGAGTGTTCTTATTACTATGGAGACGAATTACGTCGGCACTATCTTGTAGTATCCCAGGGTAAGGTTAAGACGAATTAGATGTAGTCTTCTTTATATATTTTTTATATCCAGAATAACAGAAATTTACGCTTTTGGTCAACTTATAACATTTTCCAAGTCTTTACCTTACCCCTCGAATAAGAACCTTAATAATCAGTTACAACTGAATCATAGATCAACTGTATCCATTTAACGTTAAAAAATTGTATCCATTTATGGACTAGCTATATTCTTAAAAAGCTTGTGGTCCTCTTGAAATTGCCCCTTTGGATGCTTGGGTTAAATAACTATTCTTAACTGTTGGATATTGGATTTGAGTTAAATTCTTTGCAGCACTGCTTAAGGGTGTCTAGTGTTTGCATGGTTTGTAGAGGAGAAAGATCAAAGGTCCACAACCTATTGCTAAACAAATAAAAAACTGGGAAAACAAAGATGTTTGAACATTTGTTTTGCTAGTACAAATGAAAAGTATACACCTCATTAGACATTGTAGGCAAGGAAACAAAAACATCCATATTTATTCAGTTTTGGTTTGGGGATCCATTATATGTAGCAAACTAGTAGCAAAATTGTGAACCCTAAACTAGCAATGCTGAAAAATAACTTAATAAGTAATGTTTGTGTGTGCATGTCCTAATTCACACCCAAGCTATGTCAAAGGAGTATATTTAAATCAGAAAGTTCACCAAATAATATATAGGTATAGTATAGCAAGTTTGGAAATTGTATTTGATAATTTATTTGTCTTCCAGATCATTCCCACTTTGAGCTAGTGGTTGAGCGTCTCAAACAAGCTGCTACTGAGAGAAGGCAGAACTCCAATAGAGAAGACTCGGATGGCTTAACAGGGGAAGAGCCAGAGGAGGTGGCTCCTGAAACTAACGTATGGTTCTCTATACTTTTCTTGTTTTCCTTTTAAGTTTGTATATTACAAAGAAAGACATTTGTATTTTTGTTTTTTTTTTTGTTTTGTTTTGTTTTGTTTTTTTTTTTTGGGGGGTGTAATTTCACAGAAAGTTACATTGCCTATAACATAGCTGCAAAATATGCTTCTCATTCCTTTAATATCACCTAACCAAGCTAAATTGTGAATGTGACATTGGATGATGAGATGGCTTTGAACTACTTGAATAAAAACAGTTTATCACCCAACATCATTTGATCATCTTGTTCAAAGTGTTGAGAGTCTCGTAATTAAGCCAGCCCCCGAGTAAGTTTGGCAATCCATACATCACCTGATATGTTTTCAATATGCAATATGTTGACATTTGCAGGAGGATGTAACGAAGCCCGAGCGGTTTGAGGCAGAAAAAACTGAGCAGTTTGAGCAAGGAGAAGTTCAGCATACCGCAGATTTCCCTGCAGCTCAAAGTCCCGTGAAGTCTTCAGACAGTGATGATGATTTTAATAGATGGAGTCAATACAAAAGTGAACTATAATCTACAATATAATGTACCTATTTCTGTTTCCTGCTCTCCCTATTATTTTCTATCCATTTCAAGATGAGAGTTTAGTTTTGAAACAACAAATTAGTTTGGGTTTAATATAATATCTCAACCTTCTTGACTATGATGATTTTTTGGTACATTAGTTTGAAATTGTTTATCAGATTTGAATGCATTTCCATTTCTGATAAAAAAATTTTATCAGTTTTTTAATGTTATTTTTTGAGTTTATAAAAAGAAAATTTAACAACATTATTATGTTTTACCCTTAAATTAAATTTTACTGCGTTTGTTAATAATAGATAATATGATATAAATTATAAGAGATTTGCTTATATTATTTGTTTTTTTAAGAAATCCCATCTATTTTTTAGCAGAAAGTTTTGGCAAGTAAAATGGTAAATTTTTTATTTTTTTTTTACTAATTAAGAAACTCAAATTAAAAACTAGATATAATTTTTTTTTTCCAAGTACAATTTTAAACTCGAGAAAAAAAGTAATATACTAAAAAATGATTCTAACTAAACAAAATTTACTGAATAATTTCTGTTTTAAAAATAGAATTCTGTTTTTGTTTTTGTTTTTAAAAACAGAATTTTTAAAAATAGAATTTTTTAACAAAAACAGAATTTTTTTAATTCTATAAAATAGAATTTCTGTTTTTAAAACAAATAGAAATTCTTTTTTTAACAAAATAGAATTTCTGTTTTTAAATAAAATAAAATTCTATTTTTAAAAACAGAAATTCTAAAAACAAATTCATTTTTTTAATTCTATTTTTAAAAATAGAATTTTTTTAACAAAAACAGATTTTTTTTAACTTGTAAAATAAAATTCTGTTTTTGAAAAATTCTGTTTTTAAAAAATTCTATTTTTAATTTACATAATTTTGTTTTAAAAACAAAAAAACAGAATTGTTTTTTATGTAGCAAAAATGATTTTTTTACAAGTTAATGATTTTTTAACTTGAAAATGATTAATAATTAATTTTAAAATTAAAATAAAATAATCATTTTACAAGTTAATAATTAATTATTAATCATTAATTCTAAATATTTATTTTAATTATTTTATTTTTATTTTTAAAACTAATTATTTTATTTAAAATTAGTTATTTTAAAATTATTTTATTTTATTTAAAATTAATTATTTTTATCAATTTTTAAGATTAAAAGACAATTTGCACCCCAAACTTGTGTTACAGCCTTAGCCGGTCACTTTTGACCGATTAAATGAAGAAAATGTACATTTTATTACGTATAATAAAATTTAGAGTATACTTAGACATTTTTTTAAATTTGGGACGCAAAAATAAATAAAAATTAAAATTTGGAGTTCAAATTGTGTTTTATCTTAAAAAAATAACAGCCCACTTCAAAACAACTCATAAACCCTGAAGCTTCAACATTTCAAAAATGACCAACATATCCCTCTCCCCCCCACTGAATCTAACCCTTGAAAACCCTCTCACCCATATTTCCTTGAAATCGAAAGGCATAATTTTGATTTGTATGTCTGTTCTCATAGCTATAATCTAATAACTGATTAAGAGTTTGAGAGCTTGAAAATGAAAGCTTTAAGAGCTTTTCGATCACTTTCTTCAACCCTCCAAAAACCCCATTTCAATTATACCAATTTTTCTCGATTTTGCACAGCCCTTTCTCAACAAGAACCCCCCCTTAACTCTTCAACCTCTGAAGATGAAAACAGTGACGCTGTGTTTGATAGTACCCAATACGAATTACCCAACATGGGTGGTGGTGATTCTGAGGCCGAAGCTGCTCGGCAGGAACCCACTTGGGATGAGAAGTATAGGGACAGAGCTAATAAGAAAATATTTGGTGAAGAAGTTTCTGTAAAGGAGAGTGTAAGAATTGTGGAGAGAGAAGAACAGAAGAGGCAGCGAGCCATGGTGTTGGCTAAGGCTTTGCTTGAGGCTGCGGTGGAAAGGGCGGATGAAGATGAGGAAGAGGAGGATAATATGGTAGTGAAGGAAGAAGATCAGAAGTCTTTGTCTGTTGGAATTATTGGTGCCCCCAATGCTGGAAAATCTGCTCTAGCAAATTTTATGGTTTATTTTTCATTCTACTTCTTTATGCATTTTGCAATTGATAGCTAATGTGAATTGACTTGTTGCAAGTGTTTATTGTGGGCCAAGCTTAGTTTTTCTATGTTATTATTATCATATGTAGGAAAATAGGATGTAAATAGTTAAATTGGTGGTTCATGGGTTGTATGATTAAATGCTGTTTGCATGACTTTTAGGCAGTGTTTTCGAGAGATTGTTTTTTATTACTCCCTCCGTCCCTATTTAAATAATGTTTTAAAGATGGACACAATAATTAAGATAATGATTGGAAATCATTAAATATAGTACTCAATTGTCTATAATACCCTTAAATCATTAATTTATCATAGTACAAGAGTTTAAAGTACAAAAAAAATAGGTAGAGTAATGAGGGGTAATTTTGGAAAAATTATCATTAATTCTCCTAGATTTGAACAAACGTCAATTAATTAGGGACAAATAAAAAACTCTAAAACGTTATTTAAATAGGGACGGAGGGAGTATAATTTATTGCGAATGGATTTACCTTTATAGGTTCTGTTAAATAGTCTGGTTGTATAATTGATTTTGGCACAAGGTTTGCGTGGTACCTTTTGACTTGTTCTGGTCCAGGATTTTGGGAAATGCTGTTATTATTAGCTTCATTATGGTTGCTTTTTCATATATTGGATTATAGAATCAATGCCATGAGGTGAGCCCTGCACTTTTTCGGTGTCAGAAAAATTTGAAGAAATAGACAAGTCATCAGTGTTTTTCCATGTGTAAGAGTGGTAGCATGTGTTTGAATTTTGAAAGAGTTAGAACTACCCAATTTAAGTTTTAGTATCAAGTTGGTGACCAAGATTTAGAACAATAGTTTTTCTTGGATTTTGCTATGTATTCTATCTCTATAAACATGCTGTGAATATGTTATCCATATAGATAATCATTTCAATAGAAGCAGTACATTGACTATTTTTTCCTAATTATTCTACCATCATTTATATGCTCCGTATGTTTTAAGTTTTTGTGCTTCCCACACGGTGTTGTGATCTAGTGAGTGCATACGTGTGACACTATTTTGTAAGGATTGCATTTGCAAAAGTATGTATTTTCTGTTTACGCTTGTTCTTTGTTATAGGTTGGAACAAAGGTTGCTGCAGTTTCCAGGAAGACAAATACAACTACCCATGAAGTATTAGGAGTGATGACCAAAGGAAACACCCAAATTGTATGCCTCTTTTTCTGAGAAATGTACTAACTCATTGTTTTGAATTTAGCTTATATAATTTTTGTAGGTGCATTTCATCCGGAGAGTAAAATTTTTACTTTTAAAATCTAGAACTACAGTTTATTTTGATAAGTGAAAAAAAATTGTTTTTAATCAGTTGTGCTGTTCTCTAATGTTTTAATTGCAAAACTCACGCATTTTGAGTTTATCCTTAATTTTATCTCTTTATTTCAATAATTGCAAAGCTTAATGAGTGTTTTAAAGCTCCAACACCCCCCGGCTCCACCTCGGGGCATTGCATCGAGCTTATAGATTAATAACAAAGCTTGTTTGGGGTTTCTAGAAAGATACTTCCCCAGCTTGTCATTCCAATCATCACACTGAAAAACACTAAACATTGAATTGACCAATTAATTTACATATATTTCTAAATGCTCGTGTTATATACATCCGATAATAATTTTGTTAGTCACATTCAAACTCTTTAAGGTACAAAAGCTGTTGTGTTCCTTTTGGAGTTTATGTTTATAGTTATAAGCTTTGAAAGCATATCTTTCAATCTCCAAGAGAGGAACAAATCAATTGGGATGTGGCTGTTTAAAAAACTAAAAAGAAAAGATAAAGAATAAGAGATCCATTATTATATACTTACATAAATTTTGTTAAGCCCCACTAAATGCCATTATTAGATAATATCTGATTGATCTTGTCTACAGTGTTTCTTTGACACGCCAGGACTTACATTAAACAGCGGTGGATACCCTCATAAAGATGCAAAAGTTCGTGTTGAATGTGCATGGAGTGCAGTTGATCTATATGATGTGCTTGTAGTTATTTTTGATGTTCACAGACATCTTAACAGGTTGGTGATCCTTTTGTTTGACCTTAATGAGACCTTGCTCTATTTTCTCTATATTTCTTGCATTTCGATTACTATTTTAAGAACTTATGCTGGAAAATGATCTCAAAAATCAAAGTCATGGTTATTTACTTGTCCTCGTCATTTTGAAGATTTTATATATTACTTTTTCGTGACATGCATGAGGTGCATTGTGGTTTCGTAGCTGACAGGTTAGTCATAAATAACTCTTTTACTCTTTAAGCTTGTATATAATGATACTTTTGAATTATTTTGTCTTACTTTACTTGCTATTAACAAGGTGGCCCACTTCCTATGGCATTGTTGTATACTATATTAAATAGCTTATATACTTGCTAAGTTATTCAATCTACCTTTGGTACAAGTTCATTTTGATAAAACTTGTTACTCTATCTTCAATAAATTAATATTTTTTTTGGATTTACATTGTACAGTTTGATCAGTACTGTAGAACTTGTTCCAATCATATGCCTTAGACCCTTGAACTAATCTCAACTTGTCTAGAATAGTCTCTCTCTCTCTACATAAATGTGTGTGTGTGTATATATATATATATATATATATATATATATATATATATATATATATATGCATAGCATAGTTATGAAGGCGTCCAGTCGGTGCATATTGGGAAGGCGTCTGGATGACTTGATGGGAGGGGAGAAAGTCGATCGACTTGGGACGACTTTGTGATTGAGCAAGTTTTATATATATATATACACACACATTCCCGTGCTCCATTAGCTAATGTCCCTCCACTAGCTTCTGATTTTGCTGTCCACTAAAGTTTGTCTTCACTTGGGAGACTATAAACTAATATATTATTTTACTCTTTCACTCTTTGCATTACTTTGTATGCTCAATTTCTTTTATATTGTATATTGACAAAGTAAACATCAAACGACAAAGTTCAAACTTAATACGCTAAGAATACCAAGACATCAAAACTTTTACGAACTGTAAACTTATTCTTTTTGATTGTTATATATATATATATATACTTATGAGTCAGCTGGTTATATATAAATTTATATATATAATATATATATGGTTGTCTTATATACTTCATTTTTAATATCAAGTGTTTTGTTTTTGGATTGTTATTGCCAAGTATTTACATAATTATGTTTTTAATGTTATTCCATAGTGTTATGTTTTGAGTTTTAATGTATATGAAATTTTATTGCCAATATACTTGTTAAATAAAATAAATAATATATAAATTGCATATTGTAAACGACTTGTCGCCATACGGACGCCATGACGGTCGTCTTGTCGCCTAGGCGTCCAGGCAGTCGGTTACCGCCATGACTCGCCGTGGCGCCGTAACAACTATGATGCATAGACACCCACACATGTCCATCTATATCTTATCACATGGTGTTGATCATTAATCTTCATTGTTTATGCCTTCATTTTTTATTTAGTTCATCTACGTGTTTTTGTATTCGGAATACTTCTTGACAAAGGACTTGCCATTAACTAAATGATTTCTATTTTTGGAAGTATGTACATGCAGAAATGTGTCTCTATGTATAGCAGATTGGGAAATTTTGCATCCATCTTGTATTTTTCTTATGTTTATCCAATAGTGGGATTTTCAAATCTTAACTCGCATCATCGTTATCAAAATGTGGTGACTACGTTATACTTGGTGCATGCATTTACTCTTGTATAGATGATAATATGCTTGGATTACTGATCATTTTGTCTTTTCGATATTCAAAATAATATAGGCCTGACAGTAGAGTAGTGAGGCTAATTGAACGAATGGGTTCACAAGTCAATCCTAAACAGAAGCGTATATTGTGTATGAATAAGACTGACTTGGTTGAGAAAAAGAAAGATCTGCTAAAGGTAGCTGAACAGTTCAAAGATCTTCCAGGATATGAAAGGTATTACACACCAGTTGCTAATTTTTTTCTGGACAAGCAATAGTCATTTTGATTCATTTTTTTATATTAGGTATTTCATGATCTCGGGACTGAAGGGTTCTGGAGTCAAAGATCTTAGTCAATTTTTGATGGAGCAGGCATGTTTCTTTTCAATGATGCCACCTACATAGCGTTTTTACATTTTTGTTTCATTTCTAAGTATGATATTTCATGAAGCATTCTTCATCTTTTGTTTCTTGCCTGCACATCCGAGGTTCTGTACAATTTATGTCATTTTTTCAGTTGTTGCTAGAGTATAATGTGCCCTTATGTTTTGATAATTTTAGAAAAAAAGAGTTGATATTTTATCAAAAAAAGAAGTGTTGATATTATTAGGCGTTCAAGTTCTTGGGATGGCGTCGATGTTTTCACTTACAATGAAGGAAAACACGTAGACAAATTCAATGCAAGATATCTCATCTTAAGGATTCAAGTTCTTGGGACAGTCCCGATGCCTTTCTGGAAAATGAAGCAGTTAGATCTCTTTTATATAGCTAATTCCAAATAATTTATTTGCTGTCACCAACATATTTATGTAGAATATAATTATTTTCAGTTTAGTAAACAAATATTGGAGCATCTGGTTTTTTTGCATCTTCCATTCTGTATAAATCATTTTGTTCTATCTGTGAAGTCCTGCAGTCAACTCTGGCTCTTGAATGTTTTTCTTTCGTTAGGCAGTTAAAAGACCTTGGGAAGAAGATCCTCTTGCAATGAGTGAAGAAGTTATGAAGAACATATCATTGGAAGTTGTACGCGAAAGATTGTTAGACCATGTACATCAGGTAGTGCTTGGGGAATTATATGCATCTACTGCATTCTCGTGCTGTTCACTAGACAAAATATTAACCCATTTGATTAGTACAAAAAACTATGACTATTGTACTAACTAAAAAAGTATTACTAGCAATCATATTTGTTGCTTTCAAAACTTAAATAAATTCATATTAATTTTGAAATTTAGGATTTTACAAGATCACTTTAAAAGGCAAAATTTATCTATATTTTTCTTAACCAAGGGAATATATTACTTCCTTCATCCCACTTTAGTAGCTATACCTTTTCTTGATGCATGTGGAACGAATCTTAATATGCACCAAAAAAAAGGGTTTAAATATTATGTTTTTATTAGATTTGTATACAAAATTTAATACTTAAATATATTTAAATATTATAATTAGATATTTTTTTAGGGATTGAGGGAGATACCCTCTAGGGTATTTAACTTGTATGCCTTGGTCTTTTTTTAAATTATAATGATTTTATTTTGATCTTTTGACAACATTTAACCGTACGGATGGAATGATCATACAAAAATATGAGATATTGTAAATATTTATTTAATTTGAGCTTGTTTAACACCATTATTGTAACCTTGTAAAATAAGTATAATTTTGGACGACTAAGAAAATTATATGAAAATTTATATAATCCAATATTTTTGTATGCTCTTTACATCCGTATGGTCAGATTTACCTAAATAACCCCAAATATTGATGTATTTACCCTATGTGGTATACTAGCTATATACCCTATAGGGTATCTCCCTTTTTCACTTTTTTTGTGTCTTATAATTGTGTCATAAACCCAGAAATAAAGTTTAGCAACTAAAGTGGTATAGTGGGAGTATCTACTTAACTTATGTTGAATATTCATCTTTATTTTGAGTTTGAACCGGAGCAATAAGCCTGGATTGTTGCAGGAAATTCCATACGATATTGATCATCGATTGATAGATTGGAAGGAATTACGAGATGGTTCAATTAGGATTGAGCAACATTTCATCACTCAGAAAATGAACCGCCGCAAAATTATTGTGGGGAAGAATGGTTCTAAGATTGGGTATTGTCCTTTTACTGTTCGGTGTTTCAGTTTATTTTGGACTTTTGGGTATATTTAGGCATGTTTACTGGAAACATAGACAATCAATTGTATTTTGAAGTAGTATACTATATTTTTAAATCCCCCAATCTCGACATCCTTTGATGCCCTGTTTGTGAAACTTGTCAAAAAATAAAAAAAAATCTCTTCATATATGAACCAACTTGTTGGGCTAATAGTTTTATGTATCTTCCATTAATTTTATAGTCAAGGTTATTATGTATACTCTCTTCTAATTTATTAGACATGTTAATTATGATTTCCTTGTAGATTTGTGTATCCCTGTAGTTGTTTCATTATTAGGTTCCAAGTCTCATAAATATATGTTTGTTGTATAAACACAGGAGAATAGGCATTGAAGCTAATGAAGAGCTAAGGTCCATATTCAAAAGGAATGTCCATCTCATCCTTCAGGTCAGAGTTAAATGAATAAATGATGCAACTAGCTGGATGACTCAAGTTCCGTGGTATTTCCTTTCTTGCATTACGGCTCCTAATCGTGTATATACACAAAAGCAAAAGCTTGTTAGTTGTACAATTGTCGCGCCTTGCTTGTCTTACATTGCCTATGCACAAGCACAAATGGAAGTGAACGACTACGCGACAAAGATTTCAAGCTTCTATGTGGGATTCAGACGTTTACTGGCTTAAATCATTGGGTTAAACCTTGTTCAAGATAAAAATGCCCAGCGGTTACTATTTTAGTCTGTTAATCTCCCAACATTTAAGGTGGATTGGCCAATGGCGTACTTCTATACTGGCCCTTATTTAAAAGAATTTACATAGTTGTTAAGTGTACCCAATACGTGAAGTTATTGATTGTTTTTTGGGGATTCTATTTAACTCTTACTTCTAATGTCTCCCTTCTACTTTCTTAATTTGAATGAATTTGGAGTACTTGCTTTTTGGCTTTTCAGTCTTCCTATTTGTGACTTTATTCTGGTTGTTCGTTTTGAAATATATTCTTAATAGCACGCCAAAAAGTAAAATATAGAATATGGGAGTGATTATCATGAATTTAACTTGGTCGATTGACCAATACAATGTCAACACGCAGGTCAGGAAGTTATCTCTATGTTTGTATGTCAGCGCTATATTGATTAATTAACAAACTTGTCATGAAGTTAACTTCATAGTAATCGAATTCATATTATATAATATATATTAGACCATGAGAACATTGTACGTTTTTAGCCTCAGCTTTGCTGTTGCATTGTTAAAAACTTCCTCTATCCCAATATTTGGGATAAGAGTTCAATGACATTGAGCTTTATAATTTTTCTTTTTTAAAAAAAATTGTAATGGCACTTTGGACATAATTTTTCTGATATTCATTTTACAGTTATATTATTTATTTTATTTTATTTTATATTTTTTGGGGGAGGGGGGAGAGGGAATAAAAATGTCCCAAGTGTCAATGATAAACTTTAATATGCCTATAACTAAGTTAGAAGTAGTATAATATTCTACAATAGTAGAAGGATCATAAAAGATATATCAAACATAGGTTGTTGATTACATCCACTTGATTAGGGTTACTTAAATTAGCCCCAAACTATGCTATCATACCACTAATCATTCATCCTTCTATTACATAGTTATAGTTATACCTTTAACACTATCATCCATTGTAAGACTGAAAGGGAAGTGTCAACTGATCAAGTAGCCCAGTAACAGGAGAAGCTAGTTTAGGCTCATAGGCAAAACCATGCAATTCACCACCATTATCTCCTCCTCCATTGCTCCCATAAACATAAGGACATGGAGGAATCCACACCCATCTCTTCCTCCCCATATCAAACAGCAACGCCTTCTCCGATCCTCGAATCATCACCACCACATACTCCCCGTTCCCGACGCAGTTAAATCCCCGGCCGCCTTCGACCTCTGCAAACTGCACATAAAGCTGCTGTGGCATTCTCTCAATCTCCACCCACGCGCCACCGTTGCTCTGCAATGCCCACAGCCTCAAGCTTCTGGGCACGTTGAGCTTGCTCTTTTCGACTGCTGCAATTAGAACAAGCTTCTCTTTAATTTCAACCAAGTTTGGGGATCGAAGAAACCTTCGCATTGGAGCTTGAATTTTGCTCCAAAAGTTTGCCGCAGTATCATAAGATAGCACGCTAAATGGGCTAAAGTTCATGCAATAGAATTTTCCTTGTAGGTGCACCATTTGGCCTGATTCAAGGCTGCAAAGCCTTGGGAGAGAAGAGGTTGTGCCCCAAATGGAGTAAAACCCGCCCGCGTCGATATGAAAGCTTTCTGTAGTTAAGTTCTTGACTGCATATGGTGAGATTAAGTCATCCCCTGCAACAACTATGTGTATTGATGAATTTGTGACGGTTAATCCGATAGAAGGGAAAAGCCTAGGCCTTAATGTGGAAGGCAATGGAGTTAAAGAACCAAAAAGAGGGTTACTTAGAAGGAGGGCCTTTGAGCCGGCCTCCTCGGACACCCAACAGATTAATCCACCGGAGGATGAGGCCGGGGAGAAACCGGGAGGGATTAAAGGGAACGAAAGACAATACCATGTGATGGTTTGGGGATCAAAGAGGTACCCTTCACAATTGGCTCTGCTATGATCATCATCATTGCATATGCCATTGTTGTTTTTGTAGATATGGGTTTTAAGGCTTTTTTGCTTGAAGAAAAGGAAGCAATGGCGGCGTGGCGATACTTGGATGTACATTTCAAGGAATGAGTTTGAAAATACAAGTGCATACCATCTTTTACAGACTGACCGGGCTCGGAAAAAGGCTGCTGGAGGGAGGAATGCGAGCACTCGATCAATTAAGCAATGTGGGAGTCTGCTCCATATCCTATTGTCCATCCAGGGACTTGTGTTAATTGAATTGTGGAAGCCAGTACTAGTACTTGTACTAGTACTAAAAGTAGTAAAAGCATAAGGAATGCAGGGTATGTTAATGTGGGTGTTGAAAGCTTCCATTTGTGGGGAAGAAATGCTTTTAACTTGATGACAAATATAACTTGAGACTTCTTCACCTTTTTGAAATGAAGTAGAGTTGGAGGGAAGAAAGATAGCTAGCTAGCTAACACATATAAAGAGAAAGACGAGGTTTAAGTAGGAAATCCAAGAAGGGTTGGTTACTCTTTTTGCCTTTGTCATATTTGTTTTTGAATTCACTTGGATCGGTTGGTTTGAAGGGGAACGAGTGTTTATTATATATAGTATACAAGAAGAGGCAGCCACATTTTCTTGAGTTAATAGTGTTGTTTTATTGTTCTATCTTTTTTGGTGTGGCAGTGATTCTGATGGATCCATCTATCAATTCAATATGTAGGTAGGTAGATAGGTAGGAAGGAAGGAAGGAAGGAAAAGCAGAAGAGTAGACTGGTGATAGAAGTACAAATGATAAATTGGGAGAGATGGAAAGGCAATTGCCTTTTGCAGGGAGTTTTGACAATTTGGCACTATACAAGAATTGGTTCTTAAATAAAAGTCAATGCAACCAAAATACATAGTAATGGAGCTTTTGCTCTCAGTTTGCAACTTTCTTCTTGCCCTATTGAGAAGTAACCCAACCAAAAAAAATGATATAGAATTAATATCTTGGGTTGGAATTGATCGAGGAATAGACACATGCAATGACATCACCCGAAAAATATTGGGTTGTCTTAACATGTTTTTATTGCAAGATATATCATTTTCCATTTCCAAATAACTAGAAAGAACTCAAAACTAACTGCATTAAGAATTCCTCTATGATATCATTTCAACTACAGCTGATAAAGAAAACCTAAATTGTGAAAAATTCCAACAAGATAACCTAGTGCACCTTTAGTTTTTAGTCCATAAATACCAATCCCTAGCTCAAAGTGAATACTTCTAATTCACCACCACGACCCACCACCCATAAAAACCAAATTATAGTAACAGTTTACTTTCACAACAATTGTAATGATAATATCAAATCCCAAGCTAGCATGAATGACAGAGACTGAGACTCAGATAGTTTCAGATCATTTGTCCAATCCCATCTTATATCACTGATATGATTTGAGAGTTTTTTTTTTTTAAAATAATAATAATAAAATCCAGGAGAGAGGAGAAGGTACTAGTCATAATTATATCACCAGCATATAAATTAAATAAGTTTTAGTTTCTCCTTTCGGTGAGTCATTATATTCTCTTTATGCAACACTCTTGGCTTTTGTCTGGTTTTGTTAAGGGGAAGCAAAAGCAAAAGCAAAAGCAAAAGCATGCAGAATATCTGAGTCAGCACTGTCCGTCCAGCAGTCACTCACCTTTGTGTTGGCTTTGTCAATACTTTTTAATACTAATTAATATGATTGCCTCAAAAAATTTACCCCCATCCCAAAGTAGAAAAAGCAGATGTGCTCTGAATTTGGAAATTGTGTTTTCCTTCAAGAAACCTCCATTTTTGGTAAAAGGTTTCCCTGCTCTGATTTGGAAATTGTGTGTTGCTTCAAGAAACCCCTCCCCTCTCTCTCTCCCTCTCTCTCTCTCTCTCGTGTATGTAACAGTAATAGTAACAGTAACACTATTCATGAGATTCAGGGTGAGTTTATTCCATTGACATACCCTGAGGTTTCTTCTAATTTTCACAGATACCCCCGTGTTTGTCAATATTCCACCAACCCTCTCCTCCTTGTGTACTCAACTCAAGTACGTACTTTTCCAACTAGAACATCAGTTTTAGTTGGAATTTGGAAAACTGAAGATTACCGCAAAAAATTCTCCTGAGATTTTCATTTAGAGTACTTGTATATGTACTACTAAAGAGAAAATAACATAATCCATATACTTTTCTTCTCTTTTTTAGTGCACACAAAAATTACCCATCAACCATGCATATTCAGACACATTTATTGTGTATCCATGTTTTATCACAATAGCTTGGGTTTGTCTTTTTGTTTCTTCTTCATTTATTACTCTCTCTCTCTATATATATATATATATATATATGAGATCGAAGCGTTATAACTTTAAATAACATTCATCCTTAAAATAACGTTCTTTTATTAAAATTACGCTGCTTTGGAACGTATTTACAAAAAATCCCTCCAAAAAACGACGTAGTTTTAATAAAGAATGCTATTATTAAAGAGGAATCTTTTATTAGTCTTTCTTAATCTAACCATATATATATTAGTTGAGTTTTAGTGCTGTTGTACGTCAAATAGGATACTTGATATTTACTGTTGATTAAAAGCCAGCTTGATCAAATTATATATTGGTGGAGAAGATGATTTGGTCAGGCACTTGGGAGTCCCATCCTAAACTTTTATTTGTTAAAACTTCATCGCATAATAATTGATTTTTTTTAAAAAAATTATTTTAATTTATTTATCGTAAGATAATAAATTATTTACTTTCCTATAGATTACTTTTAATTTTTTTCATTGTCTCAAAAAAATTTATGAGTTATATTAATAGTTTTCAACTTTTCATAAAGGGAAGTGATAAAATTTTATACAAATTTTAATTATTAAAAGATAACATTAAACATGTGCATACTAAAATGACTATTATTATGGAATGGAGATAGTATTATTTTCAAAACTTTTTTTAAAGGATATGTGAGAAATTGACAAAAGGCATTATTGGATATTTGATGAACGTTGATTAAATTGTTGTTCAATCCATCCCTCGGGAGAGAGAAAATGAAAGTTTTTTAATTTTAGAGAATTGATATTTTTATAAGTTAATATGATATTTTCATAAGTGGGTCTTATTTTTAATTAAATTAATTCTTTGTGCAGTAGATTAACTATAGAATTTAGTTTTTATGTTCAATTTGTCCTTATTTAGTAAAAGTTGAATTTTAATATATTTTAATTATTGCTCAAAAAACATGTACTGTGTACAAAGATGTATAAACAAAAAAGAAGTGTAGACATAACACTGTATTTAAATATACACATGAGAATAAGAGAGAATTGAGAAGTTCATACAATTGAGAGCGTACGATAAGCAACTGATGTAGATTGTTCACAACAAAACTTGGAATTAAAAATAATAATACTAATAAATACTAGTCCTAAAATTTACACAAATTTAAGTGAGAGTGGTGTTATTCATGTACTAATACTTTCATTGCTTCTTTTTTCTTCCATTGCTTAATTGACTCGTGCGATTCTAAGTACAGGAAGGATGAGGGTAATAATTTGACAAGATCTAATAAAATATATGTGTGCACACACACACACACATATATATATATATATAATTTTATTTAGACATGATAAAAGAAAATTAAATAGAAACAAGCTAATCAAAATCAGGATGGAGTTATTTGGTGTAGAAGATTTTGGGATTTATAACTAACTAATTTTATTCAAATACTAGTACTTGACTAGTTTTAGTAATATAATTTAGTAAATTATATTACTAAAAAGTCTATAGACTTTTAGTAATATGATATGATAATAGAAATTTTGAAAATAATTTCTTTTTCCTTGTGGGAGAAAACTAGATCCTAATTTTTATGTGTAAATAATTTTTCTCACTTATTTCCTAACAATTTTCTAATTAATATTAATATTATTACTATAATAAAATTAAGTAAATAAAAGTTGTCTTCAATTGAGTAACGCTACTAATCAAATAAAGTTAAGCAATTAGATGTTTAGTTATTTATCAAGTCGGTATAATTTGAACATAAGAACTAAATTTTATAGTTAGTTTATTGTATAAAGAGTTGGTTTAATTAAAAATAGGACCCATTTTTGAAAACATCAAATTAGCTTACGAAAATAATTTCCTAATTTTAAAAAGTAACTTCTCCCATCTTTTAAAGGGAAAATGAGAAAACAAAAAAATCATTTTTTGTATATAATAGTATTTTGGACACAATGTGTGTGATTTAATGTAACAAGGATAGCGAAGTGGGAGAGAATAGGAGAGTAAAATAGATAAGAGAGTGGGAGAGAGAAAATATGAATGAAAAACAAATAACTGTCAGTTTGAGAGAATTAATAGAAATGGAAAGGATAAAAAAGGAAACAGAAAAAAGCTTCACATAATTGTTTATACTAAAAAACTGTCAATTTTTCCTCTCGTTTTATAATATATATACTAGTATTTTGGCACACACTACTTGCGTAGAATAATGAGAAAATATTATAGAGACAATAAGGATAATAAAGGAGTTGGGAGAGAGAAAATGAAAGTTTTTGAATTTTAAAAAGTAACTGCTATGGATTATTTTTTATTAAAAAAAATTAAGAGGGGTAATAAAGGAGTGGGGAGAAAGAAAATGAAAGTTTTTGAATTTTAAAAAGTAATTATTATTACTCAGAGAGAAGAAAATGGGAGTAAAAGGATTATGTTTTTTTTTAAAAAAATATAGGGTAAAAAGGGAAACTTAAAAAGCTTCATTTTTTGTGTTTACATCAAAACTTCCTCCCATTTTATAGTGAAATGCCAAAAACGCCATTAATAAAAAAATTTAAAATAATAATAGGGCACACATAAGTTTAGATCATTCGGTTATAACCGAACCGTATAGACTATTCAGTTATAACCGAATACCGAATTATTGATAATTCTATTATCTGAAACACTAACCGAAATTTAAAACTAACCGAATTACCGAATTGAACATTCGGGTATTCGGGTAATAACCGAACCAACATCCAACATAAATTAACTGTTAACTGTCCAACAAATTAACTGTCCAGCAGCAAAGTAACTTAACAGCAACATCCAACATCCAACATAAAGTTTAAAAATACAGCAACAACAAGCCAACAAATTAACTGACCTTAAGACCTTAACAAAGTTTATGACTTAACAAAGCAGCTAGCAATCTAGCACCCTACATGAACTTATTTTACTAGCAAGCAGCAGCTAGCACCCAGCAGTTGTGCTTGTGCAACAGCCAACAGCCAACATCAACATGCAACATCAACAGCAACAACAACATCAACAACAACATGCAACAACAACATCAACATGAAACACATGCAAGCAAGAGATATCCCAGTAACTGCAGTTAGATAGTAGATGGCAATTAGGTAGTGAAGAATGGTGTTTGATCGAACAAACAATTAAGCTTCATTTAGAAATTAATTAAACTGATAATAATATATAGCACAAAAAAACAGAGAGATCAGAGCTCCTGATCTTTGAAGTTACATGTACAGAGAGAGCTTGAGTGTACCATAGAGTTAAGAGTTAAGACATTATTTAAAACATGTATTATTGGATCCCTTTTAAAACGAAGCACTAAAACAGAATTTCAGCTGATAAGTTACAACAAGCTTCACTAGCATAGTCCTAAATGTTACACTAACAATTTCACAAGGCTGTTCGTCCTCTCTAATCTCTTCCTTTCCAATGTCCCCTTTTTTACATACCATAATAAACACATTATTGAGTGCTTTTCACAAACTACTTGCACAAACAAAAAGTCATGATTCAGAACAACTAACGATTATAAAATAAGAAGAAGTTATCAACAAATATAATTTTCATACAAGTATAATTTCAATTTTCACCTTTGTGGAAGGACCTAGGGCATCCATCACAAAATAAAAGATTCCCACCATCTGCACAAATGATACATAGGTCATCATTGTCTTTAGCAGAATTTTTGTTGCGTTTCAATAATAGAGACAATGTGAATTGATGTAGAGACACCCCATTGGATATGTATATATAGGAATAGTTGCGAAACACAGAAAGAAATACAAATTTGAAAAGCAATTAAAGAAATCTATAAATGTGTTCTAAAAAAAAGACATCTCATATCAAATAACTATATTTCAGTTGGCATATAACATATGGTCATAAAATTGAATTGCAATGATGAATCGAGAGACAAATTTACCTCATTAATCAAGTTGAGTCACGGAAACATTGGCATCATTAATAACAAGGCTCAACTTGGATATTGCTGAAAATTAAAAAATATAATTAAACACATTATTTTTATAAATTATTTTATTAGTTCAATAAAATAAATAAAAACAATAATTATTACCACACTCAAATTTATCGGCAAAGTTGTGACACCCCCAAATTTGGTTACTTCATTTCCACCAGATTTGGTGTTCACTTTCCATTCATTCATATATAACTACCCAAATGTAATAAAATTAAACCATAAATCCTCCCATTAAAAGGGTTATATCATTAATCAAAAAGTCTCCCAGGTTATCCAACCTTTACATCAATTAAGTGCGGAAATAAAATAATTACATCACATTATTAAATATAAAGTCTATCATCATAACAATAAGTAAATTACAAGTCTTCATCAATTGTTCATTTTCCCTTTTCCCTTGCTAGTGGTAGGTTCATCAACCTTTTCAACCTTAGCTGCAATGAGTAAATATATGCAAGAGTGAGCAAAATAAATGCCCACTTAGAATAGCAATGAATAACAATAGCATAATAATTGCTAATGAATAAGCTCATCAGAGTTGAATAATACTCTGTTAATGATAATCAAAAACTGATATCAACATACAAAATGTAACTGAGGGTCACAAGACCATGAACTATGCTCTAGGTTGTCAAGTATTTCTACTTTAACCTTTAACAGTCTAGAAGACTATAATCATCATCTATGTCCTAGGTTAACAGGTGTTTTTACTGTAACCTTTAACAGTCTAAACGACTATATGGATTGTAATACCCGGGAAAAAAAATATTTAATTTTAAAACATATTAATTGGACTTTGTTTTTTAATTGGGTCAAAGTAGTCATTTAAATTATGTGGGCTAATAAATATTAATAAGTAATAGATAATATTATGTGATTAAAATTTGGGCCTTAATATTAAATTAACCCAATTAGAAGTTTATTAGGGCAACTTAATTAATAAATAGCTAAACCTAATATTACTTCATTATACAAACTGAAAGAGAACAAGGGACAGTGTGGCGATAGGAGTGCAGTAAGCAAAAAGGGAGAAATTAAGGTAAAATTATTATTTTATTAATCAATATCTGTTGCATACCAACTGATCATATGAGGATTGCATGTAGAGAGTTAGTTTTAAGGATGTCTAATGTAATTCAATTTTTTTTATATAGAACTATGCAAAATGGCGATTTAATAAGACATCTAATATTTTATATAAAAAAATAAATAAATTCTTTCAAGCAATTTGTTTGGATTCGTGAGGCTACAGAAATATGATGTACTTGCTCCATAGTACAATATTATTAGATTAGATATATGACTAAATGGATACTTTTAATAAAGTTATTTTGCAAAGGAGGTTCCAGGATTTCAATTAATTTTGTAATTGAATTTGCTTAAAGATTCTAGTTATTTATATATTTATTTTAGAACAAAAGGTATGTAAATTTTATATATATGGTTTGTATATGTGGTTAAATACATACGGTAGCATGAAAATATGTAATAATAATAATAATAATAATAATAATAATAATAATAATAATAATAATAATAATAATAATAATAATAATAATAATAATAATAATAATAATAATAATAATAATAATTAGCATCTTAAATATGGAATAATATTTTTATAAATGTACTTACATTTATTATTAGGAAGGAGTTTAACGAACTATATTTGGGGTTATAATTTTGGGTATTATATTGCTTACTTCAGGTACGGATTCCGTACTTTTTCAGCGATACTCTTGTTAAATTTGATTTATTCGTTTGTTTCCTTATTTCGAATTCTGTTATAATTTCACATAATTGTTTCCTGTGAAATAAATATATTAGTTTCATTTTAGAGTTGATACACATGACTCGTATTTGTACTCTTTGAATTAGGTTATCATGTTTAGTACTATTTTATTTTGATAATTGTAGAATGCGGTACATATTATTACTTTATTAGTCCTAGTAGGCCTGAAGTTATCTAGAAGGGGGGGTTGAATAGATATTTGAAAATCTTTTCGTTTTAACTTGTTCTTAGATAATGATTAAAACTTTGCGGAATTAATGTTTGTTTTAATCTTCTTTACCAAGCAATGGAGTTATGAGCGAGTAAGGCAGTTATGGGAGATATAGCAATTTATAGCATGAATGTAAACGACACGATTGTTTTTAAGTGGTTGAACACTCAAAGCTCTAGTCCACTCTTCTACTTTCAACGAGTAGGATATCCACTAAGGATGTCTTATACAATCTTACGAATCACACAGATTCCTTCTGAGACCAAAGCTGATCCAAGAACTTTTCTAGTTCACTTTTGAACTCTTGAAGTCCAAAGCAGACTTGGCTTTCTTCTGATTCATTGAACTCTTCAAGTCCAAAGAGACTTGGTATACTTCTTCATTGATTGATGATTGTTGTTGTTGCGTTACGAAGGTTCTTTTACGATTTCTTTGTGTAAGCTACGGTTCGTAATAATTGAGTAAATGAAAGAGTGCTTTGTAATATCTCAGATCGTAGAGTTGAGCCTTAGAGAGTTCTTCACGTTAAATGTTTATGCTTGCTACTCTTATTCTTTCATCTTTCTAATCTGTATATATGTGATGTTGAAAACTATCCGTTGTGGCATTAAATGCATCTGAATTTTCTGTACTGTGATGGAGACATTTCTGCACATCTTCTGAATTCTGCATTCTGGACCACTGACACTACAGGCTGCTTTTTCACCTACCACCTGAAAAGGTGTTTTGTCCCTTTCATTCATAGTACTATCTTTAGCTTCTTCTTGTACGCTTTTTTGTTGCATACTAAGGATATTTCATTTATTCTGGGACCGATGGGCACCGCGGCATCTAGGATCCATTCCTCGTATTGTTGAATTAACAACTCATGAGGCTTTAACGTTTTACGACGCAGCGATGTTGCTTTCTACGTTTTGGATTGTTGTACTTTCTGATTCGGATCGTGTTGTTGACTCTCTACGATCGCCGACTTGTAAACTTAATGTTTCTTTCAAAGATACTACGATCGGAGAGTTAGCTTGGTGAACGTTGAGTCCACTTCTACGATCGGCGACTTGTAAACTTCATGTTTCTTTCAGTACACTACGATCGGAGAGTTAGCTTGGTGAACGTTGAGTCCACTCTACGATCTCTGCACTCTACGATTCAAATTTCCTATGCAGACTTCTCGTTCCCGAGATGCTTGGCGGTCACGAGACACTACGATCTTGAAGATGCTTGGCGGTCACGATACTTTACAATCCCGAGATCGGATCTTGACACTCTACGACTTACGCCTTGAGCTTGTTGTCTTCATCCGATCTTGTCCGACTACGATCTCGCGCATTTGTTCGATTGGACTTTACGATCGTAGAGTGTGGTCTACGATCCTTGTTTTTACTTTGGCATCGCTAGACTCTACGACTCGGCGTAGAGTGCATTTCATACTTAGCTTCCCGCAGATTGTCGTTCGGCTTATAAAGTGTACATCTCTACGATTCAGAACATGACTTCCTCAGTATACTACGATCCCGAGGAGGCTCTTCTCGACACACTACGATCCTTCTTCGTTTCCCCTGGAAGTCTACGAACTCCGAGATCTCACTATCTTGCATACTCCTATTCTGCCTCGATAGCTCCAGGAGTTGACTCGACTCTCTGGCGGATCTCGACTTACAGTGCGGTGCTTTCGACGATCGAACAAAACCTATCTATTACATCATAAGATCAACCTAACAAGCTTGATCTTTCTATATTTATAGTCCTTGTACATAAATTCAATTAAGGACCTTACAATAATCACAAGCATATTAAAACATCAAATCATGCTATGCATTCTCCCAACAATCTCCCCCTATTTAATGTTGACATAACTAAGGAGATTTGTTGTTATGATTATTGATTATATGCAGTGCAGAAAAATAAATATGACTTAGTATTTCAGTGAGCAGCTGAAATTTCTAGAGAATAAGCATGAATTTATTGATGTATGAAGATAGATGTTACATATGAAATAGATACATCAATAAGAAGTGAAATTCAACTTATCTCTATTTTCTTGGCTTCTTCGCTCCTTGAGGATTTGCCTTTTCTTCCGCTTTCTCCTTTTCTTCCGCTTCATCTCTCTTAGCCAAATCTTGAGCTCACTTTGGACTTAATCTTGGATTGTGGTCGTGTGCGCATTCATAAATGCTGGGATCTCCAATTGGCATTCTTAGGCCTGTTGTGGTTACTCCTTGTGAGCTAGAAGCTGGCCCTTGACTTCTTAAAGGTTGAGCCACTAAGACTTCCTGCTGATTTGATCGTTGAGTCTGCTGAGAGATATGCCTTGCAGGCGGATTCCTTGTTGTTTGGAATCCGCGTCCCTTATGTCCTTGGTCTGCACGATCTCCTTCCCGATCTCCCTTACCTCTTTTCTCCCCCTTTATGTCAGCATCAAGAGTTCGAATGTCATCTGACAGACGAGCAACTCCTTGGACAAGTTCGTTTAGCTGACTTTTGGTCTGAGCAATGTCTTCTCTATTTTCTTCAATGAGAACTTCAGACCTTGCTTCTCTTTGTTGAAGGATGGATAGAATGTTGTCTGTTTGTTGGACGCTGCTGACATAGAATTGTTGAAACTCTCTGACAGCAGTCTGAAGATTTTGAATGCTCTGCAACATCTGTTTGTTCTAAGATTCTTGATTTTGCTGTAAGATTAAGACATCATCCCTATGTCTTTTGGCTGCAAGGAAGTGAATGTCATCCCTGTCCTTTATGCTTTGAAGCATTTCTCTGATGATCTCTTTTAGTGTTTTGGACAATTCAGAGCTCAGAGATTGTGGAAGGGTGTTTGCAGCATTGATCATGGATGTCAGTCTCAGCTGAATCAGTTCAGAGTGATCTTCAAGACTCTCTTCTAGTTCCTTGATCACTTTCTTAGACATAGCTTGTAGGGATAGTCAATACCTCAGATTTGGCATTTGATGAGGAATGGTTTGTAATCAACTTTTTAGCAAAGATGACTTCCCTTGGAAATCCATGAGCCAGAACTGCGATTCTTTGGATATTCCTTGAAGCTCGAACATGTGGTCCCATGATTTCATAATCCGAAAGCTTGATGGTATGCCATCATGGGTAGAGTAAGAAAACATTTGGTTGTCTGAGATAGCTTCAGTATCCATCTTTACCTACACCAGTTATTTCAAGCTCATCATCATCATCCTCTTTCTCTTCTTTGTTGTCTTCTGAAGAATCCATTATCTCAATGACCTTTGGCATTGGTTCATCTTTATCTTGAGCAAGGACTTCTTCTTCAGTCATTAGGATATTGTGAGGCTCCCCCTCAATATGATCATCTTCTTTTAGAAACTCCCCTCACCGAACTTCTTCTTGAAGCGGTAGAAGCTTCTCCCCTCACCGTGGTGCATTCTTCTCTTCGGTTACTTGGGGCAGTTCTACTTTTACAGCCATGCTCTTGGCTTCCTTCTTCAGAACTTTTTCATTTTCAAGAATATACTTCTTGACCAGCTTTCTCTTTGCTTTGCTGGTTTTTTCTTTGGTTGTTTTGCCACATTGACCGGCCACTGTCCTTGGAGCAGCTTCCTCCATTTCTGCCACACTTGGCCTGGTTTCAGAGAACAGCAGAGTCTCTACGATTGAAGACACTGTTGGTCTTTTGGACTTATGACCAGCCTTATTCTTCTTTAAGAGTTGTGAAATGGTGGCTTGATCCTCTTCAGCCTCTTCTTTTGCATTGTATGTTCTCTCACCTCCTTAGAGTCTCTATGTCAGAGGACTCTACAGGCATGTTAGTTGCAGATCCTTGAGGCTCTTCGACTTGTGTTCCCCTCAGCTTTCTCTTGCCCTTGCTTTTCCTGACAAGAGCAGAGGGTTCTCCCTTATCTGCTTCTTCTTCTTCTTCAGCTTCATTGACAATAGTCATTCCTGCTTCCCTTTGTTCCTAGTTCTCCCCCAATCGGACTCTGTCATCATTCTTGTATACTCAAGCAGGTTTTTTTTCCCGGTTTTTAAACAAGCTAGCATGTCATTCATTCTTCTTTTGGGTTGATGGCTTCTCCTTCATCATCCCCAATTTTATCACCCACAACAGATTGCGAATGATGCTAATAAATCTCCCATATAAGCATCTTCAGTAGTACTTTTTGATTTCTTCGAGCCTCTGATCCACTTGCCGATCCACTCAAGTAGTATGGCTCCATAATTTAGTTAATTCCAAGAGTTATGGCGGTCATGAGTTTAAGTTGAACTTCATTAACAGTGTCATGACTGAACTCTTCACAAGCAGATACATTTCCCAACAATATCATTTAGAAATTCATACCTTTGAGGAAATTCCTTCTTTTATAACCTTTTACGGAGGAGTTCTTTTTGTGATGCATTCTCTTCAATCCTCTTCAAATCTTATCTTTGTCGAGAAGTAGTGCCTGTATTTCTGAAACCTAGGGCGGATTGAAGTTTTCTTCCTTAAGCGTCATTTCAACTCCTCTTTACTGGTGTAGTGATGGTGTTGTATTCATACACTCCATTCTTGTAGAACTCCTTCACTAGCTTGGGATAGATGAGGGTGTCTGTATTTCACGCCTCTTGAGACCCGCCTTTCTTTAGTAGTGCTAAGGTCTTGTGAAACTTTGGTGGAGCATCCTTGAACTCATCGAAACAGCAGTCTCAGAGGCTTTGAGATTACATTTGAAACAACCGTGATTTCCGTGGTTGAGAAGTTGAATACGATTGAGCTTTCTCTTGAGTTAGGGTTTTGCTTTATGAGAGAGAGAGAGAGAGAGAGAGAGAGAGAATTTCTTTTGAACTTCAGATTTCAAAAATACGGTTCCAATTTGTACTTGTAGCTTCCTCTCTCTTTTTGACTTAGTGGGACAGTGTAAGCCTTTTTGCTTGGCTCTCTACGATTTTTATTTGCTTGAATGTACCGATTTTCCTTTCGAGTCTTCGGTCTTTGAGATGTCCTTAGAATGACTACGATCGTAGAGGTAGTCTTACGTCGTTGAGTCTGCTCTACCATTCTAGAGTCCGTCCCACGATCGTCGAGTCTGCTTTTACGATCGTCGAGTCCGCTTCGACGATCGTTGAGTTTGATCATAATTAAATGAGAGAGTCATCGGCATTGTTGAGTCGATAATCATTCGTAGAGTTCATCCTACGATCGTCAAGTCTGTTTCTACGATCGTCGAGTCTATCCTTTCAACTCTACTATGCATGGACTTTCCTTGATCATGTCTATGATATTGAGTTTAGCCTTTGTACTGTTATGGTTAGCACGATCTAGAGCATATATTTCATGGTTGAAGATTAAGCATGCCTAGTTCACTTAATAACTTATTGAATCTGGATTCATCTAGTGGTTTAGTAAAAACATCTCAAGTTGATTTTCGGTAGGATATCTTGTAGTGATATAGTTCCATTTTGCACATGATCCCTAATGAAGTGATACCTTATTTCAATATGCTTGGTCCTAGAATGCATAATGAGATTATGAGTTATTATTGCTATGGCACTTGTGTTATCACAAATTGTATGGGTATAGATTTGAAATCAAACCCATAGTCACCAGTCGGGTTTCTCATCCATAGGATTTGAGTACAAAGAATGCCAAAGAAGAATATATTCAACCTGCAATGTCAAGTGGACACCGAGTTTTGCTTTTTTTGAACCAGGACACAAGCTTTATTTCTAGCAATTGACAAAAAGCCACTTGGTACTCTTTCTATCTATTTTACATCCTGCAAAATCAAAGATCTCGTATCCTGTTAGTTCAAATGAAGATTCCTTGGGATACCAAAGCCCCAAGTAAGGTGTGCCTTTGAGATACCGGAGATCCTTTTTTGACAAAGCAGATAAATGAGACTCTTTAGGGTTAGCTCGAAATCTAAAGACATATGCATGTTGCGAACATTATGTCTCGGTCTACTAGCGATTAGGTATAAAAGAGAACCTATCATACCTCTCAGTATTGAGTTATATCAATACCTTTACCATTCTCATCTTTGTCGAAGCTTAGTTGCAGGAGCAATTGGTGTTTTCATGGGAGAAGCTGATTCCATGCCATACTTCTTTGACAAGTCTTTGATGTATTTGGCTTGATTTATGAATATTCCTTCATCAGTTTTGTAAGACTCCGAAATTTTTTTAAATAAAAAGGAATTTCCTTTATTTATTATTTTGAAATAGTAAGGGTGGATTTGATTAATGTGGTTAGTTATGGGTAAAATGCGCAAATATTTTAAATAAGCAAGTGGTGATATAATATTCATTATTGTTTGGGAATATTCGTTTGGTCGTGGAATATTCGTGCTTTGTCGGAGAATATTATTTACGGCAGCGACCATGTGTGGGCCCCATAACTGAAAGCGATTGGAGGAAGAAAACGACAAAAATAAGTTGTTTAAAAATAATCTGGCGTAGTTATTACTGTTTACTAATCGTTGGAATACCCAAAGGTTAAAACACAAGATGTCTGCGTTGTTGCACAAGAAGACACCAGTATTGCATCAATTATTGATTCTTACGTAAAAGGCATTCCTCAATAATTGTTACAAAGAATTACTGCTTCAAATATTTTATTTTATTGATTCAATAATTCTTTGCATTGATATTTTATATTACTGTTGTTTCAAAAATTGTCATTACATAGTATTTTCCATTATCAAATCAATAATTAATATTATTTGAATAATATTATCAGATAACATTATTGGCAATGTCTAGAAAGTTCTCGCTTAAGGAGAGGTTTGGTCACCTAATCATGCTTGCCAAGAAGTGAGAAATTTCTATTAAAAGCCCTCTTTCCTCGAACCGCCTCGGTTGTCAATATTGTGATTCTCGTAATATTATTTGTGAATAATTAATTATTGATTCATATGATGAGGAAAATATTGATTTTATGTGGATATAGACGGAGAAAATTTTATATAGTGACAATTGTTGAAAATTAATATTTTATCTTTTTCGATAAAATAATTCATTTAAATATATTATTTTAATAATATATTAACGATGATATTTTTACGATGAATGTGGGATATATGAGTATATGTGGAGGAAGAGTATTTTTGTTACCAAAATGTTTAAAACATATTAAACATGGTCGGTGGACCCCATTTATTTATCGAAATTTGATTATACCAGTAAAATCGCCCATTTGTGGATTTCGGTCAATTTCTGTTTGGAATTTGGAAAAACTTTCTTCTGTAAAGTTGTAGAGAATTGAATTTCCTATAAAAACTCGCGAGATTTGAATTTTCTGGCAAAAGGGCTATTTATTGTGAATTATTGAAGTTCCGAAGCTCCGAAATAATTGATTTTTGGAAGTTTAAAATATTTTTAATTACAAAAACGTTTTTTTCATTTTTGAAAGTCATTTAACATGTGTGGCTGAAGTTTGGACCTGATTTGTGTGCGTAGAGAATTTTAATTATATATATTATTATTATATTAAATTTTCTCGCTTTTGTGTTCTAAGCGTTTTCCTATAAATAGGGTGCTTAGGTTAGAATTGAAAATCACACCGAAAATGAAGTTTTCTCTCTCTATATTATCGAGCGTATTCTTGTGAGTATTTTGAGTATACTTTGAGTATTGCTATACGGTGCAAGTTCAAGTCATAGCCTATATCCTGTTTCAACTGTAAGATCTTGTCTTTCGAGGTAAGGGGATGTTATTTTCTTCTCAAATGATATTATTTCTTCAATATCATTATGTTTGAAATATTGGTTGGAACTTTTTATCAAATTTGGAACTTTTTCATGTCGGGGTTACTATTCATGAGTTACTTATTCATGAGTTACTATTCACGAAGTTCTTATTCATTTAGTACTATTCACGAAGCGTGAAGATGTTTTTTTTTGTGAAATTTCTATCTTTTGGTGTCTGAGTTACTATTCACGATATCGACACTATTCACGATACTACACTATTCACGAATACGGCAAGACTATTCATCTAAAAATGAAAATTTTCCTTTTCGTCTAAAATATCTATCAGGATACTAGTTTTGATTGTATCCATGTTTTGATCATTCTTGAATTTTACACCACTATGATTATTTTTGAGGTATTTTTGGACGTGATAAAACAAAAAGTACTAATCCTTAATCCTTAATCTTTGTCATTTTGTTTCACCGGATTCGCTTTTTTAAAAAATCTTTTCATCATCCTCGCCTTAAATGATGAAATTATTGAATATCTTTGGCCCGTAGTGCAAAAGATGAATGATTTATGATGAATATCTTTGGCCGAGTGCAAAGATGAATGATTTCGATGAATATCTTTGGCCCGTAGTGCAAAGATGAATGATTTCTCGATGAATATCTTTGGCCCGTGGTCTGCAAAGATGAACAGTGTTTAGATGAACATGACCAATCGGTGAATGTCCTCGGCTCAGAAGTGCAAGGATGAATATTTGATCCCGTATATATATTGATTGATGTTACAGGATAAAAATAGATTTATGAACTTTAAAATTCATACATAGAAGATAGTAGTTTGCATTCTCTACTTAACTCTTCTAATGAATTATTATTTCACCATGAATATTGATTTAAAACTTGTTGTCTATTGTATTCTATTATATTTTTCCTGTTGAAGACTAACGATAATTTTTTTTGTATATTATCTTAGTCATAATATTCTTTATCGGGCTAGTCGAGCTCACCCTTTTCCTTTTTGTTCCATTTTCTTCTCGGGAGGCGAGAATATAAGCGAAATGCGTAGTCTGGGGTATGGAATGAAAGTTCTAGGAGAGTTGTTTAGTAGTCCTCACCATTGTTGTAAAATGATTTATCAATAATTATGATGAGGATTTATTTGTATGTGGATATTATCTAGATGGCAATATCTGTATTTAAACTCACAGTTTTACTATTGTAATAATAAAGTTGTAGTTGTTTCTGTACCATGTATTTGGCGACTCAGAATGGGTTGGATGGAATGGACCTATTTTGGGGGCGTCACAAGTTTGCTTCACTTGTAGTCCAAGGAAGAAATTTAGCTCACCCATCATGCTCATTTCAAACTTGCTCTGCATTAGCTTAGAGAATCTCTTGCATAATTTTTTCGTCGAGAGAACCAAAAATGATGTCATCAACATATATTTGAACTAGTAAGACTTTGTCTTTGTGCTTTCTAAGGAATAATGTGGTATCTACCCTGCCTCTAGTGAACCCATTTTCTATTAAGAAGTTAGTTAGTGTTTCATACCATGCTCTAGGTGCTTGTTTAAGACCATATAAGGCTTTATCTAATCTATAGAAATAATTGGAAAGAGATGGATTGATAAAACCTGGAGGTTGTTCGACATAGACTTCTTCTTGAAGCTCTCCGTTTAGAAATGCACTCTTGACATCCATCCGAAAGACTTTGAACTTCATGTGGGCGTGAAGAAAGGCAAGAAAGATTCTCGATGGCTTCTAGTCCAGCAACTAAAAGCAAAAGTCTCATCATAGTCGATACCTTCTTCTTGAGAATAGCCCTTTGCCACTAATCTTGCCTTGTTCCTGGTAATGACCCCATCTTCATCCATTTTGTTTCTGAAGACCCACTTAGTTCCTATCACTGGATGATCATTTGGTCTTGGCACCAATCTCCACACTTTGCTTCGCTCAAATTGGTTGAGTTCTTCTTGCATAGCTTCTATCCAACCGAGTCTTCCATTGCATCCTCTATTTTCTTTGGCTCAATTTGTGACAGGAAGCTTAGATAGAAACATTCATTCTGAGTAGCAGATCTTGTTTTGATTCTAGCATTCGAATCTCCAATGATTAGATCCTGAGTGTGATCTCTTACCCATCTGCTGCCAGTTGGAACATCTGTCCTGATGCCTTCCTATCTTAAGTCTTAAAGGTCTATTTCTTCTTCTTTAAGTGGAGGTTCATTATCTTGGATGGTCCTCTCTACGATTGCATTATCATGCTCTACGATTTCTCTGTCTGGTACTACACTCGCAGTGTTGACCTCGACGACTTTAGTCGTAGTGTTCGCATCATTGGTCGTAGTGTTTTGAGGTAATGCTTTGTCTAAGTCAGTTTCATCAAAAATGACGTGTATTGAGACTTCGACATTCAAATAAGTCTTTTTGTTGAACACTCAGATGCCTCACGTCCGTCTGTATGGCATACCCAAGGAAGATTCCTTCATCCGATTTTGGTAGAAATTTTGTCGTATTGTTTTCCATTGTTGAGAATATAGCATGCACATCCAAAGACATGGAAGTAGTGACACTTGGCTTTCTTCCTTTCCATAGTTAAGTAGGCGCCTTCTTGATCGTAGAGTGAATTAGTGATCTATTCTCGAGTGTAGCGTGCGTGTTGATCGCTATACGCCCAAAAGTATTCAGCAGACGAGTCATTGCAAGCTAGTAAAGTTCTCCCACCCTCTATCGTGGTTCTCGTTTTTTCTTTCAAATGACTCCATTTTGTTGAGGAGTTCGTGGAGTCGAGAAGTTATGATCGATGCCATTGTCCGAAAGCAGAATCGATCCATTTCGAGAAATCAAATTCTCCGCCATGATCACTCCTTATGGCCTTGATTTTCTCTCCTTTCTCGCTCATCACCATTCTCGAACATCTTGATTAATTCGAGCTTGTCTCATCCTTTGAAGTTAGGAAGAATACCCATGTGAAATCGGGTGTAGTCGTCAACTATGACTAGAGAGTATCTTTTTCCTCCGAGACCGGTTGTTGGGATTGGCCCAAAGAGATCCATGTGAAGCAACCGTAGGGCTTGTCAATAGAGTTATCAGCCTTTTGCTTTTGAATGAGCTTGGTTTTGTTTTCCAAATCGACAGTATCGCACGGCCTTTCCTTCACAAAGTTGAACTTAGGAAGGCCAAACCACGAGATCTTTGATGCCATTTGGACATGCTTTTAAAGTTGAGATGGGATAATCTTGATGCCATAGCCAACTTTATCTCTTCGTAAGCTTTAGCTAGAAAACATATTATCTCGTCTCGAGCTTAGTTGTCCAAGATTTACTTTGTGTAGACATTTCCTTCTCTTGTTCCGATTAGCTTTATGCAGATGTCTTCAAATCTCGACTTGACATTTATTATTGATGAATGTTACTTGATGTCCCTTGTCGCAGAGTTGACTAATGCTTAGAAGGTTGTCTTTGCGGACCTTCCACATAGCCACTTTCTTGAATGATATCACATCATTTCCTACCGAGCCATAGCCTCTTGTCTTGCCAGTACCATTATCTCCAAAGATGACTGAGGGACCCTCATTTTCTACATAGTTGGATAGTAGAGCTTTGTTCCCTGTCATATGCCTCGAGCAACCACTGTCCAGATACCATGTTGAGGATGTGGAGCTCTTTTCCTGTCAAAACATTTGAACCTTCATTTTGGTACCCATATTTGCATGGGTCCTTCTTTGTTAGTACCTTTGGGGACCCAAAATTTTCTAATCTTGGGTCTCACATGCATGGAATTATAATAACACTTTGTGGCCCTATGACCATATTTATTGTATATGAAACATCTATTATAATGCATGCCTGTGTGTGTGTGGTGATTCATCTTCCACTTGGACTTGTATGGTTCCTTAGTTAACCTTCAGTTAAACTGACTCTCTTTCTTCCACGTGTCCTTAGGTTTCATAAATAGTGATGAGTGTGCCTTACCTCTCATCATACCTTCCTGGTTGATTCGTAGAGTTGATTTTGTTTGACTCTCACGATTCTTCGAGGTTGGTAAGTAGAGGTTGGGTTACTCTTTTCCTTGATGAAGCCCGGACATCAAATGAGATCCTTTTACTTCTCTGAGTATAACTAGAGACAGTGGAACAAGGTTGAACTGGTTCTTCCAACTGTGAGGATTTCACACAAGCAGTGCCTCTACCAAAACTTGAGACATTACTGGTGCTAGTTTCCATTGTCTTTTCCATACTTAGCTCTGAGATGGATTCCCCAAAGCCTGGCCCGCTTACGTCGAATGCGCTTTTCTAACTGTAGAGCGCGTAATCCATGGAAGATGTGGATCTGCTCCATGCGTAGATAGTCTTCTCTAGATCCTCAATTTTAGAGGTTAGCATAGACTCTCTTTGAGCATGATGTGTGTTTATCTCATTTTAAAGTTTCATTCTCAACTTCAAGCTTGGAGAGAAGATTAGTACTTAGAAGGGTCGTTTTCAAGCTCTTCTTGAACTTTCTTCTTCTCCTCTTGAAGAAGAAATGATCTTTAGACAAGACTCGAACCACTTCATGTATTGATGTAGATCGATTGGTTATCTTATGCAAAGCGCCTCTTAAGTCACTTATATCTACATCGGAGAATTAAAATCAAATACTTCATCGATACTTACATCATGTATGTTTAGGCTTTGTTTGTCCTTTTGCATGTTTGGCCATTAAGCACAGATTGGCCATATGTGGTTCTTCCTCATCTCCGGAGTCTGCATTTGAGTCATTATCTCAATCACTCCACGATCCTCCCAAGAACCGTGCCTTTGTCTCTTTTCTCGAGGCCTCTTGGTTCCTTTTGTATTCTTTATTTGCCTTGGATTTCTTCTTTAGCTCTTCTTTGATAGGCTTGTTGCGATTGGCAATGAAATGACCAGTGTTTCTGCAGCTTGTAGCATAAATCATTTATTTGTTCTGGTCGACGTAGTTCTTGACTTTCCTTAGCTTGCCGATTCTCGCTTGTCGCATGAACCTTCTTAGTCTCTTTACCAAAGATAAAGAAAGTCATCATCATCGCTTTCATCATCATCATAGTCGGTCTCGGTGATGACTTTTGATGCACCTTCATTTGCCCTGAGAGCAACACCCTTGTCTTTTCTTCTTCCTTCTGAAAGGGTTTCATCACGTTGGGTTAGCTCCAGCTCGTATGTCAGGAGATTTCCATACAGTTGTTGAACTGTCATCTCATTAAGATTCTTTGACTTTCTTATTGCGTGGGTCTTTGCATCCCACTTGCTTCGGTAGAGCTCATGAACTTTATGGTCGATCTTTGTTAGGATAGATCTTTCCATATGCTCGTAGTAGAGTTGAAGCGAGAATGTTGAATCTTTCATAAGTGGCGCTTACATTTTCGCCAAGACATGAAAGCAAACATCTCGTCTTCACCGTGTTAGAAGAGACTGCTTGTTTGTCTCTAACTTCTTCGGTTCCTTCGTGCATGATCGTGAAAGGCTTCCCAAACCTTTAGCTATTTTGCTGTTTACAACATTTTCAAACAGATCGTCCTCTAAGGATTGGAACAGGATGTTCTTCGCCTTTTTGTCAAGTTGGATAGCTCTCTTCTCTGTGTCTGTCCATTCTTCTTTTACTTTTATTTGTACTCTGTTTGGATCGTCAATGGTTGGTGCAAGCTTTGTTGGTATATAGGGCCCATTAAGAATAGTCTCAAATAGATCTTCATCTATTGAGTCCATATAGCTTGCATCCCGACTTTCCAGCTTAGCAAATTTATCCTTGTTGCACATTGGTGGCTTCTTTTCCTCCCAGGTCTGGATTCGCTTGATACGAGTGCCATTGGATCTACTAAAGCGTAAAAGTCGTAAAATAGAACCCGCCTCGATACCAATTGTTAGTCCCTAGTAGGCACAAGTTATCTGTAGAAGGGGGTTGAATAGATATTTAAAACCTTTTCGCTTTTAACTTGTTCTTAGATAATGATTAAAACTTTGTGGAATTAATGTTTGTTTTAATCTTCTTTACCAAGCAATGGAGTTATGAAGCGAGTAAAGGCGCTTATGGGAAATATAACAGATTATAGCGATTATAGCATGAATGTAAACGACACAGCTTGTTTTTAAGTGGTTCGAACACTCAAAGCTCCTAGTCCACTCTTCTACTCAACGAGTAGGATATCCACTAAGGATGTCTTATACAATCTTCCTAATCACACAGATTCCTTCTGACCAAAGATGCCCAGAACTTTTCTAGTTCACTTTTGAACTCTTCAAGTCCAAAGCAGACTTGGCTTTCTTACGATTCACTATTTAACTCTTCAAGTCCAAAGCAGACTTGGTATACTTCTTCATTGATTGATGATTGTTGTTGTTGCGTTCAAGGTTCTTCTCATCGATTTCTTTGTAAGCTCGGTTCGTAATAAATTTGAGTAAATTGAAAGCGAGCTTTGTAATATCTCGGATCGTAGAGTTGAGCCTTAGAGAGTTCTTCACGTTAAATGTTTATGTCATACTTTTCTTCTCTTTCATCTTTCTAATCAGATATATGTGATGTTGAAAACTATCCGTTGTGGCATTAAATGCATCCTCAATTTTCTCAGATCGTGATGGAGACATTTCGCACATCTTCTTACGAATTCGCATTCGGACCACCGACACTACAGTCGCTTTTTTCACCTACCACCGAAAAAAGGTGTTTTGTCCCTTTCATTCATAAGACTATCTTTAGCTTCTTCAATACGCTTCTTTGTTGCATACTAAGGATATTTCATTTATTCTGGGACTGATGGGCACTGCAGCATCTAGGATCCATTCCTCGTATTGTTGAATTAACAACTCATGAGGCTTTAACGTTTTCTGACATGACAGATGTTGCTCTACGTTTTGGATTGTTGTACTCTACGATTCAGATCGTGTTGTTGACTCTACGATCGTTGACTTGTAAACTTAATGTTTCTTTCAGTATACTACGATCGGAGAGTTAGCTTGGTGAACGTTGAGTCCACTCTACGATCGCTGACTTGTAAACTTCATGTTTCTTTCAAAGACACTACGATCGAGAGAGTTAGCTTTGTGAACGCTGAGTCCACTTTCTACGATCTCCTCGACTCTACGATTCAACTTCTACCGCAGCGGACTCTACGCTCCCGAGATGCTTGGCAGAAGTCGGACACTACGATCTTGAAGATGCTTCGGCAGTGCAGACACTACAATCCCGAGATCAGATCTTGACACTCTACGACTTCTGCCTTGAGCTTGTTGTCTTCATCTGATCTTGTCCGACTACGATCTCTGCATTTGTTCAGTGGACTCTACGATCGTAGAGTGTGGTCTACGATCCTTGTTTTTTACTTTGGCATCGCTAGACTCTACGACTCGAAATGAGAGTGCATTTCATACTTAGCTTCGGCAGATTGTCGTCGGCTTATAGCAAAGTGTGTCTTGTCTCTACGATTCGTAACACGACTTCCTCAAGATACTACGATCCCGAGGAGGCTCTTCTCGACACACTTCGATCCTTCTTCGCTTCCCTGAAGTCTACGAACTCCGAGATCTCACTATCTTGCATACTCCTATTCTCGCCGATAGCTCCCGAGTTGACTCGACTCTCCCAGCGGATTACGACTTCGTGCAAAGCGTTCTCGACGATCGAGATGCCTATCTATTACATCATAAAATCATCCTAACAAGCTTGATCTTTCTATATTTATAGTCCTTGTACATAAATTCAATTAAGGACCTTACAATAATCACAAGCATATTAAAACATCAAATCATGCTATGCATTCTCCCAACAATCTCCCCCTATTTAATGTTGACATAACTAAGGAGATTTGTTGTTATGATTATTGATTATATACAATGCAAGTAAAAATAAACACGACTTAGTATTTCAAAAGCAATTGAAATTTCTAGAGAATAAGCATGAATTTATTGATGTATGAAGATAGATGTTACATTTGAAATAGATACATCAATAAGAAGTGAAATTCAACTTATCTCTATTTTCTTGGCTTCTTGCTCCTTGGAGGATTTGCCTTTTCTTCCGCTTCTCCTTTTTTCTCATTGGCTTCATCTCTCTTAGCCAAATCTTCGAGCTCACTGGGACTTAATCTTGGATTGTGGTCGTGCCTGTTCATAAATGCCGGATCTCCAATTGGCATTCTTAGGCCTGTTGTGGTTACTCCTTGTGAGCTAGAAGCTGGCCCTTGACTTCTTAAAGGTTGAGCCACTAAGACTTCCTGCTGATTTGATCGTTGAGTCTGTTGAGAGATATGCCTTGCAGGCGGATTCCTTGTTGTTTGGAATCTGCGTCCCTTATGTCCTTGGTCTGCACGATCTCCTTCCCGATCTCCCTTACCTCTTTTCTCCCCCTTTATGTCAGCATCAAGAGTTCGAATGTCATCTCGACAGACGAGCAACTCCTCGACAAGTTCGTTTAATGACTTTTTGTCCGAGCAATGTCTTCTATTTTCTTCAATGAGAACTTCGGACCTTGCTTCTTTTGTTGAAGGATGGATAGAATGTTGTTCGTTTGTTGACGTCTGCCGACATAGAATTGTGGAAACTCTTTGACAAAGAATCTGAAGATTTTGAATGCTCGCAACATCCGCTTGTTCTAAGATTCTTGATTTTGTTTGTAAGATTAAGACAAAGATCCCTATGTCTTTTGGGCCGCAAGGAAGTGAATGTCATCCCCGCCCCTTTATGCTTTGAAGCATTTCTCCGATGATCTCTTTTAGTGTTTTGGACAATTCGTAGCTCGTAGATTGTGGAAGGGTGTTTGCAGATTGATCATGGATGTCGATCTCAAATTTGAATCGCCTGAGTGATCTTCAAGACTCTCTTCTAGTTCCTTGATCACTTTCTTAGACATAGTTGATAGATCGGCCTTGGTAGACAATTCCGAGAGAATCTCATCCATCCGGGAAATCTTGAGGAAGAGAGTGGTGCATTGTTGAATTGTTCTTTTAGGGAGCGTAGAGCAAGTTCAAGATTAAAGCATTCATTTCTGGACGAGGAAGGGATGTCTCATGGAGGGCTTGAGTTTGGATGGATGGGATAGGTGACTCTACGATTCCGATATTTGATTCTTCTAGAGGACTATAGCCTGGAATCATAGAGCAGGGGATTGAGTCCACTCTACGATCGCTGACTTGTAAACTTCATGTTTCTTTCAGTACACTACGATCGGAGAGTTAGCTTGGTGAACGTTGAGTCCACTCTACGATCTCTGCACTCTACGATTCAAATTTCTACCGCAGACTTCTCACGCCCCCGAGGTGCTTCCTTGCAAGGCAGACACTACAATCCCGAGATCAGATCTTGACACTCTACGACTTCTGCCTTGAGCTTGTTGTCTTCATCTGATCTTGTCCGACTACGATCTCTGCATTTGTTCAGTGGACTCTACGATTGTAGAGTGTGGTCTACGATCCTTGTTTTTGACTTTGGCATCGCTAGACTCTACGACTCGAAAGCGTAGAGTGCATTTCATACTTAGCTTCTAAGATTGTCGCTCGGCTTATAAAGCGTGTTGCCTCTCACGATTCGTAACATGACTTCCTCAAGATACTACGATCCCGAGGAGGCTCTTCTCGACACACTGATCCTTCTTCGTTTCCCCTGGAAGTCTACGAACTCCGAGATCTCACTATCTTGCATACTCCTATTCTGGCCTCGATAGCTCCCGAGTTGACTCTGACTCTCCTGGCAGACTACGACTTCTGGTGCAGTGCTCGACGATCAGACAAGCCTATCTATTACATCATAAGATCAACCTAACAAGCTTGATCTTTCTATATTTATAGTCCTTGTACATAAATTCAATTAAGGACCTTACAATAAACACAAGCATATTAAAACATCAAATCATGCTATGCATTCTCCCAACAGCTACCTTCTTTTTGAAACCTTGTGACTGTAATTTGATTTGGTTCAACATGTACATATAGAACCCTTTTGTTGGTATTATGTCGCATGTGTTGTGACATGGTATTTTTGTTAGAATATACTGTAGGGTATACCTGATCTATAACCACATGTGGGGGTACCACAGGCATGTCGTCCTGACACGAGAGGCATGACACTTTCCGTGGTGGTGTGATTAGTCCACGTTGTCTCCGTTTGGGCTCCGGAGGAAGTGGGTCATTTGGTGTTTTGTTGTGGGAGGCGTATGGGTTAACCCTAGTTTTTTGTTCTGCGGATTGGTGATGTTGTGCCAAACACACTATCCGATTTGCAAACATTTGGATTCGCGGTCCAATGTGTGATTTGCCTATGTGGCATTATTTTGGTTACCTGTGTGACATCATTTGATTTGCCTGTGTGGCATTAGTTTGACCTGCCTGTGTGACAAGATATATTTTTGAGCTCATTCGGTATGAAATAACACCCAACCATTTGATTCAGCCTATTATTTCATTGTATTAGTTTTGTTTGTTTCTATTCAGTTCAATTCATTGAGTTAGTTACTTCAGTTCGTTATTTCTTTATTCTTCTATTGGTTCGTCAATTCTATTGATTCAGATATATTTCATTCAGATCTTTGGAGATTTTATTTTTGTTAATATTTACACTTGAGGTTTGTTCAGTATTTTGTCTCGGTTGTTTTCGTATATTAGTTGTATATCTTTTGTATATCTGTATCCGTACTGGGCAATTGGCTCATGCTGTGTTTTTCTTCCGGCAGGTTTGCAGGGGTGATTCAGGGCTAGTGTGATGAGAGAGTTGCCTTTAACCATCTAAGTTGTTTCGAATTTTAAGTTTTGATTATTTTGACTCTATTTAGAGAATTGTATTTAGTACGCTATTAATGGATCACCACTATTAATATTTTGAGGTTATTAGTGCTCTGTTTTCTTATTTTTGAGGTTTGTTGTGCTTTGCACGTGACCTCCCTTTTCTTTTCGGGAAGGGGGTGTTACATGGACCATCATCTCGTACTCCAGGTGATCAGCCCTATGTACTATGTATTGCACAAATATTTTAACGTCATTGCGTAACTTTAAAATAATCCCCTGATATAGGATCGTTCTTCTCAGTTTTTAGAGTACAAGTCCGCACAAAAAAAAGTTTGGTTTGGATAAGTTTTAAGGGTAATTTAGGGTTTCACGACCATCAACTAAGGGATTAGTTGAATCAACAAGACTTAACAGTACTACGAGTGATCAATAACAGTTTAAGGTAAAATGTTTATGAATCGTAAGCATGCTTGGAAATAACCAAAAGCACATTGAATAAAACAATAAACCTTGCTGGAACAATATTAAGCAAAGGCTATAATCTTATTAAATAAGAAATAGAATTACTGAACATGTATAATTGATAGCAAACTAAAAACAAAACTTGCTCAACAGGATAATAACTTGTACAAAGTAATTGAAATAAGACATTTCAACATTAGGAATTGGAATTCAAGAAATCACATTCACTATACAAGAGTGGAACTAAAGAAACTTGTTTAACTATAAACAAGTTAGAATAAATCAATAACGATTTGAATTCAAATCTTGTTCGAATAAAGTTAAGATTTTAGCTTGCTCAAATAAAATTTAGGAACAAAGAACTTGCTCAATAAAGGTTTAGAGTAAGGAACTTGCCTCGCGCGTAAGCTATAAATTTACAACTCACGTTCACCTACACATAGTATTAGAATCACAATATCTATTATATATACTAGCATCCACTTTCCAAAATAACAGTCACTTCTAATTAAACTTGTTATTATAGTACAAGTCTTACTTAACCATACACATTTCAGAAATTATAAGTGTTAACTTCATAACATTTATTCACTATTCATTGTATACACTAAGTCATAACATATCGCGTTCGTAACTTACTAATCCTTTTACAACTTTGAAATTATTAATGACATGGTAATGATTCTGTTTTAACCTCCTCATTACATGTTTGTTACATTAGCGTCTCTTAAACTAGTTCACAATAGATGTTCAAGGTCTGCAAAAATAGCAGACATCACTGTCTCTGATCAGGGTATGGTGCAGCTGGGCCATACATAGGCTTGGGGATCCAAGGCAAGAATGCGCCATTTTTCGCCTTGACACCAGTAGCAATTGCCAGGCTTAAAGCACAGACAGAAACTACGCAGTCTGTTACAGTACTATGTTTTAGCCCAACTTACACGAATTTCACCCACAAAATAATAAATTTAACATATGTAATTGGTATAGGACTAACACAAACATGATTTGTGACGCCCCCAAAATAGGTATACATCACCCATTTTGAGTCGTCAATAACATGGTACAGAAACAACTACAACTTTATTAATACAACATGAAAAAATCATGAGTTTAAATACAAATATTGGTTGCCTAGACAATATTATTCACACCCAAATAAGTCCTCATTACAATTATTAGTACATTATTTTACAAAATGGGTGAGGACTACTAAAACGACTTTCTAGAACCATCATTCCACACCCCGACTAAGACTTTCGCTACATTCTCGCCTCCTAAGAAAAAATGGAATAAAAAGGAAAAGGGTGAGCTCAACTAGCCCAATAAAGAATATTATGACTAAGATAATATAGAACAAATTATCGTTAGTCTTTCAACAGGGAAAAATCTGATAAAATACAATAGACAACAAGTTTCAGATCAATATTCGCAGCGGAAACAATAATTCATAGAAGAGTTACGTAGAGAATGAAATCTACTAATATCTATGAATTTAGAAGTCTATCATCAATATTTTATCCCTGTAATATCAATCAACATACTTCTTGAATCAAATATTCATCTTTGCACTATAGGCCAAAGATATTCATCATTAATGTCATGTTCATCTCAATACTGTACATCTTGCACTACGGCCAAAAAGATATTCATAAGAAAATCAACCATCTTTTGCACTACAGCCAAAGATATTTAGTAATATCATCATTTAGACCGAGGATGATGAAAAATATTTTAAAGAAAACGAATCCAAAGAAACAAAAGAACAAATATTAAGGATTCGTACTTTTAAATGAATCCAAGTTCAAAAATACTTCATAAATAATCATAGTGAAGTAAAATTCAAGAATGATCAAAACATGGATACAATCAAAGCTAGTATCCATAATCGATATTTTGGACAAAAAATAAAAATTTAATTTTTTGTGAATAGTGTCGTATTCGTGAATAGTACCGTATACGTGAATTGTAACCTCGACACTAAAAGACAAGAATTTCACAAGAAAAATACTATCAATATTCTGGCATAATGATATTAGAAGAAATAATATCATTTTTTTAAAAATAATATCCCTTACCTCGAAAAAGATCTTACATTTAAATTGAATACCGATATAGTCTTTGAAGGAACTTGCAGACCAGATACAACACTCAAAGTATCAAAATATTCACAAGAATACGCTCGATAATATAGAGAGAAAAAAGAGAAAACTTCAGCTTAGTGTGATTTTCAATTCTAACCCAAGACCCTATTTATAGGAAAATACTTAGAACACCAAAGCAGAAAATTTAATAAAATATTAATATATATTATAATTTCCTATGCACACTTTCATAGATTCAAATCATTAGCCAAACAAGTGGTCCCCCCTCACCAAAATCAATAAAAACATTTTTCTTAATAAAAATAATAAAAACTCCCAAAAATCAATTATTCTAGAACTTCGGAACTTCAATAATTCATAATAAATAGCCCTTTTGTCAGAAAAATTCGAACCTTATGTCTTTTCTATAGGAAATTTCATTCTCTACAACTTTACAGAAGAAAATATTTCCAAAATCCAAACAGAAACTGACCGAAATCCACAAACGGGAGATTTTAGAGGCTATAATCAAATTTCTGTCAAGAAATGGGCCCACAGACAAGTTTAACATGTTTTAAACAACTTTTGCAACAAAAATACTATTCCTCCTCATATATTCGTATATCCCACATTCATTATAAAAATATTACCATTATTAAATTATTAAAAATATAATAATATATTTAAATGAATTGTTTATCAGAAAAGATAAAATAACAATTTTTCAACAATTGTCACATTAAAAATTTTCTCCATCTATATCCACATAAAATGAATATTTTTCTTATCATATAAATTAATAATTAATTATTCACAAATAATATTACTGTAATCACAATATCGACAACCAGCAGCTCCCAAGAAAGGGGGTTTCAATAAGAATTTCTACTTACCTGCGCCAATTAGGTGACCAAACCTCTCCTTAGATGTAACTTTTTAGACATTGCCAATAATGTTATCTAATAATATTATTCAAATAATATGAATTATTGATCCGATAATGAAAATACTGTGTAAAGGACAATTATTGAAACAACAATAATATCAACGTAGCAATTATTATTAAATCAATAAAATAAAATATTGAATAAGAATTCATCAGTAACAATTATTGAGTAATGCCTTCCTACGTAAGAATCAATAATTGGTGCAATACTGTAAGCTTCTCGTGTTTTAACCACCGGGTATTCAAACAAGATAATTCAGAATAACTACGCCGCTATTTATAAACAACTTATACTTGTCGCTTTCTTCATCCAATCGCTTTCCGTTATGGGGCCCACACAAGGTTGCGCCAGTCGCATTTAATATTTCCCTTGACAAGAAGAATATTCCACGACCAAACGAATATTCTCTCGATAAAATGAATATTTTATAACCACTTGCATATTTGAAATATTTACATTTTACCCATAAATAACCACATTAATCAAATCAACCCTTACTATTTCAAAATAATAAATAGAGGAAATTTAATTTAATTTATAATAAGTTGGGGTCTTACATGATTCATCATATATATGATAACTTAGAACGATTAAACAACAACTTCAACTAATTTAAATCCTTAAATTCCATGTTTTTATACAAAAAATTCCATTTTGACATCCTTCACAAAAATTCACACTGTGATCACAATTCTATACCAATTTGACTCATTCAAACTACGTTCTCTTCATTTTTTTAATGAACTAGCATATTCAAGGCTCAATTTACGATTAACTTAAAATTAACCACCAAATTTGGTACTTTTATAAGCCATATGTATAAACTTGTAATCGTAATTACTTCTCTACCTTTTTAAACGTAATTAGCATACTAATTCTTGTCTAAATACAAACTCTAACATCACAAATACATATAACCACAAGTTATCAGTTGTATATCAACAATTCAAAAAAAATTAAATTCACAGAACTTGGAAGTTTATGTCGTAAAACACACACACACACACACACACACACACATATATATATATATATATATATATATAATATTAAGGCTATGCAAATACTTTCAATTGCTCGGTAACTCTTGCTAACACAAAACGAATTTTGAATTTCACAGAAATCTTCCTCTCAAACTCTCTCTTTATTCTCTCTCAAGTTTCTCTGCTCTTTTCTCTTCTGAGTATCAGTATGCCAAACTAACAGTATACGTAAAGATAAAAGAAACTGATAAGGTCATAATACCTATATTAAAACAACGGTTACAACTTAACGCTCATCAGTTGTGACGCCCCCAAAATAGGTCCACGGGACCCATTCTGAGTCGCCAGATATCACACTATAAAAAAAATCATTTACAAACTTCATTTATATAGCTGTTGAAATGTCATGCAGAATACGACCACAGTTAAACTGTGAGTTTTAATACAAATGTATGTAACTCTCATGGTGCCTCGACCACAACCTTACAATGGTACTTTACATAAAAGTACAGTCAATAACTGTTTTAGAAATTAAAATCTTTGGAAAATACTCAGGGAAACCTTCGTACATGGGAGGCAATGCGTCTAGGTTATGATAGATATCATATGTCCACAGAATTATCCTTGGTTGACCCAATAGTCCCCAAAGAAAAATAAGAAGATTGCTATCATCTTCTTTCCAATGGTGAGTCTTCTCTTGACATATAATTATCTCCGTTTTCTCCAATTGAGAATTATATTTCAAACAAACTCCAAGATATTATAGGTAGTGCTCAGAGATATACTCAAAGAAGTGGATGTGCACAATCTCGCCTTATGATAACACGAGGTTGTATGTCATTAGACATCTTATATGATAGTGGCAAAATACCCTTTCAAAGTTGGGTTCACCTCACCCTATTCGGTTCACCAAAATTAAATATCAAATGACGTATACAATATGACACACTTATCTAAAGTTCTCAATAAAATTATTTTCATACTATTTAGGGAGAACCTCAACAACTATAGACCACCGTTCTATTCCCCTGTTATCCCCGCTCGACCCGGCAACACTCTTATTACCTAAAAGGAATTGTGAAGCAAAAGGGTGAGCACAACTAGCTCAGTAAAGAATATCATGACTAAAGATAATTAAATTATCAATAGCCTTCATCAGTAATAAATCAAAGATTTAGAATATATGGTAGATGATAAAACTTTTCAACCATAGTTGCAGCGGAACGAGAAATCCATTAGAAGAGTCAAATAGACCATCAGATCTAATATCTTCTCCATGTTAAAAATCCACCAATAATGTTTTATCCCTGTAACATCAATCAACAATTCCTGTCCACAATCATATGAATAGCTCATAATCATAATTGTGATTCTAAATTCCTCTTCGCACCTGTGATCGAAGATAATTTTCATTACATATCTTCACCTGAAACATCAAAAATCATGGTTATACCAAATCACAATTCTTGCTCATAATCATACTAATAAATTCATCTTTGCACTATGGCCAAAGATATTCATTAACAATTCATCTTTGCACTACAGGCCAAAGACATACAACTGTATTTTAGAAGAGTCAAGTGGAGCATGATATCTACTATCTTTTACGAATTAAAAGTGTATAATCAATATTTTATCGCTGAGACTCAGCTTAATAAATAATCCACATCATCGAATCATCCCTGCACTACGGCCAAGGATATTCATGTAATCATCAACCCTTACTATTTCAAAATAATAAATAGAGGAAATTTAATTTAATTTATAATAAGTTGGGGTCTTACATGATTCATCATATATATGATAACTTAGAACGATTAAACAACAACTTCAACTAATTTAAATCCTTAAATTCCATGTTTTTATACAAAAAATTCCATTTTGACATCCTTCACAAAAATTCACACTGTGATCACAATTCTATACCAATTTGACTCATTCAAACTACGTTCTCTTCATTTTTTTAATGAACTAGCATATTCAAGGCTCAATTTACAGATTAACTTACAAATTAACCACCAAATTTGGTACTTTTATAAGCCATATGTATAAACTTGTACTATAATTACTTCTCTACCTTTTTAAACGTAATTAGCATACTAATTCTTGTCTAAATACAAACTCTAACATCACAAATACATATAACCACAAGTTATCAGTTGTATATCAACAATTCAAACAAAATTAAATTCACAGAACTTGGAAGTTTATGTCGTAAACACACACACACACACACACACACACACACACACATATATATATATATATATATATAATATTAAGGCTATGCAAATACTTTCAATTGCTCGGTAACTCTTGCTAACACAAAACGAATTTTGAATTTCACAGAAATCTTCCTCTCAAACTCTCTCTTTATTCTCTCTCAAGTTTCTCCTTTTTTTCTCTTCCGAGTATCGGATGCCAAACTAATAAAGATAATAAAGATAAAAAAACCGATAAGGTCATAATACCTATATTAAAACAACGCTTACAACTTAACGCTATCATCAGTGACGCCCCAAAATAGGTCCACGGGACCCATTCTCGAAATCGCCGAGATATCACACTATAAAAAAAAATCATTTACAAACTTCATTTATATAGTCATTGAAATGTCATGCGAGAATCGACCACGCTTAAACTGTGAGTTTTAATACAAATGTATGTAACTCTCATGGTGCCTCGACCACAACCTTACAATGGTACTTTACATAAAAGTACAAATAATAACCTGCTTTTGAAATTAAAATCTTTGGAAAATACTCGTGAAACCTTCGTATATGGGAGGCAATGCGTCTAAGGTTATGATAGATATCATATGTCCACGTAATTATCCTTGGTTGATTCTAATAGTCCCCAAAGAAAAATAAGAAGATTGCTATCATCTTCTTTCCAATGGTGAGTCTTCTCTTGACATATAATTATCTCCGTTTTCTCCAATTGAGAATTATATTTCAAACAAACTCCAAGATATTATAGGTAGTGCTCGTAGATATACTCAGCAAGTGGATGTGCACAATCCTGTCTTATGATAACACGAGGTTGTATGTCATTAGACATCTTATATGATAGTGGCAAAATACCCTTCCAAAGTTGGGTTCACCTCACCCTATTCGGTTCACCAAAATTAAATATCAAATGACGTATACAATATGACACACTTATCTAAAGTTCTCAATAAAATTATTTTCATACTATTTAGGGAGAACCTCAACAACTATAGACCACGCTTCTATTCCCTCATTATCCCCGTCAATTCTTAAGAACACTCTTATTACCTAAAAGGAATTGTGAAGCAAAAGGGTGAGCACACAACTAGCTCAAGAAAGAATATCATGACTAAAGATAATTAAATTATCAATAGCCTTCATCAGTAATAAATCAAAGATTTAGAATATATGGTAGATGATAAAACTTTTCAACCATAGTTGCAGCGGAACGAGAAATCCATTAGAAGAGTCAAATAGACCATCAGATCTAATATCTTCTCCATGTTAAAAATCCACCAATAATGTTTTATCCCTGTAACATCAATCAACAATTCCTGTCCACAATCATATGAATAGCTCATAATCATAATTGTGATTCTAAATTCCTCTTCGCACCCAGGACGAAGATAATTTTCATTACATATCTTCACCTGAAACATCAAAAATCATGGTTATACCAAATCACAATTCTTGCTCATAATCATACTAATAAATTCATCTTTGCACTATGGCCAAAGATATTCATTAACAATTCATCTTTGCACTACAGGCCAAAGACATACAACTGTATTTTAGAAGAGTCAAGTGGAGCATGATATCTACTATCTTTTACTTAATTAAAAGTGTATAATCAATATTTTATCATTTGAGACTCGACAAATAAATAATCCACATCATCGAATCATCCCCGCTTACTACTGACAAGGATATTCATGTAATCATCAACCCTTACTATTTCAAAATAATAAATAGAGGAAATTTAATTTAATTTATAATAAGTTGGGGTCTTACATGATTCATCATATATATGATAACTTAGAAACGATTAAACAACAACTTCAACTAATTTAAATCCTTAAATTCCATGTTTTTATACAAAAATTCCATTTTGACATCCTTCACAAAAAAATTCACACTTTGTGATCACAATTCTATACCAATTTGACTCATTCAAACTACGTTTCTTCATTTTTTAATGAACTAGCATATTCAAGGCTCAATTTACAGATTAACTTACAAATTAACCACCAAATTTGGTACTTTTATAAGCCATATGTATAAACTTGTACTATAATTACTTCTCTACCTTTTTAAACGTAATTAGCATACTAATTCTTGTCTAAATACAAACTCTAACATCACAAATACATATAACCACAAGTTATCAGTTGTATATCAACAATTCAAACAAAATTAAATTCACAGAACTTGGAAGTTTATGTCGTAAAACACACACACACACACACACACACACACACACACATATATATATATATATATATATAATATTAAGGCTATGCAAATACTTTCAATTGCTCGGTAACTCTTGCTAACACAAAACGAATTTTGAATTTCACAGAAATCTTCCTCTCAAACTCTCTCTTTATTCTCTCTCAAGTTTCTCTGCTCTTTTCTCTTCTGAGTATCAGTATGCCAAACTAACAGTATACGTAAAGATAAAAGAAACTGATAAGGTCATAATACCTATATTAAAACAACGGTTACAACTTAACGCTCATCAGTTGTGACGCCCCCAAAATAGGTCCACGGGACCCATTCTGAGTCGCCAGATATCACACTATAAAAAAAATCATTTACAAACTTCATTTATATAGCTGTTGAAATGTCATGCAGAATACGACCACAGTTAAACTGTGAGTTTTAATACAAATGTATGTAACTCTCATGGTGCCTCGACCACAACCTTACAATGGTACTTTACATAAAAGTACAAATCAATAAGCTGCTTTTAGAAATTAAAATCTTTGGAAAATACTGTGAAACCTTCGTGCATACTGGGAGGCAATGCGTCTAGGTTATGATAGATATCATATGTCCACGTAATTATCCTTGTTGATTAATAGTCCCCAAAGAAAAAAAATAAGAAGATTGCTATCATCTTCTTTCCAATGGTGAGTCTTCTCTTGACATATAATTATCTCCGCTTTCTCCAATTGAGAATTATATTTCAAACAAACTCCAAGATATTATAGGTAGTGCTCGTAGATATACTCAAAGAAGTGGATGTGCACAATCCTCGCCTTATGATAACACGAGGTTGTATGTCATTAGACATCTTATATGATAATGGGCAAAATACCCTTCCAAAGTTGGGTTCACCTCACCCTATTCTTGTTCACCAAAATTAAATATCAAATGACGATACAATATGACACACTTATCTAAAGTTCTCAATAAAATTATTTTCATACTATTTAGGGAGAACCTCAACAACTATGAGACCACCGCTTCTATTCCCCTCGTTATCCCCGCTCAATCTTGCAAGAACACTCTTATTACCTAAAAGGAATTGTGAAGCAAAAGGGTGAGCACAACTAACTTCAATAAAGAATATCATGACTAAAGATAATTAAATTATCAATAGCCTTCATCAAGAATAAATCAAAGATTTAGAATATATGGTAGATGATAAAACTTTTCAACCATAGTTGCAGCGGAACGAAAAATCCATTAGAAGAGTCAAATAGACCATCGATCTAATATCTTCTCCATGTTAAAAATCCACCAATAATGTTTTATCCCCAGAACATCAATCAACAATTCCTCATCCACAATCATATGAATAGCTTTCATAATCATAATTGTGATTCTAAATTCTCTTCGCACCTAGGGATTAAGATAATTTTCATTACATATCTTCACCTGAAACATCAAAAATCATGGTTATACCAAATCACAATTCTTGCTCATAATCATACTAATAAATTCATCTTTGCACTATGGCCAAAGATATTCATTAACAATTCATCTTTGCACTACAGGCCAAAGACATACAACTGTATTTTAGAAGAGTCAAGTGGAGCATGATATCTACTATCTTTTACGAATTAAAAGTGTATAATCAATATTTTATCGCTGAGACTCAGCTTAATAAATAATCCACATCATAGAATCATCCCCGCACTACAGACCAAAGATATTCATGTAAATCATCATGGTCATGATTATAACCGAATAATTCCCGGTTATAATCATACCAATAATTGTCCATCAATGCACTACGGCCAATGAGGACTTTTACCACATCATCTATAACATTATGGGTCATGATTATACGTAATGATCCCCGGTCATAATCATACCAATAAATAGTTCATCTATGCACATAAGCCAAAGATACTCATCAATCAATAGTTCATCTTTGCACGTAAGCCAAAGATATACAACAGAAACTAATAATCAAAGACGTAAGCCAAAGATATACAACCAGTAAAACCAATAATCAACAGTTAATCAGTAAAACCAATAATCAACAGATCCATCTTTGCACGTAAGCCAAAGATAACTTTCATCATAATATAAGCGTGAGGATGATGACAATGATATAAGCATTAATCAACGAAATCAAGGATAAATATTAAAGACTTTAAATTTATCCAGAGTTTAAAAATATCCAAATTGTCAACATGATCTTTGCTTTGTGGAGTAAAATTCAAGAATAATATTCATGTACCAAAAATAATTTGGACGAAAAAAAATATATTTTTGGGTGAATAGTACCCGTGAATAGTACTTCTAGAATAGTACCCGTGAATAGTACCCCGACACAAAAAGTGTCCCGAATACCCGAGTGAATGATACTAGAGTGAATAGTAATTGGGTGAATAGTAACCCATGAATAGTAACTCATGAATAGTACTCCGACACGAAAAGTGCCCCAAATACCCGAGTGAATAATACTAGAGTGAATAGTAATCGGGTGAATAATAACCCGTGAATAGTAACTCGTAAAAAAAACCCAAAGAAAATGATATTCCATGACGAGTACAAAAGAAATGATATCTCATACGAGTATAATAGAATATACAAAACTGCAAATGGATTTTCACCCGCCATGTGGTAATCCACGTAGACAGATCATTTCCACAAGTTAATAAAGAATGAATACGAAGGATCATTCACCATGCATGCGGTAATCCACATAGACAGGTTATTCCAACAGAATAATAACAAATAGAATAACAGAAGAATTCACCAGGCATGCGATAGATCGCATGTATAGGTTATTCCAACGAATAATAAATAATGGAACCAGTGTCGTACGTAATCCGCATGCATGTGGATATTCCAATAGAATAATAAAGAATGGAACTGTGTCATGCGTAATCCGCATGCATGTGATATATTCCAACGAAATAATAAAGAATGGAATAACAACAAATTCACCGGGCATGCGATAGAATCAAGATGATAAAGTTATTCCAATGTAATAATAAAGAATGAAATAACAAAAGAATTCACCGTGCATGCGATAGATCGTATGCATGTGTTATTCCAACAGAATAATAAAGAATGGTATAACAACCCTTACGAATATTGAAAGAAATAACTCTCTTCATGAATACAAAGAAATAATACCCCTTACTATAATAATAATATCCCTTACCTCAGAAGAAGACTGGATACTGGAATAGTGAGGTAGCAGACTTCTCTTCTTCTTTCTCTCTATAATTTCTCTCTATAATAATTGCTTTATAGCTTTAGTGAATTGGTGAGAAATGAAGGAAGAATGAGCTTCTATTTATAGGAAAATATAGTTTCGATAATTGTACGTTTTGGGCTCAAAATATTACAGTATAATACCTTCCTCTTTTTCTTCATTTTTAATTTAGTCCTGCAAGTATTATCAAACTTGCACCACCTCCCCTAATAAGAAATCATGTGAATCAATAGTAAATCATGTGACTCAATAGTTCTAAACATGTGAAAAAATTAATTATAGTATAGTACCTTCATCTATACCTCCATTTTTAACTTAGTCATTCAAGTATTATCAATCTTGCACCAATTCCCCTAATAGTAAATCACGTGACTCAATAGTACACACATATGAACACATAGTTATAATCATGTGAATTAATAGCAATTAATTGCTCATTTATCCGATTAATTACCCGATTGATCAATATAACCTCTAGACATTAATTATTATCGAAATAAATATCGATTTCCACTAACACTAATAATTCCAACACAATGGAACTATCAATTTCATCTTTAATCAACACGAACTTATTCATCATTAATATTATAACTCATAATATTTAACAACCAAATCGTTCCTGTGAAAGAGGGGCTTTTCGATAAGGATTTCTCCTTATTAGCCATGATTAGGTGACCAAACCTCTCCTTGTGAAACTTCTAGACATTGTCAATATTGCAAATAATAATATGAATAACTTTGTCGTCTCAATTATTGATTTAATAATATAACATATTATACGATGATACTGTGACAATAATTGAATCAATATTATGAGAGATATGATGCATCAATTACTATAGCATATGAATGATATTCCTATTTTACATATGATTTGATTATGATATATATATATATATATATATGAATAAATATGCAAGTATGCTTGCATTAAGAAAAGCTGTAAAGTCCTTAGATAGATAATAGAAACATATGTACAAGGACTTAGAATGAATTGATCAAATGTGTTAGGTTGATCCTACATAAACAAAACAGCTTTGTAAAGTCCTTAAAAAGAAATGATGTACAAAGACTATAAATATAGAAAGATCAAGCATGTTAGGTTAATCTTATGATGTAATAGACAGGCTTGTCTGATCGTCGAGCACTGCACCAAAAATCGTAGTCTGCCAGGAGAGTCAAAAAAAACTTGAGAGCTATCGAGGCAGAATTGTAGTCTACAAGATAGTAGATCTCAGAGTTCGTAGACTTCCAGGAGAGACAAGGAAGGATCGTAGTGTGTCGAGGAGAACTTCTTTAGGGTCGTAGTCTGCTAAGGAAGTCATGTTCAGAATCGTAGAGACATCCTGCCTATGAGCCGACCGAGTATCTGTCAAAGCCAAGTCAAGAATCGTAGACTACACTCAGAGTCGTAGAGTCTACTAATCATACCAGAGGTAGAGATCGTAGTCGAGCAAGATCAGATAAAGACAACAAGCACAACGATAGAAATCATAGAGTGTCAAGATTTGATCTCGGAGTCGTAGTGTCTGCACAGTCAAAGCTGAATCGTAGAGTGCAGAACTAAGACCTCAACAGATGTGCTCACAATGCCAAGGCAGAATCGTAGAGCAAATATGATTCTCAACGAATGAGCACCCCCAGAATATCCAAATGAATGAAGCCTCTGGTTGGCACTGCATAGATACGTCCCACCTGAAGGAAACCAGAGAGCACTAAACGAATGACATGCAAGCTAACAGAAGATCTAAGCACTAACCCAATCAGCATCAAGATTGAGTTGTGAAACCATTCGAGATGAAGTCTTCCACAAGGAGATCAGAAGAAGACTTCTGTAATTGACTAAGGAAAGTCAGCAAGTGCAGTAGCTGTCAAGCAGATAGAAGACAATGATCTTGGAAGTTACCAGGATCGTAGTGTTTGACAAACAAAGAATAAACTGATGGAGTTCATACAGAGATACTGGACAGCTTCTGAAGAATAAGGCTAAAGTGATTAAGCATTGGGTCAGTTCATTGATGATAAGTGAATGGGAGATCACAAGGAGAAAGCGAGCTGGACATGCCACAAATCTGAAGTGTCTTGCTATTCAGAAGGGGCCATAACAAAGAATTCAAGCCAACAGTATCTGAGAGCTGCTGAGGCAAACAGAAGTGTTGAAGCATTGCACAAGAGAAGGAAGAGGTGTTCTACATTGAAGATCCAATCAACACTCTTCATGTGCAACAAGTCCATCATGAGAAGGCATCAAGTATCAAGAAAGAAGATCACCAACGCCATCATGGTGGCAAGCATGAGAAATTTTCTAAGTACCTAGCAGAAGAGCTTACAGTCATCTTAGAAACCCATAATGTGCATCCATCAAGTATCAAGAGGAATGATCTTCAAGGCAGTTCATCAAGGGATCATCAGAAGTGGTTAAGTGACTGAATAAGCTGAGCATCATGCAACACTCAACTGCACTTCAAGGATGATCACGCCAAAGTCGCTAAATACTGAAGATGTTCGAGCTTAAAGACATCTTAATAGCTCAAGACTCAACTCCAACAAACAAACAAACAACTCAACAACAAGAAGCCGTGGCACGAGAGGGTCCTTGTCCGGAGGGACTAAATGAAGTTCCAAGCTCATTGGCTTGAAGAGTTCTGAGGAACTAGAGAAGTTCCAAGGCTGCTGGCCTTGAAGGAATCGTAGTGATTCAGGGTACTGCCCTTCCTTAGTGGAAATCCTACTAGTTGAAAGCAGAAGAGTGGATTAGGAGCTCGAGTCTCTAAACCACTTAAAACCTTTTGTATCTTTTACTTTATGTCATTTACATTATGTACATTAACCGCTATAATCTAGCATGTATGTTTTAATCTGCTACCAATCGAACTAACTCTACGAACAATGTATGTATGATTATGAATATATCAATGAAGGGGATCTTTTACTTTTTCCGCTGTGCTTGAAAAGATTCTTATGTTTGTCACATGCTAAATTATTAGCAATACAAAATAAACCAGTAAAACATTTGAAAATTAAAAGGATCTATTCAACCCCCCCTTCTAGATCTATTGTGCCTACTGGGAGCTAACAATTGGTATCAGAGCAGGTTCTCATGCTATATTCAAAATCTAATCGCTTTGAGTCTGATCCTAGGCACAAACATTGTTCTAAACTTAGTTTAGTAGTAAGTCACTTGTTATATGCAGATGAGATCACACGTTGGAAATATTGTGTACAGGTAAATGTGCATATTCACCTGAAGCTGCTCAGATTGGTCCATGTTTTTGATTGCCATATTAACAAGACCAATCCTTTCTCGCAGTCAATCTTGTAGTATGGAGACCAGGCTAGAAAGCTCAAGAGACATTAATAGAAAAGAATCAAACATTCACCAGCCTGAAAAGATGAAAAGGCCATACATGCTAAGTAATGCTTATCCAGAGAAGAAAGAAGAACTTCTCAAACATGTGTCTGTCCAACCTACAGCCGGATGTAAACCTTATGAACTCAAGGATGTCAAAGAACTAAAGATGCTGATATTCTCTTAGCTTACATCTTCACGACCACGACTGATTGATTGAAGGTCAACTGGAGCAACTAGCAGTCATGAGAAATTGAGAAACTATGCACATCAATGCCTAAACTCAAAATATCTAAGATAAATGACTGTTAAGAAACTAACAACAAAAAGGTACGGTTTCTCACTAATATAGATATGAGCATCATATTTGCACCTTACTTATGAACTATAACAGGTTTCCTTCAAGTATTCATAATCTATCTAAAAAGGTGAAGAGAGAAAGTATACTGATAATGGAAACTCAAATATCTATAAACTTTCTCTCTATCTAAGTTTTAGGTTGAAGATGATAGCTTGAAAGAGACCTGAAATGGTTTTAAGAACCTCACAGGTCAATTGAATGTGAAGTAATCTTTGCTGATGGGTAAATGTGCTTCGTACATCCTACGGTCTAAGTGTTTAATGACACACAGAGTATGATCAGATCTACAAGAGAATCTTGAAGATTCATAGAAACTGATCACCTACATGAATCAACCAGATGCTAATAAATCGTAGAGCTGATTCTCACTCTGTGAACATTTAAACTCTGTGATCATAACCTAGCAAATGATGAAACCATCAAAGAAAAAGAGTGTTTTGTTAAAATGATAGATTTCACACACACTTATCACCATGAATCTCAAAATGTATTAGTTAAATAAATTATATGCATGAATACGACTGATGGTGATCAATATGATGATTATCCGAATATATGAGGAACAGGGGTTTAGAAAACTAACTTAGCAGGACCCATTTAATCATGGGTACCAAAAATTAGAAATGTATAACCTGCAGGTACTTGGTCTATCTGACCACACTAAGGAATGCTAAAGCAAAAGACTTGATCGAAGATTCAACCAATGAAGGCTTAGGATCGTTCGAAAATAATTCGACCAAAACTTCTACATGTCAAAGTCTTCCTTGAAAGACCTGCAGAGCTAATCTAAATGAAGCTCAAGTGGCTGCTAACCCTTATATGAAAGCAGGCCACTCAACTAAAGATGAAAAAGGTCTTAGATGCTCAAGCATGCAAAACTTGTCCTCAAGGAAGCCCACATCAGAGGACCATCGAGCATCAAACATGAAGAACTTATTACGGGAGCAAAACTTCACGAGCACAAGTTGACAAGGAAGACTACGTTCGTAGTGCTGTCAAAGGATTGAAGAATGATCAACTCTGAAGATTTAATGACTTCAGCCATAAGGAGATATATAGGGATGCTTCCCAATATACATGAAGGAAAAGAATCACACCTCACTGAAAAGACAGCATCAACCATGGGGGAGCAGTGACTGTTAAGGAACAACAACACTAAAATATTCTATGAAGCAATGTACCACTTCTGAGTCCCAAAACTTTGTGGGCCGATGAACCAAATGAAGATCCATAACAAGAGGAACGTCTCAAAACGTCTTCTACCGATAACCTATCGACCACTCTAACCCAAAAATCGTGGAGTGCCTATAATCAAACATCTGATCATAGTATAACAGCAGGAGGACACCACGATTACAGTAAATACAAATTGTCTAAAGTTGATAGAGGACCTACCCACCAGAAAAGGTCAAATGAGATATCAGTGCAATTCACTTCTAAAAGTATTTCATCTGGAAAACGCCTCAAGGACAAACCTAACCCTTAGCTCACTCTAAGAGGTTAGCCCTTCCTGAGCTACCTTAACCCTGAAGAATTGCTTAGTCAAGTTCATCTCAAGGACCAAGACAGTCAACGATCGTAGAGTAGAGTTTGAAGAGAACTCAACGATCGTGATGCAATCTCAACGATCGTAGAGTAGAGTTTGAAGAGAACTCAACGATCGTGGTGCAATCTTAATGATCGTGGTGCAATCTCAACGATCGTAAAAGCAGACTCGACGATCGCAGTCTTACAAGAGGATACTCTAGCTCATGAGGAGCTTGGAAGAACGAGACAATTGCTCAACCATTCAGATTATAAGGAGATAAGTTCGAATACTGGTTGGAAAGATGTCCTGCTGAAGAAAAGTGCCCAAGCCTTCACAAAGTACATCAGTGGTTGAGCTATGCAGTTTTAACATGAGGAGAAATGTCAAAACCATCCACTGCAATATCTCTCAAAAGATAATCGTTGAGTCATCAAAGGAAAACGTAGAGTCCACAGCTGCCTTACCATGCTACTCTACGAACCAAAAAGGTCAACGATAAATCCACGTCAGTAATGCTTATTCTCTTAAAAGGAATATAAAACCGAAAAAAGGTTATGGGGAGTTCTGACTTATTATCGACATCGATGCAACCAATGGTTGGTTGACACATAATCAAGCATATCAGAGTCGAGGAATCGCCATAAAGACAAATTTAAAATTTGCAAACAGTTATCAGAAACTATCGAACCTCTCTCTCTCCCATTCTTAAACCCTAGAATCCTCTTCGAAGCCAAAATCAATTAAACCTCCAAGAGCCCAAATCACAATCAGCTGTTTCTCATAAATCTTTCTGAATCAAATACCCATATTCCTCGAACCATTCTAATTGAAGATTGGCGAGTAATCACTGGCATTCAGCTCGGAACCAAGTCGTTTGAGAAATCTGAAAAGAAGTTCAGAGACATTCTTGAACTTGTGAAGAAAGCTGGATTCTCAGAATGTCTTGAGGCAAGCACTCAAGTATATACTGAACTGGTTAAGGAGTTCTACTCAAATGCATCCATAAATGTCAGAACCCTTTCTACCAAGGTTAAAGGTCAGTCTCTAAAGCTGAAGTCATCTAATATCAATCAATGCTTAGGTTTTTCTGACATAGGACTGAAAAACCTTGATAAGATCGACACTGAGCAAGCGAAGGAGATTATGGGGTACCAAAGAAATCCTAGTCTGAAGGACATGAAGAAGAAGGAGTTCCTTGAGGAATTCGAGTTCCTTGTTGAGATAGTGGGAAAATGTATCTTATGCAAGGATACTGCACATGACATTATGTTTGATCAGCAGTTGAAGATTATGTCTGCAATAGTTCTGAAGAAACGAATCAACTTTGGAGCTATCTTGTTCGATCAGATCTCCAAATGGGTAGAAAAGGCTGAGTTAAAGAAGTCTACAGATAGACCCCTAACCAAGGTCTTTCATGGAAGATTGTTGAGTATTGTGATGAAGAAAAAGCTGGGAGGCAAAATCAAGGATGATGAAGGAGAGCCTCTAAATGTTCATAAAGTAATGTCTCCACAGCTGTTCGTGAACTGGAAGAAGAACCCAAAGGAAAACGAAGCTAACAACAACTAGGAGCGAAGCAGGTCTCTCAGTAAAAGAGGAGGAAGCGAAAGAGGTGGAAAGTTTTGAGTCCGTGACTCTGCACGATGAAGACCACACCCAATGAAGAAGAGATCCAGGGGTATGAAGAAAACAGAGGCTCCACCAAAGAGTCTCCACTGAAGACAAAGATGAAGGTGAAACGGTCTTAACTGCACCAGAAACCACAAAGAGAAGAAGCAACAGACTGCTTCAAGGGCCATCAAAAAAGAGAGCTAATGTGGAAAATAAACCAGCCCCAGTTTCCCAAGAAAGTACATCTGACGAAGAAGAAGACATAGAGTCAAAAGAAGAGGAGGGAACTAATGGTCTCAAGACTGAGTCCCCAAAGAACAAATCCAGCGATGAAGGTGAAGCTGAATTCATGAAAAAAAAATGAAAACCTTGTTATTGAAAAAGAATATGTAAGCCCTATGGCTAACTCTCAGAGCATTCACTCTGATGATCAAGAAAAGCTACAAAATGACCCAACTACATCTCCAAATGCAAATGCTCCAACAAGCCCAAATGATGGGTCAAATGATGTTGATTCGGAAGAAGATGGACCTGCCCCTGCCAATACTGAACGACAAGGAAGGTTGCCTGATGATTCAAAGGCCTCAGAGTCTGAAGAGGAAGAAGAATCGACTCTCTCCTATATTGAACCTCCAGGAGAGAAGGAAGAGCTACAGTATCATCGGCTAAATTTGCCTCCAACAAGAAAAGTGAGCACTCTACTGCAGTCATTGAAGTAAGTGATGATGAATCTGATCAGAATAATTCAGGCTCCAAAAGAGAAAAAATTGAGAAAGATTCTGATTCTACACATCAGGAATCAGAGGAACCAGAATACTACCATGTTCTCTCTCCAGCCAGAATTAGCAGAAGAATAGTGGTGGAAGTTTTTGATGAACCACCAGTTGAACCAGCAACAAGATGGATAAGTCATGGAAATGAACAACTTTGAGTTGTAAGAATGACTACAGATGAAGTGCTTCATAATTGAAAAATATGGAGTTAGATTTCACATCAATACTGTATAACTCTGAAGATATTTTGATGAGATGGTTCTTCCCGTGGATGCCGTGGTTAAAGGGACATACTGATAAAGATGAGAGCTACTTCAGCTGGTGCTACTCTCAGTTTCCAAATCTGGAGTTGGTGTAACAAAACTTCCCAAGGGTAAACAAGTTTGCAACCATGATGATCAATGACCAACCCCATTACAAAGTCTACCGACATGCTGGCAATCACTACATTCCCTACGACCGTAGAGTGGATTCTAAAGGCAGAAGGATTATGGCCAAGGAGATAATCGTAGAGTCTGTTTACTCTACCACTGATGGTGTTCAAATCCAGAATAAGAAGCCTCCATCTGCTCAAGCACAATTGCCCGACATTTTTCATCCTCCAATAGCGATTGGTACTCAATGATTTTCAGATTCTCAACACCTTCGAAAATCTGTCCAAGGATGAAAATCGTAGAGTCCAATCTGGTGTTCAGCAAGAGACTGCCCAACCAAATGACGAAGTTTCTATGGAGAAAGAGATAATGAAAAACTCTGATGAACTGATTGAGAAGATATCTCTAATCCATGAAGAATCAAAGAGGGTGACAACAGTTGGAGATAATTCAGTTCAAGATAGACTCCAAGCAACTATGGCTGATGTATCTCTCAAAATCAAAGATAAAGATCACATCTATCTGAAGGCCTTAAATGATCAGAAGGCAGATGCACTAAGAGCCCAGAAAGCCAATGAAGAGCAACTAAAAGCCCTCTCTGACAAGATTGACAACGTGAATCCGTCATTCTCTATGCAACTTGAGTTAAGCCAACAAGAACTCAAGATTGAAGTCGGTAACGCCTCCTATCTGATGGAGCAACTTATGTCCAACATGGAGCGCTCTCTAAATGATTAATGACAAAAAGGGGGAGAAAAAGAGGCATAGAAAGAGGCGGAGTAAAAGGCATTCAAGAAAAGGCAAGGAGAGCAGGAGCAAACAAGAAAGGAAGATAAAGAAGAAGAAAGCAAAATAAGAAGATAGTTCATCATCCGAGGGGGAGCCAGAACTAGAAGAAGAAGAAATGAATAGCTCCACATCCCAGGGGGAACAGGAGCAAAGGAATCAAACAGATGAATAGCTGATCAACATACATCCTGGAAGCATACATGGAACAAAAGAGGTACATCTCTAACTAGTTAGGTATGTTCTGGATCCAGGATGTAAAATGTCAGTGTATTAAATTCCACATCATTATAAATGACATTCATGATTATTTGTTTTAGAAATACAGCTGCTCACTGTATATAAGATTCATTCATAACATGCATATGCACTTATTGTTTTTGTCATAATCAAATAGGGGGAGATTGTCAGGAATAAGCATATGAATGATATTCCTATTTTACATATGATTTGATTATGATATATATATATATATATATATATATATATATATATATATGAATGAATATGCAAGTATGCTTGCATTAAGAAAAGCTGTGAAGTCCTTTGATAGATAATAGAAACATATGTACAAGGACTTAGAATGAATTGATCAAATGTGTTAGATTAATCTTACATAAACAAAATAGCTTTGTAAAGTCCTTAAAAAGAAATGATGTACAAGGACTATAAATATAAAAAGATCAAGCATGTTAGGTTGATCTTATGATGTAATAAACGAGCTTGTCGATCGTTAAAAAATCGCACTGTAAATCGTGTCTCGCCAGAGAGTCAAGAAAAACTTAAGAGCTATCGAGGCAGAATCGTAGTCTGTAAGATAGTAGCTCTCAGAGTTCGTAGACTTCCAGGAGAGACGAGGAAGGATCGTAGTGTATCAAGGATAACTTCCTCAATGTCGTAGTCTGCTGAGAAAGTCATGTTCAGAATCATAGAGACAGCATGCCTACGAGCCGACCGAGTATCTGCCAAAGCCAAGTCAAGAATCGTAGACTACACTCAGAGTCGTAGAGTCTACTAATCATACCAGAGGCAAAGATCGTAGTCGAGCAAGATCAGATAAAGACAACAAGCACAACGACAAAAATCATAGAGTGTCAAGATCTGATCTCGGAGTCGTAGTGTCTGCACTAAACAAAAATTGAATCGTGAAGTCTTTGAACTAAGACCTCAACAGATGTGCTCACAATGCCAAGGTAGAATCGTAGAACAAATATGATTCTCAACGAATGAGCATTCCCAGAATATCCAAAGGAATGAAGCCTCTAGTTGGCACTGCATAGATACGTCCCACCTGAAGGAAACCAGAGAGCACTTAACGAATGACATGCAAGCTAACAGAAGATCTAAGCACCAACCCAATCAGCATCAAGATTGAGTTGTGAAGCCATTCGAGATGAAGTCTTCCACAAGGAGATCAGAAGAAGACTTCTGTAATTGACTAAGGAAAGTCGGCCAAGTCACGATGGTATCAAGCGAGACAGAAGATGACGATCTTGGAAGTTACCAGGATCGTAGTGTTTGACAAACAAAGAAAGAACTAATGGAGTTCATACAGAGATACTGGACAACTTCTGAAGAACAAGGCTAAAGTGAATAAGCATTGGGTCAGTCCATTGATGATAAATGAACGTGAGATCATAAGGAGAAAGTGACCTGGACACGCCAAAAATCTGAAGTGTCTTGCTATTCAGAAAGGGCCAGAACAAAGAAGTCAAGCCATCAGTATCTGAGAGCTGTTGAGGCAAACAGAAGTGTTGAAGCACTGCAAAAGAGAAGGAAGAGGTGTTCTACATTGAAGATCCAATCAACACTCTTCAAGATCATAGTGTTGTCTCTACCAGTCAACAAGACACTACGATCAGGTCCATGAAGACATGCATCAGAATCGTATAGTTCGAATAGCTGAAGACTGAAGCATTGACAACGGTTCAATCTGAAGGGTAATATTCGGACAAGAGCTTATTGAGAGCATCGATGCAAAAGGACAACCTCTGATCGAGAAATCAGAAGGAGGAAATAAAGTCTTCGACCTGCCCAAGACATTAAAGTGACATCTCTGACGGGGTAGGAGAAACAGTAGACTGGAGTGTCAGAAAAGTATGACATGTCACATCTGCAGTCTACCTCAGTCAACTCGAGATCTGTGAAGATATTTGAATAGCTTTCAACGACTACTTTCCATTGGAAGGATTGTGAAGGAGTATAAATACGCAAGAGCTTCAAAGATCGAGGGTTGCTGGAGTTGCTGAGTTTGGAGAAATGGTGGACTGATCTAACCAACGTAAAATAGTGAGTGACCAATGAAGGTCCGAAAGCTCACTCTACGATCCACCAAGAACACTTAGAGACAGACAAAGAAAGAAGTAGAAGTGAGAGTTCTACTACAAGAAGAGTGTTCTGAACTGCCGAGAGAAAGAAGAGCATCATGTCATCTTGATGTCCATCATGAGAAGACTCTAAGTACCATAAATGAGAGCTCACAATCATCTTAGCAAGTCCATCATGAGAAGGCATCAAGTATCAAGAAAGAAGATCACCAACGCCATCATGGTGGCAAGCATGAGAAAGTTTCTAAGTACCTAGCAGAAGAGCTTACAGTCATCTTAGAAACCCATCATATGCGACCATCAAGTATCAAGAGAATGATCTTCAAGGCGGTTCATCGAGGATCATCGAAGTGGTTAAATGATCAAGAAGTGAGCATCATGCAACACTCAAGCTGCACTTCAAGGATGATCACGCCAAGTCGCTAAGTCTGAGAAGATGTTCGAGCTTAAAGACATCTTAGCGACTCAAACACCAACTCAACAAACAAACAAACAACTCAACAACAAGAAGCCAGGACCTGAGGGGTCTTTGTTCGGAGGGACTAAATGAAGTTTCAAGCCTGCTGGGCTTGAAGAGTTCCTAGTGTGACACCCCCAAAATAGGTATACATCACTCATTCTGAGTTGTCAATACATGGTACAGAAACAACTACAACTTTATTATTACAAGAGTAAAACTGTGAGTTTGAATACAAATATTATCTTCTAGACAATATCTATACCCAAATAAATCCTCATCACATTTATTGATACATTATTTTACAACAATGGTGAGGACTACTAAACAACTCTCCCTAGAATTTTCATTCCATACCCCGACTCTTACTTGCTATATTCTCGCCTCCTGAGAAGAAAAATGGAACAAAAAGAAAAAGGGTGAGCTCGACTAGCCAAGTAAAGAATATTATGACTAAGATAATATACAACAAAATTATCGTTAGTCTTGAACAGGGAAAAATATAATAGAATACAATAGACAACAAGTTTTAAATCAATATTACATGGTGAAATAATAATTCATTAGAAGAGTTAAGTAGAGAATGCAAACTACTATCTTACATGTATGAATTTTAAAGTTCATCGCCTATTTTTTTTTTTATCCTGTAACATCAATCAATATATATCTAGGATCAAATATTCATCCTTGCTACTCTGCCAAGGACATTCACCATTGATCATGTTCATCTAAACACTTGTTCATCTTTGCACTACGGGCCAAAGATATTCATCGAAATCATTCATCTTTTACTACGGGCCAAAGATATTCATCGAAAATCATTCATCTTTACACTACTTCGCCAAAGATATTCATCATAAATCATTCATCTTTGCACTACTGAGCCAAAAATATTCAATAATATCATCATTTAAGACGAGGATGATGAAAAATATTTTTTTAAAGAAACGAATCCAAAGTGAAACAAAATGACAAGGATTAAGGATTAAGGATTAAGTACTTTTATTCTATCCACGTCCAAAAATACCTCAAAAATAATCATAGTGGTGTAAAATTCAAGAATGATCAAAATATGGATACAATCAAAGCTAGTATCCGAATAGATATTTCAGACGAAAAGAAAAATTTTCATTTTTCGATGAATAGTCTTAAATATTCGTGAATAATGGTAAGATATCGTGAATAGTCTGCATTATCGTGAATAAGTAACTCAAACACCAAAATTCTAAATTTGATAAAAACTTCAGATCAATATTTGACATAATGATATTGAAGAAATAATATCATTACGAAAAAAAATAATATCCTTACCTCGGAAAGACAATCTTTTAACTGGAATCTTTGGATATAAAGCTATATCTTGAACTTTCACCGTATAGCAATACTCAAAGTATACTCAAAATACTCACAAGAATACGCATAATATAGAGAGAAAACTTGATTTACGGTGTGATTTTCAATTCTAACCCAAGACCTATTTATAGGAAATTGCTTAGAACACCAAAGCGAAAAATTTATTATAATATTAATATATATATTAAGTTTTCTACGCAACCTTTGAATCTGATTTTCAGCCAACTAACACATATAAAATGAGGCTCACACATCAAAAAAAAACGTTTTTTTTATAAAATAATTAAAACTTCCAAAATCAATTATTTGAACTTGAACTTCAATAATTCACAATAAATAGTCCTTTTATCGGAAAATTGAATCTGGCGAGTTTTTATAGGAAATTCAATTCTCTACAACTTTGCGGAAGAAAGTTTTTCCAAATTCCAAATGAGAATTGACCAAAATCCACAAAGCAGAAGCGATTTTAGAGGCTATAATCAAATTTCGATCGATAAATGGGGTCCATGAGCATGTTTAACATGTTTTAAACATTTATTGCAACAAAAATATTCTTCCTCCTCGTATACTCATATATCCCACATTAGATTTGTAAAAATATCACCATTATTATATTATTAAAATATAATATTATATATATTTAAATGAATTATTTTATCGAAAAAAGATAAAATTTCAATTTTCAACAATTGTCACATTAAAATTTTCTCCATCTATATCCACATAAAATTAATATTTTTCTCATCATATGAATCAATAATTAATTATTCACAAATAATATTACAGAATCACAATATTGACAACCGAGCAGGTTTCCCAGGAAGAGGGCTTTCCAATAAGAATTTCTCCTTACTGGCGCGCAATTAGGTGACCAAACCTCTCCTTAGACAGAACTTTCTAGACATTGCCAATAATGTTATCTAATAATATTATTCGGGATAATATGAATTATTGCTTCGATAATGAAAAATACTTGTGTAATGACAATTATTAAAACAACAATGAATATATAAAATATCAACGCAGACAATTATTGAATCAATAAAATAAAACAACTTTGAATGATAATTCTGTAACCATTATTGAGTAGTGCCTTCTTATGTAAGAGTCAATAATTGGTGCAATCTGCATCTTCTGCCGTCTGACAACGCGTATTCTTGTGTTTTAACCATAAGGTATTCCAACGATTATAAACCAGTAACAACTCTGTGCCAAGTTATTTTTAAACAACTTATATTTGTCATTTTCTTCCTCCAATCGCTTTTTCGTTATGGGGCCCACACATGGTTTCGCTGTCGTCAATACGAATATTCCCCGACAAGATCTGAATATTCCACGACCAAACGAATATTCCCCGACAATAATGAATATTTTATAACCACTTGCTTATTTTGAAATACTTGCGTATTACCCATAACTATCCACATTAATCAAATCAACCCTTACTATTTCAAAATAATAAATAGAGAAAATTAAATTTTATTTATTAATTATTTGGGGTCTTACACCTAGGGAACTAGAGAAGTTCCAAGGCTGCTGGCCTTGAAGAGTTCTTAGTGAACTAAAGTCCCAAGGCTGCTGGCCTTGAAGAAATCGTAGTGATTCAGGGTGCTGCCCTTCCTTAGTGGAAATCCTGCTAGTTGAAAGCAGAAGAGTGGATTAAGAGCTCGAGTCTCTGAACCACTTAAAACCCTTTGTATCTTTTACTTTATGTCATTTACATTATGTACATTAAGCTATATAAGCTATGCTATGTATGTTTTAACTAACACCAACGAACTAACTCTCTACGAACAATGTATGTATGATTATGAATATATCAATGAAGGGGATCTTTTACTTATTCCGTTGTGCTTGAAAAGATTCTTATGTTTGTCACATGCTAAATTATTAGCAATACAAAATAAACCAGTAAAACATTTGAAAATTAAAAGGATCTATTCAACCCCCCTTCTAGATCTATTGTGCCTACTGGGAACTAACAAATTCATTCGCCACATTCTTCACTCCTTACAAAGATTCTGTCCCTAGAATCAAAGACACTGATTAAATAAATAGCTCAGGGTAATTCTTCATTATTTCAAATTCGAGTTCCCACGTAGCCTCTTCGACATTGTGGTTTCTACATATCACCTTCACAAAAGGTATCACCTTATTCCTGAGCACTTGTTCTTTTCTGTCGACTATCTGGATAAGAACCTCTTCATAAGATAAATCCTTATTGAGTTGTAACGGTTCATACTCGATTATATGTTTGTAATCGGATTTATACGGTCGCAACACCGACACATGAAAAACGTTGTGAACATGTTCTAATTCTGGATGTAAAGTTACCTCATAAGCTACTTCTCCCACTCTTCGCATTACTTCGAAGGGTCCGATGAACCTCGGGCTTAACTTTCCTTTCTTGTTAAAACGAATTTTCCCCTTCCAAGGAGAAACTTTCAGGAAAACGAAATTTCCTATGTCAAATTCGCGATTCTGCCTGTGTTGATCAACATACTTCTTCTGTCTATCTTGAGCAGCTACCAGTTTTGCTATGATGAGTTTGATAATTTCAGTGGTCTGTTGTACCAGTTCTGGTCCTAACAGTTGACGTTCACCAACTTCATCCCAACATAGTGGAGTTCTGCATTTTATGCCGTAGAATGCCTCGTATGACGGCATGTCAATGCTTGCGTGGTAACTGTTGTTGTATGCGAATTCCACTAACGGTAGATGATCGTCCCAGTTTTCTTTGAAATTCATGATGCATGCTCTAAGCATATCTTCCAACGTCTGGATTGTTCGTTCGTTTTAACCATCGATTTGCGGATGATTTGTTGTACTCATCTTCAGTTGCGTTCTCAAGCATTCTTGTAGTCTCTTCCAAAAATTTGATGTGAATCTCAGATCTCTATCTGATACTATTGACACTGGAACTCCATGTCTCGACACGATCTCCTTGACGTATAATTTTGCGAGCTGATCAAGATTAAATCTAATCCTTATTGGCAAAAAGGTGTTAGACGGGATATGTGTATATATAATCAGTAAATAGCATTTGGGGGGGTGGGGGGGGGTGGGGGGTGGGGGTGGGGTGGGTGAGGTGAGGTGGGGGTGTATACATAATCAGTAAATATTAATTTTTTTAAGGGTAGGATTGGACGGGGTGGGAGTATATACATAATCGAAAAATATTATTTTTTTTGGGATGTGGGGTGGGGGTGTGGGGTGTGGTGTGGGGGTGGGGGTGAGGATGGGGGTGGGGTAAGTAGAGTGGGGTGAATGTATACATAATCAGTAAATATTATTTTTTTTTAAGTTGGGAGGTGGGAATATTATTTTTTTGAGGTAGGGTGGGCGTGGGTGTGGTCTGGGAGTGGGGCGAGAATGAGAATGTATACATAATTATAAAATATTATATATTTTTAGGTTGGAGTGGGGAGTGGGGGAGTGGAGGAGTGGGGGGGGGTGAGGGGTGAGGGATGGGGTGAGGGTGTATATAATCAATAAATATTATTTTTTTAATATATAAATAAATTTAAAATATATTATTATTGAGAAGGGTATAATAGTATAAACAATATTTTTTAATTTAATACTTTAATTAATTTTGAAAAAAAATGAATATAACATGTGATTATTTTAAATTATTCTATAAATAATCTCATAAAAAACAAACTCATGACTAAGACTAGGATTAATAGTCTTAAGATTATAATCTCATAAATTATAATTCCGAAATTATAATCTGATTATAATCTTTGCAAACAAACATACACACAGTATATCCTCTCTACCTCGCTAAACTTGAGTTCAAACCCCTGCATATAAGTAAAGAAAATTTGAAAGGGGCTCTTCATCCATGGCTGGTTAAGCGCCAACAAGTGTGGGCGACGCAGTATCACTCTAAAATATTATCATATCCAGTCATCTTCTTCATCTCCACCATAAGTACTCTTTTTAAACTAATCGATGAACCCATCAAACTTTTACATTAAGACCCATCTCTCTCTAATCAATTAGGATGATGAAGAAAATGAATAGTTGGGTGGTAGGGTTTTGAGATTGGATTTTGTGCAGGTATGTAAAAGAGGAAGAAGATGTTTATGCTTATGATTTTTTAATTAATGGTTATGTTATTACCTTTTTGTCCTTAATGATCAGGCATGAAAATTCAAAATTGGGATTTTTATACGGTCAACATACAATCATACATTATACATAGTTAATTGGACTGATCAAAAGGAACGACATTGTCTTTTATTTTTTTTTAAAGTCAGTAGGGTGGGTGGGTGGGTGCATGGGTGGAGAGAGGGATGTGATTAATTTCCTTTAATTTCAAAATACACCCAACAATAAGAGCGCATTCATGGTTTTGATGCAATTTAACAAATCATATAAAAGTATTGGCCAACAGGTGCATAGATAATTTTTTTATTTTCAACAAGAAAAGCAACTGTCTCGGGGCAAAAATAGATAACATGTTCTTGTAATAATCATACCCAAGGAAGCATACAACTTAACAAACCACAAATTAGTTCAGGAAACTCGGGAAGTTCTAAAACAGAGTGACTTAATTTAAGAGGCCTCCGCAGGAGGTTGGGTCACACCATACTTGACCAACAGCTTACTCAGGGCCGCCGGTGAACAGACCTGGTACTTCACTTTCCCAGAAGAGAGGAACACCTCAGCCAGTTCAAGCTTATCGGATGTAAGACTCGTGCTGTCCATCGTCTTACTGAGAACCTTCAGTGCAAGCTGTACTGCTTCTTCCATTGTTATTTCGTCCTTGTAGTCCTGCTTAAGCATCGACTGTGCAGCTTGGTTGTTAGCTCCAATAGCTGCTGCCTTCCAACCACCATAATTTCCACTTGGGTCACTCATGTAGAGCTGAAATCCGTAGTTTTTATCCCACCCTGCAAACAGAAATGAAACACCAAATGGGCGAAGCCCACCAAACTGTGTGTAGCCTTGCTTGGTGTCACAAAGAGACTGAACTAGTTGCTCAACAGGCATTGGCTCTTGATATGAGAAAGTGTATCGCTGAGCTTGGACCCGAGCAGTGTTTATAAGTATGTTGGCATCAGACATTATCCCAGCCACTGCACATGCTACATGGTCATCAATCTTGTACATCTTCTCGGTGGATGTTGAGGTCTGGAGAAGCTTGGAAGTGACCTTCTTTTCACCAACCAAGACAACACCATCCTTAGACAAGATGCCAATTGCAGAACCTGCATTTCCTATGGCCTCCATTGCATACTCAACCTGGTAGAGACGACCTTCTGGGGAGAAGATCGTTGTACGACTATCATACCTTCGCGACATCTAAAATTTACAAGTAGGCATGACAAAAGATTAGACCAATGGTAAACATTGTGATTGAAATCGAACATTTGTCATCTCAAGCACAAAATAAAAGAATAACTGAGTTTACAAAGAAAATACTAGGAAAAGTTGACATATGTTCAAAACCTAACCAACTAAATTACATATTGGCAAAATATGTTATTTCATTACTCTGGTAACTTTTAGTAGAGTGCCCATTGTGCAGGAAGTTCAAATGAGTATTCAAAAATAATCAATATATAATTACTACCCACTTCAATAAAATTACAACAAGAGTTCTAAATGAAAAGGTTAATTAGAGTTATCATAAACTGCATGTAGTTCACTAGCAAACCAAATCTTCCTCTATAGAAACTAGATTGATAGGCAAATTAATAAACCATTCTTCTGGATGCTTTAGGCATTATGAAGTGCATATCCAAGAGTATGAATCAATATATGAAGCAGTCCATAAAGAATTCATCTTTATATTAAACTAAAATACTGTTAAATGTGAGTTGGTTAACAAAAGTACTACTGACATAATCACTTATTATTTCAGCAGTAAGATGTAATACCACTTTTACACTGCTGAGGGATATTGATACTCATTTCAGTTATGGTCCAAATAATAAAATAACCTCCTCTTAAAATTTCCATGATAATCATAGGAAGTCCAAGTTAGAAGCAATAATTAATTGAAATTAGATTACAAAGTGAATAAAATGTGTAAAGAGAAACAGAACCTTCAAACCTGGGCTTTTAATAGGAACAGAAGAGTACTTTAGGTTCAGTCATATAAGTAAATGATAAATTGAAGGTTTACAAAGCTGAGAAAGGAAATGGCAAGTCGTTTCAAAGAGTTGTACTACGTTCTCTTTACTTCTACTTTCGAAGTGTTATAAACAATTTATTGTTGTGGTCATTCTGGCAGCCAATATTGACTAACCGACTTTTTCACTAATATGTATAATTAAGGAAAAGAACCAGGGCATCTAGAGTCGTAACCAACTTGACTCGAGTCAAGTTAGGTAATAGATTTTCAACCTTGACTAATTAAGGTTTTCATCGGGTTTGAGCTTAATTCAGTTTTAGCCACGCTCATTCCAGCATGCAGCTCACAAGTCGAATAGCTTGATTTGAGTTTTTGGCAACCAGGTGCAAATATATTTCACAAAATAACCGAGACCATGAGAACTTAATCGAGCATAGACAAGACAAGTATATCAAATTTCGTAATCGAACCTAAATGAATGTTCAAAGTTGATTCATTTAACTCCTTTTTGAATTGAGCCTGAAGTGAATCAATCTCAAGCCTCACAAACTCTAAATTTCATTTAGGGCCCTAAAGACATCTATCCACCTCTCTAGATATTCCACAACTTAAGTTGGAATATAAGACTAAGTTGGTCCTGACAATAAAATTGCTGAACTCCAATTTTGAAACAACTGAGCACAATAAATCAGAAAGGCCATAGCTTCTACACAAGGTATACCAGCATTTTTAAAATTTTAACTTTTAAAAAAAGAATATATATATATATATATATATATAGGGACCTATTCCAGAGCACACACGTTAGCTGAGGGCACCATTCGAGCAGATCTGTGGTTCTAAGGGGTGAGGTTGAATAAGACTTGGGTCTGGCCGCTAGTAGGACCTGCGGCCAGTGCAACTCCCACTAGCGGCCAGACTAATGATTATTATGCCCTCATTTTGGCTTTTCAAATTGGCCGCTAATAAAACGGAAAATAAAAAAGGTAATTGGCATGGCTGCAGGTAGAGCAATGGTCAATCTATATTACTCTGTTTTAGATCCCACGGAGTAGGAATAATCACAAGTAGAATCATAAATTTCACGACTACAATCAGATAACAAATTTATCACTAATTTCACGACCACAATTAGATAACAAATTTATTATGATCAACTATTCGACTAATTTTGGAAGAATCAGCCAAAATATTTACTATTAAGAGACAAATTTTGGAAGAATCAGACAAAATATTTACTATTATATATGCCCTTTTTTAATTTTTTTATTCTCGCCGCAGAGCCAAAATGCTAGTGGGAGTTACACCGGCCAAGCCTTAATAGCCCTTAGCTAGTTCTATATATATATATATATATATATATATATATATTCAAAACAAGTTTTTTTTTAGATTAATTGTAAACAACTAACATCAATCCTTCTATGTGCAACAAATTAAAACATACAATTATCTCTCAAAGATCAAAATGATAAAGATGCAATTTTTTTTCAATCTGAAAACTTAGACAGGCTAGTGTAAGCTTCATCAATCTTAATAAACCAAATCATTAGAAAATTACTAACATAAAGAAACAATGGAACTAGGTATCGAAATCCCAACCGAATTAACAATTTGGAGAATATTTGAGCCCAATAATATTATAATATTATTTAACCTAAATTTCAGTTCATCCGACAAACGTAATATGTATATAAACAATACATGTATCTAATTCTGTGCCGTGTGAGACAGTAAGAGTTGAGAGAGTTACCTGACAGATGAAGAAGAGAAAATTGTAGAAAGATTCAAAAATATTTGGAGAGAGATTAGTTGCAGATGAAAGTAAAGTAGATGCGAATTAGACTTGCACGCTAATCTGTATTGTGCCCCAAGCTTCTTCAGACCGAATTTCTTGTATTTATGATTTTGACCTCAAAGTTTCTTTTTATTTTCAGAATCATCCTTGCATTATTAACACTCCACAGTCCACACATTAAAATTGACACTCCATATCTCAATAAAACACACGAGTATTCTTTGAAATTTATTTCATATTTTAGAAAATAGTGATTTAAGTATGAAAGAATAAGTACATTTCTAATATTTTTTTTAAACATAGTGATGAGTTGTAATTTATATGTAATTAGTACCTATGTATGATTTGGGATCCGATTAATATGAAGTAAATTTTATAGTTCATGGTTCATAACGTATTTCTGATAAACTTACATGTTGACACAAAGTCTCATAGGATGATTTAGTCACATACATATCCAAAATAACATTATTAGTTTTAAAAGAAAAGTTTCTAATTTTATTCGAATATGACATCATGTTAATCAGTCTCATAGTTTGAATATAGTCACATACATATCCAAAATAACACCATAGTTTGTGAGAAGCCTTGCGATAATATCAATTTTTCTCGTGAAAATATCATTTTTCTAAAAAAAAATAAAAATATTTTAAGCATAGCATATAACATATAAAATTTAACAAGTTTCCTTGTAGAACAGGATTTGGAATTCACAATACTTTAATCGGGCAATACATTTGTACTATCTATAACGATGAATTGCATATAGATAAAAGAGAGGTACAATTATATAATACCTTATATAAAAGTATGCAGAATCAAACTCTCATGCTATACATATGCAACCCAATTCTGTAAAATCTCATATGTCAACAAGTCTTTCATCTAGGTTTTTAGTGTTTAAAGATCCCTTCGTCTTAGTAACTTCCACTAGCTTATAGACAACCTTATTTGGAGAAGTTAATTTAAGGTTTCATCAGGCTCAGCAATGGCTTGGTCTAAACATTTAATTTAATTTATAATTTGTACTGCCACCATGCTGGCAGAAACAAATTTATACAGACAATGACACTAGCTTAGATCAACCAATATCTTCGTCTAATAATCACCAAACTAAACAAACGACATAAACTGACTGACAAAATTTTAGTAAACCTAAGTGCACTTGACATCACACAAGAGAAAAGATGCTAGCAAAAACTTAAGCCTCGAGGAATATATAGGCCAATAGAGTAGAACATCTATCATAAATATTTGTGTTCAACTTTTCTTCTGATTACACACGTTCATTCAACGAGACTCCCAATCCTTGATCTTTTTGCTTCCCTTAGGTTTTGCTAAAGACGCATCCATTCCGGCCATTTTTGCATTATACTTGGCTCGAAGAGGATCATTAAATGTCCACCTAGATTACCATAAATCAATAGTTAGACAAAAGGGTTCAAACAGACATAATAAGCATTAGAGTAAGCATAAACTAGATGTTTCCATGAGCATAAAATATTCGAACTGCAAATTAAGGTATTATGATTGTGTTAGAAATGTATCATGAAAAAACAAAACTTCACATTTTTGCACCATAGCTTTGAAAATTATTATTAACAAACAAGGTTATAAGCAGAGCATAGGTAGCAGGTTTGAGTTTAGAAATCAGATCTTCATAAAATCATAGTCATAAAATGTAACAAATTGGTCAAAAATTAGTGTGACATTTAATGTCAATGAATGTTGGAGGGCATTTTCCAAAGTCGGTCAACACATAATAGCCTAAACCACAGGTTAATAACTAAGATTTGGCCGACATCTGACAAAGTTTTATTAAACACAGAAATTCATGAAGCACTGCCATAATGACTTTTAGTATCAAAGAAAGGAATTATGTGGCTGCTAAAGAACAGTTAGTGAAGCAGGTCAAATGTCTCAAAAAGATACTCCCACTGTTCCACAAAAGGACTCCTATTTGCAAAAATTGCAAACATTAAGAATATATTTTTTGTTCAATACTTATCCTTAAAAATAATAAGTTCTTACTTAGTCCCACTGTTCCACAAAAAGACTCCTATTTGCAAAAATTGCAAACATTAGGAATATATTTCTTGTTAAATACTTATCCCTAAAAATTATAAGTTCTTACTTAGTAATGGTAGACCGATAATGAAATAATGATCGCAAAGTTAAGGGAATTAATCATCGTGTCATTTCATACTACTATCAAAATAAATTAGACTCTTTTGTGGGGTAAAAGAGAAGGTAAGCGGGACTCCTTTTTTGGAACATAAGGAGTAATAAATACTGAAAAAATAAGGATTAAAATAAGGTGGGAATAATGTACTCACGGATTATTCCAATCAGTAGTGTCCTCATTGACAAGATGGGTCCATTTTGTCCTCCCACTACGACCAAAGTGTTTGACCTGCATGACTTTAGGTAATATTGATTTGTCCATCTTATCCTCTCCAGTTGGAGCAGAGAAATCTCGATAAAATATATTATCTGAACCAGCAGTTGATGAGCGATCATCAGAATCGGATTGGAAGAAAGCACCCTTATGGTAGTATTTCTGCATGAACCTCCATTTCTGCTTGGATGGGGCAGCGGGCTTCGTGTTCTTCCTTTCCCACTCCCTCCTCTCTTCTTCTGTCATGTTTCTTACCCTCTCAATCTCTTCCTTCTCCTTCAACATTGCTTCCCGGTCCTCCCTATCCCTCTTGATCCTTGCAATCTCACGGGCCTTCCAAGCTTCATATTCCTCTGCCTCATTCAATTCATCATCAGTATCTACATCTGCAATATCAGCCTCCAGTTCCAGATTCTTCTGAATTTGTTCATCCTTTCGAATCTCCTCAACCACTATCTGCTTTGTCTCAATCTTTCTCTCCGCCAATCTCTTTTTCATTAATTCCTCAAGTGCATGGTCTTCTGCCTCAAGCCTCTCACGCTCAGCTATGGTATCCCTCTCCGACTTTGGCACAAACACGGGCTTTACCATTGCAATGCCTGTTTGTTCTTCTTCTGAGTCAGTCTCGTATTCAGATTCTTCTTCTTCCTCCTCTTCCTCTATTTCCTCCTCTTCTTCTTCTGGAAGAAGTGCAGCTTCTTCTTGCTGCCTCTGAAGCAACTTTTCCCTAATTCTCTTCCTTCTTTCCTCCAAAGCATCCTCATCCTCTTCCTCTAAATCCAACCTTTCTTGCCTTCTATTCTCCTCTTCTATTGTCGAAATAATCTCAGCTTGTCGGATACGCCTGTGATCAGCTCTTACTTCTTCGCGATTATCTATCTTACTCTCAGCCAAACGGCGAAGCCTGGGATCATCTCTTCTTCCAATAGCTGCATCTTCCTGACTAGGAAAGGCCTTCTCTAAGGCAATTGCCCTAGTCATCTGAATATCCCCATCTTCATCAGCATCATCTGCCCATTCAGGAGCTTTACCAGGCCAATACCTTTTGACTTTTGTTTGCCCAATTTTCCCCCTAAGTTTATCCCTAATAGCAATCACAGTATCACTAACACCTGCCGTTACAGACATGGTTTCGAAAGAATTAAAGTCAAGAAATCCTTTGAACAAACAGTTTTATCCTTTATCTGCTTCAGAACCTCCACCTACTCGGTGTTCAGACCCTAACCAAAAAAAGAAGAAGAAAGGAAGATGGACTTAAATTAGAAGTCATACATTTCATTCAACAATTCATAACTAAAACAAGATTCTGTAATTAAACTAGATACCAAATTATAGAAGTGCGAAATAGAACTATCATGAAACTCATAGATAAAGCAAAGCAGAATGTGAACATAGATAAACAAAATGGTAAGGAACAAAACATAAGATTTTAAAACAAACAAGTTGAGCAACGTGGTTAGCTAAAGTAACACTGGCAACTCCCAACCGACAAAACCTATGAATACCGTGAAAAATAGCCCAGGTAACTGAAAAGCAGAAAAGTATCACGAGTAACTTCAAATTGCAGCATCTCTAACAAACCCTTGACATCCAGCAAGCACTTCAGTTAAGCCCATCAACGTTTATCAATTGCTACAGTAAACACAAAGAACTACAGTGGGGAGCTGCAATAGAATTTCAGTTGATCAACTGTATTAAATTGAGGTTGACCTTTTCGCGTCAAACATTTGCATATATAACCATAGCAGCATAGCGCATTCAGTTATAACCGAACCGAATAACCTATTCGGTAATAACCGAAAACCAAAATTTGTATGTTTTTAATATCCGAAAAGCTACCCGAATTGTGAGGTAACCAAATAACCGAATTTACAATTCAATTATTCGGTTAATAACCGAAATTAAGAGTTCCAATAATTAACAACAGTCAACAGCAGAAGCAAGCAGCCAACCAGGTCTAATTAATAATTAACATGATTAAAATTAACAATACATAATTAACATGATTCAAATTTTCAGTACAAGAGTTTCCAATCAACAATTAACAGCAGAAGCAGTGAAGCACTGCAGCAGCAGCCAGCATTCAGCATTCAGCATTCAGCATTCAGCACTCAGCAGGCCAGCAGCAGCAGGACATGTGCAGCACCTGTTTGCTTAATGGTCTAGATTATCATGCATCCTTTATTTTTGTAATGACAGAATGTTCTAGATATCAGTGAAGTTGATGAAACACCAATAGTTTCACCAATATGTTATGCTTATGGCGGGAGCATCAAGGAGGATTTTGCATTTGGAAATTCCAATGCTTCATGGCCTGAGATTGAAGAAGCTGCTAAAGAAGCTTACATTCACAAGTTCATCTGTGGCCTCCCTCAAATCTTCAAAACTGAGGTATATTGTCTACTCTATAGTCTACACTAACTAACTATTGAAAATATTTATATATAAAAAAAAGCGTCCTGACATTGTGGTGCAGGTTGGTGAGAGTGGATTCAATGTAAATAAATCAACCCCATATGTTTATTAATGATTTTTAATTTAAACCCAAAACACCTAGTCACAATATAAAGCACTCTGTTCTCTTAAGTCTTAAGAACCACTGCTCACTTTTGGACTTAATATGTCAGACTTTGAAAGAGTCCTCACATTTGCAATTAAGAATGTCATGTTACATGCTGTTACCAGCACATTATAACAATTTGGTATTGCATATTCAAATTAGACTAATCTGAACTATAACACTTCATTTGTATCAAATTTAAAACTAGAGTACAGACCCAAAAGCTAAACAATAAATAAACACCCTACAAATGAGCATATACGAAACCCACATAGTAACACATGATTCTTGATTCTTCAATACAAATTTAGACAGTAGAAGCAGGATTGGGGAATCTACAGAGCTCAGGCTTTCTATATCCTTTAAAATCAAATCAACATCAAAGAATCTCATTTTCCATTTGATCAGTACCTCAGTAACCAAACACAGTCTCAACACTATCTTAATATGCTACCAAAACAGGAAATAAAAAGAAATGAAATTAACAGCGAAAATGACAGGCGATTTAGCGGACTACCTGAGAATTTTCTGCAAAGAATCCTATCGAACTATGAAGAAAACAACTACAACAGGGCGTTAAGTTCTCAGCTAGAATTCTAGAACCCAGTTACCCAGACATGGAGCGGAGGCGGAGGCGGAGACGCAGAGAGGCCGGAGGTCGGGGAGAGGTGGAGTCGCGATTTGGAGTTTTGGGTTAGGGTAGAGAGTGAGAGAGCCAGAGACTGAATTGATTTGGTTTGAACTGAGAGAATGGACTATTCGACGGGTTTTAGGTTAGGATTGATTTGGTCTGAGAGTGTAGGAGTTGCGATTAGGGTCCAGGACGGAGAGCAAGTCTGTTTGTTCTTAAATTTTTTTATATTTAATTTGGTTATTCGGTTACTTTGAATAACAAAAATTCAAGAATCCAACCTAAAACCCGGAAATTGAATATTAAAACGGATATAACTAAAATTTGAAAAATAATTAAGTAATCAAAATATTTTGATTATAAAATCTGGTTTGATTATTCGAGTTTATCTTTTTTTGCTCAATTCTAATAGCGTGCATGACAAATTTAAAGTATTTAACTCCACAAAATGAGTAGACATCTATTGGATATATTTTTTTTCTCAGTCCTACATAAATCACCCCGTAAAAGGCATTATAGTTTTCATCCTATAAAAATGGTTAGCAACCCCTTAAGTAACTAAATTTTATTTTGTATGAGATTTAGTGTATATGCACAGAAACAGAAATTAATATCGAGTAGAGTCCATAGACTCCTATACTATGCTTGGCAAGTCAATACCAAGTTTCAGAATTTAAATTGAAAATACATTTGCAGTACCATGGATTGAGATTTAGTTAAAATTTGGAGTTCAATTCCAATTTCAAATCTTAAAATTGAGTTGTCAAACATAACTTAAAGGTAATAATAATACAAAATTAAGTCCAACAGACAGTTATTAAAACTTCCGTTACCATGTTCTTTTTGTTTATATTTCTTTTTATTTTCTGAATATATATATATATATATGTGTGTGTGTGTGTGTGTGTGTGTGTGTGTGTGTGTGTTTGAAATTTGTGACAAAATTATTCAAAAAAGAAGAAGATACTAATATATTAGATTATCCTTAAAGAAACTAAATGGCAAATGCTAATAACAACTTCAGTGTATATAGAGTAGTAAGCTCTGACTATTGATCTAAAGTAGGCAGCGCAAAAACGAGCTTGAAACAAAGAACATTTTTTTAAAAAATCGTTCATACCAAAAGAAAGCCCACAAATTAAAAAACAAAAAATGATAAGGGTCGTAAAAGGGATAACAAAACAAGAAGAAAAAAGTCAAATCAAAATAAACAAATGTACATATAAATACCCAATAAGCCAATTCAAAAAATATATATTGAGTTCAAATTGTAATCAGAAAAGAGGGTCATAAAATTACAAATACAGAAGTATATATCAGAATGAGCCTAGGGTTTTAAATTTTTTAAGGACAGACATAGGTATAATCGGAGAGACTTGTGAGAAAATAGAAGAGAGAGAAAGAGCAGATACCTGTGATGAGAGATATGAACCTCAGTGGTGTGTCATCAGCGTCGTAGGACACAGCGTCGTTCTATGGAGACGAAGGTATAATACGGGTTCAGAAATTATGGATGGAAAGTGCTGGGTGGACTCTTTTTTTAATTTTGTTTTTTCTCTTTCTTTTTTAATTTCTTTTGTTGTATTTTTTTTTGTAATTTGTACTATCTAGTTGTTACGAACCCTTTGAGCTAGTATACGAGTAAGGTGCTCAGGGCACTGAGCATTAGTGTGGGGTTGATTGGGGTGTTGTGTGGCACTGGGGCACGGGACTACAGGGCAACGTGCATATGGGGCAGTGCACGACACTTACTAGGTAGAGGCATATGATGGCCATAGACTGTGGTATTCGGGAAGGCAAGGTAGCAAGGACCCTTGACATTCGGTAAGCCAACACATGGCAAGGGAGCTTGCCATGGCAATACCAAGGTTGGGCTTGGCATACGTTTGGCTTAGGATTAAGAACTGACAGACTAGTGGCTTGATGACACACGAGATGGGCTAAACGTGGGCATAACATGGATTGGAGCCCAACATGCAAAACTGATGCATGAAAAGTCAAAGTTGGTTGAGCATGCACAACTTATAGGGTTGCGCTTGGGCTGGGCCAAGGAGCAGTGTACAGTTTGGAGAGTCAGATTGCACAAGATAAAAGAGCAGGATGCTAGGAAGCATGGGCAGCAGTTGGGCATAGTTGGCAAGATGGTTGTGGGCAATTACCAGTAGTGGACAAAGTGACAAGACAACATATTGTGGCTGAGACCCAAGGTGTGCGTGGCCTACAGGCTTGGAGGCATGTACTAACAATTTTCTAGCAATGGGTCAAATGGAGAACTGTCACTCCTTTGTTAGCAGCACCATGATTGGTGTACCCTCTTGGTGGTAGGGGTGTTAACCACTATATACACATATGTTAGGCATTGTAATTTAGCACACACAAAGTGGGTGTAAGTCAGGTTAGACATATATCATGGGGATTATGATGATCAAGGAGATCATGGAGATCATATGAAGAGTGTTCCTGCACATTGAATATCTAATTGGTGTAATCCTAGTTTATTGATGAGTGGAATAAAAGGTTGGGGATTTCCCTATAATATTGTGTGGGTCTGGCTATGGACCATTGTAACAAACTGGTGTAGCACTTATCCAAGCACCAGATGACAGTCAAGTGGTTGAACAACATACTTATTCGCTGGGTGCATGTATCGCGTTGCACAAAGTCTGTGAGCAAGCATGTGTTAGACTTGGGGTGTCAAGTTGCTAAATCGTGAAAAAACATGGCGGGACGTAGCATGGGTGCAGCACGGAAGGGTTGCTCAATGCATAGACGTTGGTCATGGGTGTGCTCTGGCTGGGCAGAGGCACATTGCCCTTTGATGGGTGCAATAGTCGAACAGTTACCACGGGGTTGACTGACAAATACGTTGACAGACAAATTTTGGGCATGCACAACACATGCAACCAGACGACGAAAGTTGTGGCGGCGCTTGCAATGCATACATGTGAAGTATGGCGGTTAGAGGACCCGAATGCACTGGTCATATGGGTGTGCCCTGGTGGGACAGACATGTTGCTCTTTGTGAGAGCATAACAGTCGGATGTGTGGGTAGACGCACTACATTGCTAATCTAATGGATGTGTCGTGATGCCAACACAGATCACTAACATAAGAAGGGTGTCGACGGATAGGCACAAACTGTGATGGTGCTGATAGACAGCAGGCGCTAGGCGCACAGTGAGCAAGTGGCTGACTGGTTGAAGAGGCAACCAAGCCACCACAGGGCAAAAATTTTAGGATGAGATTTTACCCCTATGACAATTGGTATCAGAGCGTGGTTTAGAGAATCACATGAAATCCCTGTGTTTGTTCAGGGAATGGAGGCAGTGGTGTGTTAAAGTAACGAGGCTTTGACATGGTAATTGGCAGCGTAGACAGTAAGCTTCAAGGGGCTAGGCTGGTTGCTGGTTAGTAAATTTTTGGTGGTTATGTTGCTGGTTTGTGGTCGATTCTAAGGGGGATGCTGTGAAAATTATGGAAAGGAAATTTTCGGTGTTGTAAGGAAATTGGTGGCAGATTTTACGAGTAAAATGTTGTCAGAATTTTGTGGGATTGATTGTTGCTGCAAAAAAGCACTTAGAGAGGGGTTCTAAGCCACATGGTGTGGACAATTGATGTTTTAACATTGCTTTGGTTGAGGGTAAAACCAAGCATTGTGGGCTACTGTCAAAGACAGACTTTTGATGAGCAGATATTTATTTGATGCAGAGTTTTGGGGAATTCGATTGTTGCTGAGTGGAAGCATTTAGGCAGGGGCTTAAGCCATCAGGGATGGTCAATTGGTGCAAAACTATATGTTTTGGTTTGGGGGGAGCCAAGCGCAGCGGATGCTGGCAAAGTTGCGGGCTTTGTTAGTGCATGAATCTTCTCCAATGGTAAAAGATTTGTCGGGTCAGATCAGTGAATTCAGGCATGTTCATGTGCTAGAATGGACACGGGCTAACGAATTTGTTCATGTGGATGCCAGAGACAACGGATAACTGTTTAAGATAGAATGCAATCAGGGGATTTTGGGGCCAAAGGACTTGGTGCTCCAGCGACAATGCCTTGGGCAATCATGTAAAGATAGAATGCAATCAGGGGATTTTAGGGCCAAAGGACTTGGTGCTCCAACAACAATGCCTTGGGCAATCATGGACAGCTCGCATTCGTGATAATGGCATCAAAAAAGTTAGTGATCAAGGACAAACATACTTGTTTTTGGTGCGACCAGAATCACTTTGTTGAACTGGGAGTATCGACTATTCGACGGGGATAATCGATTTGGTTTTAGGTTAGGATAGAGAGTGAGAGTCTGAGAGTGGTGGAGTTGCGACTAGGGTCCAAGACTGGGAGCAAGCCTGTTTTTTAACTTTTAACGCTTAAATTTTTTATATCTAATTATGTTATTCGGTTAACCGAATAACAAAAATTCAAGAACCAAACCCGAATTCGAAAAATGGATATTAAAACGGGTATAACCGAAATTTAAAAAATAACCAAATAATCGAAATATTTTGGTTATAAAATTTAGTTTAGTTATTCAATTTTACCTTTTTTTGCTCAGTCCTAATAGCGTTTATGACAAATTTAAAGCATTCAATTCCATAAAGTGAGTAGACATCTATTGGATAGTTTTTACCCCCGTAAAAGGCAATATAGTTTTTATCCTATAAAAATGATTAGCAACCCCTTAAGTAACTAAATTTGACTTTGTATGAGATTTAGTGTACATACACAGAAACATAAATTAATATCGAGTAGAGTCCATAGACTCTTATGCTATGTTTGGCAAGTCAATACCAAGCTTCAGAATTTAAATTGAAAATACATTTGTAGTACCATGGATTGAGATTTAGTTAAAATTTGGAGCACAATTCCAATTTCAAATCTTAGATTTGAGTTGCCAAACATATATATATATATATATATATATATATATATATATATATATATATATATATATATAAAGGTGTTTGAAATTAGTGACAAAATTATTCAAAAAAATAATACTAATATATTAGATTATCCTTAAAGAAACTAAATGGCAAATGCTAACAACAACTTCAGTGTACATGGCGTAGTAAGTTCTGACTATTGATCTTAAAGTAGGCAGCGCAAAACAAGCTTGAAACAAAAAACATTTTTTTAAAAAGCGTTCATACCAAAAGAAAGCCCACAAATTAAAAAATAAAAAATGATAAACGTCGTAAAAGGGATAACAAAAGAAGAAGAAAAAAGTCAAATCGGAATAAACAAATATACGTATAAATACCCAATAAGCCAATTCAAAAAATATATATTGAGTTCAAATTGTAATCAGAAAAGAGGGTCGTAAAATTGCAAATACAGAAGTATATATCAGAATGAGCCTAGGGTTTTACAATTGTTAAGGACAGACGTAGGTATAATCGGAGAGACTTGTGAGAAAATAGAAGAGAGAGAAAGAGTAAGTACTTGTGATGAGAGAGATGAACCTCAGTGGTGTGTCATCGGTGTCGTAGGACACATCGTTGTTCGATGGAGACGAAGGTATTGCCTGAGTACTAAAAGAAACGATACGAGTTCAGAAATTATGGACGGAAAGTGCTAGGGACTCTTCTTTTAATTATTTTTTTCTCTTTCTTTTTTTAGTTTCTTTTGTTGTAATTTTTTTTTGTAATTTGTATTATCTAGTTGTTATAGACCCTTTGAGCTGGTATGCGGGCAGGGTGCATCATTAGATGGCTTAGGGCGCTAAGCATTAATGTAAGACCCCAACTTTTATGAATAAAGATTAATTTCTCTCGAAATATATTTTTTAATATTATGGTGTGGATATAATATAATGTTATAGTTATGGGTAATATTTATAAATTTTGCAAACTAAGCAAGTGGTTATATAATATTCGATTGGTCGGGGAATATTCGTTTTAACAGAGAATATTCGTACGACGGCACAATCATTGGTGGACCCCACAACGGAAGTATTGTCGTTGTAAGAAAACGACATAATTATCTTTTTATAAAAATAACGGCGAAAGCGTTATCGTTAAAACTGTTGAACTACCCTGTAGTAAAAATACAGTAATACACGTGGTTGCATAGTAGCACACGGTATTGGTTATTGATGCTTTACGTGAGAAGTCACTCGGTTATGCTCAATTATTGCTACATAATTGTTGCATTATATCTCTCATATTATTGATTCGATTATTGTCACAAGATTATCTCAGATAATATGATATATTATTAAATCAATAATTGAGACGACAAAGTTATTCATATTATTAAATTACAATATTTACAATGTCTAGAAGTTACGGCGAGGAGAGGTTTGGTCATCTAATTGCTACCAATAAGGAGAAATCCTTATCGGAAAGCCCCATCTTTCCTGGGAACGACCTGGTTGTTAAATATTGTGAGTTATAATATTAATGATGAATAAGTTCGTGTTGATTAAAGATGAAATTGATATTTTCATTGTGTTAAAATTATTAGTGTTAGTGAAAATTGACGTTTATTTCGATAATAATTGATGTTTGGAAGTTATCGGGTAATTAATCGGATAAATGAGGAATTAATTGCTATTAATTCACATGATTATAACTATTTGTTCACATGTGTGTACTATTGATTCATATTCATGTACTATTAGGAGAGTTGGTGCAAGATTGATAATACTTGTATGACTAAGTTAAAGATGGAGGTATAGATGGATGTACTATACTGTTATTCGTATTTTCACATGATTATAACTATTGAATCACATGATTGAACTATTGATTCACATTATTTACTATTAGGGGAAGTGGTGCAAGCTTGATAATACTTGCAGGACTAAATTAAAAATGAAAGAAAAGTTGGAGGTATTGTACTATAATTTTTCGAGCACCAAAATGTGCAATTATCAAAACTATATTTTTCTATAAATAGAAGCTCATTCTTCCTTCATTTCTCACCAATTCATTAAAGTTGTAGAGCAATTATTATAGAGAGAAATTATAGAGAGAAGAAGAAGAAAGTCTCACTACTACTATTCCAAAGATCCACTTTTTATTCTAAGGTAAGGGGTATTATTTCTTTCATTTTCATGAAGAGAGCTATTGTTATTCCATTCCTTATTATTATGTTGGAATAACTTGTCTATGCGAAGTACCGCATACATGGTGAAATTCTTCATTATTCCATTCTTTATTATTACATTGGAATATCACGTGCATGCGTATTACGCATGACACAGTTCCACTATTTATTATTACATTGGAATAACTTTGCCTACATCCAAGTGACGCATACATGGTGAAATTCTTACATTATTCCATTCTTTATTATTACATTGGAATATCTTGTCATGTGTATTACGCATGACCTGGTTCCATTATTTATTATTACATTGGAATAACACGCTTACGCTATCTTCATCGCATGCATACAGTGAATTCTGTTGTTATTCCATTCTTTATTATTTTGTTGGAATATCCCGTATGCATGCGAATTTCGCATGACCGTTCCATTCTTTATTATTACGCTGGGAATAACTTTTACCTATGCGGCCTATCGCATGCACGGTGAATTCTTCCATTATTCCATTCTTTATTATTACGTTAGAATAACTTTTATCTATGTGGATTACCACATGCATGGTGAATGATCCTTTGTATTCATTCCTTATTAAATTATGGAAATGATCTGCATCACGTGGATTCTGCATGCGGACAAAAATCCATTTCATAGCTTTCATATATTCTACTATACTCAAGTTGGTTAAAGTTTTGGCTTCTATACTCCATGAAATTAGTATAATATCCTCGGATATTTGCGCTTCATCCAAAGATCTTTTCATGGAAATATTCTTCCGAGCATTCTTGAATTTTACTCCACAAAGCGAAGATCATGTTGACAATTTGGGCGTTTTTGAGTTCGGGGATAAATTAACTTATAAATCTTTAAAATTTAATTCTTGAACTTGTTTTATTGAATTATTATGTCATTGTCATCATCCTCATGTTTATATTATGTTGAAAGTCATCTGTGGCCTGTAGTGCATAGATGGACTTGGTATGATTATGATTAGGGATTATTCGGTATAATCATAATCGTAATGTTACAAATGATATGGTAAAAGTCCTCATTGGCCCGTACTGCATTGATGGACAGTTGTTGGCATGATCATGACCATTGATGAAAACACGAATATCCTTGGCCCGTAGTGCATGGATAATTTGTGGTCGTGATACTAATGAATATCCTTGGTCGTAGTGCAGGGATGACGTGGTTTATTTAATAAGCTGAGTCTCAGCGATAAAAGTGATGAAAAACCTTTTAAATCATAGAAGATAGTAGATTTTATTCTCTACTTGAATCTTCTAATGGATTGTTTGTTCCACTGCAGTTAAACTTGATGTTTGTTATATTGTATCAGTTTAACACTGTTGAAGGCTAACGATAATTTATTCTGCATTATCTTAGTCATAATATTTCTTACTGGGTTAGTTGAGCTCACCCTTTTGCTTACATTGTTCTCTTCAGGAAATGATAACGTAGCAGGGACTAGTCGAGGAACGGAGTGACGGTCCAGATGATAGCATTAGTAGTCCTCACTATTCTATGAAATAGTGTGATAATAAATGTATTGAGAACTTATTTTGAGTTTGAATACTGTCTAAAAGATAATATTTGTATTAAAACTCACAACTCATGTTGTATATTTAAGATTGTATTTGTATTATGTACCATGTATTTGGCGACTCAGAATAGGTGATGTATACCTATTTTGGGGGCTTCATAATTAGTGTGGGGCTGATTGGGGTGTTGTGTGGCATTGAGGCACGGGACTACAGGGCAACGTGCACATGGGGCAGTGCATGACACTTACTAGGCGGAGGCATATGATGGCCATAGACTGTGGTATTCGGGAAGGCAAGGTAGCAAGGACCCTTAGGCATTCGGTACGCCAACATATGGCAAGGGAGCTTGTCATGGAAATGTTAAGGCTGGGCTTGGCATACATTTGGCTTAGGATCAAGGACTGACAAACTAGTGCCTTGATGACATACGAGATGGGCTAAACCTGGGCATGCCATGGGTTGGCGCCCAGCATGCAAAGCTGATGCATGAAGACAATCAGAGTTGGCTGAGCATGCATAGCTTATCGGGTTGTGCTTGGGCTGGGCCTAGGAGAAGTGTCTTGATTTAGCGATCAGTTACAAGACAAAGGAGCGAGATGCTTTAGAAGCATGTAAGCGTGATTGGGCAAAGTTGGTAAGGCGGTTGTGGACAATTACCAGTAGTAGACAAAGTGGCCAGACAACATATTGTGGCTAGGACCCAAGGTATGCATGGCCTACAGGCTTGGAGGCATTTGCTGACAGTTTTCTAGTAATGGGTTAGTTGGAGAACTGCCACTTCTTTGTTGGCAGCACCATGATTGGTGTAACCTTTTGGTGGTTGGGGGTGTTAACCACTATATATACATATGTTAGGCATTGTAATGTAACATACACAAAGTGGGTGTAAGTCAGGCTAGGCACATATCATGGGGATCATGATGATCAAGGAGATCGTGGAGATCATATGAAGAGTGTTCCTGCACATTGAATGTCTAGTCGGTGTAATCCTAGTTTATTGATGAGTACAATAAAAGGTTGGGGATTTCCCTGTAATATTGTGTATGGACCATTGTGATAAACTGGTGTAGCACTTAACCAAGCACCAGATGACAGTTAAGTGGTCGAACAACATGCTTAGTCGCTGGGCAGTGCGTGTATCGAGTTACACAAAGTCTGTGAGCGAACATGTGCTAGACTTGGGGTGTCAAGGTGCTAAATCATGCAAAGACATGGCGGGACGTAGCATAGGTTCAGCACGGGAGGGTTGCTCAATGCACAAATGTTGGTCATGGGTGTGCTCTGGCTAGGTAGAGGCACGTTGCCCTTTGATGGGCGCAATAGTCGACGGTTACCACTGGGTTGACTAACAAATGTGTTGACGGACAAAGTTTGGGCGTGCACAATGTGCTAACAGACGAGCAGGGCTGTGACGCTTGTCAACAGACATGACGAGGTGTGGCGGTTAGAGGACCCAAAGGCACTGGTCATGTGGGCATGCACTGATGGGACAAACACGTTGCTCTTTGTGAGAGCATAGCAGTCGAATGTGTGGGGAGACGCACTCGTTGCTAATCTAATGGTTGTGTCGTGATGCCGACACAAATCACTGGCATGGGCAGGGTATCGACGGATAGGCACGGACTGTGATGGTGCTAACAGACAACAGGCGTTGGGCGCACAGTGAGCAAGTGGTTGACTGGTTGAAAAGGCAACCAAGCCATCACAGGGCAAAAATTTTAGGATGAGATTTTACCCTTGTGACACTAGTCCACTAAACATTAACATAAATAAGTTTATTTTTAATTAGTTAAAGTGCCTCATGCGAAATACGAATTTGTTTTTTAAATAAATTATTTTAATTTTTTATTTATTTCATACATATAATAATTATAAATGTTTTTTAAAATTTAAATTTAACTTATTATACAATGATTACAAATTTGTTCAAGCAAACAATTATTAAAAACTTACAATTGAATGTTACTAATATATTTTTTTTTACATTTAATATTCAATTTATATAGTTCTTAAATTTAATATTTAGTTTTTATTTTCAACCTTTTGAATTTATACATAGTTATTTAGAGTTAAAATATAAGTGAAACATGAAAACATAAACATAGTGTTCGTTCAAGGAATGAAGGTTGTGTTGTGTTAAAGTTATGAGGCTTTAACATGGTAATTAGCAGCGTAGATAGTAAGCTTGAGGGGGCTAGGCTGGTTGCTGGATGCTGGTTGATAAATTTGCGATGGTTAAGTTGTTGGTTTGTGGTCGATTCTAAGGGGGATGCTGTAATAATTATGGAAAGGAAATTTTCGGCGTTGCAAGGAAATTGGTGTCAAATTTTGCGAGTAAAATGCTGTCAGAACTTTGTGGAATAGATTGTTGCTGCAGAAAAGCACTTAAAGGGGGCTCTAAGCCACATGGTGTGGACATTTGGTGTTTAAACATTAGTTTGGTTGAGGGCAAAACCAAGCATTGTGGGCTACTGTCAAAAACAGACTTTTGATGGGTAAATATTTACTTGATGCAGAGTTTTGGGGAATCCGATTGTTATTGATTAGAAGCATTTAGGCAGGGGCTTAAGCCGTCTGGGATGGTCAATTGGTGCAAAACTATATGTTTTGGTTTTGGGTGGAACATAGTGAAGCGGATGCTAGCAAAGTTGGGGGCTTTGGTAGTGCACAAATCTTCTCCAATGGTAACAGATTTATCAGGACAAATCAATGAATTTAGGCTTAGGCATGTGCATGTGCTAGAATGGACATGGGCTAACAAATTTGTTCATATGGATGCCGGAGATAACGGAGATCTATTTGAGATGGAATGAAATCAGGGGATTTTGGGGCCAAAGGACTTGGTGCTCCAGCGGCAATGCCTTGGGCAATCATGGACAACTCGCATTCGTGATAATGGCATCAAAAAAATTAGTGATCAAGGACAAACATACTTGTTCTTGGTGCGACCATAATCACTTTGTTGAACTAGGAGTATCGACTATTCAACGGGGATAATCGATTTGGTTTTGGGTTAGGATAGAGAGTGAGAGTCTGAGAGTGGTGGAGTTGCGACTAGGGTCCAAGACTGGGAGCAAGCCTGTTTTTAACTTTTACCGCTTAAATTTTTTATATCTAATTATATTATTCGGTTAGTCGAATAATAAAAATTCAAGAACCAAACCCGAATTCGAAAATTGGATATTAAAACAGGTATAACCGAAATTTAAAAAATAACCAAATAATCGAAATATTTTGGTTATTCGATTTTACCCTTTTTTGCTCAGTCTTAATAGCGTGCATGACAAATTTGAAGCATTCAATTCCAGAAAATGGTAGGCATCTATTGGATATATTTTTTTGCTCAGTCCTACATAAGTCACCCCCGTAAAAGGCAGTATGGTTTTCATCCTATAAAAATGATTAGCAATCCCTTAAGTAACTAAATTTGACTTTGTATGAGATTTAGTGTACATGCACATAAACAGAAATTAATACCGAGTAGAGTCTATAGACTCTTATGCTAAGTTTGGCAAGTCAATACCAAGCTTCAGAATTTAAATTGAAAATACATTTGCAGTACCATGGATTGAGATTTAATTAAAATTTGGAGCTCAATTTCAATTTCAAATCTTAGAATTGAGTTGCCAAACATAACTTAATGATAATAATAATACAAAAATTAAGTCCAGCAGGCAGTTATTAAAACTTCCGTTACCATGTTCTCTTTGTTTATGTTTCTTTTTATCCTTTGAATATATATATATATATATATATATATATATATATATATATATAAGGTGTTTGAAATTTGTGACAAAATTATTCAAAAAAGAAGAAGATACTAATATATATGATTATCCTTAAAGAAACTAAATGGCAAATACTAACAACAACTTCAGTGTACATGGAGTAGTAAGCTCTGATAATTGATCTTAAAGTAGGCAGCTCAAAATGAGCTTGAAACAAAGAACATTTTTTTAAAAAATCGTTCAAACCAAAAGAAAGCCCACAAATTAAAAAACAAAAAATGATAAGGGTCGTAAAAAGGATAACAAAAGAAGAAGAAAAATATCAAATCAAAATAAGCAACTGTACGCATAAATACCCAATAAGCCAATTCAGAAAAATACATATTGAGTTCAAATTGTAATAAGAAAAAAGGGCCGTAAAATTGTAAATACAAAAATATATATCAGAATGAGTCTAGGGTTTTAAAATTGTTAAGAACAGACGTAGGTATAATCGGAGAGACATGTGAAAAAATAGAAGAGAGAGAAAGAGCATGCACTTGTGATGAGAGAGATGAACCTCAATGGCGTCGTAGGACACGACTTCGTTCGATGGAGATGGAGGTATTACTTTGAGTACTGAGAGAAACAATACGGGTTCGAAAATTATAGACGAAAACTGATGGTTGGACTCTTCTTTTAATTTTATTTTTTCTCTTTCTTTTTTTAATTTCTTTTGTTGTATTTTTTTTTTTTGTAATTTGTACTATTTAGTTTTTATGGAACCTTTGAGTTGGTATACGGGCAGGGTGCATCATGTGATGGCTTAGGGTGTTGAGCATTAGTGTGGCGCTGATTGGGGTGTTGTGTGGCACTGGGGCACGGGACTACAAGGCAACATGTACATGGGGTAGTGTATGTCACTTACTAGGCGGAGGCATATGATGGCCATAGACTGTGGTATTCGGGAAGTCAAGGTAGCAAGGACCCTTAGGCATTTGGTACGCCAACACATGGCAAGGGAGCTTGTCATGACAATGTCAAGACTAGGCTTGGCATACGTTTGGCTTAGGATTAATGACTGACAAACTAGTGCCTTGATGACACGCGAGATGGTTTAAACGTGGGCATGACATGGGTTGGCGCCCAGAATGCAAAGTTTATGCACAAAGACTGTTAGAGTTGGCTGAGCATGCACAGCTTATCGGGTTGCGCTTGGGCTGGGCCAAGGAGCACTGTGCAGTTTAGCAAGTCAGATTGCACATGACAAAGGAGCAGGATGCTAGGAAGCATGGGAAGCACTTGGGCATAGTTGGTAAGGCGGTTGTAGGCTATTAACAGTATTGGACAAAGTGGCCAGACAACATATTGTGGCTAGGACTCAAGGTGTGTGTGGCCTGTAGGCTTGGAGACATGTGCTGACAGTTTTCTAGTAATTGGTCAGTTGAAGAACTGTCACTCCTTTGTTGGCAGCACCATGATTGGTGTAACCTCTTAGTGGTTGGGGGTGTTAACCACTATATATACATAAGTTAGACATTGTAATATAACATACAAATAGTGGGTGTAAGTTAGGTTAGACACATATCATGGGGATCATAATGATTAAGGAGATCACATGAAGAGTGTTCCTGCACATTAAATGTCTAGTCGGTGTAATCCTAGTTTATTGATGAGTGCAATAAAAGGTTGGGGATTTCTGTGTAATATTGTGTGGGTCTGGCTATGGACCATTGTGATAAACTGGTGTAGTACTTAACCAAGCACCAGATAACAGTTAAGTGGTCGAACAACATGCTTAATGGCTGGGCTGTACATGTATCGGGTTGCACAAAGTCTCGTGAAATGCGAGCATGTCTTTAGACTTAGGGTGTCGAGTCTTCATCAATGCAAAGACATAGCGGACGAAACATAGGTGCAAAGACGGGAGGGTTGCTTTCGATGCACGAGACATTGGTAATGGGCTTTCTTCTGGTCAAGCGCGAGAGCACGTTAACTCTTTGATGGTTTGAGTTAGCTCTGACTATTGATCTTAAAGTAGGCAGCACAAAACGAGCTTGAAACAAAGAACATTTTTTTAAAAATCGTTCATACCAAAAGAAAGCCCACAAATTAAAAAACAAAGAATGATAATGGTCGTAAAAAGGATAACGAAAGAAAAAGAAAAAAGTCAAATCAAAATAAGCAAATGTACGCATAAATACCCAATAAGCCAATTCAAAAAATACATATTGAGTTCAAATTGTAATTAGAAAAGAGGGCCCTAAAATTGCAAATACAGAAGTATATATCAGAATGAGCCTAGGGTTTTAAAATTGTTAAGGACAGATGTAGGTATAATCGGACAGACTTGTGAGAAAATAGAAGAGAGAGAAAGAGCAAGTACCTGTGATGAGAGAGATGAACCTCAGTGGTGTGTCATCGGCGTCGTTCGATGTAGACGAAGGTATTGCACAAATCTTGAGAAAAACAATCTGAGTTCGAAAATTATGGACTGAAAAGTCTTTGGGTGGACTCTTCTTTTAATTTTGTTTTTTCTCTTTCTTTATTTAATTTCTTTTGTTCTATATTTTTTTTATAATTTGTACTATTTAGTTGTTACAGAGCCTTTGAGCTGGTATGCGGGCAGGGTGCATCATGTGATGGCTTAGGGCGTTGAGCATTACTGTGGCACTGATTGGGGTGTTGTGTGGCACTAGGGCACGAGACTACAAGGCAACGTATACATGGGGCAGTGTATGTCACTTACTAGGCGGAGGCATATGATGGCCATAGACTGTGGTATTCGGGAAGGCAAGGTAGCAAGAACCCTTAGGCATTTTGTACGCCAACACATGGCAAGGAACCTTGTCATGACAATGTCATTACCTGGCTTAGCATACGTTTGGCTTAGGATTAATGACTGACAAACTAGTTCCTTGATGACACACGAGATGGGCTAAACGTGGGCATGGCATGGGTTGGCGCCCAGCATGCAAAGTTTATGCACAAAGACAATCGAGTTAGGTGAGCATGCATGCAACGGGTTCGCTTTTAAATTTGGGCCAGGAGGCGATGTCTTGATTAAATGAAGTCAGATTGCACAAGACAAAGGAGCAGGATGCTAGGAAGCATGAGAAGCAGTTGGGCAGAGTTGGTAAGGCGGTTGTAGGCTATTAACAGTAGTGGACAAAGTGGCCAGACAACATATTGTGGCTAGGACTCAAGGTGTGCGTGGCCTGCAGGCTTGGAGGTATGTGCTGACAGTTTTCTAGTAATGGGTCAGTTGAAGAAACTGTCATTCCTTTGTTGGCAGCACCATGATTGGTGTAACCTCTTAGTGGTTGGGGGTGTTAACCATTACATATACATATGTTAGATATGTTAATGTAACATACACAAAGTGGGTGTAAGTCAGGTTAGACACATATCATGGGGATCATGATGATCAAGGAGATCACATGAAGAGTGTTCCTCCACATTAAATGTCTAGTTGGTATAATCCTAGTTTATTGATGAGTGCAATAAAAGGTTGGGGATTTCCACGTAATATTGTGTGGAGTGCAAGCTATGGACCATTGTGACAAATCGGTGTAGCATTTAACCAAGCACCGGATGATGATCAGTGGTCGAACAACATGCTTAGTGGTTGGGCATGTACATGTGTATCGAGTTACACAAAGTCCGTGAGCAGTATGTCTTTAACTTGGGGTGTCAGTCTTAAATCGTGCAAAGACATACGGATTGAAACATAGGTGCGACCAGGGGAGGGTTGCTTCGATGCCTGCACAGACATTGGTAATGGGCTTTTTCTAAATAGGCGGAGGCACGTTATACTTTGATGGTTTGAGTTAGCTCTGACTATTGATCTTAAAGAAGGCAGCACAAAACGAGCTTGAAACAAAAAACATTTTTTTAAAAATCGTTCATACCAAAAGAAAGCCCACAAATTAAAAAACAAAGAATGATAATGGTCGTAAAAAAGGATAACGAAAGAAAAAGAAAAAAGTCGAATCAAAATAAGCAAATGTACGCATAAATACCCAATAAGCCAATTCAAAAAATACATATTGAGTTCAAATTGTAATTAGAAAAGAGGGCCCTAAAATTGCAAATACAGAAGTATATATTAGAATGAACCTAGGGTTTTAAAATTGTTAAAGACAGACGTAGGTATAATCGGACAGACTTGTGAGAAAATAGAAGAAAGAGAAAGAGCAAGTACCTGTGATGAGAGAGATGAACCTCAGTGGTGTGTCATCTGCGGCTGATTCGATGGAGACGAAAGGTATTGCTGAAAATCTTGAGATAAACAATCTGGTTCGAAAAATTACGGACGAAAAGTCTTTGGGTGGACTCTTCTTTTAATTTTGCTTTTTCTCTTTCTTTATTTAATTCCTTTTGTTCTATTTTTTTTATAATTTGTACTATTTAGTTATTCTGAGCCTTTGAAATGAAATTTGGTATCTTGCGTGAGGTGGTGTGCATGTGATGGCTTAGGCGCCGAGCATTCTTGTGGCGGCCGATTGGGGTGTTGTGTGTGCACTGTAGGGCACGAGACTACAAGGCAATGTATACATGGGGCAGTGTATGTCACTTACTAGGCGAAGGCATATTATGGCCATAGACTGTGGTATTCGGGAAGGCAAGGTAGCAAGGACCCTTAGGCATTTTGTACGCCAACACATGGCAAGGAAGCTTGTCATGACAATGTCATTACCTGGCTTAGCATACATTTGACTTAGGATTAATGACTGACAAACTAGTGCCTTGATGACACACGAGATGGGCTAAACGTGGGCATGGCATGGGTTGGCGCCCAGCATGCAAAGTTTATGCACAAAACAATGAGTCGAGTTAGTGACGCATACCTTTTAACGGTTTCAAGGCTTGGTGGGGGCCAAGGAGCGATGTGCGATTTAGCAAGTCGAGTCAGTTACACAAGACAAAGGAGCAGGATGCTAGGAAGCATGGGAAGCAGTTGGTAAGGCGATTGTAGGCTATTAATAGTAGTGGACAAAGTGGCCAGACAATATATTGTGGCTAGGACTCAAGGTGTGCGTGGACTGCAGGCTTGGAGGCATGTGCTGACAGTTTTCTAGTAATGGGTCAGTTGAAGAAACTGTCATTCCTTTGTTGGTAGCACCATGATTGGTGTAACCTCTTAGTGGTTGGGGGTGTTAACCACTATATATACATATGTTAGATATGTTAATGTAACATACACAAAGTGTGTGTAAGTCAGGTTAGACACATATCATGGGGATCATGATGATCAAGGAGATCACATGAAGAGTGTTCCTCCACATTAAAAGTCTAGTCGGTATAATCCTAGTTTATTGATGAGTGCAATAAAAGGTTAGGGATTTCCCTATAATATTGTGTGGGTCTGGCTATGGACCATTGTGACAAACTGGTGTAGCATTTAACCAAGCACCAGATGACAGTCAAGTGGTCGAACAACATGCTTAGTGGTTGGGTTGTACATGTATCGGGTTGAACAAAGTCTGTGAGCGAGCATGTGCTAGACTTGGGGTGTCAAGGTGCTAAATCGTGCAAAGACATAGCGGGACGTAACATAGGTGCAGCACGAGAGGATTGCTCAATACACAGACATTGGTAATGGGCGTGCTCTAGCTGAGCAGAGGTAGGTTGCCCTTTGATGGTTGAGTAAGCTCTGACTATTGATCTTAAAGTAGGCAGCACAAAACGAGCTTGAAACAAAGAACATTTTTTTAAAAATCGTTCTTACCAAAAGAAAGCCCACAAATTAAAAAACAAAGAATGATAAGGGTCGTAAAAAGGATAACGAAAGAAAAAGAAAAAAGTCAAATCAAAATAAGCAAATGTACGCATAAATACCCAATAAGCCAATTCAAAAAATACATATTGAGTTCAAATTGTAATTAGAAAAGAGGGCCCTAAAATTGCAAATACAAAAGTATATATCAGAATGAGCCTAGGGTTTTAAAATTGTTTAGGACAGACGTAGGTATAATCGGACAGACTTGTGAGAAAATAGAAGAGAGAGAAAGAGCAAGTACCTGTGATGAGAGCGATGAACCTCAGTGGTGTGTCATCGGCGTCGTTCGATGGAGACGAAGGTATTGCCTGAGTACTGAGAGAAACAATACGGGTTCAAAAATTATGGACGGAAAGTGCTGGGTGAACTCTTCTTTTAATTTTGTTTTTTCTCTTTCTTTATTTAATTTCTTTTGTTCTATTTTTTTTTATAATTTGTACTATTTAGTTGTTACAGAGCCTTTGAACTGGTATGCGGGCAGGGTGCATCATGTGATGGCTTAGGGCGTTGAGCATTACTGTGGCGCTGATTGGGGTGTTGTGTGGCACTAGGGCACGAGACTACAAGGCAACGTATACATAGGGCAGTGTATGTCACTTACTAGGCGGAGGCATATGATGGCCATAGACTGTGGTATTCGGGAAGGCAAGGTAGCAAAGACCCTTAGGCATTTTGTACGCCAACACATGGCAAGGGAGCTTGTCATGACAATGTCATGACCTGGCTTAGCATACGTTTGGCTTAGGATTAATGACTGACAAACTAGTGCCTTGATGACACACGAGATGGGCTAAACGTGGGCATGGCATGGGTTGGCGCCCAACATGCAAAGTTTATGCACAAAGACAATCGAGTTGGTGAGAGTACGCACAAATTTATCGGGTTCTTGGCTTAAAATTTGGGCCAAGGAGCGATGTCTGCGATTTAGCAAGTCGATTCAGATAAGACAAAGGAGCAGGATGCTAGGAAGCATGGGAAGCAGTTGGGCAGAGTTGGTAAGGCGGTTGTAGGCTATTAACAGTAGTGGACAAAGTGGCCAAACAACATATTGTGGCTAGGACTCAAGGTGTGCGTGGCTTGCAGGCTTGGAGACATGTGCTGACACTTTTTTAGTAATGGGTCAGTTGAAGAACTGTCACTCTTTGTTGGCAGCACCATGATTGGTGTAACCTCTTAGTGGTTGGGGGTGTTAACCACTATATATAAATATTTTAGACATTGTAATGTAACATACACAAAGTGGGTGTAAGTCAGGTTAGACACATATCCTGGGGATCATGATGATCAAGGAGATCACATGAAGAGTGTTCCTGCACATTAAATGTCTAGTCGGTGTAATCCTAGTTTATTGATGAGTGCAATAAAAGGTTGGAGATTTCCCTATAACATTGTGTAGGTCTGGCTATGGACCATTGGGACAAACTGGTGTAGCTTTTAACTAAGCACCAGATGACAGTCAAGTGGTCGAACAACATGCTTAGTGGTTGGGCTGTACATGTATCGGGTTGCACAAAGTCTAGCATGTGCTAGACTTGGGGTGTCAAGGTACTAAATCGTGCAAAGACATAGCGGGACGTAACATAGGTGCAACACGAGAGGGTTGCTCAATACACAGACATTGGTAATGGGCGTGCTCTGGCTGAGCAGAGGTAGGTTGCCCTTTGATGGTTGAGTAAGCTCTGACTATTGATCTTAAAGTAGGCAGCACAAAACGAGCTTGAAACAAATAACATTTTTTTAAAAATCGTTCATACCAAAAGAAAGCCCACAAATTAAAAAACAAAAAATGATAAGGGTCGTAAAAAGGATAACAAAAGAAAAAGGAAAAAGTCAAATCAAAATAAGCAAATGTACGCATAAATACCCTATAAGCCAATTCAAAAAATACATATTGAGTTCAAATTATAATTAGAAAAGAAGGCTCTAAAATTACAAATACAGAAGTATTTATGAGAATGAGCTTAGGGTTTTAAAATTGTGAAGGACAGACGTAGGTATAATCGGAGAGACTTGTGAGAAAATAGAAGAGATAGAAAGAGCAAGTACCTGTGATGAGAGAGATGAACCTCAGTGATGTGTCATCGGCGTCGTAGGACACGGCGTCGTTCGATGGAGACGAAGGTATTGCCTGAGTACTGAGAGAAACAATACGGGCTCGGAAATTAATGACGGAAAGTGCTGGGTGGACTCTTCTTTTAATTTTGTTTTTTCTCTTTCTTTTTTTAATTTCTTTTGCTGTATTTTTTTTTGTAATTTGTACTATTTAGTTGTTACAGAACCTTTGAGCTGGTATGCGGACAGGGTGCATCATGTGATGGTTTAGGGCATTGAGCATTAGTGTGGGGCTGATTGGGGTGTTGTGTGGCACTGGGGCACGGGACTACAATGCAACGTGTACATGGGGCAGTGTATGTCTTTGGCCTGTAGTGCAAAGAATAAATTGTTAATGAATATCTTTGGCCGTAGTGCAAAGATGAATTTATTAGTATGATTATGAGCAGGAATTGTGATTTGGTATAACCATGATTTTTGATGTTTCAGGTGAAGATAGGTGATGAAAATTATCTTCGTCCTAGGTGCGAAGAGGAATTTAGAATCACAATTATGATTATGAGTTATTCATATGATTGTGGACATGAATTATTGATTGATGTTACAGGGATAAAACATTATTGGTGGACTTTTAACATGGAGAAGATAATAGACCTGATGGTCTATTTGACTCTTCTAATGGATTGCTCGTTCCGCTGTAACTATGGTTGAAAAGTTTTATCATCTACCATATGTTCTAAATCTCTGATTTATTATTGACGAAGGCTATTGATAATTTAATTATCTTTAGTCATGATATTCTTTCTTTGAGTTATTTATGCTCAACCTTTGCTTCACAATTCCTTTCGGTAATAAGAGTGTAATGCGGGTCGGAATGGCGGGGATAACAGGAAAATAGTGTGATGGTCCGAGATTGTCGAAGTTTCTCAATACATTATAAAACGACATGACATGCAACAGATAATTGTATTGAGGACCTAAGATGTGTGTGTTGTATTTTATACGTCACTTAATAATTGATTTTGGCGAACAACAATAGGGTGATGAGAACCCGACTTTGAAAGCGTCAAAAGTGCACCTCATTAGAATGAATATGATAGTAATCTTCTCGTTCTTTTTTGGGATCTTAAAATATTTGCTGATGTATTTTATATGGCATTGTAACAATTTGAGTTTGGGTACTGTCTACGAGATAATATTGTATTAAAACTCACGACTTATCTTGTCGTACTACTCTACTTGCATCTACAGATTCAACAATTGTATAAATGAAGCTTGTATTTGATTTTTATAGAGTGATATCTGGCGACTCAGAATGGGTTGTGTGGACAGACGTTGGTTATGGGCGTGCTCTGGCTGGGCAGAGGCATGTTGCCCTTTGATGGGCGCAATAGTCAGACAGTTACCACGGGGCTGACTGACAAATGCGTTGACGAACAAAGTTTGGGCGTGCACAGCGTGCCAACGAACGAGCAGGGTTGTGACGCTTGCTAACAAACATGACGGGGTGTGGCTGTGACAACCCGAGAATTAGACAATTTATTAAAATCTTAAATGATTGATTTAAGGTCAAATATTAGACCTAGATAGAAAATAAGTGTATGCGTTTGATGTTATTGGGAAGGAATTTTGAGGATTTCAAAATTTTGTGAAGGATTTAGGTGAATTATTCATGATTAAGGATTTATATGAATATGTTACGTGTTTTTATGATTATGTATGTGTTTGAGAATATAGTTAAAGGGTCATGGGTTGACGGATAAATTATATCTCATGACAAACCCTAAGTTTATATTAAAACGTCAACGTTCAGTTAGAAAACCCTAACGTCTGATAAGAAAACCTAGAAATCGGTTCTGGAAACCCTAGTTTTAGTTTCGGGAGTCCGAAACCCTAATTCGGATATTAAAAACCCTAGATTGGGAATGCAATGCTATATATAAGGTTTAACGTTATTAATTATAAATTAATTAGGAAAAACCCTAATGAATTACTGGAAACCCTATTTGAGTATTAGAAAACCCTAATACCATATCTGAAAATCCTAATTTCAGATTTTGAATATTTAAAACCCTAATCTAGGAAAATAACGGAAAATTGTAATGCTCAAGTGATTTAAATTATAAGCTTAATAGGGTAAAGCTTAATTACTTAGCAAACCTTAATTTCCAAAATTTGAACCCTAATTATTCTGTTTGAAACCCTAAATCGGGATATTAAAACCCTAAATGGAAAGTTTGAAGATAAGTATAGAGTTTCTATGTTATTAATTATAAGTATAATTAGGGATAACCCTAATTGACTTATTTGAAAAGCCCTAATTTCTAATATAGAAAACCCTGACATGCAATTAGAGAAAACCTAATTATTAACTTTTAGAGTTTAATGTTAATTAGGAAGCCTTAACCCTAATTAGCAAGCTTGAACGAGATTAGTAAACTTTATTGTAATTAGGAAACCCTAATCTAAATTAGGAAACCTAATTTCTAAATTGAAAGATTATTTTTTATGTAAAATCCTAATTAGTGGGTTATAAACTCTAATGACCAATTATGACCTTAATTGTTAAATTAGCAATTTTAATTAAGAGATAATAATTCTCAATAGCAAGATTGAATTTCGTGATTTCGAAATCTTGTTATAATTATAGAATCCTAATTGCAATTTAGAAAATATTAAATTTCTATTTTTGAAACCTAAATTAGAATTATTAGAAATCAATTTGTCAAAACCTAAAGGGTTAAACCCTAAACCCTAAGGGTCAAACCCTAAGGGTTGAAACCTAATGATTATGGGAAATTACAAAGTTGCCTTACACTTTATGAGCCAAAAGACCAAACTACCCTTTCTAATATTATATTGAGTTGGAGTGTAGATCTAGCCATAGTAAATGGTTGGTACCCAACCCCAAGCTAGCCATGTGCCTATATCTCTCAAAAATCAGATATCATTGCCACTTAGCATCAATTGTGACCATAGATTAAAAATCTAAGAGCTTTAAAAGTAGGACAAAGCTTACTTTATTTTTCATTTGAGCTAAGTCCATTTTCTCTCTTTCATCCAAATTGAGAGTGAAAGTGAGTGAGAAACAAAACCAAAAGTCGACTTTTAGCTTGCAAGATCAAATACCAAAGATCAGATTCAAAAATTGAGCATTTATGGGGTATAAACCCTAATTCTAGAAATCCTTAGATCTGTTGTTAGATGTTATGATTTTATGTTTAAATGTGTAGTATGTTGTATATATTAGTAATCTGGGTTGTAATATCACAGATCCATAACACTTAAGTGCTCGAAATTAAAGTTTTTCAAAATCTGGAAAATGTCATTTTTTGTGCTCTGACAACGGATGTCAGAGGCTGTAGATCTCAGCCTGTTAAGTGTTTTTGATGTTTAAAGATTGTAACATGTAGTCTGTTATATGGTCTTTACACTGAAATTGGAATCAAGCCTAGTTGATGTCTAGATCAAAAGATATGAGCAGTCAAACATGGTTGACCGGTCACGATTTCTGGAATCTGGGCAAACCCAGATTTCCAAATCGCCTGACAAGCCCTTTAGCAGTCCCAGATCTTGCTATTGTTAATGTTACTTACCATGTTAGTGTTAGATCTTGATAGTATGACATGTGATCTACACATCAAAGTCCTTATGTCCACCAGATCATGATCAGGATGGATAATATTGCTGGTCAAACAGCATTAACCGATCAGCCGGAAGAAAAATCTGGAAAACCCAAATTGTTCATCACCCGTTATTTTTGTCAGACTTTGACCAACTTTTATATCTCAATTCTGATGTTGTTATGTTGATGTAAAGTAATAAAGTTGTACCCTGTCATGTGGGCTACACGATGAAACCTTTATATTGCACAAAGAGAACACAAAACATAAGTTATAAGAACCCAAAGTAGGTAGCTTGATTTTGGTAAACCCAGAATCCTAAGAAACAGTCTCTGACAAGGATTTGTGAGGCTTATATCTCACTGATCGTGTGTTGTATAGCCATGAACATAGTATGATATTGTAGAATTACATTTCCACTACACAATCAATGTCTTAGATTTCCCAAAAACCTTGTGATTAATGAATTATACTTGGTCAAACTTAAAGACCAAATGATCGTCGAAATTTCTTGGTTTGGGGATCAAGAACACCTATAATGACAGTTACGTACATGTCATATAGGGCCCCTTTAGTGACAGATATTTTTGGAAAATGATTTATTTTAATTAATAAATAGAAATAAATGGTTTTAATTATTAAAAATACATATTAAATTCTGAAAAATTATTTTAAAGCCTCAAAAATAGTTTTTAATTATTTGGAGTATATTTCAAAATATTTAATATTTTTGGAATATAAATGGTATTTATTTATTATATATAATATTAGATAAATTATTTAAAATGGTTTTAATTCATGAAAAATCATGAAAAATTATATTATGGTGTTAGAAAATATTTTAAGTTATAATATATAACTTTTGATATTTTGTCATAAAAATATTAATATTTTAATATTTATAGCAATTATCGGATAATGGATTTGATTGTTTAAAAATCATAGAAATATGATTTTAAGATATTAAAAATACTTTGTGATGTTATAAATATATTATAATATTATTATGATTTTTCATTGATATTTGGTATTAAATTAATACTAATGATCATGGAATAATGTGGTATTTATATTAATATCGCTTATTGATTTATGTTTAAAGGAAATAATAAAGTATTGAAAATGCTTTGAGATATTATAAATATGATATAATATTATGGCATGTAATTCATTAATGTTTAGCAATAAATAAATATTAATGACTAAGGAATTATGTGGTATTTAATTCATTTAAATGCGGTACAAGTGATTGAAAAATTATGATAATGATATTAATTATCCTAAAATTATTACAAGTTTATGAAAAATATTTTGGTGATAATATAATTATCTAAGATTATTGTTAATTGTTTAGCAAGAGAGTGTAATTAAACTTAAACTTGATATTTGTCCGATTGTAATAGTCGGGATGATTGAATTATGTTTGGTTTCAACTCGGACTTAAATAATGCGATTTGATGTTAAGTCTTATGTGTTGTATAGACCGATAGGATTATGTGATAATGTGTTTAGGTTATTTTATCTTTGTGATGATATTATTCTAATATTTGGAGATCTGTATTATCTATATTAGGTCTTGGATAAAGCTAAGTTATATTTAAGATCGGTAATCAACGATGAAAGGCAAGTTTGTTTTCTTAACTCTACTAAGAAAGTGTTTCATTCGGATATGCTTATGGTTAATCGTTATTGATTACCACGTAGAATTGTACTCTGTACATCTTGTATGTATAAGTCGTATATGAAAAGTCGATCACCTTCATTACCAGTTGGTCCAGATATATATTGTTCATGTTTAATACTTGGTGGATCGAAGGTTTGTTCATGCTAATTCACAACTACATTGTGAATTATAGCGACTTTATTACTCGTACTCTCTTTCAATCATGATATATCCTTAAACGTATTTAAACTTGTTGGGCAACTTTCATGCTCACCCTTGCTATATCATGATAAAACATTGCAGATTAAGGTGAATGCGTCAGATACAAGGAAAGTTAAAGATAGTTCCAGGTTAAAGTTAATGTGCGCGATTAGTTTTGTAATAGTCTTGTATGATAATGATGTCATGTGTCAGATAAGTTATGAAATGTGTATAAGTTATGGTTACTCGACCTTGGGGATAGTGTATAATGTTTAATGTATAAACAATTTATGTTTATATCTTCCGCAATAGTAGTAGAATGATTGAATCGGATCCGCGGTGATTTGGGGCCCGGATTCGGGGCTCTCACAGTTGGTATCAAAGCTGTTGGTTATAAACCTAGGGTAGAGTTACCTTAGACTAATAACCGCAATGATAGGATAAGATCTAACTCACATAGAGTTAGTGTGTCGGTAAGATTCAAAGACGAATCTCGGCTAGTTATAAAGATCTGAGTTCCTAACTCGATAAAGAAGTTAAGAATCAAAAGTTATATTTAAGTATGGTACAATTGTACTCTTTAATAGTTGATGTATGGTATCCGGGCTAAACGATTCCTTCATAGAAGCGGAGGTATATACTGAACTAAAGCAACTCCTGAGCTAGTTTTGTTGGTTGTTTGTGGGAAACCACTCGGTACCATATTGAAACTGTTAGAGACTCGATGTGTACCAAGTATAGAAAGAGGATAGATCGAGTCTAAAAGACTAAAAGTGCAGGGATAGGAGATCGTAAAACAAAACGATCAAGTCATAAAATTGAATCGTAATATATACGATGAGATCACCCCAGTGATCTGATAAAGGTTATAATGACCCGGAAAGAATCAATCGATGATTGAAAAGTTTACTGACAAGATGTTGTGTGTCGGTTTGTACTATGAAATGGTACTATGAAAACTCATGAAAGAGTTATGGATTATGAATATGGATTAAATAAAATTCGTATGGAAAAGGGGGTTAAGATTAGGTGGGGATTTCAATTGAGGACTCATGTTAGTAGTTGAGTTGTATGATTCCTTGTTATGGGCAGGGAATTGTACTTGGTGTAAAAACACTTAGTTCTGGCATTGATAATCATTGAAATGTTTGTGTCGAGCTATTTGCTATATCGCGAGTTAAGAGGGTGATTCATTTCTACCGTGTGTATAACAAATAGATAGATAGGTCAATAGGTAGAAAATATAAGATTAAGTCGAGTTCTTAAAACTCATACTTATGTGACATTCTTAACTCATAGTTATATGAAATGTTTATAAACCCCTCGTGAATGGGCGCCAAAGGTCCGACTAGGGTAAGTTCTTAAACTCATATGATTGTGGCAATTTATGAACTCATAAGTGTGATTTTATGAATCGGGTATAGTTTTTGTGAATGGAGTGTTAAGGATTATAGGAGCAGATAGAAGGTTTAAGCAAATGATTGTTAGTGGAGGCATTAGGTTTTCTAAACTCCTAGCTATCTTAAACTTTAAATTTTGACATCAAGCTAAATCGCACTATATGTGCCTTTTAAAAAAAAATGTAGACTCAGTAACCATTTTTGAAACAGTTTTAAAGTCTGATCTATCTTTTTATTTCGGCTAGAAGCCTTGAATGATTTGAAATATCAAAATTTGTTTTTAATTATCACTCATGTACCGTATAACTTTAGTGCGAGAGATGATAAAAATGTGATGGAGTTGTAAATCACGAGAATACTTAGTGTGAATTTGACTGAAGTCGTTGTTCCACTTTATTGTATGATGTGTTATGACAAAAGTCATACAATGACGGCATCCTCAAAGCAATTTGTTAATACAATGCGGCATCATAACGTCATTCTCGAAAATGTTTTCAAAAGTTTAATTTGCCAACGAGGTTTGGCTACACCTAAATAATTGATTGAATTGAATTATCAATATAAGTCTATCTTTATTTGATTCAATTTAGACTAATGTTATGAAACTCTAAGTGTTCATTGAAAGAATTTTCCAACCAAATTGTTTTGATGCGCGAATCCTATGATAAGACCGAGGTGAATGATAATGTTTGGATAAATAATCCAATCTAGTAAGCGTAAATATTCGCTAAAAATGATTAATACGTTATACACTGCGTAAGAAAGAATGCGATGGGCTAATCACCTAAAGTACTAGTAATGGTAGTTTACCTTCTTTGTGATTGTAAATGCAGACCAAGTAATGTATAGTTTTGCGATATGAATACAATTAAATCTATGTGTTCATGGTCTATATGACCCTCAAAGACAATTTGAAAACTTTTGCTCTTGTGGAGTGGTGTATTGGGTAAGCATGTGATATGTGTGAATGGTGTAAAATTTGTTTGGTGTAAGGTGTAAAATTGAATTTGGGGGCGAAATTCTTATAAGAGAGGGTGAATGTGACAACCCGAGAATTAGACAATTTATTAAAATCTTAAATGATTGATTTAAGGTCAAATATTAGACCTAGATAGAAAATAAGTGTATCGTTTGATGTTATTGGGAAGGAATTTTGAGGATTTCAAAATTTTTGTGAAGGATTTAGGTGAATTATTGGATTAAGGATTTATGTGAATATGTTACGTGTTTATGATTATGTATGTGTTCGTAATGTTATGGTTAAAGGTTAAATGGGTTGACGGATAAATTATATCTGTGACAAACCCTAAGATTATATTAAAACGTCAACGTTAGGTTAGAAAACCCTAACGTCGATAAGAAAACCTAGAAATGGGCTACGAAAACCCTAGTTTTCGATTTGAGTCCGAAACCCTAATTCGGATATTAAAACCCTAGATTGGGAATGCAATGCTATATATAAGGTTTAACGTTATTAATTATAAATTAATTAGGAAAAACCCTAATGAATTACTAGAAACCCTATTTGAGTATTAGAAAACCCTAATACAATATCTGAAAATCCTAATTTCAAATTTCGAATATTTGAAACCCTAATCTGGGAAAATAACGGAAAATTATAATGCTCAAGTGATTTAAATTATAAGCTTAATAGGGTAAAGCTTAATTACTTAGCAAACCTTAATTTCCAAAATTTGAACCCTAATTATTCTGTTTGAAACCCTAAATCGGGACATTAAAACCCTAAATGGGAAGTTTGAAGATAAGTATAGAGTTTCTATGTTATTAATTGTAAGTATAATTAGGGATAACCCTAATTGATTTATTTGAAAAGCCCTAATTTCTAATATAGAAAACCCTGACATGCAATTAGAGAAAACCTAATTATTAACTTATAGAGTTTAATGTTAATTAGGAAGCCTTAACCCTAATTAGCAAGCTTGAACGAGATTAGTAAACTTTATTGTAATTAGGAAACCTAATTTCTAAATTGAAAGATTATTTTTTATGTAAAATCCTAATTAGTGGGTTATAAACTCTAATGACCAATTATGACCCTAATTGCTAAATTAGCAATTTTAATTAAGAGATAATAATTCTCAATAGCAAGATTGAATTTCGTGATTTGGAAATCTTGTCATAATTATAGAATCCTAATTGCAATTTAGAAAATATTAAATTTCTATTTTTGAAACCTAAATTGGAATTATTAGAAATCAATTTGTCAAAACCTAAAGGGTTAAACCATAAACCCTAAGGGTCAAACCCTAAGGGTTGAAACCTAATGATTATGGAAAATTACCAAGTTGCCTTACACTTTATGAGCCAAAAGACCAAACTACCCTTTCTAATATTATATTGAGATGGAGTGTAGATCTAGCCCTAGTAAATGGTTGGTAACCAACCCCAAGCTAGCCATGTGCCTATATCTCTCAAAAATCAGATATCATTGCCACTTAGCATCAATTGTGACCATAGATTAAAAATCTAAGAGCTTTAAAAGTAGGACAAAGCTTACTTTATTTTTCATTTGAGCCAAGTCCATTTTCTCTCTTTCATCCGAATTTTGAGAGTGAAAGTGAGTGAGAAACAAAACCAAAGTCGACCTTTTAGCTTTGCGAAGATCAAATACCAAAGATCGATTCAAAAATTGAGCATTTATGAGGTATAAACCCTAATTCTAGAAATCCTTAGATCTGTTGTTAGATGTTATGATTTTATGTTTAAATGTGTAGTATGTTGTATATATTAGTGATCTGGGTTGTAATATCACAGATCCATAACACTTAAGTGCTCGAAATTAAAGTTTTTCAAAATCTGAAAATGTCATTTTTTGTGCTCTGACAACGGATGTCGAGGCTGTAGATCTCAGCCTGTTAAGTGTTTTTGATGTTTAAAGATTGTAACATATAATCATTATATGGTCTTTACATCAAATTGGAATCAAGCCTAGTTGATGTCTAGATCAAAAGATATGAAGCGATCGAAACATGGTTGACCGGTCACGATTTACGGAATCAGGGCAAACCCAGTTTCCAAATCGCTTTAACAAACCCTTTAGCGATCCCCAGATCTTCTTATTGTTAATGTTACTTACCATGTTAGTGTTAGATCTTGATAGTATGACATGTGATCTACACATCAAAGTCCTTATGTCCACCGGATCATGATCGGGATGGATAATATTCTTTGGTCAAACAAAGATTGACCGATCAAGGAAGAAAAATCTGGAAAACCAAATTGTTCATCACCCGTTATTTTTATTCGGACTTTGACCAACTTTTATATCTCAATTACGATGTTGTTATGTTGATGTAAAGTAATAAAGTTGTACCCTGTCATGTGGGCTACACGATGAAACCTTTATATTGCACAAAGAGAACACAAAACACAAGTTATAAGAACCCAAAGTAGGTAGCTTGATTTTGGTAAACCCAGAATCCTAAGAAACAGTCTCTGACAAGGATTTGTGAGGCTTATATCTCACTGATCGTGTGTTGTATAGCCATGAACTTAGTATGATATTGTAGAATTACATTTCCACTACACAATCAATGTCTTAGATTTCCCAGAAACCTTGTGATTAATGAATTATACTTGGTCAAACTTAGCACCCAGCGACTGTCAGAAATTTCTGGGTTTGGGGATCAAGAACACCTATAATGAGTTACCTACGCTATAGGCCCCTTTTTAGTGATGATATTTTTTTGGAAAATGATTTATTTTAATTAATAAATAGAAATAAATGGTTTTAATTATTAAAAATACATATTAAATTCTGAAAAATTATTTTAAAGCCTCAAAAATAGTTTTTAATTATTTGGAGTATATTTCAAAAATATTTAATATTTTTGGAATATAAATGGTATTTATTTATTATATATAATATTAGATAAATTATTTAAAATGGTTTTAATTCATGAAAATCATGAAAAATTATATTATGGTGTTAGAAAATATTTTAAGTTATAATATATAACTTTTGATATTTTATCATAAAAATATTAAATATTTTAATATTTATAGCAATTATCGGATAATGGATTTGATTGTTTAAAAATCATAGAAATATGATTTTAAGATATTAAAAATACTTTGTGAAGTTATAAATATATTATAATATTATGTTATGATTTTCATTGATATTTGGTATTAAATTAATATTAATGATCAAGGAATAATGTGGTATTTATATTAATATCGAGTTATTGATTTATGTTTAAAGGAAATAATAAAGTATTGAAAATGTTTTGAGATATTATAAATATGATATAATATTATGGCATGTAATTCATTAATGTTTAGCAATAAATAAATATTAATGACTAAGGAATTATGTGGTATTTAATTCATTTAAATGCGGTACAAGTGATTGAAAACTATGATAATGATATTAATTATCCGAAAATTATTACAAGTTTATGAAAAATATTTTGGTTGATAATATAATTATCTAAGATTATTGTTAATTGTTTAGGCGAGTGTAATTAAACTTAAACTTGATATTTGTCCGATTAGGCCGTCGCTTGGATGATTGAATTGTGTTTGGTTTCAACTCGGACTTAAATAATGCGATTTGATGTTAAGTCTTATGTGTTGTATGGTGATAGAATTATGTGATAATGTGTTTAAGTTATTTTATCTTGTGATGATATTATTCTAATATTTGGAGATCTGTATTATCTATATTAGGTCTTCGGATAAAGCTAAGTTATATTTCGTATCGGTAATCAACGGTGCAGGCAAATTTGTTTTTCTTAACTCTACTAAGAGTGTTTCATTCAGATATGCTTATGGTTAATCGTTACTGATTATCTTGTAGAATTGTACTCTGTACATCTTGTATGTATAAGTCAGGTATGAAAGGCTGATCACCTTCATTACCAGTTGGTCCAGATATATATTGTTCATGTTTAATACTTGTTCAGTCAAAGGTTTATTCATGCTAATTCACAACTACATTGTGAATTATAGCCACTTTTTATTATTGAGACTCTTTCAATCATGATATATCCTTAAATTGTATTTAAACTTGTTGGGCAACTTTCATGCTCACCCTCTTTATATCATGATAAAACATTGCAGATTAAGGTGAATCGTCGGATATGAGGAAAGTTAAAGATAGTTCCAGCTTAAAGTTAATGTGCGCGATTAGTTTTGTAATAGTCTTGTATGATAATGATGTCATGTGTCAGATAAGTTATGAAATGTGTATAAGTTATGGTTACTCGACCTTGGGGATAGTGTATAATGTTTAATGTATAAACAATTTATGTTTATATCTTCCGCAATAGTAGTAGAATGATTGAACCGAATCCGCGGTGATTTTGGGCCCGAATTCGGGGCTCTCACAGTGGCGGTTAAAGGACCCGAAGGCACTGGTCATGTGGGCGTGCACTGATGGGACAGACACGTTGCTCTTTGTGAGAGCATAGCAGTTAGATCTGTATGGAGACGCACTACGTTGCTAATTTGATGGATGTGTCGTGATGCCGACACAGATCACTGGCATGGACAGGGTGTCGATGGATAGGCACAAAATGTGATATTATTTGACGAGACAATGACGTTGGGACATACGAAGTAAATGGTGGACGTTGAAGAGGCAACCAAGCCATCACTGGAAAAAAAATTAAGATGAGATTTTACCCATGTGACACTAGTCCACTAAACATTAACATAAATAAGTTTATTTTTAACTAGTTAAAGTGCCTCGTGCGAAATACAGATTTGTTTTTTAAATAAATTATTTTAATTTTTTATTTATTTCATACATATAATAATTATAAAATGTTTTTTAAAATTTTAATTTAACTTATTATATAGTGATTACAAATTTGTTCAAACAAACAATTATTAAAAACTTACAATTGAATGTTATTAATTTTTTTTTTTTTTGCATTTAATATTCAATTTATATAGTTCTTAAATTTAATATTTAGTTTTTATTTTCAACCTTTTAAATTTATACATAATTATTTAGAGTTAAAATATAAGTAAAACATGAAAATATAAACATAGTGTTTTAAGTAATTTTATATGACATAAAATTGTTATAAATTAATAAATTATCATCATGATTTTATGTTTTTAATGATAACTTAAATTTTAATAACTATATATAAGTGAAATTTTTACTAGTATTCAATAACTAAAGGTCTCTTATCTAAAATAAAATTAATAATTAAAGTTTAATTAATTAATATATTTTATATATATATATATATATATACACCTTTTTAATATTAATTATTATTTTCTCATAATATTTTTTCTATATTTTTAATACATATATAGTTATTTAGGAAAAAATTATTGTAAAATAATAAGTTACCATTATGACTTTTAATTTTAAAATTAACTAAATGTCTCATATATTAATTATTATGTAGTCATAAGCTTTTTCCTATATTTTAATATTTAGTTTGTTAGAGTTTAAAGTTAAGTAAAATATAATTCTAAACATATAATTTTTAAGATTAAAATTTATTGTGTGACTAAGTAATTAAATAACTATAGAATAAAATTATTGTAGAATAATAAGTTAACATTAAAGTTTGAAGAACTACAAAAAGAATTTTGATTCTCTAACATTAACTATTAATTATTGTTAATAGTTAATAATTTCACAACTTAAATTACTAATAGCATATAATTTAGTTTAATTTTATTATTTCATTATTTATTATTAAAATTTATAATGTTACGCTACAATCATATTCTGTTGTTGGGGTCGGAAGACAATTACCTGAATTAACCAAAATTTTTATAAAACATATATAAAAGAGTCCTATTAAATTTAAGTTTTATTAGTAGTTATTTAAATTGTTTTAATATAAATTTAGGGAGACTTTAAAAAATATTTTACTTTTAGTTAAATTCTAAGCTAATACCAAACACCATAAATTTTAATTTGTAATTTCTTATTCATTTTATATATAATGATTATGAAATGTTTTAAAATTTTCACAAATTAACTTACTATTGTTACGACAATATTTACAAACTTTGCCTAAAAAGATATGATTAATGAGCTAAAGGAATTTTATAAAGAATAAAATTGTTCATAAATAATACAGTATAATATTAATTATAGTAGACAATTGTATATAGGTTGTATTTTTTTAAAGCAAATTTTGTAATTATTCTAATACCAATAATAAGTTAATTTGTAAAATTCAATTTTTTTTTATATAAACATCATAAATAAAACAAATAAGATATTAAAAATAATATTATTTATAAAATAAACATGTATTTTTCCTTCTTTAAAACAAACTAAAATACTAAGCACTTATAAAACGTTATCATTATGTCTCTTTTATAAGTTAATCCTAGTTAATTATTATGATTGTATATTTTAGTATAACTATATTATAATAATTATGTAAGCCTCATGATGTAAATACTAATTCAAATTGCTCCACTTAATATAACTTACTTATGTTTCAATATATTAATTTGTGGATAATTATGATATAATAGTAGAATAATTTGTTATTATATAATATATCATTGTTAAATATATAATCAATATAATTTAAATATATAATCAATATTAATTATATATTTAACAATGATCAATAAGATGTTTTAATTTAGGCTCATGAGAATTAAAATTAGTAAAAGACTTCTATAAAAAATAAAAATTGTTGTAAAATAATGTTACTCTAAAGTTTTTCAGTATTATAAAAATAGTGTATTGGTTCTAGTTAAATTCTAGATTTAAAAAGTGTTTTAGTAGTAATTAATAAAATAAAATCAGGAGGTTTAAAAAAGTTATGAAAAGAGTATAAATTAAGTTTTAACAATATGAATGGGCTTTTATTTATTAAAACAAGTTCACCAATCCCATGCAAAGCTTGGGCAACATCAATAACAATTTATTACATTAATTATTAAGATAATTATTAAATTAATTTAAAAGAAATAGTTGTAGTTATTAAATTATCACATATTTATTTAAATAATAAATTATTGAATTATATATTGTAGGTTACTTCGATCAATTATTAAACTAAAAAAAGTGTTGATACATTTAGTTATGTACCTTGATTGGGTTGATTACACTGTCAGTCTTCTGCTTTGGTTCTCAGGGACTACAATATTGCTTTTGCAAAATTCTGGCTACTTCCACTTGTTTATGGTTTCCATCGTTGTCAAGTGCAACAAAATTGTTCCTAATGGCACTGGGTTCTCAAGCTTTTATATAGTTCTGCAGCTGCACAGTTGTAATGCTAGTCAACTACATAACTTTTTCGTATCCATGCAACTTATGACTTGGCACACCAGCAAGACAAACTAGACACAAGAGATCCTTAAAGATAATGCCACCGGACAAGCAGCAGGGACATGCATGTTGCATCCCACTCCAAAATCAGTCATCTGAAATAAAAAAGATATCATACCAGTAGCAACAGCAGTAAGAAGGTGTCCAACTGTAGTAATAACATAAAGAGCTGCTCACTTCAAGAATAAGCATTGCCTTGCAATTAGGTATATATAAGAATATAATGCATAAAAAATAAATATTAGGAAATAAAGAAAGCATCGTTTTCTGAAGGAAGCGACGTGTGGACATAGAAGAAGGAAATATTAAATACCTTGCATCTACACGAAGAAAAAGGAAAAGTTTACCTTTGTTTAAAATATTTAGCATCTTTTAACATCAGATTCTTCTGTACATTTCGCAATCTCCAGGTTTCAGGTGGTCAGATAAAGCCAAAATGAGAGGAAGACTACAATTATGAATTCAAGGATATCCGTTCCACAAAAAGAGTCTCATTTGCAACAAAAAGAATTTGTTTTTACAAAAAAAGTTCTCTTTTTGTTGATGGATAGTATAAATTGACACAATGTCCTTTAAGTTTTATATCACAACTTCACTATCATGCCACTATTTACTAAACTAAACATTCATTATATTTAGGGATAAATATGGAAGAAATTATATCCTTAAAGATTACAACTTTAACAAATGGAACTCTTTTTGTGGAACGGAGGAAGTATTTTCCATAGGAGTAGGACTACACCTAAATTCAGCTCAAATGGTGCTCACTCAAACTAGAGTAATTTGTGTCATTTCTTAAGTATGACTACTCATATATTGTGTATATACAGCTCTTATTTCTGTGAAAAAATTCTAAAGTCTAATAAAAGTAAGGAAACAACATACAAAAGATGTTAATTGCGTAAAAAGAAAATAAAGAAAATAAATAGCTACAAACAGGATCTTGTTGTACATAAAATTTGTGTATCTGGAGAATAGTTTTGAGAGATACATGCGTCCATCAATTGAAGAGTTCAATACTCATCAGCTAACATCCACAAGTCATATTTGAAGGTCTGGCAGCTCTCAATGAATGGTACAAACTTGGGTTTCAGAAATGTACATGGCTTGTATTACACTTTTTAGGTTTTTAGGATACAATGAATCATGGAATCACTATAAAGTATAACCTAAAGAAAGTCTAACCTCTGAATTCAGCTGAATAGATTAGTCCAACACTTATCAATGGCAGCTTGAATCTTCTTTGTTTTACAAAGTTCTCGTACAACCCTATCCCATGTAGATGCTTTTGGAGGAAGAAACTTTTGAAGCATCACTTCCACAATTTTGGATGCTCCTATAATTCGCTGTCGTTTGCATAGCCGTAATACAAGCTCATCCAGAAACTCATTCCCATCTTGTGGTGGGTTGATGTTCTCTTTTAGACTTTTTAAAAAGATATTGCACGTAACCAAATCGGGATCACAGCCTTGATCCAACATATTGTTTAAAAGATCAATGGCATGTGAAATTCTACTCTGCTTGCATAAAGCATTTAAAAGTATGTTGTAAGTGACTACATCTGGTTGAGAATCCGACTCCTTACATATCATCTCGTTGAAAAGTTTTAAACCCTGTTCTACTGACCCAGAATTACAAAGCCCATAAATCATTGAACTATAAGCAACAACATCAGGTGTACATCCTTTGCTTAACATTTGCTTCCAAATTACTGTAGCCTCCTCGAGCTTCCCTTCCCCACAGAGGCCATGAATAAGGACGCTGTAACAAACCTCATTATGAATGCAACTGTCATTATTTATCTCTTTCCACATAAGAAGTGCTTTGTAACCATTACCTGTCTTGAAGAAACCCCTCATCAAGGAGCTGTAAGTGAAAGCATTGGCAGTGCAACCCATTGTTCTCATCTCAGACAAGATTTCCTTAGCTTCATCTACTTTTCCATCTCGACATAAACCATCTATAAGAGCACTATATAAAACAGTATTGGGTTTGCATCCCTTATCTAACATCTCCTTCCACATTCTTAATGCCTCTTCGGAATTTCCTTCCTTGAATAATCCACTAATAAGTGCTGAATAAACATACTGGTTTGCCCGGTGACCTCTTTCCTCCATAGATATCAATAGGCGTGAACCATCAACAGCTCTTCCTTGCTTAACAAGCCCATCAATGATCGTGCCATAGGTGACATCATTAGGAACACATTTATTCAACACCATCCTATTTAAAAGACTAATTGCCTTGTCCAATTTTCCTTTAAGACAGAGACCATGTATAAGAGTGTTGTAAGTTATTTCATTCGGAACACACCCTTTAAGGAACATATTCTCCACAAGCTTTGCTGCTCGAGACAAATCACCCTTCTTGCAAAGCCCATTAATCAACACGTTAAACGTCACGGCACTCGGAAAACACCCTTCAATTTGCATCTCATCCAACAAAGAAACCGCCTCATCAATCCTATTATGCTTGCACAACCCATCCATCAAAGTGCAATAGGTGAAAACATCAGGCACACACTTCTGAACAGACATTTCTCTAAACACCTCTATCGCTCTATCTATCAATCCTAATCTACACAAAGCTTTGATAATTAGATTAAAAGTTAACACATTTGGTGAAATATTCTTATTCTTACTACCAATAACATAAGAATAAAACTCCAATGCGCGATAATAGAGTCCCTCTTGAATAATTACATTAAGAACCGAGTTAAATGATCGAACAGTTGGTCTGCATTGAAACTCATCCGTCATTCTATCAAACAATTCAACTGCTTTTTCAGGTAAATGCGATTTCCCATATGCTTTACACACTAAAATGAAACTTTTCTCTATGAAAACTCTCCCTTCGCGCTTCATTCGATCCAAAACCATCTCAATTGCCCTAAAATCCCCAGAACTAGCATGGGTGGCAATGACAGAATAAAATGTGGAATCACCCACTTTAAAAGAACCCATTTTGGGGCTACATTTGAACATTTCATCCGAAATTGGGGGTTCAGTTGTATCATCTCCATTGTTTTCAAGTTGGGTTTTTGCAGGGGGTTGTGTTGATGGAATACTGAGAGCAGACGAGAAAAAATGAATCTGAAAAATCAAGAGCTTACATGGAATTGAAGAAACCTTGAGAGTGAGATGCTTTCTGATGGAAAGAGTGATGACCATGCCTTAATCAACCCAGTTTGCCAAGAAAAACCTCCATGAAGTAGTCAAAAGAGTTCTTGAGCTGTTGAGCAGTTTTTCCAGGAATAAATAATTTGGGTTTTGCAAAAATATCAGCTAAAATTGATTGATATAAAGTGAAAGAGAGGTTACCAAGAGTTTGAAGAAGGATATGAATTTCGGCTTGGGCGACCGAAGGGGAAGCCTGAAACTGAAAGACTAACAAGAATACCCTGTCTGGACTCTGGAGTTTATATTTATTTTTATTTTTAATTTAAAATTTATTATATTAAAATTGAATACAAAATTATAAAAATAGAACGGGAGAGACGATCCAACTTGTGGGCAAATGCTTTTACATCATTCATTTTAAAACCTCTTTCCAATATTTTCCCAGGAGATCTTTCAAAGGAAAAGAAAATTTTAAGAGGAAAAAATCTTACTTTTTCTCAAAATAAAATAAATTAAGAAAAAATGCGATAAATACTTTTATGCGCATAAATTATGCACAAATAATTATGAGGAGAAAAGTATGGAATGCTATTGGTCCGAGTGGTATGACACGACCCATATTAATCATGATAAAAAAATAAAAAAAAAAGTAATTTATGAGTTCTATTGTTTAAATTTTCTTAAAATTTATTAAGTTTTTACATTATTTTTTCACCAATAATATTTTGATGAAGAAAGAATAAATACTAAATATAAATGCAATGTGATGTATATGATTGTGATTGATTATAACTAATTATACTTTTACACAACATTTTGTAATTTAATTTTTGTAAAAGAGTTTTGTAACTATATCAATATTCTTTTTTATATATATTTTATGCATTTTAAACTACTCTTTCTTTTCTCTTCTCTACTTTATAATATATTTAAAAAAATTCCCATCTGTTCTCCCTTTCATTTTTGTTATCTCCCTCTTTTCCATAATCATAATCCTTTTAGAATTTTTTTTGAAAACACCATTTTTTTTTTTGTAATCATAAGTGATAGACAGTACTTTTAAAATAATATACAATAATTACAATTTTTTTTAACAAAATGAAACTAAAACTGCTACTAATTACATAAAACTAAATGTAATCATTTTAAATTAAATAAGTCTACTATTACATAAAATCGTATATATTTTGATTTGATACATTATTGACGTATTTTGATAGCGCGTGACGTGACTTTGCAAAAATACGCGTGGCCATCAAAATATGCATATGAATTGTGATTGTATGTGAGCGGTATGTGAGAAATTTTATGTGATAGTGTCAAAAAAAATTATTTGAAAATATTAAAAAAATGCGAAAATAGTGCTCCCCTAAAATTAAAATCATGTATTTACATCTCACAAATTAGTCAAGTAAAAACAAATTGATTATTGGCCAATATGTAAAAGAAAAAATTTTAAAAAATAATTTGAAAACAACAAAATTTGTTTACAATAATAAAAAAAGATAGATATTAAATATAACTTTTTAATTGTCTACGAGGATAGATATATAAAAATATCAGTCAACACTACTTCAGTACTTCTTATTGATTCAGCCACAATTGTTTAGATGAATCGTTCATATACATTTAGACGCATTCAAAATTTAAAAACAATTAAACAAACCGTCTGAATGACTTAATAATAACTATTATATTAATACTCCTATATGTTAATTTCTAAAAATTAATATTTTCAAATTAATAAATAATATTCCATGTATCCTCAAAAAGATATTTAAAGTATATTTTTTACTCATATTAAAAAAGATAAAGTTGTAGATAGAATAAAATAATTTTCAATGTTATTCATAATGATCCAATGAAAGTACAATGAGTGTTTTTCTTTTTTTGAACTAGTGAATCTTACATTTGAGAGTAAACTAACCCTTTAAATATGGGAGTGGTTAGTATAAAATTTATTTTTGAGTAAATTAGTTAATTAGTCAATAGAGTATTGACACATAGGTGATATTTTATGTGTATTAATATTTTATTGATCAACTTACCAAAAAATAAATTTTATATTAATTGCATACTTTAAATATAAATTTATGTACTTTTAGAAATTTTCTAATGAACAACACAGAGACTTCGAAATTTTTTCAAACTCAATATAATTGTGACCGCTTAACATACTACTATTTTATTAAAAAAAATTATATATATATTTTTATCTCATATATTTATGTAAATTCGTATTTAATATCAACATAAATTTGTCATTAATCAATCACTAATGTATAATCATGTACAGCAACAAAACATCATCACTGTTCAAGTAGAAGAGGGGAGACAAAAAGTAGATAGTATCTGAATTGCAACATTAAATTTTGTACTTGATTAAGATGTATTATCAGATAATTAATTTAATTTAATTGAGCACAACATAATATTTATTTGAAAACCCCTTAAAAATTTAAAGAAAATCACAACACTGAATTTAGTTATTTGGATTTCAGCCACAATAAATATAGCATAAAATATGAAGAGAATAAATGCAGAAAGTAAATAAAACAAGATATTTAAATGGCTTAGAGTATGAATAGCTCCTAATTTATTTTTTTACTCTAGGAAATTCACTAAAGATATAGATCACAAAGATCTGATATAAGTGAACCACTTAGGCTCCTTCGAGTCGCTAAGTCTCGGTATTAGTCATTAAGACTGGGACACTCAATTAAGATCACTAAGATCATCTCTTCAAGTCACTTAGATTTGGTCACTTAGATACTAAATCACAATCGATTGAATGTTGTTATGAAGTGTTGCTAAAATTGCAATAAACTTGACTTCTTCAGTACTTAATAGCTTGAACTAGTAATTCACTTTCATAGAGTGAAGCTTTTTTTTAATTTGGCAGAATTTCAACTTTGTACTTCATTACTAGTACTTCGTGACTAGTACTTGAATTTGAATTTGCGTACTCTTTTATAGTCCGCCTCCAAAGTTTTCCGTTGCAATATTGTCGTTTGAACATTTAATGCGTTTGATCCTAAAAGATCTTGATGTTGACCTTTAGGAGAGCTGTGTCAGCCTGCTTTACGACTTTGACCTGTCATATTAGTCTGCAACTTCACCAATCACATGGGTGTTGTCGCTTTCACTAAACTAGTTGTTAGACACAAACATACTTTGATATTCGATTTCAATCAAGGATGTTTGGTAAGAACATTGAATCATGAGTCCTGACATGTTCTATGAATTTGGTTGATTGTAAAGTTTGGTGAGAAACGTAGAGTCCATGCTTGATCTTACTCAATGTTCTGAGTTTAACGATCTGCTCTACGAGAAATACTCTTCGATGTGCTCTCTACATTCTGCTCTACAAATTGCTCTCTACATTGAGCATTTTACGATCTTGGAGCAAAATATGCAAACTTCTTTTTATTCTGCGGTCTTAGAACATACTATGCGATCTCATCTTTACTTTACGATCCAAGAGAGGCTCTATGAACTGATGTGCAGACTCTGCGAACTTAACTTAACTCTACGAATGCTTGGCAGACTCTCAGATTTTCCATTCGTTGTTCTACGAACTAAAATCTTACTATGTGATCTGCATTAACACTACGAACTGACATAATAGTTTTACGATCATTTAGTAATACTGTACTATCAATTTGATCTTTATCATCTATACAACATTTCATCTTATAAGATCAACCCAACAAGTTGTTGGTTATGCTTAAAAATTATGGTTTTATCAAAGTCCCACATCGACTATTTATTTATGTAACTCCCAATTTAATTGGTATTTATTTATGTAATCCCCGTTTAGAGTTCATACCCTAGCAAGTTATGTTTTCTCAGAACTTGGCTCCAATTCCAACGTAAAATGCTTATTTTCGTTAATTGGTGTCTAACGTTCGAATAATCACCACTATTATTTCTTCTTAGCTGGATGCACACTATGAGTGATAAAGAGCTCTTATGGTTGGTATCTGTTACGCCACATAGGAAAGGGTATCCATTTAAGAGAGTTCCAAGGATTGCATTCATGTTCTTGACTAAGGGGCCATTGCCATTGGCACCTCTTTGGGAGAGGTTTTTCAGTGGGCACCATGAGCGTTATTCTATATATGTTCATTCACTGACGTCATTCCAACCTGATTTTCCATCTTCATTAGTTTTCTACAAGAGACAGATACCAAGTCAGAAATCGTCTTTATTCTTCGCATAATATACAGTCTGTTTTGTTCTTTCTTACACAAATATATACTCTGTTAATTGGGCAATCCACATAGACAAGTCCAAAGCCTCCTTCTGTGAGTACACACGATCGGAGACTTCACCGTTGAATCCTGGAGAGTGACCACCGACAGCCCATTGGTACTGTGATTATTATCAGTGGAGTGAAATCACTTTTTAGGACAGTAGCTACACTACGCCTCGGTTTTCTAGCTAAGTTGTTCCAATTTACTGTATTATTCGTCTTGTTAATTTATATATTTTTCCAACAATCTAAAAAGTGATTTTAATCTATCACAAATGAGACAAAAGGAGAAATAGTCATGATTTAATTGAGAAATTGTTTATTTAAATTGATAATGGCGTAATTTTGTGCTACGAGAAAGTGTAAAATATTTTCATCTCTCTCTCTCTCTATATATATATATATAAATTCTTTAGTGATAAAGAAAGAAAGAAATAACATTATTCTGTGTTGTCATACTAAATGACGTAAAAGAAAACGGTAAGATTCATAATTTATAAAATTTTTATTAGCACCACAGTAACTGTTTGATAGGTGTGAAAGATAATTGCTCTCAGTAAATTCCTGTTTTCTAAAATATACCTGATTCTTCATGTATTATAATCTTCAAGGTTTCTCTTAAATGACATCTCCTTTTTGGCTGTCCCTTCTCTTTATCCTAAATGCAAAACACTTGCATGCAGTAAAGCAAGAGTAATAGAATTTCTGCTGCATAATCTTACATGTGATTTTGATATTAGTCTCTTTGAATTGCATGCCATTCTGGAGCAAGTCTACCTCTATGGCTCTGCCTACCTTTCAGTTCTGTCATATGGTATCTTTCTTTTCTTAATTATAAATAAGGCAAAATATATTTATTTTACAAGGACGTATCTATATATTGTGTGTGTGAGATTTGGAGGACCAAACATTTTTTCCTTTTCGGTCCTGGTTACTTTGTTATAAGTCTTTGGCTATTGTGTGGTTTAGAGGATCAATAAAATTTTGGTGACCCAGATCAAGAATCCTCAAGAATTGTAATGGGTATGCTTCCGTTTTTGCTCTGCCTTCTTATTTTGTGTTCTTCGTTTTTAAGATTTGAGGCGGTTGTTTTTGTTAATTTGGCGAAGGGTGTTTTTGGGCTTAAGGTTTCGCCACTAGTTTTGGTTTAGTAATTAAAACAGTGGCTGAGTAAGAATTATTCACATTCGTATATTCAAGTTCAACTTGAGAGCAAAAACTGAACCTGAATGAGGAATGAACTGATTGAGGGTTGGCATACGTGATTTCTGGACCATACCCACCGATTTTCGCAAGCTATTAATTCATTGTTAATGTTAAAAGTTCACATCTATTCTTCTGATATTTTTTTTAATTCTGCTGGTGATGTCTTAGATTCACATTCTTAAGAAGTCCATTTTCAGCATCAGTAGTTTATATTCACCCTTTCATGCATAGTGGAGTAGACATACTTGATCAAGTCTAGTTTTTATGCAATAGTTAATTTAATTATGCAATAGTTAATTAATTGTGATAATTTGCATGATCTTCAGAAAAATTTTAGAAAATTATAGTAACCTATGGTGATGATAAGATACTGTTGTAAATTTTATGAAGTATTTTAATGTGTTTATAGCATTTATATGGATTGTGTTTCCTAAGCCTATATTTTATTATTTTATGATGGTGAACAATGATGATAATTCTAGATATAATCAAATTTATCTCATTGTTTTTAAAAGATGAAGCGGAAGAAATATTTATTAAATAAAATTGAGGTTGAAAATTGTTAGAAAGGAAAAATAGAATACTTAAAGATATGATGAATGTCATGTTAATTAGCTTTAACTTACCTTCTAATGTAAGACCCCAGTTTTTATGAATAAAGATAATTTTTCTATAATTATCATTTTTGAATATTATGGAATGAATTTATTATAATGTTATAGTTGTGGATAGTATTTATAAATTCTGCAAAGTATGCAAGTTGTTATATTATATTCGATTGGTCGGGGAATATTCGCTTTAGCAGGGAATATCCGTACAACAGTGCAATCATTGGTGGACCCCACAACAGAATTATTGTCGGATTGAGAAAACGACAAAAATATTTTTATGAAAATAACGGCGGAAGTTTTACCGTTTAATCTTTGTTGAACTACTCGAAGAGTAAAAGTACAAAGATGTCTGGCGTGTTGCATAAAGAGCACACCAGTATTGATTATTGATGCTTACGTGAGAAAGTCACTTAGTTATACTCAATTATTGCTACTGATGAATTGTTGTATCATATCTCTCATATTATTGATTCGATTATTGTCACAGTATCATCTGCATTATATGATATATTATTAAATCAATAATTGAGACGATAAAGTTATTCATATTATTAAATTATAATATTTACAATGTCTAGAAGTTCTTCCAAGGAGAGGTTTGGTCACCTAATTGTGCGCCAATAGGGAGAAATCCTTATGGGAAAGCCCCCTCTTTCCTGGGAATGACCTGGTTGTTAAATATTGTGAGTTATAATATTAATGTTGAATAAGTTCATGTTGATTAAAGATGAATTTGATAGTTCCATTATGTTGGGATTATTAGTGTTAGTGGAAATCGACATCAATTTCGATAATAATTGATGTCTGAGGGTTATATTGATAAATCAGGGAATTTATCGGATAAATGAGCAGTTAATTGCTACTAATTCACATCTTTATATAACTATTTATTCACATGTGTGTACTATTGAATCACATTCTTATACTATTAGGGGAGTTGGTGCAAGATTGATAATACTTGCATGATTAAATTAAAGATGGAGGTACTATACTAGTAATTAAAGATTTTCACATGATTATAACTATTGATTCACATGATTGAACTATTGATTCACATTTTTTACTATTAGGGGAGGTGGTGCAAGTTTGATAATACTTGCGGGACTAAATTAAAAATAAAAGAAAAGTTGGGGGTATTGTACGTAATTTTTCGAGCCCCAAAACGCGCAATTATCGAAACTATATTTTTCTATAAATAAAGCTCATTCTTCCTTCATTTATCACCAATTCACTAAAGTTATAGAGCAATTATTATAGAGAAAATTATAGAGAAGCTATAGAGAGAAAATCTATAGAAGAAGAGAAAGCCTCTTACACCTCACTATTTCAAAGATCCAGCTTTCTTACGAGGTAAAGGGTATTATTCCTTTTGTAGTCATGAAGAGAACTTCATTATTCCATTCTTTATTATTCTCATTGAATAACTCAGATATCTGCTGGCTACCCTATACTTGGTGAAATTCTTACATTATTCCATTTTTTATTATTCTCGTTGAATATCACGTGCATGCGTTTTTAAGCCGACACAGGTTCCGCCTTTTTATTATTATGTTGGAATATCCTGGCATGCGTTTTACGTCGGACTTGGTTCCGCTTTTTATTATTCTCGTTGGAATATCCTCATCTGCGTGTGTTTTCGCCGCACTGATTCCGCCTTTATTATTCTCGTTGAATAACATGCTTGTCTTGATCTATCGCATGCCCGGTGATTTCTTTTGTTATTCCATTCTTTATTATACTCGGTTGGTTAAAGTTTTAGCTTCTATACTCCATGAAATTAGTGGAATATCATTGATATTTGCGCTTCATCCAGTACCTTTTCATGGAAATATTCTTCTGAGCATTCTTGAATTTTACTCTACAAAGAATTATCATGTTGACAATTTGGACGTTATTAGTTCTTGGTTAAATTAATTCTTGAACTTGTTTTATTGAATTCTTATATCATTGTCATCATCTTCATGTTTATATTATGTTGAAAGTCATCATGGCACATGGTGCATAGATGGACTTGGTATGATTATGACCGTGGATTATTCAAGATAACCATGACTGTAATGTTACAAATGATGTGGTAAAAGTCCTTATTGGCCCGTAGTGCATTGATGGACAGTTGTTGGCATGATCATGACCATTGATGAATACACGAATATCCTTGGCCCGTAGTGCATGGATAATTTATGGTCGTAACCCTAATGAATATCCTTGGCCGTAGTGCAGGGATGATGTGGATTATTTATTAAGCTGAGTCTCAGCGATAAAAAGTGATGAAAAACCTTTTTAAATCATAAAAGATGGTAGATTTTATTCTCTACTTGACTCTTTTAATGGATTGTTTGTTCCGTTGCAGTTAAACTTGATGTCTATTGTATTTTATCAGTTTAACATTGTTGAAGGCTAATGATAATTTATCCTGCATTATCTTAGTCATAATATTTCTTACTGGGCTAGTTGAGCTCACCCTTTATTTCACTGTTCTCTTCAGGAAATGAGAATATAGCTGAAATGAGTCGGGGAACGGAGTGATTGTCCAGATGATAGTATTAGTAGTCCTCACTATTCTGTGAAAATAGTGTGATAATAAATGTATTGAGGACTTATTTTGAGTTTGTATACGGTCTAGAAGACAATGATTGTATTAAAACTCACAGCTCATGTTGTATATTTAAGTTTCTATCTGAATTTTGTACCATGTATTTGACGACTCGTAATAGGTGGTGTATACCTATTTTGGGGCGCGCAGGTTAGTATCAAAGCTTAGGATATGATCCTGGCTAAGATGTGAGACAAGAACTAGGAGGGAGAGACGGGAAAATTCCTTCACTAGTATGACCTACCTAAGTTTATTTGGTATTTAATTGGTCGGTCAGAGTATAGGGATAATATGTGATATGTTAATTAACCCTTGTTTTGTGACAGTATTTGAAAATGGCATCCGAGAATGTTGAGAACATCAATGGAGCACAGGAGACCATTGAGTCTCCACAGATCAATAATCAGGATAATATGCATCAGGAAGGCGACAATCCTCATGCAAAAAACAACACTGACCAAATAATGAACGATGGAATGTTCCGAGACTTCATGCAATTCATGCAACATCAGGCGAGAGCTGCTCCTGTCCAAAAATGCAGGTGGAAACATTGGCAACTCTCGAACGGTCACCGCCAAATAATTCAAGGAGCTGGGACCACCGAAGTTTTTTGGAGAGCCAAAGCCACTTAAGGCGGAGACATGGATAAAGCAGATCAACAAGATATTTGATGTCTTGGGATGCTCCGAGAGCAAAGGTTCCCTTTGCCACCTTCATGTTATGCACACAGGCACATCGTGGGAATCAGAAAGCGTACTCAACCTACCGCACTTGAAGATGTCTTGGGAGAAGTTCCAAGAATCGCTTCAACGACAAGTACTTTCCGAAAGTATTCGTCATCACATGAAAGAGGTAGAGTTCATTAAACTAGAACAAAACAACATGACCAGTATCGCGAAGACGAAGCCAAGTTTGGCGAGTTGTCCCGGCTTCGCCCCATTTGGTTGATAATGAGGAGAGAATGACGCTAATGTTTCTAAGAGGTTTGAAACCCGAGATACGCCAATATCTTATCTCTCATAAACGTATCTCAGATTCAAATGTTGTTAATAGGACTCAGCTATTGGAGCGATAATGTGTCAACCCAACCAAAAGAGAAAGCGGCAAGAAAAATGATAATACTTGTGGAAAACAATCATCAAGCGGTGACAATAAGCGTGGAGGAATCAACATGCCGAAATGGTAACCACTTCAAAGGTAATCATGGCCAAAACAACAAGAATGGACATTTCAAGAAGAGAAGATTCAACAATGATGGAAAGACGACAAGATCAAGACTTTTCATTAAGGAAGGAGAACGACCACCTATCATATGCTTCAAATGTGGAGGGAAGGACACATCACCAAATTCATGCGATGCCCTCCAAAGCGTGTTACAATTGTGGAAGAGAAGGTCACCGCTCGATTTTGTCGTGGCAATCAAGACAAGTCCGGTTGGGATGGAGGCATCAAAGGCCATCCTGCATAAGACAAAACCGTAGAGTTCAAGGGAGAGCTGTGGACGCCTCAAAATAGGTATATATCACCCATCTCGAGTCACCAAATACATGGTACTAAATTCAAATACAACTTGATTATACAACAATGTGTAAAATACGACAAAATACATGTTTGTGAGTTTTAATACAAATATTGTCATCCGCATAATATCCACACTCAATTTAGTCCTCATTACATTTATTATCACACTATTTAATGTAATAGTGAGGACTACTAAGACACCATCTCTGACCATCACTCCGCTTCCCGATTAGTCCATTACGCTCTCATTTCACAAGAGAATGAAAAAGAAAGGTGAGCTCAACTAGCCCAAAGAAGAAATATTATGACTAAGATAATGCGAATAAATTATCATTAGTCCTCAACAATGTTAAACCGATAAAATACAATAGACATCAAGTTTAATCGCAATGAACATGCAATCCATTAAAAGAGTCAAGTAGAGAATAAAATCTACCATCTTTTATGATTTAAAAAGGTTTTTCATCACTTTTTATCGCTGAGACACAGCTTAATAAATAATCTACATCATCCCTGCACTACGACCAAGGATATTCATTAGGGTCACGGCCATAAATTATCCATGCACTACAGGCCAAGGATATTCGTGTATTCATCAATGGTCATGATCATGCCAACAACTGTCCATCAATGCACTACGGGCCAATGAGGACTTTTACCACATCATTTATAACATTACGGTTATGATTATACCGAATAATCCCTGGTCATAATCATACCAAGTCCATCTATGCACTACAGGCCACAAATAACTTTCAACATAATATAAACATGAGGATGATGACAATGATATAAGAATTTAATAAAACAAGTTCAAGAATTAATTTAACCAGGAACTAATAACGTCCAAATTGTCAACATGATACTTTTTGTAGAGTAAAATTCAAGAATGCTCGTAAGAATATTTCCATGAAAAGGTAATCGGATGAAGCCTTAAATATCAAGAATATTCCATTAATTTCATGGAGTGTAGAAGTTAAAACTTTAACCAACCGAGTATAATAAAGAATGGAATAACAAAAGAAATCACCATGCATGCGGTATTTCGCATGTAGACGAAGTTATTCCATCGTAATAATAAATAACAGAACCAAAGTTAAGCGTACGACCGGCGTGATATTCCAATGTAATAATAAAGAATGGAATACAACAGAAATTACTATGCATGCAGATTTCGTGATGTATAAAGTTATTCCAATGTAATACTAAATGACGGAACCAGTCGGTGAAATTCATACCAACAGGATGTTCCAATGTAATAATAAAGATTTTAACCAGTCCCACAGAAAGCATGCATATACATGATATTCCAATAGAATAATAAAGATGAGAACCAGTGTACGGCGTAAAGCATGATGCGGGATATTCCAATGTAATAATAAAGAATGGAATACGTAAGAATTTCACCAAGTATAGGGTAGTAGCGCATATACAAAGTTATTCCAATGTAATAATAAAGATGGAATAATAGAAGTTCTCTTCATGAATACAAAAGAAATAATACCCCTTACCGTAAAAGAAACTTGATATTGGAGTAGTGAAGTAGCATAATATTTTTCTTCTTTCTCTCTATAGTTTCTCTCTCTAGAGTTTCAGTGAATTCGTAAGAAATAATGAAGGAATGAGCTTCTATTTATAGAAGAATAGAATGAATAGTAACCAATCCATGAACGGTCCAAAATAATTTACTTTAATCGGACGGTTTATATTTAAAGCAAAATCTTTTAAATAAAATATAATATATTCTATTTATAATCTAATAAAACGAATAACTTTTAAAAAGATTTTACTATGCAAACACTATGCATAATAAAATATAATATATTCTCATTACTGTCTAATAAAACAGATAACTTTATAAAAGTATTTTGTTTTATATAAAAAAATTTTACTATTAGCCTAATAAAACGAATAACTTTATAAAAGTATTCTATTTTATATAAAAAGTTTTTCTGTTTTATTACGTTAATAATACAAATAAAATAAAACGTCATCATCATCATTATTATTCACACTATTAATCGACTGTGTCGCTCCCGGAAAGAGGGGCTTTTCAATAAGAATTTCTCCTATTAGTAGCAATTGATTAGGTGACCAAACCTCTCCTTGGCATAACTTCTAGACATCGTTAATAATGCAAATAATAATATTAACTCAATTATTGATTTAATAACATATAAAATATCGACAATAATTGAATCAAACTGAGTGACTTCTCACATAAGCATTAATAATCAATACCGTGTGCTACTATGCTACTATGCAACCATTTATCAGTTTAACATTGTTGAAGGCTAATGATAATTTATCCTGCATTATCTTAGTCATAATATTTCTTACTTGGCTAGTTGAGCTCACCCTTTCTTTCACTGTTCTCTTCAGGAAATAAAAATATAGCTGGAACGAGTCGGGGAACGGAGTGATTGTCCAGATGGTAGTATTAGTAGTCCTCACTATTCTGTGAAATAGTGTGATAATAAATGTATTGAGGACTTCTTTTGAGTTTGTATACGGTCTAGAAGACAATGATTGTATTAAAACTCACAGCTCATGTTGTATATTTAAGTTTGTATCTGAATTTTGTACCATATATTTGACAACTCAAAATAGGTGATGTATACCTATTTTAGGGGCGTCACAGTTGGTATCAAAGCTTAGGGATATGATCCCTGGCTAAGATGTGAGACAAGAACTACGAGGGGAGAGACGGGAAATTCCTTCGCTAGTATGACCTACCTAAGTTTATTTGGTATTTAATTGGTCGGTCAGAGTATAGGGATAATATGTGATATGTTAATTAACCCTTGTTTTGTGGCAGTATTTGAAAATGGCATCCGAGAATGTTGAGAACATCAATGGAGCACAGGAGACCGTTGAGTCTCCACAGATCAATAACTAGGATAATGTGCATCAGGAAGGCGACAATCCTCATGCAAAAAATAACACTGACCAAATAATGAATGATGGAATGTTCTGAGACTTCATGTAATTCATGCAACATCAGGCGAGAGCGGCTCCTATCCAAAATGCAGGTGGAAACACTGGCAACTCTCGAACGGTCACCGCCAAACAGTTCAAGGAGCTGGGACCACCGGAGTTTTTTGGAGAGCCAAAGCCACTTAAGGAGAGACATGGATAAAGCAGATCAACAAGATATTTGATGTCTTGGGATGCTCCGAGGAGCAAAAGGTTCCCTTTGCCACCTTCATGTTGCGGGTAGAGGCAGATTACTGGTGGGAATCTGTAAAGCGTACTCAACCTGCCGCACTGAAGATGTCTTGGGAGAAGTTCCAAGAACTGTTCAACGACAAGTACTTTCTCGAAAGTATTTATCACATGAAAGAGGTAGAGTTCATTAAACTGGAACAAAACAACATGACCGTGTCGCAGTACGAAGCCAAGTTTGCCGAGCTGTCCCGGTTTGCGTTCCATTTGGTTGATAATGAGGAGAGAATGATGCGAATGTTTCTTCGAGGTTTGAAACCCGAGATACGTCAATATCTTATCTCCTATTTGGTTGTATTTAAAAAGGAATAAAATTGGACATAAACAATGGTTTGTATTTTTACTGAATATGTTTCAAACAGTGTTGCATATAGACTTTTGATAACTGGAGATGACCCTAAAACTTATGAAGAAGCAATGGAATCATTTGATACAATCTTTTGAAAAGATGTCATTAATAGTGAACTAGAATTCATTATGAGTAATCATACATGAGAGCTAGTTATTTTGCTTAAAAGATGTAAATCTATTGGGTGTTTAAAAGCTGTCTATTATTAATTTTAAAGCAAGTTTTTCTGTACTTGTTATGTGCTAATGTGAATTGTTTTAATGTGCACTTCCTGTAACAATGTGATAATAACTGTTAATAGTTTGTTGATAATTTAAGTTAATTATTCTATGTGAACTATATAATTTGAGAAATGCGAAGTATGAGCATTATGGAGAATGTATCAGATGTTAAGCATGTATAAAATGCGAATTATACATAAGATGTGAAGCATGAGAAATGTGATATATGCATGAGATATAAAAGCATGAAAATTGTGATGTGATTATTTAATTATATGTGGATGATTTGCTGATATTTGGTACTGATGAGAAAGTTGTGATAACTATTAAAACATTTTTATTCTCTAAATTTGACATGAAAAACGAACTTGATTCTTGGCATGAGAATTAATTAAAATGCACATGGTTTGATTTTATCTTAGTCTCATTATGTGAAAATCTTAAGAAATTTAATCTCTTTAATGAAGAGTCATTAGGAACACCTTGTGACTCTAGTGTGTGGATAAAGGGAATTGGTATCTGATAATGATGAAACAAGCTTCTCTAGTGTGTTTATTTTAAGTGGATGAGTTATCTCTTGGAGATCTGCTAAACAAACTTATACTGTTAAATCTACTATGAAATCTGAAGTTATTGCATTAGAATTGACAGGTACATAAGTAGAGTGGCTGAGGAATTTATTGGTAGACATACCGTTGTGGCCTAAACCAATTCCTTCTATATCTCTGCATTGTGATTCTCAAGCTGCTATTGGACAAGCAATGAACCATGTGTATAATGGGAAATACAGAGACATATTCGCTTGAGACATAATATTGAATGAGTACTGATCAGTAAACGGTGTTATTTCCATGGAAGTTGTAAGGTCTGAAAAGAACCAAATGGATCCATTTACAAAGGGATTGATTAAAAAGAGTGTCCAAGAAGCATCCAGAGGGATGAGACTATTGCCAACATCTTGAGTAAGTAATACGCGATGGAAACCCAACCCATGTGATTGGAGATCCCATGAATTGGGTACAATGGGTAACAACAAGTCACGTAATTACTTAATTATAGCACTACAATTATTTATATCCCTTCTTGTGTGCATGTGGTGCTTACTGACAAATTGTGAAAGGATGAATCGTTTAGATTCTTAATGAAACTCATAGCCCTAAAGGGTGGTGGTGTGTACGCCAAGATACACTTGATGGGTTCACCTATATAAAGGTGGAAGTGTAGTCGCTTTTATGAGAGTCTTTGCATACTCTCTAGAGCCTTTATGAAAATCGGGATATGGCGCGATGGCTAAACGCTACCAACCGCGGACTTGTGTGGATTCAGGATTTTTAGATATATGTGCAAGTCAAATTGATTGTATCATAGATAATAGGTTCAAGAATATAGTTCACCTATAATCTACAATCATGAACTTGTTCCACTAAGTGTCGATTCAAACCCACAAGGTATCGACGTTATGTATCTAAAATCCATTGCCCTTCTCATTTCTTTTTATTTTTCTTTCTTTGATAATTTTGAATCATGTGGGGGATTGTTGGTTATGCTTAAAAATTATGGTTTTATCAAAGTCCCACATCGACTATTTATTTATGTAACTCCCAATTTAATTGGTATTTATTTATGTAACCCCCGTTTAGAGTTAATACCCTAGCCGTTATGTTTTCTCTAACCCCCGTTCCAATTCCAACGTAAACAATACTTATTTTCGTTAATTGGTGTCTAACGTTCGAATAATCACCACTATTATTTCTACTTAGCTGGATGCACACTATGAGTGATAAAGAGCTTTTATGGTTGGCATCTGTTACGCCACATAGGAAAGGGTATCCATTTAAGAGAGTTCCAAGGATTGCATTCATGTTCTTGACTAAGGGGCCATTGCCATTGGCACCTCTTTAGGAGAGGTTTGGGAGAGGTTTTTTAGTGGGCACCATGAGAGTTATTCTATATATGTTCATTCACTGCCGTCATTCCAACCTGATTTTCCATCTTCATTAGTTTTCTACAAGAGACAGATATCAAGTCAGAAATCGTCTTTGTTCTTCGCATAATATACAGTCTATTTTGTTCTTTCTTACACAAATATATACTCTGTTAATTGGGCAATCCACATAGACAAGTCCAAAGCCTCCTTCTGTGAGTACACACGATCGGAGACTTCACCGTTGAATCCTGGAGAGTGACCGCCGGCAGCCTATTTGTACTGTGATTATTATCAGTGGGGGTGAAATCACTTTTTAGGACGGTAGTTACGCTACGCCTCGGTTTTCTAACTAAGTTGTTCCAATTTACTGTATTATTCGTCTTGTTAATTTATATATTTTTCCAACACAAGTTTGATGAATTCTAAATACTTGTACAATATAAACATTTAAGGATTTTAGAAAAACTACTGAACACTTGTACTTTTATCATAATCACATCGATAAAATTTAAATATGCATTATCCAACAGGCTAACACCAAACAGAAAGTTACAAATTACAGTTCAGCTCTATCACATCAAATGGGTCTCATCAATGGAAATTATTAAAATGTTTCATTTATAGTTTAAACCGTAAAGAGAGTTTCTACTCTTATTTCATAGAAGTGGCCAAGTGAACTTAGCTTTTAATAGAACTAGATTCCTCTCAAACTTAGTATTGCCACACGTACAGGCTTTTAATCTTATTTAAGGATTCTCTCCTCCTTTGTAACTTGTATATTTTGAATTATCTATGTTTATTTTTGAGTTTTAAGTACAAAGGATGGGTAAGAATGTGAGTAATCATCTCTAGTAAAAGTGGAAGTTGTGAATGTTATAAAACCGCTCACATAAAGGTAAGTGAAGAGCAAGATTTTATAGTATTACATAATTAATGACTCTAGCTAGCTAGTAGCTACTGGTGATCCTCTGTGTACAAGTCCATCAAATAGTAATAACTACCAATGTCCTCCTGGACACAAAATCTCTCTCCACTTTCCCTTCCCCTTCCCCTTCAACCTCCCCGGACCCAGAAACACCACCCACCGCCACCATTTCTTAAACATAAAATCACCACTGCTTTCATTTCCACCAAAATCTCTTCAAAACCCAAACCGGATTCACCCTCTCCGGCCACATGGATCGAGTCTCTCCGCTCCCTTTCCCGTTCCAATCATTTCCGCGAAGCTATTTGCACTTACATAGAAATGACAATGGCGGGTATTCAACCTAACAATTTCGCTTTCCCGGCGGTTTTGAAGGCCGCCACTGGCCTTCAAGACTTGAACGCCGGGAAACAGATTCATGCCGCCATTGTCAAACTTGGGTATGATTCGTCTTCTGTGACTGTGGTCAATACCCTCTTGAATTTGTATGGGAGATGTGGAGATATGGGTGATGTATACAAACTGTTTGAGAGAATTCCTCAAAGAGATCAGGTGTCTTGGAATTCAATGATTGCTGCATTGTGTAGGTTTGAGGATTGGGTGCTTGCGTTGGATTTGTTTAGATTGATGCAATCGGAGGGTGTAGAACCCAGCTCGTTTACGCTGGTAAGTGTGGCTCTTGCATGCTCTAATCTACAAAAGCGAGATGGACTATGGCTCGGAAAGGAAGTTCATGGGTATTGTTTGAGAATTGGTGATATGAAAACGTTTACAAATAATGCTTTGATGGCTATGTATGCTAAATTTGGACAAATTGATGACTCCAAACATATGTTTGAGTTGTTTGAGGATCGTGATATGGTATCATGGAATACTATGATAAGCGCTTTATCACAGAATGACCGGTTTTCGGAGGCGGTGGTGTTCTTCCAGCTTATGGTTCTTGAAGGCATTAAGCCCGACGGGGTTACAATTTCGAGCACTCTGCCTGCTTGCTCCCATTTGGAGTTATTAGATGTTGGTAAAGAAATTCATGCTTTTGCATTGAGAAATGATTATTTGGTTGGGAATTCGTATGTGGGTAGTGCTTTAGTTGACATGTATTGCAATTGCCGACAAGTTGAAAGCGGTCGTAGAGTTTTTGATAGTATCTTAGACAGGAAACTTGCCCTTTGGAATGCTATGCTTGCTGGTTATGCACAAAATGTGTTTTACAAGAATGCTTTGACATTATTCCAGGAAATGGTGGAATTTTCAGGACTTTTTCCTAGTCCCACCTCGATGGTAAGTGTCTTGCCTTCATGTGTGCACTGTGAAGAATTCTCTGACAAGGAAGGTATGCATGGGTATGTGGTGAAGATGGGTTTTGGTGGGGACAGGTATGTCCAAAATGCTCTAATGGACATGTACTCTAGGATGGGGAAGATTGACATTTCAAAGAATATATTTGACAGCATGGATATTAGAGATGTAGTTTCTTGGAATACTATGATTACTGGTTATGTAATTTGTGGATTCCATCAAGATGCATTAACTCTACTACATAAAATGCAACATCTAGAAGTAGATAATGAGAAGAATGATGCTTTTTATGAAAGAGTACCATGTAAACCTACTTCAATAACACTCATGACAATCCTTCCTGGTTGTGCTGCCTTGGCAGCACTAGCAAAGGGAAAAGAGATCCATGCTTTTGCCATTAGAAATGGACTGGTATCAGATGTCACTGTAGGAAGTGCCTTGGTTGACATGTATGCCAAATGTGGTTGCTTGAATTTGTCTAGAAGAGTTTTTGATGGCATGCCAGCCAGAAATGTGATCACATGGAATGTTATCATCATGGCTTATGGAATGCACGGGAAAGGAGAGGAAGCCTTTCAACTTTTTAAGATCATGGCCGCAGAAGGAGCTACAGCTGGCGAAGTAAAGCCTAATGAGGTTACATTTATTGCAATTTTTGCAGCGTGTAGTCACTCTGGGATGGTAAATGAAGGTCGAAATTTGTTCCATAGAATGAAAGATGACCATGGGATTGAACCGACACCTGATCATTATGCTTGTGTTGTTGACTTGCTTGGTCGAGCAGGTCAGCTGGAGGAAGCCTATAAACTTGTAAATGCAATGCCGCCTAATTATGATAGAGCAGGTGCCTGGAGTAGTTTGCTTGGTGCTTGCCGGATTCACCAGAATGTAGAACTTGGTGAGATTGCAGCCAATAATCTCCTTGAATTGGAGCCGGATGTGGCCAGTCACTATGTTCTACTCTCTAATATCTATTCATCTGCCGGGCTATGGGAGAAAGCTATGGAGGTGCGAAAGAACATGATGAAAATGGGAGTTAGAAAAGAACCTGGGTGCAGTTGGATTGAATTTGGGGATGAGGTCCACAAGTTCACGGCTGGGGATGCATCACACCCACAAAGTGAGCAGCTCCATGGATTACTCGAGACCTTGTCAGAGAAATTGAAGAAGGAAGGTTACGTGCCTGATACTTCTTGCGTTCTTCACAATGTTAATGAGGATGAAAAGGAGAATCTACTATGTGGTCATAGTGAGAGATTAGCAATAGCCTTTGGAATTCTCAATAGTCCTCCTGGAACCACCATTCGAGTTGCCAAGAACCTAAGAGTTTGTAATGATTGCCATGCTGCTACTAAGATTATCTCGAAAGTTGTAGAGAGGGAAATCATTGTGAGAGATGTTAGGAGATTTCACCATTTCAGGAATGGAATTTGTTCATGTGGGGATTATTGGTGAGAAAGTACCCAAACCCAGTCTCTACGTAAATAAAGTCATTGATTAAGTTTTATTTGTGGGTATATCTATAAACTGTAAACTGTACTATCCAATTGATCATTTGTTGTCACAATCTATATTTCAAATTTATTAATTGGCACATAGATTTTTGGCTTCAATGGTCAAGACATAATGCTTAACACTAGATCCTGTTGAGTTTATATATATATATATATATATATATATATATATATATATATACACACACACACACCAGTTTTACACACACACACACCAGTTTTACTTCTTTGTTTTCCCTTTCTTCTTCGGTTTTTTTAGCTCCGGATGTTGTTCTCCCAGTCGGAAACCAGTTGGGCATTAGTTGTGGATTCTCCATCTCCCCCCAGCACTTGTAAGTATATTTTGACTGTCAGGTATCCATCTAAAGCTGCTATACCTATTTCATGCCGTGAAATATGATTGTTTCTCTCAATTGTGCAATTTCTTTATCTTTCTCCAGCTACTGAAATTATTGATAATGTACTCTTAGTTATTTCTGCTCTCTTTTTACCCATGCTGTTGTTTCTATATTAGGCTATACTGGCCCATAAGTTATCTAATTGTGAATGTAGCATTGTTTGTTTGATATTTAGTAGTCTTAAAACGTAGTCTCTTTTGCCTCTCAATTCAATTAGTTTCCAAAATTTGATTTGGTGGGAAGATTTTGATTATATCATGAAAATATACCAGCTTAAGCACCTTCTCTGTAATCTCAATTACCTTCCTCTACTTGGGGCTACCTCCCATCTTCAAAACTCTCTTACATTGGGTGTAAGAAGATGCCGAGGAAGATTGTTCAAACTTCAAAGATAAAAGACTTAAGAGTTGGAGAATTTTCCTTCCAAGTCTAGTTCCTCTCAGCATAACGCAATTCGTATTAGAATTTAGAGCTGGTGAAGGCTATTATAAAATTAGAATCCAAACTGAACCCAAGAGTTAGCTTAATTACATAACTAAATTACCATTCAAAAATTCAGTTAAAAAGAAATACCACCCCAAAATCTTGTTTTCAATAAACCCAATGAAAAGGAAGAACGCATTATTATTTCCCCCTAAGTTTGGCAAATTGAAGTAGTTATTATCCTATTAGGACCTTAATTTCTGAGTGCATCCCCTTCCTTTTATATCTATATAAGAGGGATACACAACATGAGTCATACCTGCTTCAAATGGAAATTCAATCCTTTGTCATTCAAATTGTGTAGCATTTATTTTCTTACCTGTTTCTTTCACCTTTTATTGTAGATTTGAGCTATTAATACAAGTCATCTGGTCCATCTGGTCACATGACTGATGACAGAGCCCTAGACGATTTTAGTAAAAAAAAAAGAACATGATTGTAAATCTTAGATTCCAGACATATTGATGGTACTGCAGAATGCAGGATTTCATCAAGTTATAAGTGTTACTTATTGTTCTAGTTCAGGTTGTATTAAAGCAATAAATGTAAACTCTTTGACATTTGCTCGAGGAGATAAACAGGTGTAACAGTTATATTCAATGAAATTATCTTAATGGACTAAACATTTATTTAAGATGCTGATAAATAATATTTGTTGGGTTATGATATTCTCCTATTGGGCCAAGTAGATTGGGCCTACTTATTTGTTTAGTCCATTGGGTCCTCATTATTGAGTCTTAAAGTTACTGGGCCTGGTCATTATATTATTCCTGTTGGGTCCTTTTTAAGATCGGGTCGGATCAGTGGATCGACCCATTAGATATTTTAATATCTCCAACTTTGACCGGTAATGATGAAAAAGCATGATGGTTGACTGTTGTAACTGCAATGCATTAATGTGGATGGGATTATAACTGGCCGACGGCATGCACAGTGCATGAAAAAGGTGACAGCCTGCATGCAGTCGGCAGAGACCACTGAGAAGTGGGGGGTTGTGTCAGACGGTAGTGGGTGGCACGGTAAACCGGGTAAGAGAGTATAACCTAGCAAGGAAATCTTCAAACAAACGGTACGTACACACACACATTCAACTGATAATTTTATCTCTCAAGACTCTAGATATTTTATCCTCCATTGCTAACCCTTGGGACGGCCGGTACTGACTCTCACGCCTGAGCTATCCCCCGACGGTCGAAGCCGTCAAGTTTTTGGTGTTGATCGTATTTACTGTGCAGGATTAGGACGTCTTAAGTGATTGAGACGTGGCCGAAGATCTTGGCGTTAACAATATTCTTGGACAAAAACTGGAAATTATAATATCTGATGAAAGAAATTTTATAAAACAAAGTAAGATTATTTTTAGGAATTGCAACAATTGATAGAAGAATTGACGGATTCTACGCCTTGAGTTGAACATAACGAAATATTAGATTGTGAGAATTAGCTTGTTCCTCAACATGTCCGTAGAAAATTCTGTAGAAAAAATGTCAGTATTCTAAAAATCTTTGTCTATGTTCGCTTAACTCTCGCCTAGGCGTTAGGCGGGTCCTCTACTGTCTCAATTTGGTTGGGTGCCTAGGCCACTTCCTAGGTGGAATTAAACAATCTACCGCATTGATTTAATATAGGCTTTGAAACTCTGTAATACTTGCAATAAATTTGTTAAGCCTTAAAAGAAAGTTTTTTTTTGGGTAATTTTTAATGTACAATTAAAAAAATTATATCTACTTCATGCTTTGTATAGTATAACGAGTATATACAATAAAAAATAAATAAATGAGATTGCCTAAGGAATTTGCTTAGCGCTAGCACCCTCCACCGCCTAGCGATTTTAGAACACTAGAAAATGTCAATTACAACCGCATGATAGTTAGAAAGTCATCGGAATACAAGTATATATTTGATGAAGATTATTGTATAGCATAGATGTGAACTTGCACAATCATTTTTATATGCAAGTAGTAATAACTATCTTGATACCTTTCATATAATTTATTACTGCACGATACTATCCAACTTGCAATATTTTTATATGCAATTAATCTTGTACTCGTATATATATATATTTTATTTTTTTCATTCTAATGATGTATGCTGACTTTGTATCAATATGATTCTAATTCAACTTTCAAAATCTAGTAGGCATGTAAGAATAATGCAATTCATAAGAACAATATCAAAAGTGTAAAGGAGAACCAACAGATCCAAAGAAAGAAGAAGAGACATAATATATATTGGGTTAAAATTAGACGAATCAAGAAATAACATGTGTTCCTAGACTAGGCACAAATATATCAAAACTCTTAAAAGACCTACTGCTATTGACAGGTGATTAAGGATTCTCAACACAATAAAAAATTGAAGATCCTCTAAGAGCTCTCGGAACAAGTCTCCAGCATACCTTAATTTGGTAGGTGTCGATTATGGTTGTTGTACCTTAATATAGTACTCCCACTACCGGTCGTCTCATGGATATTTGTTAATTTGTGTTGTATATATGATTGGCCTGGAGATTTTGAAAATGCTGAAGTTTAGCAACTGCTAGTAGACTTCCATATGATTGACCCGTTTGTGTTAATAATTTGGCACTCAATTTATCTCCTTCATTATTGTGATATATGCTGACTTTGTATTTCAATGATTGTAAAGTCAACTTTCATAATCTAATAAGCAAGTGGGAAATTATGCTATTCCTAAGAACCATGTATATGTATATATAGAGTGAACGAGAAAGAGCATATCCAAAGAAAGAGAAGGGAAGAGAGAAAAATATACTTATCACAGAGAGAGAGAGAGATAAAAGGGATGGCAGAGGTTGCTGTGAGCTTTCTACTGCAAGAAATTGAATCTCTGCTAAGGAGAGAATGAGGCTTGAACAAAAGGATCAAAAATGGAATCAACAGCTTGAAACGCGAATTGCTGACCATGAATGCACTTCTGAAAGATGCTGATGCCAAAGGAGAGCATGACCACCAAGTCAGGAACTGGGTGCAACAAGTTCAAGATCTTGCTTATGACATTGAGCATGTTCTTGATATGTTTGCGTATTCCATGGCTCATCAAAATGCTTGTAGATACTCGAAATTTCGTTTTCCTATTACTAACTATGCAGGAGGGACAAAGCGTCTTTTTCACATTTCAGAGATAACCCTGAAAGACCACAACATCAAATCCAATCCCGGAGACAACACCGTGGGACATCAAATCAACCTCGGAGATAACCATGAGAAAAGACATAGTCAACAACTGAAAGACCACAACATCAAATCCAACCCCGGAGACAACACCGTGGGACATCAAATCAACCTCAGAGATAACCCTGAGAAAAGACATAGTCAACAACAGTCATATCCCGGAAATAACCATGAGGAAACACAACTGCAGTACATCAACCTTGGAGACAACCCCCGGAAGGGCAAAATAGTCATTTTGACAAGTCAACTTCAACAAACCTAATACAATTGCAAATAGGGTCATAAAGAGCCATAACAGCACTTCCGAGCGCAAACTACGCAAAATAACTCAACAGGCTGCATGCGAAGACCCGAAGATGCCATTTCGGTCATAGACCCATCTTCTCGGATTCGAAAAAGGGCAAGCCCTATGTCATTGTGTAGCTTTCGGAAAGAGCTTTTTCGAAATGGTATGACACGCCTCCATCAGACTCCCGGATTGAATGTTATGAAAGTTTGAGCGAACAACGCGTTGATCTGAGTGCACGTATTTCGAGACGTCGGGACCCACGGGGACCGGGCCCACCCGGGCCGCTGGTAGACTCGCGGCTTTTGGTCTATAAATAAGACCCCTATCAGCTCTTAATGAAAACTCTGTCCATTTCAGCTCTTAATCCCACCTATAGTATTCTAAATTTCAATATTCTTCTTTCTAAACACTTGTATTCATATATTCTACGAAATATCAAATTTTGACCGGTGGAAATTGAGTTTTCAAGCTCCAAAAGCGGTCTGAAGTCTTCTTTGCAGCACATTGTAATATTTTTTCAGATTTGAAGCTTTCTACTGCTTTAATATATATATATATATAGACTGTCACTGATTAGTTATACCCGGATCGTCGATCCGTGGTTTTTTCTCTCTTTGAATATATATATATAGACATAAACTGAACAGTTGAGCCTGGATCGAATATCTGTTGCTTTTACTCGCTTTCATATATATATCTGTTTGGCTTGGATTCTAATTCGTGGCCTTTTACTACTTTAATATATATATATATATATATATATATATATATATAGCTTAGCTTTCTCCAGTGAATTGGAGGGAGCGAACTAAGAATGAACCGGCTATATATAGTGACGGTTTTTTTCATCGCTATAGCATGTAAAGTCGACTTTCTATGCTATAGCGATGAAAAAACCGCCGCTATAATCTTGCTCGTTTTCGCTTCGCCTCCTCCATCAATGGAGAAGCTTGATCAGATATATATAATCATATATATATATATATATATATATTTATAATTCTCAATTTGGACTGGATTCTAAATTGTGGCCTTTTTATCGCTATATATATATATATATATATATATATATATATATATATATATATATATATATATATATATATATATTAACTATTTACTACATTTAAATATTTGTTTTAACAGTTCATTCAATGTAAATCCATAATATGTAAATCTGTGGACTAGATTTATCTAAATCTAGTCATATCTAACTTTTAACCAGTTCAAAAGTTGCAAAATTGGAATCGTTGAGCTATAATGGCTAAGATTTATTTAAATCTAGTTTTCTTTCTAATTTTTATTATGTGAGCCTAGGAGCCACGAGATCTAAGATCCAGCTAACGGATCCAGATTTGATTCCCACGATGAACTTTTTTCAGCTGTACAGCCAGCTTGTAAATTACTTATGGTGTTTGGACATCCTTAGATGACTTTCATGCCCATAATGAGCCCAAATCTTATCTATATATTATTTTGTCGAAGATGCTTCGCATCTCGAAAATAAAATCAAATCAAGACGAATACGGAATAAAATGAAAGTATCAAAGACCTCAATTACTATGTGAGCATAAGGGTTTGAAAACCTGTTTTCAAAACATCATTGCTATACGCAAACGAGAAATAACACTACTTCCAAATAATGCACTTAGGCCCAATTAACACACATACTTCAGATAAATTAGGAAATTAAAAAGACGCGGTAACTGTATTTTCACGAAAGTCGGGGATGCCTAACACCTTCCCCCGCTTAATCAAGCCCCCGAACTTTGTGAATCTTGGTTTCCAAGGCCTGTTAAACATAGTCCAACAATTGAGCCTTTGTGTAAACATTTTCAAAATCGGTTGAGTTGGTACAACCATTTCAAAACTACCAACTGACGACTCTGATTTTCAAATCGTCGACATTTTGTGTCGGACTCTTTTCAAATTCTCCCTTTCAAACAAAACTCTAACACACAGAGAACATAAAGGGTAAAAAGAGGAATTCCAAAGAAAAGAGGAAATCTTTCCCGACGTCGACAATGCTCATTGGTATACCCAGATCAAAACGCGCCATTCCATTGCCGACCTTATAGATGACATTAAATCAAAACTCCAGTTGATTGGCAAGACGAGGGAGAGGTAATCATCAGAGGATAGCTCCTCTATTCATGGAAGACACTGACGCTGTGGGAATTGAAGGGACTAAAGATATGCTGACTTCCTGGGCACTGAAAGGGAAAGGGAAAGAAACATATAAAGTCATGTTTGTGGTTGGCATGGGCGGATGAGGAAAGACAACTCTTGTTAAAAAGACTTTCGAGAGGGTGAAGCAAGATTTTGATTGCTATGCTTGGATTACTGCTTCCAAGTCCAGCAAGAAAGGGGACCTACTGTTCTCCATGTTCAATCAGTTCTCCAATCCAATGGCAGAACAAACTCCTCAAAGGTCTTCTCCAGCCAATGAAGTTGATTTGATGAAGAAGCTGCGGTATCACCTACAAGGAAAAAGGTACGTAGTTGTGCTTGATGACTTGTGGATAAAAAATGTTTGGGAATCCCTCAGTTATGTATTACCTAGTAAGTGGGGTGATATAGCCTATCCTATGCCTATTCATGCAGAGATAACTCTATACTGACATCCATAACTTCCGGCCTCTACCACTAGAACATGCATGCTCAAGAACTGTTCTATAGTAAGGCTTTCTCCCAAAATGGTAGATGTCCCCCCGCGGCTGGAGGGTTGGGCACGAAACATTTTACAAATATGTGAAGGCCTTCCGGTAGGAATCATTGAAATAAATAGAGAAGTGAATCCCAGTGGAAAATGTTACATGATGGCCTTGAGAATCAGAATTGACAAGGAATGGGCGTATATCAAATACTATGAAAGTATTATTTATTAAGTATTGTTTTTCATCTCAAGTTATTAAGTTGTGGAACTGCTGCTTCTGAGGTACTTATGTTTGAGTAATACAATTCCAAAGGCACCTTGAGACCTTGGACCTTAAGCATGCAGACTTCCATATATAACAAAGCTACCTACCTACCTACCTACCTACCTACCAAACTTGATAAGCTTCGTCACTTCAGTGATGAGTTTTTATTGCGTGAAAGGATTTGAGATTTCAGATGATGTAGCGCTAGAATTAATAAAGCTGAACTCCTAGCTTTAATTTGTTCTTTTTGTTTATGAATTATGCGCATTTTGCATTGGAGGTCTACTAGGAGACTTGTTCAATGCATGGTGCATCTTATTAGCGTTTTACTTCATTGTAATGCAGTATTTTTGTCACTTATTGTACAATCCTTCAAGTTGTATTTAGTTACTTGTCTAATTCATTTTCAAAGGCTACACAATGCTCATATATCCCAAGCGTCTTGTTTTTTTTTAAATTTAAACTTGGGACTATTAGTCCTGGAATTATAATTAAAATAGCTTAATATGTGGGATTATTTAATACCACGTTCTACCTGGTATTATAATTGAGATTAAAAATTAATAGACAAAATTAACCTAAACCTTTTTCTAAAATGACCATAATATCCTGCAATTTCTATTATTATCACTGACAACTTAAAATTTACTAGTACAAAGACTAAATTTTTTTTTGGGGGAGGGGTTGGGAGTGGGCAGGTGAGGGGGTGAAGTGTATATATAATTACTGAATATTATTTTTGGGGAAGGGTGAAAGATGGGTGAGTGGGAGTATATCTAAATATTTTTGGGGGTGGAGCTAGGTGTGGGTGTTAGGGTGGGGTGTGGGTGTGGGGGGTAGGGGTAGGGGTAGGGGTGGGGGTAGGGGTAGGGGGTGGTCGGGATGAGAGTGCATACATAATCAATAAATATTATTTTTGGAGGCGGGGTGAGAGTGTATACATAATTAAAAAAAAATATTATTTTTTTGGGGGGTGAGAGTGTATATATAATCAATAAATATTATTTTTTTATGTATAAATAAGTTTAAAATATGTTATTATTGGTAAAGGTATAAAAGTTCAACCGATATTTTTTAATCCTATAGTTTAATTAATCCTGAAAAAAACAAACATAACATAAAATTATTTGAAATTAATAATCCCATAAAAAACAAAAGCAATAAATTTATACATTTGTATTTCTAATTCACAAGTTACTTATAGCTTCAAGTTAGATTGCTGGACCAAGCTTTTAACTAACAAAACTGCAACAAATGCTTAGACTTGTATTTTTTAAAATTTTGTATATTATATTAATCTATTTTCAGTAATCTTTCACCACAGTGAAAATGCATAAAGAACTAGATAAGCAATATTGGTAGGAGCCGCCATGCAGCTGCTCAATTACACTCAGGACGGACGATTACCACTCACCAAGATGAGAAATCTAAATCAGATACCATAAAATCATTAATACAAGATGATGGATGATCAAGTTCAAAAGTTAATACATAAACAAAAAATAATCCCTTAGAACAGCAATGGCAATTGAATTATAAAAGTGCTACAAGTTCTTGGGGTGATATTCTTAAGCTGGCAAAAAAGTTTCCATTTTGAAAATTCTGCGAAACATCCTATCTCTTCCTACCACCACGTTCTCTCAAGGAAAGGGAAAGTGTTTCGCCTCCTGCAACATTGTAATAGGCAAGTGATAAATTATCCTTGAGGAAACCAGCCTTTCCGCTCAGTTTCTGCTTGTTAGATGGTAGCTGGATCTCTCCTGCAATTTTCTCTTTCAAGCTGCTAACTGTTTCGGACAATGATTGTACTGTAATCTCCAGTACTTGCCCTTTGAGGTTGCCTTCGTCAACATTTGGCACAGACACAGCAATGCGTACAGGTCCCTGAAGCAAAACAAAATAGAAGCATAACATCAATCAAATGCACCAAATAGGCTCAAATAAATTCACAATTAATACAAGCAATGATGTTGCATACCGGATGTTGAGCAAGGAACTGGTCTTCAGGGACAAGCAAGGAATCATCAATCCTTTGCCTCTTTGGCTCGGGCTCCTCTGGAAGTGGAGGAGGAGCTTCTTCAGGTGGAGGAGGTGGAGGAATCCCTTGAGGCATAGGCGGCGGTGGAAGCATATGCATCCCATGTTGGGTCATGGGAAGAGGAAAAGGTCGAGGGGGTGCTAAAGGCGTAAACTGAGATCCCGGAGGTGGGGGCACAGGAATGCTGGGTGGATTCACAGAAATTGATGGAGGCATTGGAGGTGGACGATTTACCATATGAGGTTGCTGTCCATAATTCATTTGCATTGGGGGAGGTGGAGGACGGATTGATGACATCATGGAGCCAACTGGTGGCCGGGGTGGAGGTGGTACAAGGACCCCGCTGCCGGTTGGAGCTGAATACTGGACTGTATTTGGAGGCATACGAGGAAGATTAAGAGCTAGGCCAGGTGGAGGAGGAAGTGGCCTAATAGATGGCAGACCGGGTCTCGGGGGAGGAGCAGCAGGACCAGGAAGATTCCTTGCATCATTGTTGGCAGCATCATTTAGATCCTCTCCGTTAGCATTCTGAGACATGGCCTGAGTTGCAGTACGTCCAATGCTCCCGGTGTGACCATCCCATATGACCTGCTTTGGTTGCTCATCTTTCTTCTTTTCAATCTCTGCCTTGACTGCATTAGAAACTTCTTCCTCCGTGGTACCAAAGATATCAGGACGGGTTCGTGCAAGTCCCACAATGTTTCTGGAAATTTCATCATCCTGAGCAAGAGTGGTCTCCCGAATCTTAGCAAACATTCTTTCTTTTTGCTCCTTGTACTTGGGATCAATGAGAGAAATCCTCATATGTTCGGACATCTCATTTATGAGAATTAGCTCGCCCGTGATAGGGGAAACAACATATTTAGTCGGGTCTCTTTCTGCAGGAATCCTCTCCTCAGGTCTCTTCCAGTTCTTCACAATTCTCATTGGTGGTTCCTGTTCCTCTGGGGTTGCTTTGGCTTCATTCAGCTTATCGCCACCATTCTCTTCGAGAGTAGCAGCCCTCATGCCTTCTTCCACAAGCTGCACCTCTTCTTCATCCATCTCCATTTCTACTTCCTTTCCAGGCTCAACAACCTCTTCTTCCTCCACAGTTGACATCTTGCTCCTCCTAATAACTTCTTCAAGAGTCATCGGAGGCGGTAAATCTTCATCTTCGTCATCAGCAAAGTCTATAGACTCAACAACAACAAAATCATGCCAATCAATCATAGCCATTTGCAACCTTTCCTGCTCTATCTCATCCTCTGCTTTCTGCCTTGCCTGCTCTTGAGAACGCTCCCACTCCAACCTGTGAAGGCATCGTTCCAATATGGTAGTCATGCTAGTAACACTATTCTTCAGTTTATCTGTCAAACCCTTAGGAGGCATCAATACTTTCGAATACGCATCCGCCAGTGAGGTAAAAAACATGAACATACTGTGAGTGGGCTTCAGGAAGTGAAATTGGGGATTGTTTATCTCCCTACTTGTCAGTCCTGTCAAAAATGACTTCCCATTCCGAGCAACAAACTGTGCCGTGAGCTTAATTATATCCAATTCCTCCCCTGTAATCCCCTCAGGAAGACGGACCGTGTACTGCTCTGCCTCTGGGGGTTCAAGAACTTTACGGACAGGTCTAAATTGAGCTGAGGGATCAGGTTTTGTCTCTGCATCATTGCCATCAGCAGGAGCAGCAGTACCTGACCCAGGACCAGATGAATCTGAAGCCTGAGGAGTCTGCTGCAAGGATGAAGCCTGGCTACGAAACTCAGACAGACGGTGCTGGTAATAGGCATGGTAAGGATCTGACGCATTCAAGAAATTGAACTTGGGATTTCCAGCATTGCTAGCTATAATCCTTTTCTCAAACTCGGGTCCATTTTTTGCCACGAAAGTAGCAGTTTTATCAACGATGTTTCGAATATCTGGAGGAGGATGGATAATTCCGATTGTTCTTGTGTGAGTGGCAACCGAAGCGGGAGCTGAGTTGGTTCTGTTTGCTTCCTCCTCAATATCTTGGATCTCCTCATCCTCCTGCACTTGAGATGGAGGAAGAGGACCAAGATTCCCATCAGAAGGCGGGGCAGGAAGGGGCAATATCGGCAATGAGCCTAACATATTTCTCTTTCAAAAAATCGAAACCAACAACGTCACTTGTTCACTCTTAATTCAGTTCAGCTCACTCAATAGCACTACAAGAAACCATTACCCATAAGCCGCAAGATATTGTTATTCTCCTGCAAAGGGGAACCACCATATACATCAATTTGAACTTCAAAATTCAAAACTTCACAGTTCCTAAAAATACTAAAAAAACTCCCACATTTATATATAGCTACAGGGTAAATGGAACCAAAATCTTGACTAAAATAAGCAAATTTTTATCTACATGTATATATATATTTTAAAGTAAAATACGGCACACAAATAATATATAATAAAAGGCATAAAGGCTTAATCTAGCACACTCATGTAATACAGTCACACTTGAACACAGACGCAAAGCCCGCTTTAAGTGTCAATTCTCTTCCCTATATAAAATGCCAACTAACCACTGAAGTTTTCTGTTAAGTAAAACAAAATCAACTTCACACAGAATTTTCTTGCCCTTCCTTAGCAAATCATAAACACACATATATCAGCATTATATAGAGAGAAAAAAAACCCTACAGAAGTCAGAACTCCAACACAACAAATTATACTCCCACATAAAGAGGTAAACCTGGGTTTCAGATTCAATTTTCAAACTGAACATTAAGTCAAAAATTTGAAGAAAACAAATATACTTTCATATATATTGAGCTAAAGAGGATACTAGAGTTCATCCAAAAAAGAAAATTGCCCAAAAAGATAGAGAAGACTATTATATCCACATAATTCCAGAATCCAAAAACTACACAAACACTATCAAAAAACGAAATATCTCTAGCGGAACATCAATTTATTTTGATCACAATCTTCCCTCTAAAAAAACAAAAACAAAATTATGATCGGAAACAGCATTACAAACAAATGATTACATAATAAATATTGTGCCCTAATTTTAAGAGATGAGCACCAAAAGTGTAGCCCTAATTTCAAAGCCATAGAAACAATTATATATACAGGGAGGTAAAGAAAGAGAACTAACCGAGAGAGAAAAGTCCGACGAGAAGCATCAACCGAGCAGTTAGTCCGAGCGTCGACGAGCGAGCTGCAGCAGAGCGAGAGAGTAGACGGGAGGAGAGAGAAAGATATGGGAAATTATATGAAGAGGTTGTTTGGGCCCTTCCGTGTAGTCTTAATGGGCCCAAAACATCTTAGACTTAAATTTTTTTTAAAAATAAACTTGTTGTTATAATAGATTCCCTACTCTTTAGGGAATTCATTCCCTTCTTTTGAGGATGCTAGCCTCCTGCCCCTTTCTTCTTTCCTTCATCCGTGACCATTTTCTTCTTCCCGTGAACTTCCCCTTGCCTATATAAAGAAAATTATATGAAGTGAACTTCTTATAATTATAAGAATTCTCTGAAGAATTTCTCTCTTTTCTCTTGTTTATTCTTTTTAAATTTATGCAGTAATTATAAAAGTATATTTATACACTTTGCTAAAGTTTTATAACATGTTATCAGCACGAAGCTCTAACCAACTGAGATGGTAAAATTAAATTTTTGCAATTTATTATTATGTTGGAATAACTTGTCTGTGCGATCTATTGCATGCCTGGTGAATTCTGTTGTTATTCCATTCTTTATTATTCTGTTAGAATATCATGTCTATGCGGATTACATACGACCTAGTTCCATTCTTTAATATTCTCGTTGGAATATCCCGTGCAGTCTTTATGAACGACGAAAAATTTGGATTTTCCGAATTTAAGTTTAAAGAATTAGTTATTAATAAAATAAATTTTTATTAATAATATTATGTACATGTGTTTATTAATCGTTCTGTAACTAGGATGATTATAAGTCGGGAGGATTCTCGCCACGAGCCTTAATCCGAGCGAGTAATAATTTTCAAGACAAAAATGAAAATTTTTCGAACAAAAATATTTCCTGAAAAAAGACGAAATATGCACTATTCACCCGACAAAACCTAAGGGTTAGGGTTTGAATAACCTAAGCCTTTTCGAGAGTTTAGTATGTCGAAATGACATTCCGTCGAAAGATTTGACGATAATATATCTTGAAAAGTTAAGTAAGCCGATAAAAGTTTTTCTCGAAAAACGTGCAAAAATTGGACAAAATAAAAATGACGAAAAGTACTGTTATGTACTTTTCATTCATTTAGCTACGTTAGGGTAAAACGTGAAGAAAAACGCTTAACGCCAAAAAGTGTTTTTCAATTTTTCAGAAATTCGAAGAATACGTAAAAGTTAATCGGTAAAGGAAAGACGAAATATCCAAAAATATTTGGATTCCGAGAATCACAGTTTTTAAAACTTGTTGGAAGAATTCATATTATGATTTGATGTTTAAAGTAAATGCTCATGATTATGTGTAAAGTCCTTCGAGGAATATATGTACAAGGACTTAGTGATAGATCAAAATTGTTAGGTTGATCTTAGCCTTTAATGTTCACTTGTATAGATAAAGAGATCAAATATGTTAGGTTGATCTATGGCTAGAAAGAAATAGATAGGCTTTGAAGAGATGTAGTCTATCCCACCGATCAACGAATCACGCGAATCTAAGGCGGGATCGTAGTCTTTGAGATGATCATAGTGTATCTCTCTCTGAAGGGCCTCTTCGGAAAATCGTAGAGTGGTCCGCACGTTTGGCGAAACCTAACTTTCGAGAGATCGTAATGTGCTTTGAACGTAGAGTCTACAAGACGAATGCAAGTGATGATCGTCGTGTGAAAAGATCGTGAGTGTCAAAATCCTTGCGAGAAATCGTAGTGTTCTCTTAAGAAAGCAAGCATCAATATGGCAAGACAACGCGATTTGAATAGTAGAGTGTCATCTCGCCTTGTGTTAGAAGCATCAAGCCCTAACTTTGGTTGAAGATAAATTCCAATAAATATTGAATGGGTTTTGAACGTTGAAGTTTCTCACCAAATTCCCAACCAGTGATAAAAAGATATCCTTAGTATTGATTAAAAGAGACGATTCAAGAAGTTAAAAAAGGACCATTGGGCAAGGTAAGAAAACACCTTTTGAGGTGTTAGGTGAAAGCGATCTGGCGTGTCGATGGGCGGTGTAATTCGAAGATGTGCATAAAAGTCTCCATCAAAGCCCAAAGATGTCAAACGCATTTAATGCCTCATCAAATGACTTCAACGGATAAATTTCAAGATCACATATATACAGAACAAAGACAGATGAGAAAAGAATAAGCTTTGAACAAAAATGCACAAGAACACTCAACGCTCAACTCTACGATCTGAGAAAAAGGGAAAGCTTGTTCAGCTACTCAGTTCTTTCGAACTAGTGCTTAATAAAGAATCGAGTAAAGATCAATCACGATCTAAACAACATTTCAATCAACTGAAATAAGAGAACCAAGTCTGCAGGACTTGAAGAGTTCTAAGTGAACTGTGAGAAACCAAGTCTGCTGGACTTGAAGATTTCAAGAGTGAACTAAGAAGTACCTAAACTGCTGGTCTAGAAGGAATCTGTGAGATTCAAGAAGTGTAACAGAAATCCTTAGTGGATTTCCTACTCAAGGAGTAGAAGAGTGTATTAGGAGTTTTAAGTGCACTAAATCACTTAAAATTGTCGTGTTCATTATAACTGCTATAACTGCTATACCTGCTATACCTGTCATGTGACACCCCCAAAACAGGTATACATCACCCATTCTGAGTTATCAAAAACAAGGTACAGAAATAACTACAACTTTATTGTTACAACATATAAATCATGAGTTTAAATACGATATTGCCATCTGCATAATATCCACATACAAATAAATCCTCATCATAATTATTGATACATTATTTTACAAAATGGTGAGGACTACTAAACAACTCTCTAAAACCATCATTCCATACCCCGATTGTACTTTCGCTACATTCTCGCCTCCTCACGAGAAAAAAAATGGAACAAAAAGAAAAGGTGGTGAGCTCAACTAGCCCGAAAGAATAATATTATGACTAAGATAATACGAGAACAAATTATCGTTAGTCTTCAACAGAGAAAAATCTAATAGAATACAATAGAAACAAGTTTTAAATTAATACTGCAATGAAAATATTAATTCATAGAAGAGTTACGTAGAGGATGAAATCTACTAATATATATGAATTTAACATCCATCATCAATATTTTTATCCCCGTAACATCAATCAATATATATCCGAATCATATATTCATCCTCGCACTACAAAGCCGAGGATATTCATCATTAGTCATGTTCATCTAAACACTGCTCATCTTTGCACTACGGGCCAAAGATATTCATCGAAAATCATTCATCTTTGCACTACAAGCCAAAGATATTCATCATTTAAGACTGAGGATGATGAAAAATATTTTTTTTAAAAAGCGAATCCAAAGAAATAAAATGAAAAGGATTAAGGATTAAGGATTCGTACTTTGTTTTATCCACGTCCAAAAAATACCTCAAAAATAATCATAGTGGTGTAAAATTCAAGAGTGATCAAAACATGGATACAATCAAAGCTAGTATCCGAATAGATATTTTTAGACGAAAAGAAAAATTTTTATTTTTCGATGAATAATCTTGCCGTATTAAATGAATAAGACCAGAGTATCGTGAATAAGAACTCAGAGCACCAAAAGTTCTAAATTTGATAAAAACTTCAGATCAATATTTCAAAGATAATGATATTGAAGAAATAATATCATTACGAAAAAAAAATCCACACCTCTGGAAAAGACAAAGATTTAACCTAATCTTTGGATATATCTATAACTTGAACTTTCACCGATAGTATAGCAATACTCAAAGTATACTCAAAATACTCACAAGAATACGCGATAATATAGAGAGAAAACTTGAGTTTACGTGTAATTTTCAATTCTAACCCAAGACACCTATTTATAGGAAAATGCTTAGAACACCAAAGCAGAAAATTTAATATAATAATAATATATATAACAAATTCTCTATGCACACTTTTTAGATTTTGAATTCAGCATTTACATCACATGCTAGGCTGCCCACAAACAAAAAAAAACGTTTTTCATTCTTTAAATATTTTAAACTTCCAAAAATCAATTATTTCGTAGCTTCGGAACTTCAATAATTCACAATAAATAGCTCTTTTGTCAGAAAATTCGAATCTCGCGAGTTTTTATAGGAAATTCAATTCTCTACAACTTTGCAGAAGAAAGTTTTTCTAAATTCCAAACAGAAATTGACCGAAATCCACAAACGGGTGATTTTAGAGGCTATAATCAAATTTCATTCAATAAATGGGGTCCACCGACATGTTTAACATGTTTTAAACATTTATTGCAACAAAAATACTCTTCCTCCTCGTATACTCATATATCCCACATTCGTTGTAAAAATATCACCATTATTATATTATTAAAATATAATAATATATATATTTAAATGAATTATTTTATCGAGAAAAGATAAAATTTCAATTTTCAACAATTGTCACATTAAAAATTTTCTCCATCTATATCCACATAAAATCAATATTTTCCTCATCATATGAATCAATAATTAATTATTCACAAATAATATTACGTAATCACAATATTGACAACCAGTGCGCCTCAGGAAAGAGGAGGCTTTCCAATAAGAATTTCTCCTCATCATTGCAAGCAATTAGGTGACCAAACCTCTCCTTAGATGCGAACTTTCTAGACATTGCCAATAATGTTATCTAATAATATTATTCGATAATATGAATTATTGCTTCGATAATGAAAAATACCGTAATGACAATTATTGAAACAACAAAGAATATAAAATATCAACGCAACAATTATTGAACCAATAAAATAAAATACTTGAAGAATTATCGTAACCATTATTGAGTAGTGCCTTCTTATGTAAGAGATCAATAATTGGTGCAATACCATCTACATCGCAAGCAACAACGCCAGATATTATCTTGTTTTTAACCATTTGTATTCCAACAAATGTAAATTGTAATAACTACTGTTGTTATTTTTAAACAACTTATATTTGTCGCTTTCTTCCTCCAATCACTTTTCATTATGGGGCCCACACATGGTCAAGGCCATTCGCATTTAATATTCCACGACCAAACAAATATTCCCCGACAACAATGAATATTTTATAACCACTTGCTTATTTTGAAATATTTGCGTATTTTACCCATAACTATCCACATTAATCACATCAACCCTTACTATTTCAAAATAATAATTAGAGGAAATTAAATTTCATTTATTAATTATTTGGGGTCTTACATGTCATAACTGCCTCACTCTCATTAACTCAAGATATCTAACAGAAGGTTTATTAAATACTCATTTCGTTGTGCATTGATTATCATCAACCTAAATAAGTTAAAAGAAAAGGTTTTAATTATCTATTCAACCCCCCTTCTAGATATGTCTGTCGTTGCCTCCTGAACTAACAATTGGTATCGGAGCGGGGTTCTATAATACAACCTCTACAAAGCTTGAGTAGATCCAATGGCACACTTACCAAGTGAATCAAAGACTGGAGGAGGCAGCAAGCCACCAATGTGCAACAAAGAAAAATTTGTTAACTGGAAGGTTAGGATGCAAGCAGACATGGATGCAATAGATGAAGATCTATTTGAAACTGTTCAGAATGGGCCCTATGTTCGTACAAAGCTTGCACCAACTACAGATGACCCAAATAGAGTACAGATCAAGGTTAAGGAAGAATGGATAGAGAACGAGAAGAGAGCTGTCCAGCTCGACAAAAAAGCCAAAAATATCTTGTTCCAATCTTTAGAAGATGATCTTTTGAAAACGTGGTCAACAGCAAAACAACAAAGGAGGTTTGGGAAGCACTGCTCATTATGCATAAAGGAACAGAAGAAGTTAGAGAAAATAAACAATCTCTCTTGACTCAGCAATATGAGATGTTCGCTCACGTTCAAGTAGAAAACGTTACTGCCACTTACGAAAGAATTAATGTACTGCTCAATTCTCTACGAGCCTATGGGAAGATCTATCCTAACAAAGATCTAATCATAAAGTTCATGAGAGCCTTACCAAGCAAGTGGGATGCCAAAACCACTGCCATTAGAGAGTCTAAAAATCTACATGAAATGACTGTTCAACAGTTGTATGGTAACCTTCTCACATACGAACTGGAGCTGACTCAATTAGCAGAAACCTTATCTGAAAGAAGGAAGAAGGATAAAGGTGTTGCCCTTAAAGCAACAGATAACGCCTCCAAAGTCAAAGACCAAGTTGATTCGACTACGATGAAGATGATGATGAGGACCTTGCAATGCTAGTGAAAAGACTAAGAAGGTTCATGCGACGAGGCAAAACCAACAAGCCAAAGAAAGTCAAGAATTCAATGACCCTGAGAAGCAAATAAATGAACTATGCTACAATTGCAAGAAAGCAAACTACTTCTTCATTGCAAATTGCAACAAACCTCTCAGAGAAGAACTCAAGAAGAAATCTCATTAAAAGAAAGAATACAGAGGCAACAAAGGGCCATAGAAGAAAGAAAAATGCCTTGCAGCTGGAGGATCGTGGAGTGACTCAGACAATGACTCAACTCCTAAATCTGGGGATGATGAAGATCCTCAAATAGAAAATCTCTGCTTGATGGCCAAAAATGCAAGGGATAAACAGAACTCCAACATACACGAAGTAAGTATCAACGAGGTATTTGACTTTAACTCTCCTGATGTAGATATTGATGATCTTAGAACTGCATTACATGGCATAACATCTGATCTACACCAATACATGAACTGGTTTAGAGTTCTGTTTAAGGATTATTCACTTCTTCAAAAGGAGAAAGAAAAGGTTCAAGAAGAACTGGAAACAATCCTTCTCAATACTAATTCTTTCTCTGAGCTTGAAGCTGAGAATAAGCTTTTGAGACAAACAAATGAGCTCAGTGCAAAACGAGAGTCTAGTCTAACCTCAAAAATTGAGGATCTAGAAAATACCATCTCTACATGGAATAAATCTTCTTCATCCATGGACTCCTTAATCTCCAATCAGAGAAGCGTCTCAGATAGAACAGGGCTAGGATTTGGGGAATCTACCTCAGAGCCATGTGTGGAAAAAGTAAAGGAAAGTAGCATGAGTGATGCCTCAAGTTTAAGTAGAGGCATTATATTTGTGAAATCCTCACGGAGATGATGAGCCTCAAACCCCCCAAATTGATTCAATTCATATTCCCAGGAGTAAGGGATCTCATGCTGGTCTAGGTTTCAAAAAAGAGAAGAGTAATCTAGTTACTACTCATCAACCTCGAAGGATCGTAGAGTCCAATAAAATCAACTCCACGAACCAACAAGGAAGATACAGTAGAAGTAAGATACACTCCTCACAAATAATGAAACAAGAGAACACATGGAAAAGGGAATATCAGCCTAGTAGGAGGTTGACCAATAACCCACAAAAGTCTAAGTGGAGGAAGAACTTTCACACACACACACACACATACATGCATCATATCAAATGTTTTGTGTGATACAGAGTTGGCCACAAGGCTGCAAAATGTCATTATAATTCCATGCATGTGAGACCCAAAATCAAGCAGATTTGGGTCCCCAAGGTTACTAACATAGTAGGACCCATGCAAGTATGGGTACCAAAATGAAGGTTTAATATTGCCTCAGGAAAAGAGCTCCATAAACACAACCTGGTATCTGGATAGGGGATGTTCAAGACACATGACCTAGAACAAAGCCCTTACATCTACAGCTATATAGAAGGAGAGTCCCTCGGTCATCTTTGGAGATAATGGCTCTGACAAGACAAGAGGCTATGGCTCAGCTGGAAATGGTGCAGTATCCTTTAGCAAAGTGGCCTATGTGGAAGGACAACAGCACAACCTTCTAAGCATTAGCTAACTTTGCGACTAGGGTCATCAAGTAACATTCTTCAACAATCAATGTCAAGTCCGAGACCTGAAGACATCTGCAGTAAAGCTAACCGGAACAAGAGAAGGAAATGTCTACACAGTAAATCTTGGAAAACTAAGCTCAGATGAGACAATATGCTTTCTAGCTAAAGCATATGAAGAAATGAGCTGGCTATGGCACCGAAGATTATCTCATCTCAACTTCAAGAGCATGTCCAAATTAGCTTCAAAAGATCTAGTTGCAGGCCTACCCAAATTCAACTTCAAGAAAGAAAGGCCTGCAATGCACATCGACAACTCAGGAAATGCACTGAAGCTCATTTAAGAGCAAAACCATCAACTCAATTGACAAGCCTCTGCAATTACTACATATGGATCTTTTTGGACCAATTCCAACGACGAGCCTTGGGGGAAAGAGATACTCACTGGTCGTAGTCGACGACTACACCAGATTTACATGGGTATTCTTTCTAACCTCAAAAGATGAAACAAGCTCCCAACTGATCAAGATGTTCAAGCTGGTGATGAATGAGAAAGGAGAAAAAATCAAGGCCATAAGAAGTGATCATGGCAGAGAATTCAATTTCTCAAAAATAGATCAGTTCTGCACAGACAATGAGATTAGTCACAACTTCTCAGCTCCACGAACTCCCCAACAAAATGGAGTTGCTAAGAGAAAGAACATGACATTAATAGAGGCTGGAAGGACTCTACTAGCTGCTGCTCATCTACCGGAGTACTTCTGGGAAGAAGCAGTCAACACTGTATGCTGTACTCAGAACAGATCACTCATATACTCTACAATTAAGAAGACTCCTTATGAACTTTGGAAAGGAAGAAAGCCAAATGTCAGCTACTTTTATGTGTTCGGCTGTGCATGCTACATACTCAACAATGGAAAGAAGTACTTGACAAAGTTTCAACCGAAATCAGACGAAGGAATCTTTCTTGGATATGCCACAGACAGCAAGGCTTACAGAGTGTTCAATAAGAAGACACTGAGTGTAGAAGTCTCGATTCACATCATCTTTGATGAAACAGACTTAGACAAAATAGTGCTCCAAGACACTACGACCAACAGTGAAGACACTACGAATGAGGACGTCGAACTCGACACTATGATCGTAGAACCAGACAGTGAAATAGTTCAGCAAGGAAATGAGATCGTAGAGAGATCTATGCCAGATAACGAAACTCCACACCAAGAGGAAGAAATAGATCTTGAAGATCAAAGACAAGAAGGCATAAGAACAGATTGTCCCAACAGGAAGCAGATGGGCAAGAGATCACACTCAAGATCTAATCATTGGAGATCCGAGTGCGAGAGTCAAGACAAGAGCTGCCACTCAAAATGAATGTTTTTATCTAAGCTTCCTATCACAAATAGAACCAAAGAAAATTGAGGATGCTATGGAAGACTCCAGCATGCAGGAAGAACTTAATCAGTTCGAAAAAAGCAAAGTTTGGAGATTGGTTCCAAGACCAAAAAACCATCCTGTCATTGGAACCAAGTGGGTCTTCAGAAACAAGATGGACAAAGATGGAGTGATAACCAGGAATAAAGCCAGACTAGTGGCCAAAGGTTACTCTCAGGAAGAAGGCATTGATTACGATGAGACATTTACACCTGTTACTAGACTGGAAGCCATCAAAATATTTCTTGCCTTTGCTGCTCACATGAAATTCAAGGTCTTTCAGATGGATGTCAAAAGTGCATTATTGAATGGTGAACTTCAAGAAGAAGTCTATGTAGAAGCGACCTCCGTGTTTCATCAATCCATCTCTTCATAATTATGTCTTTAGATTAGACAAAGCCTAATATGGTCTTAAACAAGCACCTGTGAGCATGGTATGAAACACTAACTAACTTCCTTATTGAAAATGGATTCACTAGAGGTAGAGTAGATACCACACTATTTCTTAGAAAGCACAAAGACAAAGACCTATTAGTTCAAATATATGTTGATGATATTATCTTTGGATCTACTTGATGAAAAGTTATGCAAGAGATTCTCCAAGCTTATGCGCAGAAGCAAGTTTGAAATGAAGCATGATGGGTGAGTCGAACTTCTTCCTTGATCGGGAAGTAAAGCAGCGGTGATGAAGGAATCTTCATAAATCAAGCCAAGTACATTAAAGACTTACTTAAGAAGTATGGCATGGAGTCCGCCTCTCCCATGAAAACCCCAATTGCTCCTGCAACCAAGCTTGACAAAGATGAAAAAGGTAAAAGTATTGATACAACTTAATACAGAGGTATGATTGGCTCTCTTTTATATCTAACTGCCAGTAGACTAGATATAATGTTTGCTACATTCATTTGTGCTAGATTTCAGGCTAGCCCTAAAGAATCTCATTTCAGGTATCTCAAAGGTACACCCCACTTGGGGTTATGGTATCCCAAGAAATCCTCATTTGAGCTAATAGAATACACAAATGCTGATTTTATAGGCTGCAAAATTGATAGAAAGAGTACCAGTGGCACCTCTCAATTGCTAGGAAACAGACTTGTGTCTTGGTTTAGCAAGAAGCAAAATTCGATGTCTCACTTCAATCTGCGGAAAATTTACATACATTATCAAGCGATTCTTTGTCTTTCGAGATCTTATGGATGAAAAATCAACTAATGTGATTATGGGTTTGAATTTAAATCCATTCCTATTCACTTTGTGATAACACAAGTGCAATTCTTTATAACTCATAATCACATTATGCATTCTAGAACTAAGCATATAGAAATAAGGTATCACTTCATTAGGGATCATGTGCAAAATTGAACTATATCCTTATAATATATCCCTACTGAAAATCAACTTGCTGATGTTTTTACAAAGCTTCTAGATGAATCCAGATTTAACAAGTTAATAAGTGAGCTAAGCATGTTTAACTTGCAACCATGAAAAATATGCTCTAGTATGTGCTAACCATGCAGGATTAAAGGCTATGTTTGAAATCATGAACATGATCAAAGGAAGTCCACGATCGTAGAGCTAAAGTGTCATAAAACTTAACGAACGCTGAACATAATCAACGATCGTAATACAGACTCAACGATAACAGAGCTACATCAACAAAACCAAAAAAGCACCCTATGATGATGAAGCATAAATCAAAGCATTCTCACTGATAAGTGCCTCAGGGACAAACCTAACCCTTGTTTCATTCAAGAGGTTGGCCCTTCCTGAACTACCTTAAACCAAGAAGAATGCTAAATCAAAGGTTCATAACGAGAACTTGATCAGACTCTACGATTACCAGTCATCTTAACGATTGTATTTCTCCTGAAGGACACATTAACCCAGAAAAGGTCAAGGGTAATTCAGTACAATCCCTCTCTGTCAAGATTCGTAGAGCCAAACAAAATTTGACACCTGTCCCACTAAGCAAAATAGAGAGAGGGAAGTTACAAGTACAAATTAAAATCGCCTTTTTGAAATCTAAAGTTCAAAAGATCATCTATCTCTTCCTCTCTCAAGAAGAAACCCTAAATCAGTAGCAAGCTCAGTCAGTTTCACTTCCTGCAAAGAAATCAATGGCAGCTTCCAGTGTTATCTCCGGCTACAGACTCTGTTTTGACGAATTTAAATCAGCTGAACCTCAATTTCACAAGACGTTGTTGCTACTGAAGAAGGCAGGTCTCGATGAAGCCTTGGGTACAGACACATTGATCTACCCGAAGCTGGTAAAGGAGTTCTACAATAATGGGGTGTTTGAAAACAACACCATCACCGCAAAAGTCAGGAACGTCGAAATCAAACTAAAGGCTGAGGACATCAACTTAGCCCTAGGTCTCAAATCAGAAGGGTACCCGTCTATAGATGGCATATATTTTCACAAGGGTCTTAAGAAGATGCATCACAAGAAATCACCTTCTGTCAAAGGATACAAGAAGAAGGAGTTCCCACAAAGGTATGAATTTCTAGCTGATATTGTTGGAAAATATATATGCTGTAAGAGCTCAGGTCATGACTCTGTGAATGAGATAAAACTCAAGCTCATGACTGCCATATGTTATGGAATACAACTCAACTATGGGGCTCTACTGCTTGAATGAATTGGGAAGTGGTTAATCAGCTCAAAGAAGACGAAGAGCTCTCAGAAAATGCTCTATGGGCGATTTATAAGCATTATCCTACAGGCTGCTCTTGGTGACCTAATCGAGGATGATGAAGGAGAAGCCATCAATCCAAATCGACAAATGACCCAGTAATTATTTGAAAACTGGAAAAGGAATCCAGCTGAAAATGTGAAGATGATGTCTGAATCCAGTGGAAGAACTGGTGAAATAAAGGAATCAAGAATGCCAAGGAATATGTCAGTTGTCAAAGAAATTGAAGAAGAAGAAGAGGAGGAAACTAACCAGGAAGAACCCATTGCTTTAATCAGAAAAAGCAAGGGCAAAAGAAAGATGAAAGCCAGAACTGCAGAAGAGCCTCAAGGATCCACCACTGATAAACCTGTAGAGTCCTCAAACATTAAGACTCTAAGGATCCTAAGAAGGAAGGAATAGCAGGCTGAGGCAGAAGAAGATAGAGAAACCATATCTCAGCTGCTTAAGAAGAATAAGATCAGCCATAAGATTAAAAGGCCATCAATCTCCACGATCGTAGAGTCTCTGCCGATCGTAGAGACCAGACCAAACAAGAAGTAGCTGCAACAAGCATTTTGGTGATCGTAAGGATAAAATCAAGAAAGTCCTAAGGTACGTGGCTCGACCTAAAAAGCCAAGAAGAAAACCGGTCAAGAAATATATTCTTGTCAATGAGAAAGCATTAAAGAGGAAGAAAAGGAATTGATCTAGCGAAAAGGAACCAAAGAATGAAAGCCAAATAGTCAAAGCTCAACCGAGGGAGACTCATGAAGATCCGATGATAGAGGATACACCCATTGAGAGGAGATGCTCAAACCCTCATCACGAAGGTGCTCCAAATTGAGGGGGAGCTATTGATCTCACCAGAAAATGATCAAATTGAGGAAGAAGCTCATGCTATCTTTACAACAGAAGAAGAGGTTCCTGTAGGAAATGAAGAAGAACCGATGCAAGAACACCATGAAGCCATTAAGATAATGGAATCCTCAGATGAAAATAGAGAAGAGGATGAAGGTGATGAGGTAGAGATTATAGCTGTGGGGATTGATGGGCACAGAAGAGCCAACTATGAACAACTATTTTCATATCTACCTATGATGCCTTTCCACCAAGCTCAAATTCTGAACTCTTGGGATCACATGTTCTGGAATTTCAAAGAGTATCAGACCATCTCAGTGCTAGCTAATGGATTCCCAAGGAAATTCAATTTTGCCAAGAAGCTTCTCACCAACAATTCCTCCTCAAAGAACAAACTTGAGGTACTATCTATCCCAACTCTTTTCAAAGTTAATCATTTGCCATCAGCTTCATTCAATCAATTTTATGAAATCCCACAATGGTTGGAAGTGATTCTTCATCCACTGAATCAATTTCCAGCTGCAAAATCCCAAAATTCTGTAACTGAGGAACCAAACAAGATCAACTCCCTAATGCTCCCACAACCTATCATCTCTACGATCACCGACTCTAACCCCATTGTAGAGTCTATACCTCAAATCGTAGAGGGACCAACCTTAAACATCCAAACCCAGGCTCCTCCCTAAGATATTCCCTCCTCATCCAACAACGAATTCTTCAATCTTGATCTTGCCCTCTACTCTTTGCAAGATCAATTCAAAGGCACATCACCTCCCTCCTCAAAATGTCCCCAACTGGATGAAATTCTTTCAGAGTTGTCCACAAAGGCTGATCTGTCAGCAATGTTTGCGAAAGTAGTCAAGGAACTCGACGAAAGTCTTGAAGATCATACTGCTCTTATTCAGCTGAGATTAACATCAATGATCAATGCTGCAAACAATCTTCCACTCTCCCTAAGCTCTGAGCTCTCTAAAACACTAAATGAAATCATCAAAGAAATGATTCAAATCATAAAGGACAGGGATGACATTCATTTTCTAGCAGCTAAAAGACATAGAGATGTTGTTCTTGTTTTACAGTCCACTCAGGAAGCCCAAAATAAACTAATGATGGAGAGCTTCCTCAATCTGCAAACTGCCGTAAGAGAGTTCCAACAATTTTACGTCAGCCAAGGTCAACAGACTGACAACATACTGGCCGCTCTTCAACAACGGGAAGCTCGATCTGAAGCTCTGATCACCGAAAATTGAGAAGACATTGTTCACACTCAAAGTCAACTTCACGAACTTGTCCAAGGAGTGACTCGCCTCTCCGAAGATATTCGAACCCTTGATGCTGACATAAAGGGGGAGAATAAAGGCAAAGGAGATCAGGGAGGCAAGGGCAAAGGCAGAGGACAATTCCAAACTCAAGCCTTGAGGAACCCTCCTGCAAGGCTTTAATGTTCACTTGTATAGATAAAGAGATCAAATATGTTAAGTTGATCTATGGCTAGAAAGAATAGATAGGCTTTGAAGAGAATCGTAGTCTATCCGGCTGATCAACAGAATGCAGAATCTAAGGCAGGATCGTAGTGCTGATGTGACGCCCCCAAAATTAGGTATACATCACCCATCTTGGGTCGCCAGATACATGGTACAGAATTCAAATACAACTTACTAATACAACGTATGTATACAATACGACAAAACATAAACTGTGAGTTTGAATACAAATATTGTCTACTAGAGATTATACAAACTCAAAAGGAGTCCTCATTACAATTATTATCACACTATTTCACAGAATAGTGAGGACTACTAATGCTATCCTCTGGACCATTACTCCGTTCCCCGACTCGTCCCAGCTATATTCTCATTTCCTGAAGAGAACAGTGAAAAAAGAAAGGGTGAGCTCAACTAGCCCAGTAAGAAATATTATGACTAAGATAATGCAGAATAAATTATCATTAGCCTTCAACAGTGTTAAACTGATAAAATATAATAAACATCAAGTTTAACTGCAGCGGAACCAGCAATCCATTAAAAGAGTCAAGTAGAAAATAAAATCTACTATCTTTTATGATTTAAAAGATTTTCATAATCATTATATATTTGAGACTCGACAATAAATATTCCACATCATCGAATCACCCCTGCACTACTGGCCAAGGATATTCTTTAGTATCACGACCACAATTATTCATGCACTACGCCAAGAGAATATTTGTGTATTCATTAATGGTCATGATCATGCCAACAATCATCCATCAATGCACTACGGCCAATGATGACTTTTAATTTTTACATCATTTGTAATATTACGGTCATGATTACACCGAATAATCCCTGGTCATAATCATACCAAGTCCATCTATGTATTACAGAATACGAGATGACTTTCAACAAAATATAAACATGAGGATGATGACAATGATATAAGAATTCAATAAAACAAGTTCAAGAATTATTTTATCCAAGAATTATTAACGTCCAAATTGTCAACATGATACTGCTTTATAGAGTAAAATTCAAGAATACTTAGAAGAATATTTCCATGAAAGAATACTGGATGAAGCGCAAATATCAAGGATATTCCACTAATTTCATGGAGTATAGAAGTTAAAGTTTTAACCAATTGAGTATAACAAAGAATGGAATAACAAAAGAAATCACCATGCATGCGATGATAGGCATGCAGACGAGTTATTCCAACATAATAATAAATAACGGAACCCGGTCCCACGTAAAACGCATGATGTGGATATTCCAACAGAATAATAAAGAATGGAACCAGTCCGTAGAAACACACACGAGCACAAGATGTTCCAATGTAATAATAATAAAGATTTTAACCAGTGTCCGTGTAAAACACATGCATGGGATGTTCCAACAGAATAATAACAAGATTTTAACCAGTCCGGTGTAAAACACACGAGCCAGGATGTTCCAACAGAATAATAGAAGAATGTCACCAAGTATAGGGTGAGATCACGTATACAGTTATTCCAATGTAATAATAAGAAATGGAATAACAACAGCTCTCTTCATGAATAAGAAAGAATAATACCCTTTACGGTACACAAAAATAATATTCCTACCTTAGAAGAATGGATATAAGTGAAGTGGCGTATACTCTTCTTCTTTCTCTCTTATTCTCTATACTTTCTCTCTATATAGCTTGAGCGAATTAAGTGAAAAATAATGAAGCCCTAGGCCTCTATTTATAGAAGATTTATTACTATTTACTTAAAGTATTTACTATTTACTGAAGGTAATTACTATTTACGAAAGAGACTCTTAGATGATGACATATGGCCCCCATAAATAATTAAACTTACCACAAACGTCTAATAATAGACTCTTTATATACATCAAGGATTGAATAAAAATTACCAGAAATCATTTTATTTTTTAATCAACACATATTTAATCTTTCAACAATTATTAATCATTTATAACTTGTCGTCTCAATTATTGTTTAAATAATATAACATATTATACAGATGATCTTTGTGACAATAATTGAATCAATAATATAAGAGATATGATCACGAAATTATCAGTAGCAATAATTGAGTATAAATGAGTGACTTCTCACGTAAAGCATCAATAATCAATACCGTGTAAGGCTTACTATGCAACCACAGCAGACATCTTTGTTTTTTACTAATGAGTAGTTCAACATTTTTAACGGTAACACCTCCGCCGTTATTTTCATAAAGTATTTTTGTCGTTTTCTCAATCCAACAATAATTCCGTTGTGGGGTCCACCAATGATTTTGCCATCGTACGAATATTCCCCGACAAAAAGAATATTCCCCGACCAAACGAATATTTTATAACAACTTGCGTTCTTTGCAAAATTTATAAATATTACCCACAACTATAATATTATATCAAATCCACACCATAATTTTAAAAAAATATTTTGAGAAAATTAAATCTTTATTCATAAAATCTGGGGTCTCACAACCTCCCTTGTTATGAAATTTAGCCCTCGAAATTAGGGATGCATGAATCGTATGTCAAGAGGTAAGGATACCTTGATTTCATTTCAGATTCTAACTCCCAAGTCATTTCCTCAACATCGTGGTTTCTCCACAAAACCTTGACTTGAGGTATAACTTTTGAGCGTAGAATATTTTCCTTCTTATCCAAGATTTGAACAGGAACCTCTTCATACGTCAAATCTTCCGCTATTTCGTCCGGTTCTAACTCAATAATGTGGTTCGGGTCTTTCACATATTTACGTAACATGGATATGTGAAAAACGTTATGAACACGAGACATACTTGGCGGTAAAGCGAGTCTATAGTCCACAGTTCCTACTCGATCGAGGATTAAAAATGGACCGATGAATCGAGGATTCAGTTTTCCTCTATTTCCAAATCTTGTAACTCCTTTCCATGGAGTAACACGTAACAACACATGATCTCCTATATCGAATTCCACGTCCTTTCGATGAAGATCAGCATAACTCTTTTGTCAATTTTGTGAGGTTTTTATACGTTATCGAATCGTTTGAATCTTTTACTCGTAGTCATACGTACCAACTCCTGGTCCCAACAACATTGCTTCACCCACCTCATCCCAAAGATCTTTGGAGAACGACACTTTCTTCCATACAACGCTCAATGGAGCCATGCCAATACTTGCTTGATAAGCTGTTGTTGTAGGAAAACTCCACCAATGGTAAGAACTTGTCCCAACTTCCCTTGAAATCAAGGACACGAGTCTTAATAGATCTTCAAGAGTTTGAATAGTCCTCTCCGATTGTCTGTCCGTCGTCGAGGATGATATGCCGAGCTAAATCGTAAGTCTGTGCCCATAGCTTTTTGCAAACTAATCCAAAATCGTGAAGTGAATCTTGGGTCTCGATCGAAACTATGGATACTGCAGGCGTACCATGCGATCTTACAATCTCGTTTATGTACATACGAAGCAAGACGTTCAAGTGTATAAGTTTCTCGTGTCGGTAAGATATGATATGAAGCGAGACTTGGTCAATCTATCAACAATGACCCAAATCGCATCTATGCCTTGAGAAACCTTAGGAAGGCCGTGAATCGAAATCCATGGTAATGTGCTCCCACTTCCATTCTGGAATTTCAAGTGGTTCTGATGGACCTTTTGGTACTTGATGCTCCGCTTTAACTTCGTTGACAAGTTAGACACCTTGAGATAAACAGTAACTTCTCTCTTCATATTGCTCCACCAAAATGTATGGCGAATATCATGATACATTTTGGTACTCCCATGATGGATTACAAAATTGGTGTGTTGTGCGCCTCCATCATGATTTTATACTTTAAATCGGGTCGTTAGAACACAAAGTCTGGAGTTGACTCAAGTATTCCTTCTTCATCGATTATTGCTTCCCAGATAAGACCTTCTTGCACTTTTTTCCTCATAATGCGATCACTCCGTGTCCGTAGCTTGGCGACTTTAACTTTATCGATTAAAGTCGGTTCTACTCAGTATATTCACAATCGTCACATCGTCCCCAGAGTCTTTAACTCTATCTCCATCCTTTGCAAGTCACACAAAATGGGCCCTTGCGTTGACAATATCGCACTCGTACTTGCATATGATCTTCTACTCAATGCGTCAGCTACCACGTTTGCTTTTCCAGGATGGTATTGGATGGTATGATCATAATCTTTCAACAGTTCAAGCCAACATCGTTGTCGCATGTTGAGTTCCTTTTGAGTGAAGAAGTATTTGAGGCTTTTATGATCCATAAAGATCTCCATTTTCTCCCCATACAAGTAATGCCTCCAAATTTTAAGTGCAAAGACAACAAATTGCTAACCCAGATCATGAGTAGCATAATTCCTCTCATATTCTTTGAGTTGTCGCGAGGCATAGGCTATGACTTTCCCATGTTGCATGAGAACACATCCCAACCTTTGCTCAAGCATCATCAGAGATGACAAAACCCTCCGAGCCAGATGGTATTGTCAGAACAGGTGCTGAAATGAGTCTCCTCTTGAGTTCTTGAAAACTCTTCTCACATTCTTTGCTCCAAACGAACTTTGTATCTTTCCGAGTCAGCTAAGTCAATGGAGTAGCGATTCGAGAAAATCCTTCCACGAATCTCCGATAATAACTAGCTAAACCGAGAAAGCTACGTACTTCGATCACTGATTTAGGTTGCTCCCAGCTTTGAATAGCTTCAATTTTTGCTGGGTCAACAGATATTCCATGACTTGATACCACGTGCCCAAGGAATGCTACTTCCTTAAGCCAGAACTCGCATTTCTTCAACTTGGCATAAAGCTTATATTCACGAAGCTTTTGGAGTGTCAGCCTCAAGTGTTGCTCATGATCTTCACGGCTTTTGGAATAAATAAGGATGTCATCAATAAAGACGACCACAAAGTGGTCCAAATATTCCTTGAATACTCGGTTCATCATATCCATGAAAGCAGCAGGAGCATTAGTCAATCCAAAGGACATGACCAGAATTCATAATGCCGTCTGCGAGGAGTTACGGCGCCGTCTTTTTGAATGTCATCGGTTCTAATCTTCAACCGGTGATATCCTAACGAAGATCAATCTTTAAAAAGAATTTGGCTCCTTGCAATCGGGTCAAACAGGTCATCAATACGTGGTAATGGATATCTATTTTTGATGGTGACATGATTCAACTCCCGATAATCAATACAAAGTCGCATACTCCCATCTTTCTTCTTCACGAATAGAACAGGAGCACCCCAAAGAGAAGTACTAGGGTGAATAAAGCCAATGTCTAACAATTCCTGCAGTTGGGTTTTTAACTCCTAAAGTTCAATAGGAGCCATTCGATATGGGGCTTTGGAAATGGGTTTTGTCTGGGGTTCAAGGTCGATACAAAATTCAATTTCACGCCTGGGGTAGGCCAGAAGTTCTTGAGGGAATACGTCGAAATTTATTAACAATAGAAATATCGTTCAAAACTGACGTATTTTTGTTTAAATCTGTGACATGAGCTAAGAAAGCTTGACATCCGTTTTTCAATAAACGAATAGCTTTATGGCTTGAGATGATCGTGATTGATTTTAATGGTTTGGTCGCTTGAATTCGCATAATAGGTTGATTAGGAATATGAAAGCTAACAACCTTACGAAAACAATCAATTTTTGCATGATGAGTGGTTAACCAATCAATCCCTAGAATCACGTCAAATGCAAGTATTTTCAATGAAATAAGATCGACAGGTAATGTGAGGGTACCGATTTGAACCAAACAAGACTTACAAACAGTGGATGTAATGAAGGTTTCTCCCAATGGAGTTTCCACAGATAAGTCAAAGTTTAATTTCTTCGGAGTCAAATTTAATCGATGAGCGCAAGTAGGAGAAATAAAAGAATGGGTAGAACCGGTATCAAATAAAGTATAGACTTCGTTAGAGTTTATGATAAGCTTACCCGTGATGACCTCATTCGGGTTCCTTGCTTTCTGGGAGGTCACAACAAACGCTCTCCCTTGCACTACCAGCTTTGACCTTTCTGGGACGGCCTTTGGTGCCTCCATCCTAAATTGAATTTGTCTTGATGAGCGACAAAATCGAGCTAAGTGACCTTCTCTTCCACAATTATAACATGCTTTGACTGACATCGCGCAATTTGGGTGATGTGTCCTCCCTCTGCATTTGAAGCATATGATAGGTAGTCTTTCTCCTTCCTTAACAACAGGTGCTGGTGCTGACGTCTTTCCATCATTGTTGAATCTCCTTTTCTTGAAATGTCCATTCTTATTGTTTTGGCCCTGATTACCACCGAAGTGGTTACCATTTTTGGCCTGTTGATTCCCTCCACGCTTGTTGTCACCGCTTCGATGACTACTCTCGTTGGTATTATAATTTTGCCGGCTGCTCTCTTTTAGTTGCGTTGACTCGTTATCGCGCTCCACACAGACAGGATGTTCCAACAGAATAATAATAAAGATTTTACCCAGTGTCCGTGTAAAACACACGCATGTGATGTTCCAACAGAATAATAATAAGATGGAACCGAGTCCGGTGTAAAACACCTGCATGAGCGGATGTTCCAACAGAATAATAGAAGAATGTCACCAAGTATAGGGTAGACCGCGTATACAGGTTATTCCAACAGAATAATAAGAAATGGAATAACAACAGTTCTCTTCATGAATAAGAAAGAATAACACCCCTTACGGGTACAACAAATAATATTCCCTACCTTAGAAGAACTGGATATAAGTGAAGTAGCAGAATACTCTTCTTCTTTCTCTCTTATTCTCTATACTTTCTCTCTCTATAGCTTGAACGAATTCGTGAAAAATAATGAAGCCCTAGGCCTCTATTTATAGAAGATTTATTACTATTTACGAAAGTATTTACTATTTACGATGGTAATTACTATTTACGAAGGTAATTACTATTTACGAAAGAGACTCTTAGATGATGACATATGTCCCCCCATAAATAATTAAACTTACCACAAACGTCTAATAATAGACTCTTTATATACATCAAGGATTGAATAAAAATTACCAGAAATCATTTTATTTTTAATCAACACATATTTAATCTTTCAACAATTATTAATCATTTATAACTTGTCGTCTCAATTATTGTTTAAATAATATAACATATTATACAGATGATACTGTGACAATAATTGAATCAATAATATAAGAGATATGATCACGAAAATTATCATAGCAATAATTGAGTATAAATTTGTGACTTCTCAATAAAGCATCAATAATCAATACTGAGTGTCTACTATGCAACCACGCATATTACTCGTATTTTTACTACCGAAAGTAGTTCAACAGGTTTTAACGGTAACACCTCCACCGTTATTTTCATAAAAGTATTTTTGTCGTTTTCTCGATCCAACAATAATTCCGTTGTAGGGGTCCACCAATGATTGTGCCGCCGTATTTATATTCCCACAAAAAAAAATATTCCCCCCACCAAACGAATATTTTATAACAACTTGTGTTCTTTGCAAAATTTATAAATATTACCCACAACTATAATATTATATCAAATCCACACCATAATTTTAAAAAAATATTTCAAGAAAATTAAATCTTTATTCATAAAATCTGGGGTCTCACAGCTGAGATAATCGTAGTGTATCTTCCTTGAAGAGCCTCTTCAGGAAATCGTAGAGTGGTCCAGACGTTTGGCAAAGCTAACTCAGAGATCGTAGTGTGCTTTCGGAAACGTAGAGTCTGCAAGACGAGCAAGTGATGATCGTCGTGTGAAAAGATCATAGTATGCAAATCCTTGCGAGAAATCGTAGTGTTCTCTTAAGAGCAAGCATCAATATGGCAAGACACTACGATTTGAATAGTAGAGTGTCATCTGCCTTGTGTCAGAAGCATCAAGCCCTAACTTTGGTTGAAGATAAATTCCAACAAATATGGAATGGGTTTTGAGCGTTGAAGCTTCTCATCACCCCAACCAGTGACAAAAGATATCCTTAGTATTGATCAAAAGAGACGTATTCAAGAAGCTAAGAAAAGGACCATTGGGCAGAGGAAAACACCTTTTGAGGTGTTAGGTGAGAAAGAAGTCTGTTGTGTCAGTGGGCCAGAGTGTAATTCAGAAGATATGCATAAAAGTCTCCATCAAAGCTAAAAGATGTCAAACGCATTTAATGCCTCATCAGATGACTTCAACGGATAGATTTCAAGATCACATATATACAGAACAAAGACAGATGCGAAAAGAATAAGCTTTGAACAAAAACGCATAAGAACACTCAACGCTCAACTCTACGATCTGATAAAAAAGGAAAGCTTGCTCAGCTACTCAGTTCTTTCGAACTAGTGCTTAATAGCAACTGAGTAGCATCAATCACGATCTAAACAACATTTCAATCAACTGAAGTAAGAGAACCAACTTGAAGAGTTCTAAGTGAACTGTAAGAAACCAAGTCTGCTGGACTTGAAGAGTTCAAGAGTGAACTAAGAAGTACCTAGACTGCTGGTCTAGAAGGAATCTGTGAGATTCAAGAAGTGTAACAGGCATCCTTAGTGGATTTCCTACTCAAGGAGTAGAAGAGTGGATTAGGAGCCTTAAGTTCTCTGAACCACTTAAAATTGTTGTGTTCATTATAACTACTATAATTGCTATAACTGTCATAACTGCCTCACTCTCATTAACTCAAGATATCTAACAGAAGGTTTATTAAATACTCATTCCGCTGTGCATTGATTATCATCAACCTAAATAAGTTAAAAGAAAAGGTTTTAATTATCTATTCAACCCCCCCCCCCTTCTAGATATCTGTCGTGCCTCCGGGAACTAACAAAACTGTCGAACGAAACCTGAAAGACGGAACCACGAAACTTACAGGCTATGTTTCATGAATAGTAAGGAGGTTAACTAAGGAGGTGGAAATAGTAAACTTAAGTGTTAAGTAAACTTAAGAGTTAAGCAAACTTAAAGGCTATGTAGACTTAAGTGTTAAGTAAACTTAAGAAGTAAGTTAACTTAGTCCTTAAGCCATGAATAGTAAGGAGGTGAAGGGGGGCGAAATGACTATTTTGCCCTAGCTTTAGATTTTTTATAAATAGGAAGTTAACTTTCTTTTAATTGAGATTTTGAGAATCCTACACTTTGAAAGAGAGATAAAGGGAGTTCGGATGGGAGGATGGGAAAGAGAAGGAAGCAGAAAAGTTTGCTCGGGAGCAACCTTTGTCTGACGAAAAGAGATTAAATGAGAACGGTAATCCGAAACCTAGTCTTTTATAAATTTTCTTTATGTTTTTATGCTTAAAAATATAACTTAATGAGAATAAGAAGTAGATGATGTTAGGGATGATTTCATATGGTTGAAATCGTAAGAAAATGAAGAAATAAGAATTAAAAGTTTAGTTTATAAATTTCTTAAGGAAGTATAAGATTCGTAATGAATTAGAACGATCCGAGTGGATTATATCAATAAGTAGGTGTAATAAGTAAGGAAAGATGTTCTATAACATCAAATTCCAATAAAAAGTGAAATCGTAATCCAAAATATCGATTAAAATGAAGAACGAACGAAGAACACGAAGAACGTTGTTGATGAACAAATTTAAAACCATCATAGGATAATTGTTGTTGATGGACAAGTTTAAAACCATCGCGTATAAGTTAGATGCATATTGCTTGGTTAGGAACGGTAGAAACGTTCATGAAGAACGGATTAAAACTTAGCTATAACGAAGTTATGGCGAAAATTTCGTAAAAGACAAACGAGAATTAGAAAGTTAGTAAATGAACCCGAACGTGTAGGGTTTCATAAGAATGTAAGAGAACATAAAAAACGTGAGTCGTGGAATCAAGAACGAATGAATTCCAAGTTCAGATGACCGAATTACGGACGAACAAAGGAAGAGCGTTAAAAACGTAAAATGAATGAAGTGTGAAGATCAAGACAATCGAATGGCACGCGAACGGATTTAGAATGAAGTTCTGTCCAAGGGGGGATTAAAGTACGTAAGATAAGGAAGAGAATAGCTTTGGAACGACCTCGTTCCGAGTTATAATGAATAAGTTATGAAAGCAGGAAGTAAGCGTCTCAAATTGGATTAACACTTAGAGAAATTTTTTAGGGTTAGGGCTTGGCCACACACCAAATATGCCTTGTAAAGTATGCGCCTGCGATTGCCAAACCGAGGAGCCGAGTACTACAAACTCATGTGCATGACGCGAGAGATAGAAGGAGAGTGGTACTGCGGCTTCGATTAATAGAAAAAAGCCAGAGAAGAGCTTTTAACTGCTCAACTCTTGGGGGAAGCGTAAGGGAAGATAAAGAACATAATACTTAAACAAGTTAATTAAACCTTTAGTACAGGTTGAACAAAATTGTCGAAAGAGATTAAAAGATCAAGAAGAGAATAAACGTAAACGTATCGCGGTTGCAAGCTGTAAGACCCCGAATTTTATGAAATTAAAGTATTCAATTTTTCTTATAATTACTATTCAGTAAATGGTTAAATTGATAAAAAGTAAAGTTAAGTGTGATATATGAATATTTTTTTTCAAAATAAGCAAGTGGCTATAAAATACTTATTGTTGTCGGGGAATATTCGTTTGGTCATGGAATATTCTTTTTGTCGGGAATATCCGTACGACGGCGCAGTCATTTATGGGCCCCATAACAGAATAACTGTCGGATGAAGAAAATGACAAGTTTGAGTTTTTATAAATAACGGCGTAATGGTTACCGTTAACACTGTTGGATTACCTGGTGGTTAAAATATAATGTACGGCGTGGTTGCCGCGATGATATGGTATTGAATAAATTTTTTAATTATTGATTTACGTACGTGAAGACACTACTCAATAATTGTTACGATGAATTACTATTCAATATTTTATTTTATTGATTCAATAATTGCTGCGTTGATATTTTATATTATTGTGGTTTTAATAATTATCACTGCACAGTATTTCACATTATCAGATCAATAATTCATATTATTTGAATAATATTATTAGATAGCATTATTGGAAATGTCTAGAAAGTTACATCGAGGAGAGGTTTGGTCATCTAATTACGCGCCAATAAGGAGAAATCCTTATCGGAAAGCCCCCTCTTTCCTGGGAACTGCCTGGTTGTCATTATTGTGATTCTGTAATATTATTTGTGAATAATTAATTATTGATTTATATGATAAGGAAATATTTATTTGATCCGAATATAAATGATGGATCTATTTATGTGGTTATAAATGAAGGAATTAATGTTGAGAAGTTTTATCAGTATTTTGTCTGATTGGAGGTATTAAAAGATCAAATCGGTGTTCTTAAAACTCTATTGCGTGAGTTATAATTTTTAATCCGACCGTTGGATCGTTGTGATTTTTGGATATGTTATACATATATAAGTTGAGTATATATCCACAAATTTTGAACCGTTGAAAATTAACACATGATTTGTTATGAATTTTACAAGGTGTTGAAACGGTGTTGAAAATCATCCGTTTGTAGATTTTGGATATTTTCTGTCTGGAATTTGGAAAAACTCAAAGCTACAAAGTTGTAGAGAATTCGATTTCGTGTGGAATGGACATAAAATTCGTATTTTTCTGATAAACGGGATATTTTCTATGAATTGTTGAAGTTTCAAAAAATAAAATAATTTTTATTAAAATTGTGTGGGACCCACTTTTGTTTTTTTAAAACATGTGGGCTGCTATCTCTTTGTTCCAAGTTGGTTGATTCAAGGTGATGGCTGGTCTTGGTAGGTTGGGTAGAAGAGAAAAATAAATAATAATATTTTATTATTTTAGTTTCCTTTAGCGTTCTAGCATTTTTTTATAAATAGGTACTTAAGTTAGAATTAAAAATCACACCAGAAACTGAAATTTTCTCTCTCTATATTCTCGAGCGTATTTTTGTGAGTATTTAGATACTTGGAGAGTTGCTATTCAGTGCAAGTTTCCTTCAGCTTTTCATCCGACATTCCGGTCAGAAGTACTGCTCTTTTGAGGTAAGGGATTTTAAGGATTATTATGTTTATCATGTTTCGTAATTTTTCTGACCTTCAAAAATTCTGGAAAAATTTAAAATGATAATTTGATGAGTTTCATTGATTGTGTCCAAAAATGGCGATTTTTGGATGTATAGATTAGGAGTTAAGAATTTTATGGTAAAAGACTATTTAAAAAGTAAACCCTTATAACTCCTTGTTGTTAAATCCAAAATTGGTGAAATTTTTATTGGGAGTATATCTATATAATATCAGTATATCCTGTAAATTTCAGAATTTTTGGACAAAAGTACAATTTGTGATAAATATCTAAATATTCGGCAGTTTTAACCATGTGAAAAATAGTAAATGAATTTTAAAAATTCTGAGAAAAATATATGTTCAATATGAGACTATATTATGCTAAATCCTAGAAAAGAAATATTTTTGGAACTAATTTGGTATTTTTCATGAAAATGGACTAGTTATGAATAAATGAATTAAATATGTTATGTGAAGTAACAAAATTGAAAAATAGGATTTTATGGCTTGGGAATCCTATATATGGTATATGCAGATTTTTGATGAGGTTGTTGGTTATTGATGATGAAATCTTTTGAGTTTGGCATTTTAGTATGATTAAATGCATTAATTAGTAAAGTGTAAACAATTAAAATAAATTGTTTATAAGTTTAAGAAATGATTAAAATATTGTGGTAATATTAATAATATTAGATTATGAGATTATTAAGTGATTTATAACATTTGGATTAAGGTGTTATGAAATCGTTGATTTATGAATCTTACTTTTGAAATTAAATGCAATTGATCATATTATTTCTATTATCATATATAACATTTTTATAATCTCGGTGATAAAATTTCTCTTTGACTTAAGTGTAAAGATGGATAGATTATTGGTATGATCGTGACTATGGGTTCTCTTTGGCCAGTAGTGCAAAGTTGAATCGTTAAATGGTATGATCATGACCATTGAATTTACAATTGAATATTTTTAGCTTAAGTGCAAAGGTGAATTGATCAACATGATTATAATTATGGTTTATATAAATTCTTAAATGATTGTATATTTCTTTGAGATATAAATATCTTGGCCTGTAGTGCAAAGATCAATTATTGATGAATATCTTTGGCCAGTGGTGCAAAGATGACCTGTTGTTGAATATCTTTGGCCCGTAGTGCAAAGATGACCTGTTGTTGAATATCTTTGGCATGTAGTGCAAAGATGAACTGTTGATGAATATCTTTGGCCCGTAGTGCAAAGATGAACTTATTAGTATGATTATGAACAAGAACTGTGAGTTTGATGTTTCAGGTAAAGACATGTGATGAAAATTATCTTCGTCTTGGATGAGAAGAGAAAATTAGAACTACAATTATGATTATGAGTTATTCACATGACTATGAACAAGATCTATTGATTAATGTTACAGGGATAAAGCATTGTTGGTGGACTTTTAACATGGAGAAGATAATAGACTTTATGGTTTATTTGACTCTTCTAATGGATTGCTCGTTCCGCTGCAACTATGGTTGAAAAGTTTTATCATCTACCATATATTCTAAATCTCTGAATTATTACTGATGAAGGCTATTGATAATATAATTATCTTTAGTTATGATATTCTTTACTAGGCTAGTTGTGCTCACCCTTTTTGCTTCACAATTCCTTTCAGGTAATAAGAGTGTAGCTGGGTTGAACGGGGATAACAGGGGGATAGTGTGGTGGTCCGAGACTATCAAAGTTTCTCAACACATTATAAAACGGCATAACATACAATATATAATTGTATTGAGGACCTAAGATGTGTGTGTCGTATATTATACGTCACTTAATAATTGATTTTGGTGAACAATAATAGGGTGAGGTGAACCCAACTTTGGAAGGGTGTTTTGCCACTATCATACAAGATGTCTAATGACATACAATCTCGTGTTATCATAAGATAGGGTTGTGCACATCCACTTGCTGAGTATATCTACGAGCACTACCTATATGATCTTGGTGTTGGGTTGAAACATAATGTTCAATCGCAGACGGTGGAGATAGTTATATGTCAGGAGAAGATTCACCATTAGAAGGAACATGATAGTAACCTTCTCGTTTTTCTTTGGGGTCTATTGGATCAACCAAGGATAATTCTCTGGACATATGATATCTATCATAACTTAGATTCATGGCCTCCTATGTACGAAGGTTTCCTTGAATACTTCCCAAAGATTTTAATTTCTAAAACAGTTCTAGATTGTACCTTTATGTAAGGTATCACTGTGAGGTGCTGTCCATAGTTGGGACATGAGTCACAGTTGGTATTAAAACTCACAGTATATGTGTTGTTGTATTTTACACGACAATTGTAGTAATAAAGTTGTAGTTTTTTTCTGTACCATGTATTTGGCGACTCAGAATAGGTTGGATGGATTGGACCTATTTTGAGGGCGTTACACAAGCAGTCTTAGCATACAACGAACAGTATGGCTTCGACATTAAGAAAGAATAATGAACATGGGGTTCATGGGATGGATAACAATCGAAAGCGATTAAAACCTTGAGTAAAGGTTGAATGAGAGATTAAAAGACGAGCAACGTGAACGATGAATACGTAAAGGATCCTCGTGAATCGTATTCGCGTCGGACGAACGTTCTAAGTTTACCCTGGTTGTATGACCTAGACGTTGACAAAGGTAGTAAGTAAGACATGAATTATCGAGAAAGCCGTAATGAACGATAATAAGAGTAATGAAAGCCGAAGGTGAGTCGTATAAGAATAAATCCTGAGGGGTGGCATTTAGTTGCCAGGAAGCCATAAGGAATGAGAAATTAACTTAACGAAGATTATAGTTTAATAGTTCGGATAAGTTAAGATAAGTTAAGTTGTAGTATAATCGTAACCTTTGATGGTTGACATATGGGAGCTGGGCTAAACAATTCCTTCAGAGAGCGAAGGTATATACAAAACTAGCAACCGATCTAACTCACTGTTATGGGCAATGCAGACGAAACTCAGAGTACCATATGGAATACTAGCAGAGGAGCGATGTGTGCTGAGTCCTAGAGAAGTTATAAGAAGAAGATAAGAATGTAAAACATCAAAGATGATGAACATATAAGTAAGACATCTCCGTATGTCATGAAGCCGTAGAACGGTAATGAAAGTGGTCGCGTAAACTTAGGTTGCAAGAACGTGAACCCTAAGAAGTAAATTTAAGCAAACTAATGCATAAGTCAAATATACATGACTAATTAGTGTATGTGTTATTCTTCTTATGTGTTACATAGGAACTGGAATGAGCAGTTCAGCGTAAGCTGTAGCTGTGCGTAAGGCAAGTTTCCTAACTTCATTCATATTTTAAATGAATGCTAGTTTCTTAAACTTCTCAGATGTTGAACTTGAGAAGTTCTGTCTATGTGCTAATGTGCGATATTTATGTAAAATGGTAGAACATATGAGGCCTTGTGCCACAATGTAAACACTTCGGTGTTTCTATGAGTTGAATTGTTCTGTGATTTAACTGTTCAATAAGAGAATGCTTTGTTCATACATGACCCATTATTGTTAAGTCTGTGCTAATGATTTTAGCCAGACAGAATGTGTATGAAAAAAGGTAGAAAAATGAAAGTATTTTAAAATTAAAGTGAATATCGTTTTAAAATGATAGGAATCGAGATTATTCCTATTACTTAAGATGCTTCATAACCTTTGTTCGGTTATTGAAGTCTTAAAAGAATGTTTGAATTCTTGAGGATGTTTGTTCAACTGTTATGACTTGCTGGGCAATTGAATGCTCACACTTGCTTTACATGAAAAATATTTTCAGCGAACGATGTTAGAAGAACTTAAGGATCTCGTAAAGATCAAGCTGACGGTATCCAAATGAAGTGTCATTCAGAATGTGGATGAGCGAGAAGATCAAGTGAAGACTTGTAATATAAAATAAGTTAAATGAACTTTAGATTAGTTTAATAAACTGTTATGTATCCCTAGTGGCGGATGAAAGTCACTCGTGTAAGATGTAAATGATAATGTAATTATCGTTATTTGTAATGAAAGGAGTTATAAGGTTTTAGAACACGAATTTAGAATGTATATTGTTATATTTCAAATATATAATGATATATGTTTGGATGAAGATGGGATCATGACGTCGGAATTTAATCCGGGTGTGAAGATAGACCGGATTTCGGGGCGTTATATGTCTTGGATTACGCATAACTTTGGTATATTCTTTATTATTACATTTGGAATATCACATGCATAAGGATTACGCATGACCTGGTTCCATTCTTTATTATTCTGTTGGAATAACCTGTATATGCGGAATATCGTATGCCTGGTGAAATTCTTTTGTTATTCCATTATTTATTATTCTGTTGGAATAATCTGTCTACGCGGACTACCGTATGCATGGTGAAATTCTTTTGATATTCCATTATTTATTATTCTGTTGGAATAACCTGTCTATGCGAACTACCGCATACTGGGTGAAGATCCATTTGCATTATGCTAATAATATAAATATAAGAATATTTATATTTACATTTTATCACCACTTGAGGTCGTGACGTAGTTTATTTTTCTATATCATACATGCAATTATTTATTATTTTAATAAATAATAATTATGTTTTAACCCAGAATAGATGGCAAACTTGGCAAAAATAGATTTTTCTATTTTGAAAATCTCTGGAGACAACTATTTGGCTTGGGCACTTGATGCAGAATTGCACCTTAATGCAAATGAGTTAGAAAAGACCATTGAATCAGGAAATACAGCAACTTCGGCACAAAACGCAAAAGCCATAATTTTTCTTCGTCACCATATTGATGAAGGATTAAAGACTGAATATTTAACAGTCAAAGATCCTTTATCTTTATGGACACAACTGAAGGAAAGATTTGACCACCAAAAATTGGTTGTTCTCCCTAATGCCAAATTTAAGTGGCTTAATTTAAGGCTACAAGATTACAAATCAATTACGGAATATAGTTCCAATGTTTATAGAATAACCTCTACTTTGGCTTTGTCTGTGAGATCCAGGTTTACGAAACCCAAATGTTAGAAAAACACTCTCAACTTTTCATCCCACCAACATGATTCTGTCACAACAATATAGACAGAGTAAGTTCACAAAATTCAGTGACTTGTTGTCTATCTTCCTTGTTGCAGAAAAGAATAATGAATTGTTGTTGAAAAACCATCAAGTACGGCCAACGGGTGATACCCCATTGCCGGATATTAACAGCACATCATTCCAGCAGAATAAACGTGACAAGAGATGGTCATATAATAAGAAGCCTTTGGGACGAAAGAATAAATGAGGCCATCATAAAAACAAATTCCAGAACTGCGATAATTCAAGCCACCAGAAGTAGCAAGTGTCTGGGTCGGTAAAAATAAAGAAAATACAACACAGATAAAGAACAAACCAGATGTTTGTTTTAGGTGTGAAATGAATAGGTATTGGTCGTGTACCTGTCGTACGCCGAGGCATCTGGTTAATTTATTCCAGGAGTCTCAAAAGAACAAAGTAATGGAGGCAGAAACAAACTTTGTTAATCATCAATTGAATATTGTTGATGTTCCACCAATGACCAACATTGAGGAAAAGGTTATTGATATTACTGAACCTTCTAAAAGTATCTTTTGGGATATCGTTTAAATTCTTGTTTTAATTAAACACCTGTATGTATAATATTATTAGTTTTCATTCTATATGTGGTATGTGTTTCTCATGAATAAAATTATATTTGAAATGTAACTTTTCTTATTTATGTTTTTATATGTGTCAGACCATTTTTTTATGGATATGCAGGATATATCTTTAGCAGACAGTGCAACAACTCATACAATCCTTCGAAATGAGAAATATTTTTCACAACTGATCAAAGCTAAGGAAAATGTAGGAACTATCTCTGGCACATCAAATTTAATCAAGGAATTTGGAAAAGCTAGTTTCTTGCTTCCAAATGCGACACAAATTTTTATTAAAGATGCTCTATATTCTAGTAAATCAAGAAGAAATTTCTTAGTTTTAAAGATATTCGACTAAATGGTTTTCATATTGAAACAACTAATGAAAATGATAATGAATATCTTCTCATCACTTCTACTTTTTTTGGAAAAAAGAATATCCTAGAAAAACTTCATTCAAATTCTTCTGGATTATATACTATGAAAATTAGAGCAATTGAGTCTCATAATGTTATGATTCCAAAATCTTAGATCCCAAATCCTTTATGTTTTGGCATGAAAGACTCAGTCATCCAGGTACTTCTATGATGCATCGTATTATTGAAAATTCTACTGGTCATCCTCTCAAAGATAAGAAGGTTTTTCCTAGTAGTGAATTTTCTTGTGGTGCGTTTTCTCGAGGAAAATTAATTGTCCGACCGTCACTAGTAAAAATTTATAAAGAAACCCCAAAATTCCTAGAGAGAATTTAAGGAGACATTTGTGGACCTATTCAACCACTGTCTGGCCCATTTCGATATTTCATGGTTTTAATAGATGATTCAACTAGATGGTCTCATGTTTGTCTTCTCTCTTCTCGAAATTTTGCCTTCTCAAAACTTCTTGCTCAAACAATCAAGTTACAGGCTCAGTTCCCGAATCATCCAATTAAGTCAATTCGACTTGATAACGCAGCTGAATTTTCATCAATGACTTTTAATGATTTTTGTATGACTATTCGAATCTCTATTGAGCATTTTGTTCCTCATATTCATACACAAAATGGTTTAGCTGAATCTTTAATAAAAAGACTTCAACTAATTGCACGACCATTAATGTTAAGGGCCAACTTACCTACCTCAGTTTGGGGTCATGCAATTCTTCATACTGCAGCCATCATTCGAGTAAGACCAACGACTCTTCATAAATTTTCTCCTCTACAGTTAGTTTTCGGACAGACACCCAACATATCACACTTTCGAGTTTTTGGAAGTGCGGTATATGTTCCAATTGCACCTCCACAAAGAACTAAAATGGGAGTCCAACGAAGAATAGGTATTTATGTTGGTTTTGATTCTCCTTCTATTATCAGATATCTTGAACCTTTAACTGGAGATGTTTTTACTGTATGCTATGTAGATTGTCATTTTGATGAATCTGTATTTCAACCATTAGGAGGAGGGAAAGTTTTAAATAAAAAACCCTCTGAAATATCATGGAATGCATCAGATTTAAATTCACTTGATCCTCGTACAGGACAATGTGAAATTGAAGTTCAAAGAATTATTCATTTATAAAATATTGTAAATCAAATGCCAGATACATTTAATGATGCTAGAAAAGTGATAAAGTCACATACACCTGCAGTGAATACTCCAGCAAGGATAGAAATACCTATTGAAAAATCAATTCCTGGAGAATTGACGAATAAGGTAATAGAAGAATCTAAACCACGCCAGAAGCGTGGAAGACCGATTGGTGAAAAAGACACTGTACCACGAAAATCAAAAGCAAATAAGGGAATCCCAGAAGGAATACCCACTCCAGAAGTAGCACTAATTCCAAGAGTGGGAATAGCCCAAGAAGAGGTATAAACCGCTCCAGAAGTAGCACTTATTCCAAGAGTGGTAATAGCCCCGGAAAAGGTTCAAAATCTCAGTGAAGGGATAAAAGATGAACACCAAAAGATCTCAATAAATTATGTACATGGTGAGAAAATATGGGATCGAAGCAAAGTCATGATTGATGACATATTTTCTTTCTCTATAGCATCAGATATTACTTTGACTCCTGACACGGATCCTGAACCACAAAACGTGGAAGAATGTCAGAAAAGAAAAGATTGGCCAAAATGGAAATCTGTTATTCAAACTGAGCTACAATCTCTATTGAAAAGAGAAGTATTTGGACCAGTAGTCCAAACACCGCTGAGTGTAATCCCGGTTGGAAACAAATGGGTATTTGTACGAAAGCGAAATGAGAAAAATGAAATTGTGAGATACAAAGCCCGACTTGTAGCTCAAGGGTTTTCACAAAAACCTGGTATTGATTATCAGGATACATACTCTCCAGTAATGGATAGAGTCACTTTTCGCTTTCTAATAGGTATGACAACCATGGAAGGTTTGGAAACACGTCGATGGATGTTGTAACAAAGATACTTATATGGCTCACTTGACAGTGAGATTTACATGAGAATCCCTGAAGGATTGAAAATGGCTGAATCACAAAGGCCACGTCACATATATTCAATCAAGTTACAACGTTCATTGTATGGGTTGAAACAGTCTGATCGTATGTGGTATAATCGACTTAGTGATTATTTAATAAAAGATGGATATATAAATGATCAAGTATGTCCATGTATTTTTATTAAGAAATCACAAAGTGGATTTTCCATCATTGCTGTATATGTGGATGATTTGAATCTTGTAGGTACTCCTGAAGAACTCACAAGAACTGCTACTTATTTAAAATATGAATTTGAAATGAAAGATCTTGGAAAGATAAATTCTGTTTGGGAATACAAGTGGAGCATTTAGCATCTGGAATTTTTGTTCATCAATCTATATATGCTGAAAAGATTCTCAGTCATTTTCATATGGATAAAGCTCATCCTTTGACTACCTTGATGGTTGTTCGATCTTTAGAAGTTGATAAAGATCCATTTCGGCCTCTAGAAAGTGGGGAAGAAGTTCTTGGACCTGAAGTTCCATACCTAAGTGCAATAGGTGCTCTTATGTATCTTAAAACTGTATACCGACACGATATTACATTTCTTTGTCAACTTGTTAAAGAAGATACATTTCTTCTCCTACTAAGAGACATTGGAATGGGATCAAACACATTTTTAGATACCTCCGTAGAAGTATAGATCTTGGGTTATTTTATCCAAGAGATTCAACGTCGCGATTGGTTGGATATGCCGATGCAGGATATTTATCAGATCCACACAATGGAAGATCACAAACAGGTTATGTATTTACATATTATGACACGGCTATATCCTGTAAATCCACAAAGCAAACCATGACAGCTAAATCTTCAAATCACTCCGAGATTCTCTCTATACATGAAGCAAACAGAGAGTGTGTTTGGTTGAGATCAATTATTCAGCATATTCAAAAGTCATGTGGATTACCATCAATCAAAGACATTCCTACAATTCTATATGAGGATAACGCTGCATATATTGCTCAACTTAGATGAGGATACATCAAGGGAGATAGAACAAAGCACATTTCACCTAAATTCTTCTTCACACATGAGCTACAAAAGAAGGGCGATATAGATGTGCATCAAATTCGATCATGTGATAATCTAGCCGACTTATTCACAAAGTCGCTACCAAATGCAACGTTTGCAAAACTTCAGAAAAGGATTGGAATGTATCGACTGAAAGACTTGTGACAACATTTCATCAAGAAGTAATGACTTCTTTTTTAGAGGAAGACTGTACACTTTTTCCTTAGACACGGTTTTTATCCCAATGGGTTTTTCCTGACAAGGTTTTAACGAGGCAGTCAATTAAGATATTTATGTAAAAGATATGTACTATTTTTCCCTTCTTTAAGTTTTTCTCACTGGGTTTTCTTAACAAGATTTTTAATGAGACATAATCTTCTATCGTAGAAAATCAGGGAAAATGTTATAATAGATTCCCTACTCTTCAGGGAATTCATTCCCTTCTCTTGAGAATGCTAGCCTGCCCCTTTCTTCTTTCCTTCATCCGTGACCATTTCCTTCTCCCCGTGAACTTCCCCTTGCCTATATAAAGGAAATTATATGAAGGATATGAAGTGAAATTCTTATAAGAATTCTCTGAAGAATTTCTCTCTCTTTTCTCTTGCTTATTCTCTCTAAATTTATGCAGCAATTATAAGAGTATATTTATACACTTTGCTAAAGTTTTATAACACTTGTTTGTTTTTCTCTTTAAAAAGAAAAAATTAGTATTTCCTTAGCCCATTGGGGTCAGTCATCACTCATCAGTGTAATGGAGAATTCTTCTGACGGCATCATGTCCATATGGTGGGTATACCCTTAGAATTACCTGAACACAAATACACCCATCTCCACCTAGAAGAGTGTTAGATGTATACAAGTAAAGTGATTATAACAACTAAAAATAAGTGATTGCTAAAAGTTTATAGTCATTTTTTATTTTCTATTATAAAATAAGACAAAATCAATGCAAGTTATCATAATAAAAGACAAAAACCCAAAAGATTTTATTTTCAATTGAAGATCAAACAACCCAACATTAGTTGATCGGTATAATTGTATGCTTTGACATGTTTTAGTTGAATTGCATATAAATTATTATGTTTAGTAACTTTGTGTTTTGCTAAATATGTATGTATTAAGATTATTTTTAGCCATCTTTTTCTCATCTTACTTGTGAGTTTAATCTTTATTTATTTATTTATTATTATTTTTTTAATTCCAAAGCCACATGAGAGAGAGAGAAATGAATTCTATATGATTGAAATTCCTTTTTTCTGTAATCAAACACAGAAATATTGTTAATATTGTACTTCATCACTGTAATTAAAACATGTATTTTCCCAAAACAAGCCATCAAAAGCTACAAATCGAACCAATTATTATTATTAATTTTTTGTTATCATTAAAGCCCACACCCACTATAACAACCCAGGTTAAATCCGAGTCCGGAATAAGGCCTCAAATTATTGGCCCAATAGTATCTAACGTCTCCGTCAGAACCGATAACCTTCGTTTCTCCACCTCCAACAACCCGATCGGATGACCCGACCCGAGCTTTCGAGAGTCGACTCTGATACCATATGTAACAACCCGGGTCAAATCCCGAGTCCGGAACAAATCTCAGATCAAACCCAAGTCCGAATCGAATCAAATCCATCAAAATAAGGTCTGAATCGAATCAATCAAAATAAGGCCTCAAAACTACTGGGTCATCTTAGCCCACCACAGGTTCACCTAAAAAGTCATAACTTGAAGGTATTATTGGTAGTAACTTATTTCCTTATATGTAGACAAATTTTTTCCCTATATTTCGATGTGGGACTCGGGTGTTACACCCACCACAATTAATCAATTGTTGTGCCAATGACTCTAGGACAGCACTTGCCAGAAGGCAGCAGTTGATGGCAAACTGCCACCATTTCCAGCTATTCTTGTGGCACATTCATAAGCTTTTGTCAAGGACCAAAAAGTAGCTGGCTGGTTGGCCTCAAAATCTGCAATTCAATCATGCCTCCTAGTGCATGTAATATTGCTCAAATATTGGCCTCGCCTTTACTTACAAGTCTTGGGTTTATAATTTTTAGTTGATTGGTAAAAGCAAATGTTTATGAAAGTTTGCCAAAAGGGATTTCAATATATTGAATAATGGGGACTGCATATTTTCAATATGTATGAGGGTAAATATAAAATTATTCATGTTTTATAAGTTAGTTATGCATAGCTAGGTATTGAGTTTTAAACTGAATGGTAAGTAAACTGCACAACAACTAATTGTTTTCTCTTCTTAATATATCTGAACTAACAAACTTTAAGGCAGAGCCTTTACTAAGCAAGTTTCTTCGTGATTTTAAACCTGAATCAGAGGTTCATCATATAGTTTGCCCATCAAAAAACAGCTTATAGAGCATTTCATATTGAAATTTGTATCATAAGACAGCCCACCAATCCCTAATGCAAAACTGAAATAGTTAAACCCCAAAACTCCCATTTCCGAGGATAAATGGAAGCGAAAAAAATAAAGTCGCAAGATATATCATTTTCCTTTGAAACTTGATCATATCCCTCACAAAAATTCTGGGAAACTTAGAGTGTATGTCCCAAAGTTTTTGTTTTATTTTGAATACTGGTCCTGCTCCAACCAATGCAGAGATAAATACTGTGAAAGGCAGGCATATTGCCGATAAGCAAACCAAAAGTTTTTTTTTTTAATGAAACTGTCCTTTACTTCTAGGCTGGTTGTTATATGAAGACAAGTAGTAGAATGCCCCAAATAGCCCAGTCCTTAATGTTGATAATATTGTAATACAAAAATGCTCAAAAAACAAAAGCTATAATCAAGAAAACCAGACAACTACTCGCAACAAAATTCACTTAAAAGACACTTTGTATAGGAAAAAGAAAGGAAAGAACAGACCATAAGCGAAAAACAAACTAAAAACACATATATCAATATTCAATAGCCAGTTGTTATCGCTGAAATTCGGTTCATACATCAGAAGGAATAATTTTTTTCATTTTGCAGTAAATGCAAAGAATCATTATCACTCATGTATGACTTCACTCTGATATGAATCCTAAGAAAATATTCTTTGTTTTATCAAAACATTCGTCGAATGCATTTGCAAGTAAAATATGCATACCACTTCAATCTTCAATTCTAGATCTTGTCTTGGCATGTTCTTAATGTTAGTGGCTGTTTTTGGGACTCCAAATATGGACATCAGATGCATAGACACAGAAAGGGAAGCACTTCTCGGCTTTAAACAAGGCCTAACAGATCCTTCGGGCAGGCTTTCTTCTTCTTGGGTGGGCGTTCATTGCTGCCAATGGAGTGGCGTCGAATGCAACAACATATCAGGAAACGTCATCAAGCTTGATCTCCGAAATCCATTTCCCTCCAACTGTATTGCTTCAATGGAAGAAGGTAGCACAACAGCTGATATAGGCTCGTGTTTGGGCGGTAAGATAAACTCTTCTTTGCTCAAGTTGAGATATTTAAGTTATTTGGATCTAAGCTTGAACAATTTTGATGGAATTCAAATCCCTGAATTCTTGGGAATGTTTAAGAATTTGAGATATCTAAATCTCTCTTCCTCATCATTCAGGGGAAATATCCCACCTCATCTTGGAAATTTGTCAACCCTGGCATATCTTGATCTTTATTCGGATTCATTGATCACTGGAATTCCAGGTTTAAGATGTGCAGACATACAATGGATCTCAGGCCTCAGTTCCTTGAAACATCTTAACATGGGAAAGGTTGAACTATGCGATAATGGATCAAAATTGCTGCAAGTAGTCAATATGATTCCTTCTCTTGAGGAGTTACACTTGCATTGGTGTTGCCTTCATACCCTTCCAATATCACTTCCATATGTCAACTTGACCTTGCTTTCTGTCCTCGATTTCTCCCTTAATGCTTTTCAGTCTCCAATACCAAACTGGTTGTTTAACCTTACAAGTCTTACGCGACTAGATCTCAACAAAAATCATTTCAGTCAGTTCATTCCTGGAGAATTTATTAACTTGCCATCACTAGAATACCTAGACTTCTCAGACAACCGATGCAATGGTGATATTCATGAACTTTTAGATAGTTTCATGACTGCTTGTCCCAACTTGGTAACTCTGGACTTGAGTAGCAACCGGTTAAAAGGGTACTTGCCCGAGTCACTAGGAATGCTCAAGAATCTGAAACAGCTTCGCCTTGGTCACAACATTTTCTGGGGTTCTATCCCTGCAACAATAGGAAGTCTGTCATTCTTGGAAGAACTAAACCTCTCTTTCAATAAGTTTAGTGGAACAATTCCTTCTACTTTAGGACAGCTCTCTCAGCTCAAGGATTTGAATATTGAAGGCAATCCCTGGCATGGTGTTATAACTGAAGCCCACCTGATGAATCTCACAAGCTTGCAGAGTTTAGCTGTGAACACAAACACAACAGACAAGCAATTGGTTTTCAATGTTACATCTGAATGGGATCCCCCTTTCAGACTCAAATATCTTGATTTAGGAAACTGTCTAGTCGGACCTACATTTCCTGTGTGGCTTCGTGTTCAAAGTAAACTCGACCATGTGAACCTTCATAATGCTGGAATTAAAGACAGCATACCGGAGGAATGGTTCTTAAAGATATCATCTCAAATCACTGATTTGGATCTGTCTGATAATCGAATCAAAGGAAAACTGCCACACAAGTTGAAATCTCCCAAAGTTGGTTTTATCGACTTGAGGAATAATCACTTTGAGGGTTCACTCCCACTTTGGTCCACTAGTGCCCACTCCTTTTATCTTCAGAATAATTTATTCTCAGGGCATATCCCCAACAATATTGGTGAATTGATGCCACACTTGGAAGTTCTAAATCTTTCCGAGAACCATCTGAATGGTACGATCCCTTCATCCATTTGTGCACTATCAAGGTTGCTAGTACTCTCCCTTAGGAACAATCAGTTATCTGGGAAGCTCCCCCAGTGCTGGGATGAAATGCAGCCGCCTATATCAGCTCTTGATGTAGCGAACAACAACATATCTGGCAACATTCCTAGCTCATTGGGTTACCTAGGTCTTCTCTATGTGTTGATATTAAGTAATAATACTTTGGATGGGGAGATTCCTCCTTCATTGCAGAACTGCTCAGATTTGAAGATCCTTGATCTTGGAAGAAATCGACTCTCTGGAAACCTACCTCTGTGGATAGGAAAGGATTTTACACCATTCTGGATCCTAAGCCTAAGATCTAACTCGTTCAATGGAACTATCCCTACACAATGGTGCACCCTTTCGACACTTCATATCCTAGATCTTGCCCACAACAATCTCTCTGGGGTCATACCGAACTGCTTGGGCAATCTAAGTTCACTGCAGGCTAGTAGTAAGTTGAGAAAAAAGTACAGTGATATCATCCCCCTCTACAAGAATATGTATTTAGAGCAAATACTCATTGTGGCAAAAGGAAGAGAATTGGAATATAGCAGCACCCTGAAGTATGTCAGTAGCATTGATCTATCCGGAAATAGTCTAACAGGTGAAATACCAGCAGGGATAACCAATCTCACTGCATTGGGCAACTTAAACTTTTCGATGAATAATCTCACAGGAAGCATCCCTAAGGAGATTGGAAACTTGAGATGGTTAGAAACACTTGATCTGTCACACAACCATCTTTCGGGACCTATTCCCCAGAGCATTTCGTTACTTAACTCATTGAGTCACCTGAATCTATCGCATAACAATTTGGTTGGGAGAATTCCATCAGGAAATCAGCTGCAAACGCTCAATGATATGTCCATTTATGAAGGCAATCCTTCATTGTGTGGGGTGCCTCTTCCAACCAAGTGTGCAGGTGATGCTGATCATGTACCACCTGCTGATGAAGGTTCCGAAGAGTTTGATTATGAAGCTCTATGGTTCTATATATTTGGATTTGTTGTTGGCTTATGCGGTGTTTGCTGCACTTTATGGAAAAAAGATTCATGAAGAAGAGCGTTTTATCAATCTTTACGGCTAGAATAACAGCAGTGTTCATGTGGATTTAGCTCTTTTTGTAAAGATATATATATTTAGTTTGAAAGTGAAACTACTAGTTCTAGCTGCATCTTTGGTTACACAGTGTTCGGAGCTTTTAGTGAATTTTGAGTTTCTAAAAATTCAAAAGCACTTGGAATTTTGTTCTTTTAGAAGCAACTTATTTCAAACGCAACGTTTGGACCTTTTAGAAAGCTTATTTCAAACGCAACGTTTGAGCTTCAAATGCAACGCATCAAAAATGGCGATGTGTTTGGAAATCCAAACCATGGCAAACGCTAATAACCGAATAAAGCCTCTGTGTCATCAGTTACCTACTCAAAGCTTCAAGTATACATCATGAGTGCCAAGTACATGTGTATCAGCTAAAAGCCTAAAAAGTAAACAATAAATTATACTAATTCTGTCGAAAATCTTCCCCAAGACCTCTGTGCAATTTTATACCAGAATTAATCTCTCATTTTACATATTGCAGAACATATAACAGTTGAGAACTCTTCCATTTTTCCAAATGCATACCTATGTTTTGAACATTACTGTTATTTGGAACTCTTTTCAAATCTACCACCCCCAAACCAGTCCTTTTGAGATAATAAATTTCAAAACTAGAAGTATACAAAAGGGTTTCAGTATATTTCCACCCATGTTCATCACAGATATTCAACAACCTTCCATTTTCTAACGTTCTTGCCCTATCCATTATTAGGTACTCCCTCTGGAATCAAAAGATTAGTCACTTTTGTTTTTGATTTTTTTCTACAAGAAATTAAAACAGGCCAAATACATTTTTACATATTTTATATTTACTAAATATTTAGTATAATCGGATGTAATGTATAAATATGCTTTCGATGCTCTTAAAATCCAGTATCCCAAAAACTCCAACCAAAAGAGACTACATTCTAGGGATAGAGGCTGCAGTTGAATATGAGAATTTATAGATTCAGAGAATTGATTATTAATTTCTTTTCGAAAGCAAGGAGCAACTTATATTACATGAACAGAAACAGAGTTCTTACAAAGCAATAAACTAAAACATTCAGAACTGCAAAAGTACAAACCCAACATACTGAATAACAAACTACACAAACTAAAAACCAGCAAGCCTCCTAGGGGTAGCTCTCCCAATGGCATCACTTGTGTAGCAACCAAATTACGAGGCAGTTGACAAACAATAGTAGTAGTAATTTCTGCATGCAAATTAGCGAAAAAGCCAATATTCGCACAAAAAATGACGAGTTAATCAAAAGACTAATTTGTCATTCAGAATGTTTGTTATAACATCCAACTTCCATTACTAATATGATTTTCTCAAATCTTTTGAAAGAACTACAAAAACATAACACAAGTTAAAATGAATGAGATGGTGAAAACACAACGAGTGTCGCTATTGCACATCGAATTATCACAAAATTCATCTGCCGAAAATTTCAAACATTGCGCTTCCTCCTGATTTTGCCCTTGCCATGGCCCTTCCTCCTTTTACCAAGCTTGATTTTCTTTTTCAACTTTTTCCCTATACCACCAACTGGTTTTAAGGATCTCGAGCTTTGACTGCCCTCAGCCATCTCCACGTCTGTTTAATGATATGGTCAAGAAAATAAAAATATGATTCAAACTAATGTCAAAAAAAACATAAGAGCAGAACTCACTTCATATTTTCTCTAGAGAGTTTCCTAAAAGAAAGAATATGAAATTATAATGTATATATTTTCTTTCATTTCACATGCCAATAAGAGCAACAGAGAAAGCAAACAATGAAAGAAACTCACACAAAAAATCCCATCTATCATATACCAAATAAAACTAATTAGAAGTCGGTACTGGCTAAAAATATAAGTTCTTTTTTCTTTTGAGAATTTTATCTATAAATTTTGAATCAATGCCAGCATTTTAGCACAATGCTGTAAAACCACTAACACCCAACAATTTAGGCTTTCGGTACACTTATTCAAAAGCATACACACTTTCATTTAAATATTTCAATACACTAGATGAACAATCAGAAAGGTTCTCTTTTATCTTCCCTCAAATTCTGAAAAAAATAAATATTTAATTTTGTTATGTCTTGTAATTAAATGAGCAATAAGGACCATGAACAGCAAGTCACTTTACACACAGAAATCACAAGTAACATGAATTGATAACCACTAATTTAAAGAATGCAGAAATGGGCATAATTAATTTTTTAGAAATTAAACAGGCGAATAAAGCGGTGAAGAGAGAGAAAAAGAATACCCATGTCTGAATTGCTGACGGAGGTAATCGCAGCGGCAGTGGTAGGGGTAATTTCCATAGTGGTGGCGTTGTTGGAGCGGACGGGGAGCTTAGGGGCGGCGAGAGCGGCTTCTTGGGCGGCGAGCTTAGCGGCTTCTTTCGGCTCGTTTAAGGGCTCTACAATCTCTCTCCTTAAAGCTCTCAGCCTCTTCACTCTCTTTGATCTCATGGATTTCGCCATCTCTCTCAATTTCTTCACCTACGCCTTTTTGCCTATTCCCTCCCTGTCTATGAAATCTGAAGGGATATTAGGGTTTTAAATGGTTTCAAAAACACAAGAGAGCACCGCCGTGGGGTAAGCTTGGAACCTGTTTGGTTATGAGGATTTTAATTTCCCTGATCATGGATTGGGTTATTCTCAAAATTTGTTGTGAATATGACAAATTTAGGTATTGATGTTTTTTTTCATTTATCAACTTATGAAGTGTTTGGTTAAAAATTAATATTTTTATAAAAAATTTAATAATATCACATGTCTCTCTCACATAAATAATAAATGAGTATATAAATAAAAACTTGTAATAATATCAAATTTCACTTGTAAAATAAACAATTTTAAAATTTATTCATCTACAAACAATTTATCTTAAACATTTATATAACTCAAAAATATTTTTATTTGTACATATTTTATTTATTTTTCATAAAATTTAATATTTTATTTATTTTTTGTAAAATTTAATATTTTATAGGATTTATTTCTTAGTTATTATTATGATGGACAATTATTCACCTTAGCATGTGAGTCATTCACCCACCATAATCTTTCCCTCAAAAATTAAACTTGTTTTAATAATGAAAATAATTTGTATGTCGATTTACGACTAATTTGATTTAATAAATAATTAAATAAAAAAGTAATATATGAGTCTTTTTATATGTCGACTAATTTGAATTAATAAATAATTAAATTAAATAGTAATATATGGGTCTCTTATTTATTCTTTTCTATATCATGTATTTACATAAGTCGATAATTAATATTCCCTCCATTCTCAAAAAAAATGTCAACAATACAAATTTCATACAAATTAAAAGAATAGATAGTATAAAATACTTTATCTGTCCCGCAAAAATTGACTTAATTTAGCTTTTAATTTTGCTTAAATTGACCAATTTTAAAATTAATAAATTAAGGAAATTTATTTATATTTTTAAACTTTCAAAAATTAAATGTTAAATAAATTAAACGTAATTTCTTATGTTTATAATCACTTTACCTATATTTAAAAATAAATATATTTTATTTCTAAAATTGATCCATTTAACTTCAAAATTCAAACTAAGGGGGTGTTTGATAAAAATTTAATGAATCTGAATGAGCTGAATCTGAATCTGAATGAGTTGAATCTGAATCTGAATGAAAAAAGTTGTTTATTAACTGATTTGTTTGAAATAACTGAATAACAATATTTCCCATTTTAACCTTTTGAATTGTTTAAAAAAATATTTTTGAGACACTTTTTAAGATAAAAATTGACAACCAAAATTGATAATAAAAAAAAAACTTTTTATCTCATATTTTTTCCAATACAAATCCATGAACAAGAAGGGTAATTAATTTAATTCAAAAACATACATATATTACATAATTAAGGGTAATTAATTTAATTCAAAAACATACATATATTAGATAATTATACAGTATTAATACTTTGGCCACTTTTAAAAAGATACTACTTGCACAAAAATTACTGCTCAAAAGTTGCATCACCAAAATTTTAACGCCCCCAAAATAGGTTTACATCACCTATCTTGAGTCGCCAAATACATGGTACAAAATTCAAATACAACTTAATTATACAACAGTCGTGTAAAATACGACAAAACATATGCTGTGAGTTTTAATACAAATATTGTCATCTAGACAATATCCACACTCAATTAAGTCCTCATTACATTTATTATCACACTATTTTACAGAATAGTGAAGACTACTAATGCTATTATCTGGACCGTCACTCCGTTCCTCGACTAGTTCCTGCTACGTTCTCATTTTCTGAAGAGAACAATGAAAGTAAAAGGGTGAGCTCAGCTAGCCCAGTAAGAAATATTATGACTAAGATAATACAGAATAAATTATCGTTAGTCTTCAACAAAGTTAAACCGATAAAATACAATAGACAAAGAAGTTTAATCGGTGAACATGCAATCCATTAAAAGAGTCAAGTAGAGAATAAAATCTACTATCTTTTATGATTTAAAAGGTTTTTCATCACTTTTATCGATGGGATTCATCTTAATAAATAATCCACATCATTCCTGCATTACGGCCAAGGATATTCATTAGTATCACAACCACAAATTATCCATGCACTACTGAGCCAAGGATATTCGTGTATTTATCAATGGTCATGATCATGCCAACAACCTGCTCTATCAATGCACTACGCCCAATGAGGACTTTTACCACATCATTTGTAATATTACTTGGTCATGATTATACCGAATAATCCTCGGTCATAATCATACCAAAGTCCATCTATGCACTACTGAGCCCACATATGACTTTCAATAAAATATAAACATGAGGATGATGACAATGATATAAGAATTCAATAAAAACAAGTTCAAGAATTAATTTATCCGTAAACTAATAACGTCCAAATTGTCAACATGATACTTCTTTGTAGAGTAAAATTCAAGAATGCTCGTAAGAATATTTTCATGAAAAGATATCTTTGGATGAAGCGCAAATATCAAGGATATTCCACTAATTTCGTGGAGTATAAAGTCAAAACTTTAACCAACCGAGTATAATAAAGAATTGAATAACAAAAGAAATCACCATGCATGCGGTACTTTGCATGCACAAGTTATTCCAATGTAATAATAAATAATCGGAATTAGTCAGCGTAATACGCGCAAGGCGGGATATTCCAAATGAATAATAAAGAATGGAATAACAATGTAAATCACCATACATGCAAGATTGCATGGGCAGTTATTCCAATGTAATAATAAATAACGGAATCAGTCCCACGTAAAAGCGCATGCATGTGATATTCCAACAAAATAATAAAGATTTTATTCAGGTCCGGCGTAAACGCATGCACAAGATGTTCTAACGAATAATAAAGAATAGAATAACAATGAAATCACCAAGTATAGGTAAATCACAGATACAAAGTTATTCCAAAAGAATAATAAAGAATGGAATAACAGAAGTTCTCTTCATAAATATAAAAAAAATACCCCTTACCTTATAAAGAAGAGTACTCCGACAGTAGGGTGGGAATATACTTGAAGAAACTTGCACAATGCTCAAAGCTTTCTTAAACGCTAAAGAAATACGCTCAATATTATAGAAGAATAATTCTCTCTACAGTTTCTCTATCTAGAGTTTCAGTGAATTCATAAGAAATAATGAAGGAATGAGCTTCTATTTATAGAAGAATGGATCCTAATAAGAATTAATCCATGAACGGTCCGATCGATTTACTTTAAACGGACGGTCCAGATTGGTTTACAATAAAATATAATATATTCTATTTATAATCTAATAAAACGAATAACTTTTAAAAAAAAATTACTATGCAAACGCCGTGCATAATAAAATATAATATAATTTAATTATTGTCTAATAAAACAGATAACTTTATAAAAGTATTCTATTTTATATAAAAAGATTTTACTTATTAGCCTAATAAAACGAATAACTTTATAAAAGTATTCTGCTTTATATAAAAACTTTACTGCTTTTATTACATTAATAATACTAATAAAACAAAACTTCATCATCATTATAATTATTCACACTATTAATCGACCGGTGTCGTTTCCAAGAAAGAGGGGCTTTCGATAAGGATTTCTCCCTATCAGCGCCGCAATTAGGTGACCAAACCTCTCCTTGGCGAACTTAGACATCGTTAATATTAAAAATAATAATATTAATAACTATGTCATCTCAATTATTGATTTAATAATATATAAAATATAGACAATAATTGAATAAAACTGAATGACTTCTCACGTAAGCATCAATAATCAATACCGTGTGCTACTATGCAACCACGCCAGACATCATTCTTTTTTACTGAAAGTAGTTCAACAGTATTAACGATAAAACTTCCGCCGTTATTTTCTATAAAATATTTTTGTCGTTTTCTCAATCCGACGATAATTCTGTTGTGGGGTCCACCAATTATTATGCCGTCGTACGAATATTCCCTGTTAAAACGAATATTCTCCGACCAATCGAATATTATATAACAACTTGCGTACTTTGCAAAATTTATAAATATTACCCACAGCTATAAAATTATCTCAAATCCATACTGTGACACCCCCAAAATAAGTATACATCACCTATTCTGAGCCGCCAAATACATGGTACAGAATACAAATACAATCTTAAATATACAACAAGAGAGTCATGAGTTTTAATACAAACATTGTCTTCTAGACAATATCCACTCTCGTAATAAGTCCTCATTACATTTATTAACACACTTATTTAATGAATAGTGAGGACTACTAATACTATCATCCGGACCGCGTCACTCCGCTTCCCGATTAGTCCATTGCCACGTTCTTTCTTTCCCAAGAGAACAAAGAAAGAAAAGGTGAGCTCAACTAGCCCAAAGAAGAAATATTATGACTCGAGATAATGCGTAATAAATTATCATTAGTCTTCAACAATGTTAAACCGAAAAATACAATAGACATCAAGTTTAACTGCAATGAACATGCAATCTATTAAAAGAGTCAAGTAGAGAATAAAATCTACTATCTTTTATGATTTAAAAGGTTTCATCACTTTTATCATTGGGACTCGACAATAAATAATCCACATCATCTCCATCTTACTACCAAAGATATTCATTAAGTATCACAACCACAATTTATCCATGCACTATGGGCCAAGATATTTGGGTATTTATTAATTGTCATGATCATGCCAACAACAATTCATCATCGCACTACGGGCCAAATGATGAATTTTACCACATCATTTGTAACATTACGGTCATGATTACAATCGAATAATCCACGGTCATAATCATACCAAGTCCATCCATGCACTTTACAGCCCACGGATGACTTTCAAAAAATATAAACATGAGGATGATGACAATGATATAAGAATTCAATAAAACAAGTTCAAGAATTAATTTATTCAAGAACTAATAAGTCCAAATTGTCAACATGATACTTCTTTGTAGAGTAAAATTCAAGGATGCTCGTAAGAATATTTTCATGAAAAGATCTTCGGATGAAGCGCAAAATATCAAGGATATTCCACTAATTTCATGGAGTATAGAAGTCAAAACTTTAACCAACCGAGTATAATAAAGAATGGAATAACAAAAGAAATCACCATGCATGTAGTACTTGCGTGATAGACAAAGTTATTCCAATGTAATACTAAATAACGGAATCGGTCCCGTCAGGTAAAACGCATGCATGTAATATTCAAACAAAATAATAAAGATAGAATCCAGTCCGGCGTAAACGCATGTATGTGATACTCCAACGGAATAATAAAGATTTTAACCAGTCCCGCGTAAAAGCATGTGAGCATGTGATATTCCAACGGACTAATAAAGAGGAACTAAGTCCGGCGTAAACGCATGCATGTGATATTACAACGAATAATAAAGAATGAAATAACGTAAGAATTTCACCAAGTATAGGGTAGCTTCACAGTATCTGAGTTATTCCAACAGAATAATAAATAATGGAATAACAAAAGTTCTCTTCGTAAATACAAAATAAATAATACCCCTTACCTTAGAAAGAAGAGTACTGGATATAGGAAAAGAAAGATAGCAGACTGTTCTTCTTCTTTCTCTCTATAATTTTCTCTCTCTAGAGTTTCAGTGAATTCGTAAGAAATAATTAAGGAATGAGCTTCTATTTATAGGAGAATGGAAAGGCACTGTGTAAGAATTTTGCTTACTAATTCAATAATTATGCAAATCACGAATGAAAATTCATAGATACAAATTTTCAACCATCCAACCAATAGGAACAAAGCAAGAATATAATACATATATATATATCAACCACACATGTTTATAAGACATATATATATATATATATATATATATATAATACCCCCTTTTCCCACCAATTTCATCACCCACCACATACATCACCCATCACACCCATTTTTCTTTCTTCCAACATAACCCCACATGTTCCCTCCACCAAAATCCACTCACTCATATTATATTATATATATACACACACATCATAATCTTATATATATAAACTATCTCCCCTATACGTAACTCTCTCCCACCCCCATTTTTAAAATTAGTTTTTCAACACATATGGGCCCCATATGTGGGCCCCACCTTAAAATAATTTCTACCGATTATTTTGAAAAATGGGTAAATGGGGGTTCATAAAATAAGCAAAACTTACACAAAATACCTCATAAAAATCACATTAATAATTTTAACAACATTTATCACCTTTATTATAATTCACAATATTAATTAATCGACCCGGTTCTCTCGAAAATTGGGGCTTTCGATAAGGATTTCTCCTATTATGCGCGCAATTAGGTGACCAAACCTCTCATTGGCGTAACTTCTGAACATCGTTAATATTGCAAATTATAATATTAATAACTCTGTCATTTCAATTATTGATTTAATAATATATAAAATATCGACAATAATTGAATAAAACCGAATGACTTCTCACGTAAAGATCAATAATCAATACCGCATGCGCTTTCTTATGTAACCACGCCAGACATCGTCTTTATACTTTACTACCAAGTAGTTCAACAATATTAACGGTAAAACATCTTCCGTTATTTTTAATAAAATATTTTTGTCGTTTTCTCAATCCGACAATAATTCTATTGTGGGGTCCACCAATGATTGTGCCGTCGTACGAATATTCCCCGACCAATCGAATATTATATAATAACTTGCGTACTTTACAAAATTTATAAATATTACGCACAACTATAATATTATATCAAATTTATTCCATAATATTCAAAAATGATATTTATAGAAAATTCATTTTTATTCATAAAATTTGGGGTCTTACAATCTCCCCTTCTTATAAAATTTCACCCTCGAAATTAGGGTACGTACCTGGTATGTCAAAGAGGTAAGGATACCTTGATTTCATTTCAGATTCTAACTCACAGGTCATTTCCTCAACATCGTGGTTCCTCCATAAAACTTTGACTTGAGGTATAACCTTGGAGCGTAGAATATGTTCCTTCTTATCCAAGATTTGAACAGGAACCTCTTCATACGTTAAATCTTCCACAATTTCGTCCGGTTCTAACTCAATAATGTGGTTCGGGTCTTTCACATATTTATATTACATGGATATATGAAAAACGTTATGAACACGAGACATACTTGGCGGTAAAGCAAGTCTATATGCTACAGTCCCTACTCGATCGAGGATTAAAAATGGGCCAATGAATCAAGGATTGAGCTTTCCTCTCTTTCTAAATCTCGTAACTCCTTTCCATGGAATAACAACAACACATGATCTCCAATATCGAATTCTACGTCCTTTCAATGAAGATCAGCATAACTCTTTTGTCGGTCTTGTGAGGTTTTTATACGTTACCGGATCGTTTGTATCTTTTTCGTAGTCATACGTACTAACTCCGGTCCCAACAACGTTGCTTCACCCACCTCATCCCAGCATACTGGAGAACGACACTTTCTTCCATACAACGCTTCGAATGGAGCCATGCCAATGCTTGCTGGATAACTATTATTGTAGGAAAATTCCACCAATGGTAAGAACTTGTCCCAACTTCCCTTAAAGTCAAGGACACAGAGTCTTAATAAATCTTCAAGAGTTTGAATAGTCCTCTTTGATTGTCCGTCCATCTGAGGATGATATGACGAACTAAATCATATATCCGTACCCATAGCTTTTTGCAAACTAACCCAAAATCTTGAAGTGAATCTTGGGTCTCGATCAGAAACTATGGATACTGGCATACCATGGAATCTTACAATCTCGTTTATGTACATACGAGCAAAACGTTCAAGTGTATAAGTTTCTCGTATAGGTAAGAAATGAGCAGACTTGATCAATCTATCAACAATGACCCAAGTTGCATCTATGCCTTGAGAAACCTCAGGAAGACCAGTAACGAAATCCATGGTAATGTGCTCCCACTTCCATTCTGGAATTTCAAGTGGTTGCAATGGACCTTTTGGTACTTGATGCTCCGCCTTGACTCGTTGACAAGTTAGACACCTTGAGATAAACAACGCTATCTCTCTCTTCATATTGCTCCACCAAAATGTATGACGAAGATCACGATACATTTTGGTACTCCCAAGATGGATTGCAAATGGTGTATTGTGCGCCTCCATCATGATTTTATACTTTAAATCAGGGTCGTTAGAAACACAAAGTCTGGAGTTGACTCGAAGTATCCCTTTTTCATCGATTCTTGCTTCTGGCATAACACCTTCTTGTTCTTTCTTCCTCATATGCATCAGCTCCAGGTCTGTAGCTTGAGCAGCTTTAACTTTATCGATTAATGTCGGTTCTACTCGTATATTCGATATCATCACATGGGTCCCTGAAGTCTTTATCTCTATCTCCATCCTTTGCAAGTTATACAAAATGGGCCTTTGCGTTGACAATATCGCACTCGTACCCGCATATGATCTTCTACTTAATGCGTTAGCTACCACATTCGTTTTTCCAGGATGGTATTGGATGGTATGATCATAATCTTTCAACAGTTCAAGCCAACGCCGCTGTCGCATGTTGAGTTTCTTTTGAGTGAAGAAATATTTGAGGCTTTTATGATCCGTAAAGATCTCCACTTTCTCCCCATACAAGTAATGCCTCCAAATCTTTAGTGCAAAATGATCTAACGCTAACTCTAGATTATGAGTAGGATAATTCCTCTCATATTCTTTGAGTTGTCGTGAGGCATAAAGGCTATGACTTTCCCATGTTGCATGAGAACACAACCTAACCCTTTGCCCAAGCATCACCAGATGACAAATCCTCCGAGCCGATGGTATTGTCGAACATACGTCTTTGAAATGAGTCTCTCTTGAGTTCTTGAAAACTCTTCTCACATTCCTCGCTCCAACCGAATATTGTATCTTTTCGAGTCAGCTGAGTTAATGGAGTAGTGATTCGAGAAAATCCTTCCATGAATCTCTGATAATAACCAGCTAAGCCGAGAAAGCTACGTACTTCGGTCACTGATTTGGGTTGCTCCTAGTTTTGAATAGCTTCAATCTTTGTTGGGTCAACAGATATTCCATGACTTGATACTACGTGCCCAAGGAATGCTACTTCCTCAAGCCAGAACTCGCATTTCTTCAACTTGGCATAAAGCTTATATTCACGAAGTTTTTGGAGTATCAGCCTCAAATTTTGCTCATGATCTTCACGGCTTTTGGAATAAATAAGGATGTCATCAATAAAGATGACCACAAAGTGATCCAAATATTCCTTGAATACTCGGTTCATTATATCCATGAAGGCAGCAGGAGCATTAGTCAATCCAAAAGACATGATTAGGAATTCATAATGCCCGTACCGAGTTCTGAAAGCCGTCTTTGGAATGTCATCTGGTTCTAATCTTCAATTGGTGATATCCGAGCGAAGATTAATTTTTGAAAAGAATTTGGCGCCTTGAAACCGGGTTAAACAGTCATCAATACGTGGCAATGGGTACCTATTTTTGATGGTGACATGATTCAACTCCCCGATAATCAATACAAAGTCGCATACTCCCATCTTTCTTTCTTCACGAATAGAACAGAGCACCCCAAGGAGAAGTACTAGGACGAATAAAGCCAATGTCTAACAATTCCTGCGCATTGGGTCTTTAACTCACGAAGTTCAATAGAGCCATTCGATATGGGGCTTTGGAAATGGGTTTTGTCTGGGATTCAAGGTCGATACAAAATTCAATTTCACGCTTCGGGGTAGGCCAGGGAAGTTCGCCGTGAATACGTCGGAAAATTCATTAATAATAGAAATATCATTCAAAACTAACGTATTTTTGTTTAGATCCGTGATATGAGCTAAGAAAGCTTGACATCCGCTTTTCAATAAACGAATAGCTTTATGGCTTGAGATGACAAAGATTGATTTTAATGGTTTGGTTGCTTGAATTCGCATAATAGGTTGATTAGAAATATGAAAGCTAACAACCTTACGAAAAACAATCAATTTTTGCATGATGAGTAGTTAACCAATCAATCCCTAGAATTACGCCAAATGCAAGTATTTTTTATGAAATAAGATCGACGGGTAATGTGAGGGTACCGATTTGAACCAAACAAGACTTATAAATGCAGTGGATGTAATGAAGGTTTCTCCCAATGAGTTTCAACAAATAAGTCAAAGTCTAATTTCTCCTGAGTCAAATTTAAACGTTGAGCGCAAGTAGGAGAAATAAAGGAATGGGTAGAACCCAGATCAAATAAGGTATATACTTCGCTAAAGTTTATGATAAGCTTACCCGTGATGACCTTGTTCGGGTTCCTTTGCTTTCTCGAGGTCACAACAAACGCTCCTCCTTGAACTACCAATTTTGTCTTATGCGAGAATGACTTTTTTGATGCCTCCATCCCAGCTGGACTTGTCTTCGCTGCATGACAAAATCGGGCCAGGTGACCTTCTCTTCCACAATTATAACATGCTTTGGATGGCATCGCGTAGTTTGGACTGATGTGTCCCTCTCTTCCACATTTGAAGCATATGATAGGTGGTCGTTCTTCTTCCTTAACGACAGGTGCTGATGCTGACGTCTTTCCTTCATTGTTGAATCTCCTCTTCTTGAAATATTCGTTCTTATTGTTTTGGCCATGATTACCACCGAAGTGGTTACCATTTCTGGCATGTTGATTCCCTCCACGCTTATTTTCACCGCTTCGATGAATGTTATCACTGGTATTATTATTTTGCCGGCTGCTCTCTTTTGGTTGGGTTGACTCATTATCGCACTCCAATAACTGAGCCCTATTAACAACATCTGAATACAAACACAGTTTATCAGAGATAAGATATTGACGTATCTCGGGTTTCAAACCTCTTAGAAACATTTGCGTCATTCTCTCCTCATTATCAACTAAATGGGACGCATACCAGGACAACTCGGCAAACTTGGCTTCGTACTGCGACATGGTCATGTTGTTTTGCTCCAGCTTGATGAACTCTACCTCTTTCATGTGACGAATACTTTCGGGAAAGTACTTGTCGTTGAACAGTTCTTGGAACTTCTCCCAAGACATCTTCAGTGTGGCAGGTTGAGTACGCTTTACAGATTCCCACCAAATGAATCCTGCGCACTTCAAACATGAAGGTGGCAAAGGGAACCTTTTGCTCCTTGGAGTATCCCAAGACATCAAATATCTTGTTGATCTGCTTTATCCACGTCTCCGCCTTAAGTGGTTTTGGCTCTCCAAAAAACTTCAGTGGTCCCAGCTCCTTGAACTGTTTGGCGATGACCGTCTGAGAGTTACCAGTGTTTCCACATGTATTTTGTACAGGAGCCGCTCTTGCCTGATGTTGCATGAATTGCATAAATCCTCTGAACATTCCATCGTTTATCATCTGGTCAGTGTTGTTGTTTGCCTGAGGATTGTCGCCTTCCTGATGCACATTATCCTGATTATTAATCTATGGAGACTCAATTGTCTCCTGTGCTCCATTGATATTCTCAACATTCTCGAATGTTATTTTTAAATACTGCCACAAAACAAGGGTTAATTAACATATCACATATTATCCCTATACTTTGACGGACCAATTAAATACCAAATAAACTTAGGTAGGTCATACTAGCTAAGGAATTCCCCGTCTCTCCCCTCCTAGTTCTTGTCTCACATCTTAGCCAGGGATCATATCCCTAAGCTCTGATACCAACTGTAATGCCCCCAAAATAGGTATACATCACCTATTCTGAGTCGCCAAATACATGGTACAGAATACAAACTAATAAAGACGGAACCAGGTCCGGCGTAAAATGCACAAATAGGATATTCCAACAGACTAATAAAGAGGGAACCAGGTCTGGCGTAAACGCACAGACAGGATATTCCAACAGAATAATAAAGAATGAAATAATAGAAGAATTTCATAAAGTATAGGGTAGCCCGCGTATACAGGTTATTCCAATAGAATAATAAATAATGGAATAACAGAAGTTCTCTTCATGAATACAAAAGAAATAATACCCCTTACCTTAGAAAGAAGAGTACTGGATATAGGAAAAGAAAGGTAGCAGACTGTTCTTCTTCTTTCTCTCTATAATTTTCTCTCTCTTGAGTTTCAGTGAATTCGTAAGAAATAATGAAGGAATGAGCTTCTATTTATAGGAGAATGGAAAGGCACTGTGTACGGATTTTGCTTACTGACTCAATAATTATGCAAATCACGGATGAGAATTCACAGATGCAAATTTTCAACCATCCAACCAATAGGAACAAAGTAAGAATAATATATATATATATATATATATATATATATATATATATATAATACCCCCTTTTCCCACCAATTTCATCACCCACCACATACATCACCCATCACACCCATTTTTCTTTCTTCCAACATAACCCCACATGTTCCCTCCACCAAAATCCACTCATTCATATAATATTATATATATATATACATACATCACAATCTTATATATATAAACTCCCTCACCTATACGTAACTCTCTCCCACCCCCATTTTTAAAATTAGTTTTTCAACACATATGGGCCCCACATGTGGGCCCCACCTTTAAATAATTTCTACCGATTATTTTGAAAAATGGGTAAATGGGGGTTCATAAAATAAGCAAAACTTACACAAATACTTCATAAAAATCACATTAATAATTTTAATAACATTTATCACCTTTATTATAATTCACAATATTAATCGACCAGGTCGTTCCTAGGAAAGAGGGGGTTTTCTAATAAGGATTTCTCCCTATTGGCGCGCAATTAGGTAACCAAACCTCTCCTTGGCAGAACTTCTAGACATCATTAATATTGCAAATTATAATATTAATAATTTTGTCATTTCAATTATTGATCTAATAATATATAAAATATCGACAATAATTGAATAAAACTGAATGACTTCTCACGTAAGCATCAATAATCAATACCGTGTGCTACTACTATGCAACCACGCCAGATTCTTTACTTTTTACTACCGAGTAGTTCAACAGTACTAACGGTAAAACTTCTGTCGTTATTTTCAATAAAATATTTTTGCCGTTTTCTCAATCCGACAATAATTCTGTTGTGGGGTCCACCAATGATTGTGCTATGGTATGAATATTCCCTGTTAAAATGAATATTCCCCGACCAATCAAATATTATATAACAACTTGCGTACTTTGTAATATTTATAAATATTACCCACAACTATAACATTATATCAAATTTATTCCATAATATTCAAAAATGATATTTATAGAAAATTCATTTTTATTCATAAAAGTTGGGGTCTTACACATACCATAATATTAAAAAAAATATTTTGAGAAAATTAAATCTTTATTTGTAAAATTTGGGATTTTACAGTAAGGGTCAAGGGATGTTATTTTCTTCTTAAATGATATTATTTTCTTCAATATCATTATGCTGAATTATTGATATGAGTTTTTTTCATGTCTCGGAGTTCTTATTTACGATATCTGCATTATTCACGATATCGACACTATATTCATGTATATGGCACTATTTACGTATATGATAGTATTTACGTATACGGTACTATGTACGAATATGAGTTACTATTCATGAGTTACTATTCACGAGTTACTATTCACGAGTACTATTCACGACAAATTTGATTTCTTTTTCTGACCAAATTATCGTTGATTTATGAATCTTATTCTTGAAATTAAATGCAGTTGTTGATCATATTGTTTTTATTATCATATATAACATTTTTATAACCCTAATGATGATATTTCTCTTTGACTTGAGTGTAAATACGGGTATGGGTTCTCTTTGGCCAGTAGTGCAAAGATGAATTGTTGACTGGTATGATCATGACCATTGAATTTATAATTGAATATCTTTAGCTTAAGTGCAAAGGTGAATTGATCAACATGGTTATAATTATTGTTTATATAAATTCTGAAATGATTATATATTTCTTTGAGATATTAATATATTTGGCTTGTAGTGCAAAGATGAATTATTGATGAATATCTTTGGCCCGTAGTGCAAAGATGACATGTTGTTAAATATCTTTGGCCCGTAGTGCAAAGATGACCTGTTGCTGAATATCTTTGGCATGTAGTGCAAAGATGAATTGTTAATGAATATATTTGGCCCGTAGTGCAAAGATGAACCTATTAGTATGATTATGAACAAGAACTGTGATTTGGTATAACCATGATCTTTGATGTTTCAGGTAAAGACAGGTGATGTAAATTATCTTCGCCCGGATGAGAAGAGGAATTTAGAACCACAATTATGGTTATGAGTTATTCACATGATTGTGGGCGAACCGCTGATTGATGTTACAGGAATAAAATATTGTTGGTGGACTTTTAACATGGAGAAGATAATAGACTTTATGGTCTATTTGACTCTTCTAATGGATTGATCGTTCTGCTGCAACTATGGTTGAAAAGTTTTATCATCTACCATATGTTCTAAATCTACGATTTATTCTTGATGAAGGCTATTGATAATTTAATTATCTTTAGTCATGATATTCTTTATTGAGCTAGTTGTGCTTTCACCCTTTTGCTTCACAATTCCTTTCGTAATAATAAGAGTCAGTGTTGTCGAATTCAAGCGGGGATAACGAGGAGGAATAGAAATCGGTGGTCTATAGTTGTTGAGGTTCTCCTAAATAGTATGGAAATAATTTTATTGAGAATGTTAGATAAGTGTGTCGTATTGTATACGTCATTTGATATTTAATTTTGGTGAACCGAATAGGGTGAGGTGAACCCAACTTTGGAAGGATGTTTTGCCACTATCATACAAGATGTCTAATGACATACAACTTCGTGTTATTATAAGACAGGGTTGTGCACATCCACTTGCTGAATATATCTACGAGCACTACCTATATGATCTTGGAGTTTGGTTGAAATATAATTTTTAATTGCAGACAGTGGAAATAGTTATATGTCAAGAGAAGACTCACCATTGAAAAGAACATGATAGTAATCTTCTCGTTTTTCTTTGGGGTATATTGGGTCAATCAAGGATAATTCTGTGGGCATATGATATTTATCATAATCTAGACGTATGGCCTCCCATGTACGAAGGTTTTCTTGAGCATTTCCCAAATATTTTAATTTCTAAAACAGTTATTGACTGTAGCTTTATATAAGGTGTCATTGTGACGTGCTATCCAAGTTGGTGTCCAGAGTCACAGTTGGTATATATTTGTATCAAAACTCACAACATATGTGTTATTGTATTTTGCACGACAATTGTAGTAATAAAGTTGTAGTTGTTTTCTGTACTATGTATTTGATGACTCAAAATAGGTTGGATGGATTGGATCTATTTTGAGGGCGTCACACATATTAATTACATACTTTTGTAATTTATACATTTGTAATTATGTATAAAAATCATTTCCCTAATTGTGAAATTAATTCATAATAAAGTTAACACTTTTAGTATAACAAACTACTAATTTAAATAATTAATATCTCCTCCCTTAATTAATTAAAATAGCTCATTTAAATTATATAATTAAATTTAATTTCCTCTTTCTCTCCATAAATTGTTTTATATTATATTATATAATTTAATTTAATTTCTCCCACCCCTACCCTCACCCCTCAAAAAAAAATATTTATTGATTATGTATACACCTTCATCCCCACGTCTCACCCCCCAAAAAATATTAATTTATTGATTATGTATACACCCTCACCCTCACCCCACCCCACACCCCACCCCACCCCCCGTCCCTCCCCCACTAAAAAAAATAATATTTATTTTAATAAAACTATAATTTGAAAAATAGGTCAACCTCAATTCGACCCATAATAATTTAAATCCAAACCACATAACCCATATTAAATATAAGTAATATAATTTTGATACCAAAATTAATCCAAATTTATTTTATATTATCCAAAATAAATTCAAACCTATTTTTTACCGTGTCTATTATTGACGGCTTATCCTAACCCTAATAAGTGAGTCGTTTTCCTTGTATGGGTTTGAGTTCCGAGTTAGAATTTTGTTAGATTTCTAAAGGTTATAAATTGTTAAGACCACATGCATTCAAATGTTTGCTAGCTTTTGTATAAAAATAAAAATAATTCAATATTTTAAATCATGTTTGATGGCTTTTGTAAAATATACACACAATAATAATAATAATAATAATAATAATAATAATAATAATAATAATATATAGATAGAATAATAAATATAATGAAAATATTCTATACATCTAAAATGAGCAAACAATTCGGGTTCGATTCGTACTCGCTTGATTAAAAGTTCATTTCAGACTCGATTTGAAATATAAATTATTCAAATATAAGCAAATTTTAAAGTTCGATAAATTACTTAAACCTCATCGAATTGCAATTTTCTATTGATACTCAGATCATATTCGTTTGAAAATTTTAAATTGTTCGAACTCGATTCGAGATCGTGCTCTACTCGGTAGTTAAACGAGTCTCAATCAAACTTTATTTTATACTCAATAAATTTTGTGAATAAAATCTGAGTAACTCAATACTCAGATCGACTCGATTCATTTACGCTGGTGATTACATCTGTTTTTATGAAATTTTATAATTACACAAGAGTTCAATTTTAATTTAAACTACAAAATCCAATTTTAGAGATAAACATGAAATTAAAACACATACTTAATTTTCAAATGTCACAAATCAAATATTATATATTATTTGAGTGATACGAACTATGTGGTACTCATCAAACTTGCGGGAAGTAGTATTCAAGAGAAGGATTATTTTTGTTTAGAATAAGAAATATTTTATTTGCTGATTCGTACCAGAATGAAAAGCTATGTTTATCTATAAAAATTATTAAAATCTATGTTTAAAAGGTGATATTACTTTGCTTTACGTAATGACGTGATGAATGAAGTTAACCGTTACATTTAATGTTTAAAATTAATATATACACAATATTTCATATTTTAAATAATAATAACTTAATTTTGTCATATATTTAAGGCTTAAATATAATTTATTATCCTAAACTATAGGTCATATTCCACTTCGGTGATCCACCTTTAAATTTTATCAATTAGATGATTGAACTATTAATTTTTTTCAATTCATTCAATTGAGCATGCCACGTCAGAAATTGCTGACGTGGCTGTTTGGGTGGGGCTTAACTAAGCTGATGTGTTTCAAAAAAATAATTTTTTATTTTATGATTAAATATTTTTGATATATTTAAGGGCAAAATCGTCATATTAAAACTAAAGACCATATGTCTATAACCACAGCCACCACTGCCACCACCTTCCCGACGACCTCCTCCATAGCCACCACCTCCACCATATCCAACTACACAGCGTCAACCGCGAAATCCACCGCCGTCGCCACCACCTCTTCCACACTGAGTCTCATTTTCAGTTTCACGATCAATAATGATCTGTACATCAACAACAAATTTCAATTGGATCTACTTGTCTATTGATTTTTCGTAGCAGGGGATGTGAATCGCTAGATTCCAACGAGAATAACAAAAAGAAAAAGGGGACCAGAACAACACTAAACTAATTCCATAAAAAATAAAGCAGTATGAAGAATTAGTTCAGAAACAACCAATTGATTAGACTCAACAAAGCAAAACTCTATTTTAAATCAATTTGAATTCCAACAGAGCAGACCCAAACCCCAAAACTGACATAGACACCAACTCAAACCGAAAACAAGGCACCAAAACTATAGATCCAACGAGTAGGTTGGCCAATTTGGTGCTCGACATAGGATGAAAAATCAAGCATGGGTGGAGCAGCGGTGGAGATTCTGGCGAGAACCATAATCACTGCAGAATCGGACCATCATAAAATAAAGGAGTCCAACAATATCTAATGTTTAGAATGAACAGTAAGCGCTGATTTGATTATATTGAGAGCTGCACCCAGATCTAATTTAGGAAAGATAAACAATAAGCTTAAATAAATCAGATCCGAAAGAAACAATGAGACCAACATCGAAACACAGATCACCATCAGAAAGCCATCAAGAACCAAACCCCCAAACCATAATCTCAAAAATATAGATAGTCGGACTGAACCAAAAACATAGGATTCCCATAAACATAGAATTCGCAGATGAATCTTGCTACTTACCTTTCTTTTCTTTTCTCGACTAGCACCAAAATTTTTTTCCCTTTAAAACCCACACGCCAACTCCACTCCCCTTTTCAAGTTCCTCCACCTTCAGATCTCTCTCTCTTCTTTTCGCTTTGTTTAAAGGCCTCCTCCTCTTTACACAACTAAGTATTCAACTTGATTTTTTCGAAACCCACTTTTTGAAGTTTCTTTTTTATCAGATTTTTCTGACCGGCGTGTCCTTGATTTTCTCTCGTTTTGAAGTTTCCCTTTGATGGGTTCCCATTTTTTGTTGGTTCAGTCCGGCCATCTATATCTTTATTCGTCTAACCACAAAGCAATTAGATTTGATCAGTTTGAGTTTTATTTTTGTTTAAATTTAGTTTAAGTTAATATAAAATGTTATATTACTCTTTTATCCTTTAAAGACAATAAAATAATTTAAAGATTAGCTTTCTTTTAACACATAAGCATTATATTGCCACGTAGTCATGTCACGTTAGCAATTTCTGATGTGGCATACCCAATTGAATGCAAGTGGAAAAAATTAATAGTTTAATCATCTAATTGACAAAATTAAAAGTTGGATCACCGAAGTGAAATATGACTCATAGTTTAGGATAGTAATTCATATTTAAGCCTATATTTAATTATAAAGTTAATTAATTTATATATTGTTATAATACATGTGTTGATTCCCTCAAAAAGAGGGAACCCGTGAACTGCTTCCTTCTTTTTCTTTCCTTCTTCTCGTGATGATTCCTTCTCCACCCGTGACTCTCCTTCTCCTATATAAGGAGATGATCTGAAGGAAAATATAGACAAGAAAATTTCTCTGAAGAATTTCTCTATCTTTTTTCTTGCTTATTCTCTCTAAATTTATGCAGGAATTATAAGAGTATCTGTATACACTTTGCTAAAGTTTTATAACACGTTATTAACACGAAGCTCTAACCAACTGAGACGGTAAAATTAAATTCTTGCAATTTAGTATTATATTACTGGTTTGGCTATGCCACCAATAGTATAATGTTATTCTTACAATTGGTCTAGCTTTGCCGCCTATTATATTCTTTAACTATCAAGTTATATTTATGTTTTATTGTCCATTTTTAAATTATGTTATTTACAATAGTACCATCTATCCTTGTTGATCTTACAAGACTTGGTGGGAAACTTTTTTTACCGCTTATTAAATTGTTGGAATATCCTGTCTATGCGGATTACGCATGACTTGGTTCCATTCTTTATTATTCTGTTGGAATAACCTGTCTACGCGGAGTACCGTATACATGGTGAAATTCTTCTATTATTCCCTTATTTATTATTCTGTTGGAATAACTTGTCTTTGCGAACTACCGCATGCCAGGTGAAGATCCATTTACATTATGATAATAACATAAATATAAGAATATTTAAATTTGCATTTTATCACCACTTGAGGTTTTGGTATAGTTTATTTTTTTTATATCATACATGCAATTATTTATTGTTTTAATAACTAATAAAATTGTGTTTTAACCCAGAATAGATGGCAAAAATAGATTTTTCTATTTTAAAAATCTCTGGAGACAACTATTTGGCTTGGGCACTTGATGAAGAATTGCACCTTAGTGCAAATGAGTTAGAAAAGACCATTGAATCAGGAAATACAGCAACTTCGGTACAAAAATGCAAAAGCCATAATTTTTCTTTGTCACCATATTGATGAAGGATTAAAGACTGAGTATTTAACAGTCAAAGATCCTTTATCTTTATGGACACAACTGAAGGAAAGATTTGATCACCAAAAAATTGGTTGTTCTCCCTAATGTCAAATTTGAGTGGCTTAATTTAAGGCTACAAGATTATAAATCAATTACTGAGTATAGTTCCAATATTTATAAAATAACCTCTACTTTGACTTTGTGCGGAGATCCAGTTTCTAAAACCCAAATGTAAGAGAAAACACTCTCAACTTTTTATCCCAACAACATGATTCTGTCACAACAATATAGACAGAGTAAGTTCACAAAATTCAGTGACTTATTGTCTATCCTCCTTGTTGCAGAAAAGAATAATTAATTATTGTTGAAAAACCATCAAGTACGGTCAACGGGTGCTACCTCATTGCCGGATATTAACAGCACGTCATTCCAGCAGAATAAATGTGACAATAGATGTTCATATAATAAGAAGCCTTGGGGACGAAAGAATAAACGAGGCTATCATAACAACAAATTCCAAAATTGCGACAATTCAGGCCACCAGAAGTGGCAAGTGTCTTAGTCGGGTAAAAATAAAGAAAATGTAACACAGATAAAGAATAAACCAGATATTTGTTTTAGGTGTGGGATGAATGGGCATTGGTCACGTACTTGTCGTACGCCGAGGTATCTGGTTAATTTATTCTAAGAGTCTCAAAAGAACAAAGTAATGGAGGAAGAAACAAACTTTGTTAATCATCAATTGGATATTGTTGATGTTCCACCAATGACCAACAATGAGGAAAATATTGTTGATATTACTGAACTTTCTGAAAGTATCTTTTGGGATATCGTTTATGTGACGCCCCCAAAATAGGTATACATCACCTATTTTGAGTCGTCAAAAACATGGTACAGAAACAACTACAATTTTATTAATACAACATATAAACTATGAGTATAAATACAAATATTGTCATCTAGACAATATTCACACCCAAATAAGTCTTCATTACAATTATTGGTACATTATTTTATAAAAATGGTGAGGACTACTAAGACAACTTTCTAGATCCATCATTCCACACCCCGAGTAGAACTCGCTACATTCTCGCCTCCTGAGAAGAAAAAATAGAACAAAAAGGAAAAGGGTGAGCTCAACTAGCCCAGTAAAGAATATTATGACTAAGATAATATAGAACAAATTATCGTTAGTCTTCAACATGGAAAAATCTGATAAAATACAATAGACAACAAGTTTCAGATCAATATTCGCGGTGAAAATAATAATTCATAGAAGAGTTACGTAGAGAATGTAATCTACTATTATCTATGAATTTAAAAGTCCATCATCAATATTTTATCCCTGTAATATCAATCAATATACATCTTGAATCAAATATTCATCGTTGAACTACAGGTCAAAGATATTCATCAGTTGGTCATGTTCATCTCAACACCTGTTCATCTTTGCACTACGGGCCAAAGATATTCATAAGAAAATCAATCATCTTTGCACTACAGGCCAAAGATATTCAGTAATATCATCATTTAGGACTGAGGATGATGAAAAATATTTTTAAAAAAACAAATTCAGTGAAACAAAAGAACAAATATTAAGGATTCGTACTTTAAACAATCCGAATTCAAAAATACTTCATTAATAATTATAGTGAAGTAAAATTCAAGAATGATCAAAAACATGGATACAATCAAAGCTAGTATCCATAATAGATATTTTGGACAAAAAATGAAATTTTAATTTTTCTGTGAATAGTGTCGATATTCGTATAATAGTGTCGATACGTGAATAGTAACTCCGACACTAAAAGACAAGAATTTCACAAGAAAAATCTTACCAATATTCCAAGATAATGATATTAGAAGAATTAATATCATTTTAAAAAAATAATATCCTTTACCTTGAAAAGACCAGCATTTCTAAATTGGAATACTTGGATATAGTCTTTGAAGAGAACTTGCACCAGATAAAGAACACTCAAAGTATCAAAATACTCACAAGAATACGCTTCGATAATATAGAGAGAAAATGGAGAGAAAACTTGAGCCTCTGGTGTGACTTTCAATTCTAACCTAAGCACCTATTTATAGGAAAATGCTTAATACGCAAAGCAAAAAATTTAATAAAATATTAATATATATTTATTAAATTCTTACGCACACATAATCTGATTCAAAACATCAGCCACCAAGAGTGACCTACCACACCTAAATAAAAAAAAATGTTTTTCTTATTAAAAATATTTAAAACTTCAAAAATCAATTATTCTAAAATTTCGGAATTTCAATAATTCATAATAAATAGCCTTTTTATCAGAAAAATTCAAAATTTATGTCCTTTCCATAGGAAATTTCATTCTCTACAACTTTACAGAAGAAAGTTTTTTCAAATTCCAAACAGAAATTGACCGAAATCCACAAACGGGCGATTTTACAGGCTATAATCAAATTTCAGTCAAGAAATGGGGTCCACAAATATGAAAAACATGTTTTAAATATTTTTAGTAACAAAAATACTTTTTCTCATATATTCATATATCTCACATTCATTGTAAAAATATCACCATTATTATATTACTAAAATATAATAATATATTTAAATGAATTATTTTATCAGAAAAAAATAAAATATTAATTTTTGAACAATTGTCACATTAAAATTTTCTCCACCTATATCCACATAAAATGAATATTTTTCATTATCATATAAATTAATAATTAATTATTCACAAATAATATTACAAAATCACAATCTTGTGAACTGTCAGTCATTTCCTCGGAAAGAGGGACTTTCCAATAAATATTTCTCCTTACTGGCGCGCAATTAGGTGACCAAACCTCTCCTTAGACATAACTTTTTAGATATTACCAATAATGTTATCTAAAATATTATTCAAATAATATGAATTATTGATCCGATAATGGAAAATACTGTGTAATGACAATTATTGAAACAACAATAATATAAAATATCAACATAGCAATTATTGAATCAATAAAATAAAATATTGAACAAGAATTACTCGTAACAATTATTGAGTAGTACCTTCACGTAAGAATCAATAATTGGTGCAATACTGTGCACCGTGTTTTAACCAACGGGTATTCCAACAAGATAATTGTGAATAACTACGCCAAGCTTATTTATAAACAACTTATAATTGTCGTTTTTTTAATCCAATCATTTTCCGTTATGGGGCCCACACAAGGCTTCGCCGTCGTACGAATATTCCCTGACAGTAAGAATATTCCACAACCAAACGAATATTCTTCGATAAAAATGAATATTTTATAACCACTTGTTTATATGGAATATTTGCGCATTTTACCCATAACTAACCACATTAATCAAATCAACCCTTACTATTTCAAAATAATAAATAGAGGAAATTTAATTTCATTTATAATAAGTTGGGGTCTTACAGTTTAATTTTTGTTTTAATTAAACACCATGCATGTATAATATTATTAGTTTTCATTCTATAAGTGGTATGTGTTTATCACGAATAATATTATATATGAAATGTAACTTTTCTTATTCATGTTTTTACATGTGTCAGACCATCTTTAATGAATATCTTCTCATCACTTCTACTATTTCTGAAAAATAGAATATCCTAGAAAAACTTCATTCAATTTCTTTTGGATTATATACTATGAAAATTAGAGCAATTGAGTCTCATACTGTTATGATTCCAAAAATCCTAGATCTCGAATCATTTATGCTTTGGCATGAAAGACTCGGTCATCCAGGTACTTTTATAATGTGTCGTATTATTGAAAATTCTATTGGTCATCCTCTCAAAAATAAGAAGGTTTTTCCTAGTAGTGAAATTCCTTGTGCTACGTGTTCTCGAGAAAAATTAATTGTTCGACCATCACCAGTAAAAGTTTATAAAGAAGCCCCAAAATTCTTAGAGAGAATTCAAGGAGACATTTATGGACCTATTCACCTATTTTCTGGCTTATTTCGATATTTCATGGTTTTAATAGATGCTTCTACTAGATGGTCGCATGTTTGTTTTCTCTCTTCTCGAAATTTTGCCTTCTCAAATTTCTTGCTCAAATAATCAAGTTACGGGCTCAGTTCTCGGATAATCCAATCGAGTCAATTCGACTTAATAACGCAGCTGAATTTTTATCAATGACTTTTAATGATTTTTGTATGACTATTGGAATCTCCATAGAGCATTATGTTCCTCATATTCATACACAAAATGGTTTAACTGAATCTTTAATAAAAGAACTAAAATGGGAGCCCAACGAAGAATAGGTATTTTTGTTGGTTTTGATTCTCGTTCTATTATCAGATATCTTGAGCTTTTAATTGGAGATGTTTTTACTAGATTGTCATTTTGATGAATTTGTATTTCCACCATTAGGAGGAGGGAAAGTTTTAAATAAAAAACCCTCTGAGATATCATGGAATGCATCAGAATTGAATTCACTTGATCCTCGTACAGGACAATGTAAAATTGAAGTTCAAAAAATTATTTATTTATAAAATATTGCAAATCAAATGCCAAATGCATTTAATGATGTTAGAAAAATGATAAAGTCATATATGTGACGCCCCCAAAATAGGTATACATCACCTATTCTGAGTCGCCAAATACATGATACAGAATACAAATACAATCTTTAATATACAATAAGAAAGCTGTGAGTTTTAATACAAATATTGTCTTCTAGATAATATCCACTCTCAGAATAAGTCCTCATTACATTTATTGTCACACTATTTAATGTAATAGTGAGGACTACTAATACTATCATCTGGACCGTCACTCCGCTTCCCGACTAGTCCGCTTATGTTCTCATTTCACGAAGAGAACGAAAGAAAAGAAAGGGTGAGCTCAACTAGCCCAGTAAGAAACATTATGACTAAGATAATGCAGAATAAATTATCATTAGTCTTCAACAGTGTTAAACTGAAAAAATACAATAGACATCAAGTTTAACTGCAGCGGAACATGCAATCTATTAAAAGAGCCAAATAGAGAATAAAATCTACTATCTTTTATAATTTAAAAGGTTTTTCATCACTTTTATCGCTGGGATTCATCTTAATAAATAATCCACATCATTCCTGCACTACGGCCAAGGATATTCATAAGTATCACAACCACAAATTATCCATGCACTACGGGCCAAGGATATTCGTGTATTCATCAATGGTCATGATCATGCCAACAAATGTCCATCAATGCACTACGGGCCAATAAAGACTTTTACCACATTATTTGTAACATTACGGTTATGATTACACCGAATAATTCCTGGTCATAATCATACTAAGTCCATCTATGCACTACAGGTCACATATGACTTTCAACAAAATATAAATATGAGGATGATGACAATGATATAAGAATTCAATAAAACAAGTTCAAGAATTAATTTATTTAGGAACTAATAACGTCTAAATTATTAACATTATACTTCTTTGTAGAGTAAAATACAAGAATGCTCAGAAGAATATTTTCACGAAAAGATACTGGATGAAGTGCAAATATCAAGGATATTCCACTAATTTCATGGAGTATAAAAGTCAAAACTTTAACTAACCGAGTATAATAAAGAATGGAATAACAAAAGAAATCACCATGCATGCGGTATTTGCTATGTAGGCAGTTATTCCAACGAGTAATAATAAATAACGGAACCAAAGTCGGGCATAATACACAATCGGCGGATATTTCAATGTAATAATAAAGAATGGAATAAAGCGAAATCAAATCACCATGCGGTGCCCATTATATGCAGGTTATTCCAATGTAATAATAAAGAATTTAACAGTCCCAAGGCGAAACGCATGAATAGGATATTCCAAATGAATAATAAAGATTTTAATCAGTCCCACAGAAAAGCGCATGCATGGATATTCCAATGTAATAATAAATAATGGAATAACAACGTAAATCACCAAGTATAGGTAAACATATATAGGTTATTCCAATGAATAATAAAGAATGGAATAATGTAAGTTCTCTTCATGAATATAAAAAAATAATACCCTTACCTTATAAAGAAGAGTACTCTTACCAGTAGAGGGGGGATATACTTGAAGAAACTTGCACTACGCCAAAGCTTTCTTAAACGCTAAAGAAATACGCCAAGATAGAAGAATAATTCTCTCTATAGATTCTCTCTCTAGTTTCAAAGTGAATTCGTAAGAAATAATGAAGGAATGAGCTTCTATTTATAGAAGAATGGATCGAATAAGAACCAATTCATGAACGGTCCGGATCGATTTACTTTAAAATCGACGGTCAGCATTGGTTTACAATAAAATATAATATATTCTCTTTATAATCTAATAAAACGAATAACTTTTAAAAAGATTTTACTATGCAAATACTATGCAAGCACTATGCAAATACTTTGCATAATAAAATATAATATAATCTAATTATTGTCTAATAAAACAGATAACTTTATAAAAGTATTCTGTTTTATATAAAAAAAATTTACTATTAGCCTAATAAAACGAATAACTTTATAAAAGTATTCTGTTTTATATAAAAAGCTTTTCTGTTTTATTACATTAATAATACTAATAAAATAAAACTTCATCATTATTATTATTATTCACACTATTAATCGACTGTAATTCCCGGGAAGAGGGCTTTCCAATAACGATTTCTCCTTATCAAGCGAGCAATTAAGTGACCAAACCTCTCTTTCGCGTAACTTCTACATCATCGTTAATATTGCAAATAATAATATTAATAACTTTGTCATCTAAATTATTGATTTAATAATATATAAAATATCGATAATAATTGAATAAAAGCTGAATGACTTCTCACGTAAGATAATCAATAATCAATACCGTCTTGCTACTATGCAACCACGCCAGATTCCCTGCATTTTTTAACACCGGTGTTTCAACAGCTTAACGATAAAACTTCCGCCATTATTTTCATAAAAATATTTTTATCGCTTTCAATCCGAATAATAACTCCGTTGTGGGGTCCACCAATGATCAGTCTTTGTAAGACCCCAACTTATTATAAATAAAATTGAATTTTCCTTTATTCATTATTCTAAATTAATAAGGGTTAATTTGATATAATTCTTTGATTATGGGTGAAATGTGCAAAGTTTACAAAATAAGCAAGTGGTTATAAAATATTCATTATTATCGTTGGGAATATTCGTTTGGTCGTGGAATATTCTTTTTTTGTTTGGAATCAGACGACGGCAATAGCGATGCAGTAAATGGGCCCCCATAACGAAAAAAAATAGTTGGATGAAGGAAAACGACAAAGATTGAGTTTTATAAATAACGACGTAAATTGTTACCAAGTAACACTGTTGGGTTACACGGTGGTTAAAATACTGAATACGCGTGGTTGTGCAAGAGAGCACACTATTATTGCATAAAGATTATTGAATTATTGATCCTTACGTAAAGAAGGCACTACTCAATAATTGTTCACAAGAGTTACTGCTTCATTATTTTATCTTATTGATTCAATAATTGCTACGTTGATATTTATATTATTATTGTTTCAATAATTGTCATTACACAATATTTTCCATTATCAAATCAATAATTCATATTATTTGAATAATATTATCAGATAACATTATTGGCAATGTCTAGAAAGTTACGTCTAAGGAGAGATTTGGTCACCTAATCATGGCTACCAAGTAAGGAGAAATCCTTATTGAAAGCCCTCTCTCTCCTTGGAGCGGCTTTGGTTATCGATCTTGTGATTACAGTAATATTATTTTTAAATAAGTAATTATTGATTATTATGATAAAGAAAATATTTATTTTATGTGGATATAGATGGAGAAAATTTTTAATGTGACAATTGTTGAAAATTAATATTTTATCTTTTTCTCGATAAAATAATTCATTTAAATATATTATTTTAATAATATATTAACGATGATATTTTTTATAATGAATGTGGGATATATGAGTATATGAGGAGGGTAGAGTATTTTGTGACATTAAATGTTTAATATATGTTTTGTGTGTTTTTGGTGGACACAATTCTTGACCAAAATTGATTATAGATTGTAAAATCGTCTGCTTTATGAATTTCGGTCAATTTCTATTTGGAATTTGGAAAATTTTCTTACAAGAAAGTTGTAGAGAATGGAATTTCCCATGGAAATTGCAAGTTTTGAATTTTTCCGATAAACGAACTATTTTCTACTTAATTATTGAAGTTTCTAAGATAAAATAATTTTATTAAATAATGGGTAGGACCCACTCTTGTTTGAAAACATGTGGGTCGCTTTTGAAATTTATTTTCAAGAGTGGCATCTTCGGTCTTTGATGGCTAGCATGCGTAGAAATTTAATTTTAAATAATAATAATTTATTAATTTAGTCTCCTTTGGCGCTTAAACATTTTCCTATAAATAGAGGATTAAGTTAAAATTGAAAATCACACGAAACAAAGTTTTCTCTCTTCTCTCTATATATTATCGAGCGTATTCTTGTGAGTATACTTTGAGTGTTCTTTATACGGTATGAAGTTTCACAAGACTATACCGAAAATTCAAATGTAAGTACGGTTATTTTGAGGTAAGGGATGTTATTTCTTTCATGAAATGATATTATTTCTTCAATATTATTATGCCAAAATCTTTGTTGAACTTTTTATCAAATTTGGAACTTGTTGTGTGGGAGTTCTTACTATTCACGATAAGGCCTTTATTCACGATATCTGACTATTCACTTAATACTAAGCATATTCAATCAAAAAATAAAAATTTTCTTTTTTGCCCAAAATATCTATCTTTGGATACTAGCTTTGATTGTATCCATGTTTTGATCATTCTTGAATTTTACACCAATATAATTATTTTCAAGTATTTTTGGACATGGGTAAAACAAAGTACTTAATCCTTAATCCTTAATCCTTAATCCTTGTCATTTTGTTTCACCGGATTCGCTTTTTTTAAAATGTTTTCATCATCCTCACCCTAAATGGTGATATAAATGAATATCTTTGGCACAGTAGTGCAAAAGATGAACGATTAATCGATGAATATCTTTGGCCCAGTAGTGCAAAGATGAACAGCAGTGTTGAGATGAATATGACCAAACTGGTGATATAAATGAATATCTTTGGCCTCAGAAGTGCAAAGATGATTAAAGATGTATATTGATTGTTATTACGAGGATAAACTATTGATGATGGACTTTTAAACCTTAGAAGACGGTAGAATTCTTTCTCTACGTGACTCTTCTAATGGATTCTTGCTTCCGCGCATTTTGTTGATCTAAAACTTGTTGTCTATTGTATTCTATTAGATTTTTCCTGTTGAAGACTAACGATAATTTGTTGTATATTATCTTAGTCATAATATTCTTTATCTGGCTAGTTGAACTCACCCTTTTCCTTTTTGTTCCATTTTTCTTCTCGGGAGGTGAGAATATAAGCGAGGATCGAGTCGGGGTATGGAGTGATGGTTCTAGGAAGATGTTTTAGTTGTCCTCACTATTTCGTAAAATAGTGTATGAATAATTAATGAGGACTTATTTGGGTGTGTATATTGTCTAGAAGACAATATTTGTATTCAAACTCACAAATTGTATTGTCATATTCTACACGACATCTGTATTGTCAAAGTTGTAGTTTGCTTTCTATACCATGTATTTTGGGCGACTTCGGAATGGGTGTTGTATACCTATTTTGGGGGCGCCACAGGTTGGTATCGAGCTTAGGGATATGATCTCCGCGTAGATCGGGGAATAGAACTAGGAGGGAGAGACGAGTAAATCCTTCTTCGCTAAGTGTGTCCTACCTAAGCTTATTTGTTGGTCGGTCATAATATAGGATATTATGTGATATGTTAATTTTTTAATTAACCCTTGTTTTATGGCAAGATTTAAGAATGGGCTGCTGAGAACGTTAACAATGGAGTTTATGAGACCGTGGAGACGCCTTGGTGACTCACCAACGAGGAGAAACGTGTAACAGTCGGCAATGTTCCTCCCGTGAACAACGCCATCGAAAGCAAATGATGAACGACGGATGTTTAGAAGCTTTTGCGCTTCATGCAAAAATCGATTTGAGGAGACTCGTGTACAAAATACGGAGTAGAAATGATGGCAACGCGCGGTTTGTCACGGCCAAATAATTCAAAGAGTTGGGACCACCAGATTTCCATGGAAAGCCGGATCTGATCAAGGCAGAAACGTGGGTCAAGCAAATTACTAAGATATTCGATGTCTTGGGGTGCGGAGGAGAATGAAGGTTCCATTCGCCACCTTTATGTTTCGTGGGTGAAGCAGATTCTTGGTGGGAATCGTGAAGCGTACCGACTGATGCACTTAATATGTCTTGGGAAAGATTTCAGAATCGTTCAATGACAAGTACTTTCCAAAAGTATTCGCTATATGAAGGAGGTAGAGTTTATTAGACTTCGAGCGTAACAACATGACGGTGTCTCGAAGACGAGGCGCAAGGTCGCAGAATTATCTAGGTTTGCACCTCATTTGGTGGAGAATGAGGAACGAATGACGCGTATGTTTCTGAGAGGTCTAAAACCAGAGATTCGTCAATACCTTATCTCTCATAAATTTTCTCTGTATTCGGATGTTGTCAATGTGGCTCGATTATTAGGCGAGATAAAGTGAGTATACTCAACCGAGGGACCACAATCGGTAGTCATCGAACGATGATAACCAAATGAGGAGGAAAGAATACGGACAAAGCGGTAAACCACTCGTGTGGTAATCGTGGACATGATAATAGGAGAGGTGACTCAAGTGGAAATTTCGTAAAAGAAGATTCAACAATGACGGAAGATATCAACGGCGGCACCAACACCAACAACAAATGCTAGGGGAGGAGAACGACCGCCAGTTAGATGTTACAAATGCGAGAAGGAGGGACATATCAGCCCAAACTATCCACAATAATCCAAGGTATGTTACAACTGTGGAAAGGAAGGCCACATCGCTCGAGATTTTACTATCGTGAAACCAAGTTCAGCAAGAGTGGTGATTCCAAGGGCTGTCCCGGATAAGTCAAAATCACGGTTCTGGAAGAAGCGTTTGTCGTGATCGACAAAACGTGAGGAACCCAAACGAGGTGATCACGGGTAAGCTAATCTTGAATTCTTGCGAAGTTTATACCTTACTAGATACCCTGTCTACCCATTCTTTTATCTCTCTTGCTTGTGCTCAACGCTTAAACTTGACTCGGAGAAATTAGATTTTGATTTATCTGTTGAAACTCCGTTGGGTGAAACCTTCGTTACATCTACGCTTATAAATCTTGCATGATCCAAGTTGGCACTATCACATTACACTCGCTGATCTTATCTCTTTAAAGATACTTGCTTTTGATGTGATTTTAGGAATTGATTGGTTAACCACTCATCATGCCAAAATTGATTGTTTTCGTAAGGTTGTTAGTTTTCATATTCCTAACCAACTCATCATACGAATTCAAACCACTAAACCACTAAAATCACCACCGCCATATCAAGCCACAAAGTTATTCGCTTTATTGAAAAACGAATGTCAAGCTTTCTTAGCCCATGTTATGGATTTGAATAAAGACAAGTCGATTTGAATAATATTTCGTGGTTAGATAATTCCACGATGTATTTCTGAAGAGCTTCCTGCCTACCCCGTAACGTGATGTTGAATTCTTTATTGACTGAACCCATTACAAAGCCCATTTCTAAAACCCCATATCGAATGGCTCTATTGAACTTCGTGGAGTTAAAAGTCCAACTACAGAGTTATTAGACATCGGTTTCATTCGCCCTAAGACGTCTCCTTGGGGTGCTCCTATTTTATTCAAAGAAGAAAGAAGCGGGAGTATGCGACTTTTGTATTGACTATCGAGAATCGAACCATGTCACCATCAAGAATAGGTATCCGCCACCTCGCATTGATGACCTGTTCGACCGATTACAAGGAGCGCAATTCTTTTCAAAGATCGATCTTAGCTTACGGATATCATCACCAAGATTAAAACGAGGATATTCCAAAGACGCCTTCGACTCCTCGAGACGGGCATTATGAATTCTTAGTCATGTCTTTTGGATTGACCAATGCTCCTGTACCGCTTTCATGGATATGATGAACCGTGTATTCAAGGAATATTTGGATCGGGCCGTTGTTGTCTTTATTGATGACATCCTCATCTATTCCAAAAGCCGTGAAGATCATGAGCACCATTTGAAGTTGGTACTACAAAGACTTCGTGAACACAAGCATTATGCCAAGTCAAGAAATGCGAGTTCGGCTCGAGGAAGTAGATTCCTTGGGCACGTGGTGTCAAAACAAGGAGTATCTATCGACGTGAAGATTGATGCAATACAAAGTTGGGAGCAAAAGTTTCGTTGGATCAAGTCTGCAACTTTCTCGGGCTTAAATTGGTTATTATCGGAGATTTGTGGAAGGATTTTCTCGAATCGCTACTCCGTTAACTCACCGACTTTTAAGGATGCAAAATTCTTATGGAGCAAGGAATGCGAGAAGAGCTTCCAAGAGCTCGAGAGGAGACTCATTTTAAGACCTATTCGACAATACCATCCGGTTCGGATGGATTTGTTATATCTGACGATGCTTCCGGCAAGGGGTTAGGATGTGTTCTCATGCGACATGGGAAAGTCATAGCTTATGCCTCACGACAACTCAAAGAATATGAGAGGAATTATCCTACTCATGATCTAGAGTTAGCGGCAATGTATTCAGCGTTGAAGATATGGAGACACTACTTGTATGGAGAGAAAGTGGAGATTTATACGGACCATAAAAGCCTCAAATATTTCTTCACCCAAAAAGAACTCAACATGCAAGAACGACATTGGTCGGGAGTCATTAAAGATTACGATCACATTATTCAATATTATCCCGAAAAGCGAACGTGGTAGTGACGATCGAGTAGTAAGATCATATGCAAGTACGAAAGTGCAATATTGTCAACGCAAAGGCCCATTTTATACGACTTACAAAGGATGAAGATAGAATTAAAGACTCTGTGGTCCCACATGATGATGGCGAATATACGAAAGTAGGACCGACTTTAATTGATAAAGTTAAAAGCTGCTCTGCTATGGACTCAATACGATATAAATGAAGAAGAAAGTGCAAGAAGGTCTTTATTCGAAGCGAGAATCGATGAGGAAGGAATACTTCAAGTCAATTCTAGACTTTGCGTTCTAACGATTCGACCAAGCATAAAATCATGATGGAGGCACACAACACCCCGCCATAATCCATCTCGGAGTACCAAAATGTATCATGATATTCGACATACATTTTGGTGGAACAATATGAAGAGAGAGATTGCGGGAGTTTATCTCAAGATGTTTAACTCACAACGTGTAAAGGCGGAGCATCAAGTGCCAAAAGGTCCATTGCAACCACTTGAGATTCCTAATGGAAATGGGAACACATTACTATGGATTTTGTTACTGTGTCTTCCCAAAGTTTCTCAAGGCGTAGATGCAATTTGGGTTATTGTTGATAGATTAACCAAGTCGCCAATTTCTTACCGATCGCGAGACTTATTCCTCAACGCGTCTTGCTCAGTATGACGTGAATGAGATTATGCGATTGCATGGCATGCCAAGATCCATAGTTTCGGATCGTGACCCCAGATTCACTTCAAGATTTTGGGTTAGCTTGCGAAAGCTATGGCACGCGGATTTATTCTGATTCAAAGATACCATCCTCAAACCAGACGGACAATCGAGAGAGGACTATTCAAACCCTTGAAGATCTATTAAGACTCTGTGTTCTAGATTTCAAAGGAAGTTGGGATAAGTACTTGCCACTGGTGGAATTCTCCTACAACAACAGTTATCAAGCAAGTATAGGCATGGCTCCATTTGAGGCGTTGTATGGACGAAAATTCGACAACGTATTCAAACTTCACAAGATCGACAAAAGAGTTATGCTGATCTTCATAGAAAGGACGTGGAGTTTAATATTGGAGATCATGTATTGTTAAGTATTGCTCCATGGAAAGGAGTTACAAGATTTGGGAAAAGAGGAAAGCTCAATCCAAGGTTTGTTGGTCCATTTGAGATTCTTGACCGAATAGGAAACGTAGCCTATAGACTCGCGTTACCTCCAAGTATGTCTCGTGTTCACAATGTATTCCACATATCTATGCTTCGTAAATATGTGAAAGACCCGAACCACATTATTGCATTAGAACCCGCATTTGAGATAGCGAAGATTTAACCTATGAGGAGATACTTGTTGAGATTTTGGATAGGAAAGAGCATGTCTTACGCGCCGAAGGTTATACCATAAGTTAAGGTTTTGTGGAGAAACCATGAAATTGAGGAAATGACATGGGAGTTGGAATCGGAGATGAAAGCGAGGTACCCTCACCTTTTCGATATACCAGTATCGTACGTCAATTTCGAGGGGACGAATTTCATAAGGAGGGAGGTTGTAAGACCCCAACTTATTATAAATAAAATTGAATTTTCCTTTATTCATTATTCTAAATTAATAAGGGTTAATTTGATATAATTCTTTGATTATGGGTGAAATGTGAAAAGTTTACAAAATAAGCAGTGGTTATAAAATATTTATTATTGCTTGGGGAATATTCGTTTGGTCGTGGAATATTCTTTTTGTTTTGAATCTCCGCATGCGACGCCTTGATCATTAATGTGGGCCCATAACGAAAAAAAACGGTTGGATGAAGGAAAACGACAAAAGATTGAATTTTATAAATAACGACGTAAATTGTTACCGCTTAACATCGGCTTGGGTTACTCCGGTGGTTAAAATACGATGAATACGCGGTTTTGCATGGCAGAAATACACGGTACGCATGATTATTGAATTATTAATCCTTACATAAGAAGCGCACTACTCAATAATTATTACGAGAATTCTTTGTTCATTATTTTATCTTATTGATTCAATAATTGTTTGCGTTGATATTTATATTATTATTGTTTCAATAATTGTCATTACACAAAAGATTTTCCATTATCAAATCAATAATTCATATTATTTGAATAATATTATCGATAACATTATTGGCAATGTCTAGAAAGTTCTGTCTAAGGAGAGGTTTGGTCACCTAATTGCTATTGCCAAGTAGTAAGAGAAATCCTTATTGGAAAGCCCCTCCTTTCTGGAGAACTACCGTTGTCAAGATCTTGTGATTCTCAGTAATATTATTTTTAAATAAGTAATTATTGATTATTATGATAAAGAAAATATTTATTTTATGTGGATATAGATGGAGAAAATTTTTAATGTGACAATTGTTGAAAATTAATATTTTATCTTTTACGATAAAATAATTCATTTAAATATATTATTTTAATAATATATTAACGATGATATTTTTATAATGAATGTGGGATATATGAGTATATGAGAAGATAGAGTATTTTGTGGCATTAAATGTTTAACATATGTTTTATGTGTCGGTGGACACAATTCTTGACCGAAAATTGATTATAGACTGTAAAATCGTCCGTTTGTGAATTTCGGTCCAATTTCTCTTTGGAATTTGGAAAAATTTTCTTCTCAAAGTTGTAGAGAATGGAATTTCCCATGGAAATTATTGAGTTTCAATTTTTCGATAAACGAGCTATTTTCACTTAATTATTGAAGTTTCAAAGATAAAATAATTTTTATTAAATAATGGGTAGGACCCACTCTTGTTTGACAACATGTGGGTCTTTGGAAATTTATTTTCAAGAGTGGCATGCTAGTCTTTGATGGCTAGCATGCGTAGAAATTTAATTTTAAATAATAATAATTTATTAATTTAGTCTCCTTTTTAGCTCTAACATTTTCCTATAAATAGAGGTTAAGTTAGAATTGAAAATCACACCGTAAACAAAGTTTTCTCTTTCTCTCTATATTATCGGCGTATTCTTGTGAGTATACTTTGAGTGTTGCTATACGGTCATGAAGTTTACAAGACTATACCGAAAATTCAACAAGTAAATACGGTTATTTTGAGGTAAGGGATGTTATTTCTTCGCAAATGATATTATTTTCTTCAATATCATTATGCCAAAATCTTTGTTGAACTTTTATCAAATTTGGAACTTGTTGTGTCGGGGTTACTTATTCACGATACTACCTTTATTCACGAATCTGAAGACTATTCAATCAAAAATAAAAATTTTTCTTTTTGCCCAAAATATCTATAATCGGATACTAGCTTTGATTGTATCCATGTTTTGATCATTCTTGAATTTTACACCAATATGATTATTTTCAAGTATTTTTGGACATGGGTAAAACAAAGTACTAATCCTTAATCCTTAATCCTTGTCATTTTGTTTCAATTGGATTCGTTTCTTTAAAAATATTTTTCATCATCCTCATCCTAAATGGTGATATAAATGAATATCTTTGGCTCAGAGTGCAAAGATGAACGATTAATCGATGAATATCTTTGGCACATGTAGTGCGAAGATGAATAGGTGTTGAGATGAACATGACCAACCGATGATATAAAATGAATATCTTTGGCCTCAGTAGTGCAAAGATGATTAAAGATGTATATTGATTGTTATTACAGGATAAACTATTAATGATGGACTTTTAAACTTTAGAAGACAAGAGAATTCTTTCTCTACGTGACTCTTCTAATGGATTGTTGCTTCATTGCATTTGTTGATCTAAAACTTGTTGTCTATTGTATTCTATTAGATTTTTCCTGTTGAAGACTAACGATAATTTTTGTATATTATCTTAGTCATAATATTCTTCTATCGGGCTAGTTGAGCTCACCCTTTTCTTTTTGTTCCATTTTTCTTCTCGGGAGGTGAGAACATAAAGCAGGATCGAGTCTGGGTATGGAGTGATGGTTCTAGGAAGATGTTTTAGTTGTCCTCACTATTTCGTAGTAAAATAGTGTATGAATAATTAATGAGGACTTATTTGGGTGTGTATATTGTCTAGAAGACAATATTTGTATTCAAACTCACAACAGATGTATTGTCGTATTCTACACGACATCCGTATTGTCAAAGTTGTAGTTTGCTTTCTATACCATGTATTTTGGCGACTCGGAATGGGTGTTGTATACCTATTTTGGGGCGTCACATGTGTCATTGCATCTAATATTCCCCACCAATCGAATATTATATAACAACTTCATGTATTTTGCAAAATTTATAAATATTACCTACAACTATAACATTATATCAAATTCATTCAAAAATGATAATTATAAAAAAATCATCTTTATTCATAAAAGTTGGGGTCTTATAATATACACTGCAAAGTGAATACTCCAAAGAGATATAAAATACCTATTGAAAAATTAATTCTTGGAGAATTGACAAATAAGGTAATAGAAGAATCTAAACCACACCGTAAGCGTGGAAGAAGCGGTTGGTGCAAAAGACATTGTACCACGAAAATCAAAAGCAAATAAGGGAATCCAAGAAGGAATACCCGCTCGTAAGTAAAGACTTATTCAAGAGTAGAATAGCCCCGAAGAGGTACAAACCGCTTTAGAAGTAAAGACTTATTCCAAGAGTGGGAATAGCCCCAGAAGAGGTTCAAAATCTCAGTGAAGGGATAAGAGATGAACACCAAAAGATCTCAATAAATTATGCACATGATGAGAAAATATGGGATCGAAGCAAAGCCATGATTGACGATATATTTGTTTTTTCTATAGCATCAGATATTACTTTGATTCTTGACACGGATCCTGAACCAAAAAATGTGGAAGAATGTTGGAAAAGAAAATATTGGCCAAAATAGAAAGATGTTATTCAAACTGAGCTACAATCTCTATTGAAAAGAGAAGTATTTGGACCAGTAGTCCAAACACCGTTGGGTGTAATCCCGGTTGGAAACAAATGTGTATTTGTACGAAAGCGAAATGAGAAAAATAAAATTGTGAGATATAAAACCCAACTTGTAGCTCAAGGAATTTCACAAAAACCTGGTATTGATTATCAGGATACAGACTCTCCAGTACGTAATGGATGGAGTCACTTTTCGCTTTCTGATAGGTATGACAACCATGGAAGGTTTGAAAACACGTCTGATGGATGTTGTAACAGCATACCTATATGGCTCACTTGATAGTGAGATTTATATGAGAATCCCTGAAGGATTGAAAATGGTTGAATCACAAAGGCTCAGTCACATATATTCAATCAAGTTACAACACTCATTGTATGGGTTGAAACAGTCTAGTCGTATATGGTATAATCGACTTAGTGATTATTTAATAAAAGATGAATATATAAATGATCATGAATGTCCATGTGTTTTTATTAAGAAATCACAAAGTGAATTTTCCATCATTGCTGTATATGTGGATGATTTGAATTTTGTAGGTACTCCTGAAGAACTCATAAGAACTGCTACTTATTTAAAAGATGAATTTGAAATGAAAGATCTTGGAAAAATAAAATTCTGCTTGGGAATACAAGTGAAGCATTTAGCATCTAGATTTTTTTTTGTTCATCAATCATATATGCTGAAAAGATTCTCAGTCGTTTTCATATGGATAAAGCTCATCCTTTGACTGCCTCGATGGTTCTTCGATCTTTAGAAGTTGATAAAAATCCATTTTGACCTCTAGAAAGTGGGAAAGAAGTTCTTGGACCTGAAGTTCCATACCTAAGTGCAATAGAAGAAGTTCTTAGACCTGAAGTTCTATATCTAAGTGCAATAGGTGCTCTTATGTATCTTACAAACTGTACACGACCTGATATTACTTTTGTTGTCAACTTGTTAGCAAGATACAGTTCTTCTCCGACTAAGAGACATTGGGATGAGATTAAACACATTTTGAGATACCTCCGTGGAAGTATTAATCTTGGGTTATTTTATCCAAGAGATTCAACGTCGCGATTGGTTGGATATGCCGATGCAGGATATTTATCAGATCCACACAATGGGAGATCACAAACAGATTACGTATTTACATATTGTGACACGGCTATATCCTAGAAATCCACAAAGCAAACCATGACAGCTACATCTTCAAATCACTCAGAGATTCTCGCTATACATGAAGCAAGCAGAGAGTGTGTTTGGTTGAGATCAATTATTCAGCATATTCAACAATCATGTGGATTACCATCAATCAAAGACATTCCTACAATTCTGTATGAGGATAACGTTGCATGCATTGCTCAACTTAGAGGAGGGTACATCAAGGGAGATAGAATAAAGTACATTTCACCTAAATTCTTCTTCACACATGAGCTACAAAAGAAGGGTGATATAGATGTGCATCAAATTCGATCATGTATGTGATATAGACATATTCACAAAGTCGCTACCAAATGCAACGTTTGCAAAACTTCGGAAAAGGATTGGAATGTGTCGACTGAAAGACTTATGACAACATTTCATCAAGAAGTAATGAATTCCTTTTGAGGGAAAGACTGTACTCTTTTTTCTTAGTCATGGTTTTTATTCCAATGGGTTTTTTTCCTGACAAGATTTTAACGAGGCAGTCAATTAAGATATTTATGTAAAAGATATGTACTCTTTTTTCCTTCGTTAAGTTTTTTCTACTGGATTTTTTTAACAAGGTTTTTAATGAGACATAATCTTCTATTGTAGGAAATCAGGGGAAGTGTTATAATGCATGTGTTGATTCCCTCAAAAAGAGGGAACCCGTGAATTGCTTCCTTTTTTTTCTTTCCTTCTTCCCGTGATGATTCCTTCTCCACCCGTGACTCTCCTTCTCCTATATAAGGAGATGATCTGAAGGAAAATATAGACAAGAAAATTTCTCTGAAGAATCTCTCTCTTTTCTCTTGCTTATTCTCTCTAAATTTATGCGTGAATTATAAGAAAGATCTTTATACACTTTGCTAAAGTTTTATAACATATATATATATATATATATATATATATATATATATATATATATATATATATATATTGAGACTGTTTCATAGCTAACATTTTCAGTTACTGTTAATAGAGTCTCCGTTCATAATTTAATTTTTAATATTGTATAATTTAATATTACAAACAGGACAAATGTCTATTTTTTTTTTTATATAAATCTGTTGTCTACAATATTAAAATACGGATGGCGTTTTTAAATAAGTTCCGTACGTATTATTAAACCATCCAATTTTTTTAATTTCTTTTTTTAACGGATGCCAAAACTATAATATAAAATAAGTTTATAAGTTTACTCGTGCCTTGCACGAGTATCCAAACTTATTCTTCATCTCCACCATCTTTTTCCTCTTTCTTCTGTCCTCTGTATTCTTCTTTCTCGCTCCTCTTTCTTTCCTCTGTCACACAATCTTAGAAATTTGTAGAATTAGGGTTCTAAACGGCAACTTCACCGGCTCCAAGCCTGAAAACTAAATGGTACACTCCCTTACATTTCTATTTTCTCCACCTAATTTGATTGCAAATGTTGATTCCCAGCTCCTAAAGTTTTAATCTTTTTTATTTTTATCAAGTGATTTTATCTGAACCTGAATTGTTGAATTATCATAGTGCATTGTTTGTCAAGTTGAAATTCAAAGTGTGGGTGAAAGATGGTTGGAAATTCTTTACTTCATGTTTCAACAACATACCCTTCGATTACACCCATTTCGCATAAGGGTGTCCTAAACTTCTTGCCTAATCTGCCATTAAGACCCAAAAAGAAACTTTTCCTTAGTGTAAGAGCCACATCTGCTAATACAGAAAATACCCCACTACCATCTTCTATTTCTGAGAAGAAGAATCCAGTGGCTATTGTTCTTGATATTCCTAAGAATATTTGGAGGCAAACTTTGCGGCCTTTAAGTGATTTTGGGTTTGGTAGGAGGAGCATTTGGGAAGGTGGCGTTGGACTATTTCTCGTGTCCAGCACGGTTCTCCTTGCATTTTGTTTGGTTTGGTTGAGAGGGTTTCGGTTGCGCTCCAAATTCAACAAGTATTTGTCTGTTTTTGAATTTGCTGAGGCTTGTGGGATTAGCACTGGCACAGCTGTTAGGATTAGAGGGGTCACTGTTGATAATGTTATTCGGGTTAATCCTTCATTGAGAAGCATTGAAGCGATTGTCGAGGTAAGTTTAATGTCAAATATATATGAAAAAGGTTAGCTTGTTTCATATTGGGGAATGGTCCAATTTTTCTTTGTATCATGTCCTGGTTTTTATTTGCAGGTTGAAAATGAAAAGGTAATAATTCCACGGAATTCACTGATTGAGGTGAATCAGTCTGGCCTTCTTATGGAAACAATGATTGATATTACTCCTCACGGTCCGATTCCAACACCTACAGTAGGGCCTCTTCATGCTGAATGTGTTAAAGAAGGTCTAATTGTATGTGACAAGCAAACAATAAAAGGAACTCAAGGTGTAAGTTTGGATGCATTGATTGGAATATTCACCCGCCTTGGAGGTGAAGTAGAAGAAATTGGTGTTACTAATACATATGCATTGGCCGTACAAGCTGCATCAGTTATTGAAGAAGCAAGACCGCTACTTACAAAGGTGTGTTTTTGGTTGTTAGTTGATACTACTCAAAGTGTAGTTTGTTATTAGTTAAACTTAATGCTAGAATGGAAACAAAGAGGCACCAGTGTTTCTTATGGAGCTTGTTTGGACTCGAATGATTTTTGCTTATTTGATTATTTTGATTATTGTTATTGTTGTATTAATCTCGAAAACTGTTTTGTTTCACAACTCCCCCTGCTTTTTCAGGTTACTCAAGAAAGCGAGTCCAAAAGTCTGAAGTTTAATTTTCTATTAAAAACACTATTCTGATTCTAAATAGCAAATTTATATAGGCTCGTTATGGTATTCAGCTGTGCTAACATGTTTACAAAAACTAGGAAAAAGTAATAAGTACCGAAACAAATCTCTATTCACTTTCAAAGTTTAGAAATCTCAAGTACCAAAATTGTTGAAAGCTCTGAAATACACAATAATTATAGTTCAATCAAGAAAAAGGAATTCTACTGGGACTCTTTTAAAGTGCCCTAATATAGAAGAGAAGAGTAAGCAACTGGTTATAATTTTCTTACAAACACCCTTGAAATTTATAATAGTACTGTTGTTTTGTTTTGCTTTTAGTTGTCCTTTGTTTTTAAGGGACAAGTAAAATTTTAGTTGTTCAGAGCATGTTTTTCATCTCCACACATTTAAGAGAGTTTTCCCAGTCTCAAATTACTAAGTTATTTCTTTTTCCAAGATCTAACCCAACTTCGGCACTCACTTTTTTTTGGTAGTTAAATACTACAATACTCAGACCCGAATTGAAGAGGAAAAAGAATACTAATAGATAGGAGTTACATACAGGAAACTGAGCTCACCGATCAACAAGTATTCAAGTCTTCTTGAACAGATGTATGGTTTCTTTTCCTTTCAAGTAAAACAGAAAAAGGGGAAAGGAATTAGAATAATCTCTAATAGGATACATGCAGTACCTACTTGCTGATCTGCATTGTGATTAGTGACAAGTTGCAAACATAATAATTGACAAAGACAGCATCATCATAGCATGTGTTGTTCTTGTGCTTGCTCTATGGAGTTTCAATATTTTACTTCGACATGACATTTAATATATACTTATGCATGGAAATTGTATGTTTGATGTAGTGATGTCTCAGATCAAAGTCATGGCCAAAGATGTTCAACCTTTACTGGCTGAGGTTCGTGGTGGTGGTTTGCTGAAAGAAGTTGAGAGTTTAACCAAAAGCCTGACACAAGCATCCGAGGACTTGAGGTAAAATGTCTGAGCTCTAATTGTCATGTCTTGCTTTTGGTTAGTGTGTTGAAGGCAGTGTTATTAGATTCGGGCTGACCGTGCAGATCAACCTTGTGAACCGGTAACCCAGTGACATGGGTGAATTGTGTTCGGATGGTTCTAATAACCATGGTTGAAGGTGTCAGTTGGAAAGATTATTTGTTTTATATATTAAATATAGTACTAACAGATTTAAGGAAAACTAGCTACCTGAGTGAATTCGCAGTCACAACCTTAGTTTAGTCTCTTCTGGATTTCAAACTGCTTAATGCCCTTACTAATGAACCGGGGAGACAAATAATTGCGCTGTTTAAGCCTGTAGGAGCAGTCGGACCAATATCGGACTTACTACTGTTGGATTAATTTTTATTAATCTTAATTGGGACCACACATGTATATTATTAATGTGTATTATCATGTATAAGTCTAAATTTAAGTGATTTAATTAAGTTTTAAGTAGGCTTAAGGGTATGTTTGTCATGGTATTAATGTGTAGAGATCGGATTTGTATTTTTAAATTGATGAGGGGCCAATTTAAAAATACTAAAAGATAGTAACTGCCATTTAGCAGTTTCTTCACACGGCAGTTTTCTTTATAAGGGGTCATGGTCCCCAATTGAGTGTACATGTTTTTTCTTTTCATTGTTTTCTCTGTATCCCCATGAACAGAGAAATTCACTTCTTAAATACGCATCAATTGGAAGATTTCAACGACCAAACAATATCATGGAATCTGGTACGCTTCCGTTATGTTCTTTCTTATTCTTTTGTTTCAACATGGGTTATATTTATAAACATATTTAGTTTCAGTAATTAATTAATTTCCATCAATTGGTATCAGAGCTCCCATGTTTGATTCATAGAGAATTTATGATTTTTGGAGATTTAAAAAAAAAAAAAAAAAATTATTACGAAACCTGCTAACTGCGCCAAATTCTGTTGCGGTTGAATATCACCGACTAATTTATTATAGCTTTATACTGGCTGGAGATTTGTATTATAGAATCATGTGCATGTTATCTAAAATTAGTATGATTAGATTTCATGTGGTTCTTTCCTTCTTAACCCCTGAAATGGACCTGTTTCAAAAATACACTTATTTATAACATATATATAGTAGGACTAATGTTCTGCTGTATATGTATTTTGCATATATTTTTAGATAACTTCGGTAAAAAAAAAATTCTGATCTATATATATATATATATATATATATATTACATACGGTATATATATATATATACTATAATTTACCAATCCTATTATGGAATATGCAAATGCAGCGAAGGAGGAACCATCATTCTTCCTATTTTGAACATATTTCCATTCAAACTGTTTGGATACACATGGGGATTTTTATTTTTTTTTCTTATCAAGTTTTCAATTTGCACATATTTCTCTCTGGAATTATCAAAATTAATTAACTAATTAAATGTAGTTTTATTTAATCTAATGATATGATAATAATTATTAATAATCAATTAAAACAAGATGTCACTAAAATGACCTCTCTTGTCTAGATTGTTTTGTATGAATTGTTTAGATGTTCGTGTATGTGTAATTCAGTAAAATATTAATCAATCCAAAGATGGGTTCATATTTAATCAATTTCATACATATTTGTGATGATAAACATGTGATACTTATCGAGGTAACTTAATATGAATAATGAATTCATGCAAACATGGATTTATTATTTAACATAATTATTGTCAATGTTTATTTATTTTAACAAGAGTACCAATTACAATTAATATCACTGTCCAAAGGCATGATATTAATGTTGTGCTAGGTATCTTAAAATGTTGTCATAAAAATTAATCAATTTAAAGATTGTTTATTTGGTTATTTAATGTGAACATAGTAGTTTATTAATTAATTTATTTTTATATTTGTTCTCTATTCAACTTTAATGTCTACTACTGCTATATCTGCTAACATGAATAATGTTCCAATGTTAAATGGAACAAAATTTAAGGACTGGAAAGAGAACATATTAATTGTTATTGGCTGCATGGACATAGACTTGGCATTAAGAATGTCGAAACCGAATGACCTCACTGAAGAAAGTACTCCGGAGGAAATTGGGTACTTTGAAAAGTGGAACCGTTCGAACAGGCCAAGTCTTATGATCATGAAGCGTGGTATTCCAGAAGCATTTAGAGGTGCAATTACAAATGACAATATCACGACCATTGAGTTTCTTTTCTCGAAATTGAACCGTTTTGTCAAAAAGCGATAAAGGTTTGAAAAGCACGCTTTTTAGCAAGCTTGATTTCAATGAAGTCTGAGGGCAAGGGTAATGTCGGGGAGTACATCATGGAGATGTCTCATCTTGCTTCAAAGCTTAAGGCACTAAAGCTTGATTTATCGTATGATATGCTCGTACATTTGATCCTAATTTCTCTTCTCGCACAATTCGATCGGTTTAAAGTTAGTTAAATCGCGGAAGGAGAAATGGACTCTCAATGAGCTCATTTCATTTTGTGTGCAAGAGGAAGAAAGATTGAAGCAAGATAGACCGAAAGTGCTCATTTTGCAAGCACCTCTAAAAGCGAGGGCAAGAGGAAAGATAGGGAAAAGAAGTTGATGTTCTAAGGTCCTCCGGGCAAAAGAAACAAAAGATGAAAATGGTTGTTTCTTTTGTGGCAAGTCTTACATAAAAAGAAAGATTGTACCAAATTTGTCACTGGCGTGAAAAGAAAAAGTACATTTCATGTTTTGGTCGTTTCTCAAATCAATTTAACTTCAAAGATGCAAGAAACACTTGGTGGGTAGATTTTGGTGCTACTACTCACATTCTTGAGGGGTTGCTCTGCACTCCGAATGCCAACCGATCTTTGAAAGACGTATCTATGTGGGTGATGGAAAATCGATTGGAGGTGGAGGCAATAGGGCATTTTAGATTGTTGTTAAATCTTGGTTACTATTTGGATTTAAAAGACACTTTTGTTGTCTTGGTCATTTAGACGAAATTTAGTTTCTATTTCGCATTGGACAAATTCGGTTATTATTGTTCTTTTGGAAATAAGAATTTCAATTTGTCTATTAATTGAATATAGTTGAATCTGGGTTTTTAATTTTTTGATAATCTATATTTCTTGAAACTATTTCATCTTACAATGAAACCTTGCATGTGGAAACGCGTGGTACTAAAAGAAAATTAGATAAAGAAAATTCAGCCTCATTATGGCACAAACGCCTAGGTCACATCTCTAAATCAAGAGTTGAGCGTCTTGTGTCTGATGGGATTTTGGACTCCCTTGATTTTTCTGACTTTGATATCTATGTTCAGTGTATCAAGGGAAAACAGACTAAAACAAAGAAAATAGGTGCCAATCGAACTACAGACGTCTTAGAATTAATACATACAGATATTTGTGGTCCATTCCCTACAGCTTCTTGGAATAGTCAACAATACTTTATAACATTCATAGACGACTATTCTAGATATGGTTACCTATTTCTTATACATGAAAAATCGCAGTCTTTGGATGTGTTCAAAACATTTAAGGCCAAAATTGAGTTATAACTCAATAAACGGATTAAAAGGTCGATCGATCGTGGTGGTGAATATACTGGCGAGATATGATGCTCGAGTGAACAATGTCCAGACCGTTTGCTAAATACCTAGAGGAATGTGGAATCGTCCCCACGAGACACTATGCCGTGGTCGCTTTAGTATGAATGGTGTATCTCGAGAGAGACAAACCGACTCTTAAGGATATGGTAAGAAGTATGATTAGTCGATCTACTTTACCGAGTCACTCAGGGGTGAGGCTCTAAAAGACAACAACTTATATCCTCAATCGGGTGCCAACAAAAGTAACTGCAAAAACAATATTTGAACTTTGGGTTGGGTCGAAAGCCTAGTCTAAGCGATTCGTGTTTGGGGATGTCTCTTTGAAGCGAGGCCTTATAAGCCTCATGAAAGGAAATTGGACTCAAAACTGTTAGAACTACTTTACTTTATCATCTATGCAGAGCGATCACGGGGTTACAAGTTTTATGATCCCACTAGTAAGTCGATTTTTGAGGCGGAATCGCAACATTTTTTAAGGATGTTGAGTTTGGGGAAGAAATCAAATCGAGAACATTGTCTTTCGGGAGGAAGAAGGAAAACTCAATTCCTACTACTATTTTTGACAATGTGCAAGTTTCTATACCTGTAACTCAACAACCTCAAGAATCTGAGCAATTAAGGCGATCCACGAGAGAAAGAAAATTTGCAATTTCAAATGATTATATCGTATATCTTCAAGAACAGGAGGTAGAAAATGGAATGTCGAAAGATGATCTAATTAATTTCTGGCAAGCCATGCAAAGTTCTAACTCTCAAAAATGGATTGAAGCCATGAACGAAGACAAGTCTATGCAAGACAATAAAGTTTGGGAACTTGTTCCATTACCGTATGGCGCGAAACCCGTAGGTTGCAAATGGATATTTAAAACCAAAAGAGATTCAAATGGTAATGTGGAAAGGTATAAGGCACGTCTTGTGGCTAAAGGCTTTACTCAAAAGGAAGGAATTGACTTTAAAGAGACTTTCTCTCCGGTTTCTTCGAAAGACTCTTTTAGGACAATTATGGCGCTTGTTGCACATTTTGACCTTGAGTTACATCAAATGGATGTCAAAACAGCATTTCTCAATGGTGACATTGAAGAATCAATTTATATGGTGCAAACGTAAAAAAGTAATACGGAGACCCAAAGAATATGGTTTGCAAATTAACAAAATCCATCTATGGACTCAAGCAGGCATCTCGTCAGCGGTACTTCAAATTTCATCAAGTCATTGTTTCATATGGTTTTGAAACAAATATTGTTGATAGTTGTGTTTATCACAAATTCAGTGGGAGTAAACATATTTTCCTGGTTTTATATGTCGATGACATATTACTTGCCACAAATGACATAGACATGTTGCTTGACACCAAGAGATTTCTATCAAAGAACTTTGAAATGAAAGATCTTGGTAATGCTTCTTTTGTGTTAGGAATTGAGATACACCGAGAACGTTCTCGACATATATTGGGTTTGTCATAAAGGAACTATATTGAGAAAGTTCTCAATAGGTTTAACATGCAAAATTAAATCGTAAAACCCGGTCACTTGAAAAAGAGACAAGTTTAGTCTCGGTCGATGCCCAAAGAATAGTCTTGAAATTAAAGAAATGCAAAAGATTCCTATGACATCCGTGTGTAGGGAGTCTAATGTATGCTTTCAAGTATGTACGCGTCCCAGATATTGCGTTCATAGTTGGCATGTTAGTAGATATTTAAATAATCCTGGCATGGATCATTGGAAGCGATCGAAGCGGGTTATAAGGTATTTACAGAGAACAAAGGATTATATGCTCACATATAAGAGATCAGATCGGTTAGAGATCATTGGTTATTTCGATTCTGATTTTGCTGGGTGCCAAGATAGCTGGAGATCCACTTCAGGCTATGTTTACTTGTTGGCTGGTGGAGCGATTTCATGGAGGTCTGCAAAACAGACGCTCGTTGCTTCGTCTACCATGGCTGCAGAGTTTGTAGCATGTTATGAGGCATCAAATCATGGAATATTATGGTTGCGAAATTTTGTCACTGGGCTGCGAATTTTGGAGGGTGTTGACAGACCATTAAAATTATATTGTGACAATAAATCAGCTGTATTATATTCCAACAACAACAGAAGCTCGACAAAGTCAAAGCACATTGAAATCAAGTTTCTCGTTGTACAAGAAAGAGTGCAGAATGGACAGATTTCTATAGAGCACATTGGGACAAACTCCATGATAGCGGATCCGCTCACGTATTTGGATTATTACTCTATGTTAAAACTACAGATTTTATTTATATATTTTTTGCAAAATTAAAATATTCAGTTTACTACACTCTATTAAGTATATTGAAGTATTGATCTCACTAAAGTTAATTAAGTAGGACCAGTTGGAAATAGGCATGTGTGAATCACATTACATGTAATTTCCATGCTATGCATCCATGATTGATCTATGTTATTTAGCTATGTTGGCATACGAGACCATTGATAGGTCCAATTACGGCTATTGTAATGAAGACCGCTTTGATCCTATATTAATGTAGCTAATGGGCCGAGTTGTTTTGGATACCCTTTAGAACATGAAAACAAATTTCAGGAGCTCACTAAAGTTAAACACATTTCTTAGAATACATATGTGGTCCAGTGGGAGATTGTTGGATTAATTTTTATTAATCTTAATTGGGACCACACATGTATATCATTAATGTGTATTATCATGTATAAGTCTAAATTTAAGTGATTTAATTAAGTTTTAAGTAGGCTTAAGGGTATGTTTGTCATGGTATTAATGTGTAGAGATCGGAATTGTATTTTTAAATTGATGAGGGGCCAATTTAAAAATACTAAAAGATAGTAACTGTCATTTAGCAGTTTCTTCACACGGCAGTTTTCTTTATAAGGGGTCATGGTCCCCAATTGAGCGTACATGTTTTTTCTCTTCATTGTTTTCTCTGTATCCCTATGAACAGAGAAATTCACTTCTTAAATACGCATCAATTGGAAGATTTCAACCCGTTTTAAAACAATATCATGGAATCTGGTACGCTTCCGTTATGTTCTTTCTTATTCTTTTGTTTCAACATGGGTTATATTTATAAACATATTTAGTTTCAGTAATTAATTAATTTCCATCAACTACTCGATTCTATGTATCAATCGAAGAAGAAGCAGCTCTTATATTGTGTTCCTCTAGTTTTACTGACCTATGTTCAAGTTTGTTTTTCTGTTGGTTAAATTATTATCCATTTGATTTTAAGAGCAAACAACTTCTTCTTTTTTTATATGTTTGTTGATTTTCTTAAGTTTCTTCCGTAATTGAATGGAAACTGGTAATAACTTTGTATAATCATGCTGCAAAGTTGTATAGTTTTTTCTTCTGAAAATTGCAAATGTAATTATGTAATTTGTCAAAGCTGCTACTAAAGCTTCTCTAGAATTTATACTAATGACAAACTTTGCCATTGAAACTCTGGAGTGGAACATGAATCTTGGGACATTCAACGAAGAAGTTTACAAATATATCCCTCATTTATTTTTACTACAATGATTGATTTTATCTATTGGAGCAAACTGGGCAGATGGAAATTACTTTTTATATGTGTGTGTGACTGTGTCTGTCTGATTGTTGCATGTGTAGCTTTATCCGCATGTATGCACGCCTATTTGTTTATAGGCTTAGAGTTGCAATGAATCAATTTCCTTATTTTGCAGAAGGGTGAACTCATCCATTATGACCCCAGAGAACACTGAATTGATCCAGAAGTCCATAAATACCCTCATTCTTACTTTGAAGAACATTGAGGTTTTGTGCTAAATGGACAATCTTTTGTTGTTTTCCTTTATCTTTTACTGTATTTGATTAGTCTGAACTGTTATGACACCATTGCAGAGTATAAGTACAGATATTGCGGAATTTACGGGTGATGAAGCTACAAGGCGAAATCTGAAGCTGCTTAACAAGTCTCTCAGCAGGCTATTGTGATGGCAAAAGAGGCCTGACAATTGGCTGATAGCTTACGACTTCCAAAAATTGATTGGATGTTGGAGAAAGGTAAATACTCAACGGTATTGATCCTCTGCAGGTCTTGTAATTGAGTTGAAACTGTAAGGTGAGGTTTTGGAATTGAAGGCACTTTGTTGGGCGGTTAGAGTTTTGAGTTTTATTTTGTTGGATGATTCTACTAATCCAAACAGTCTATTTTGATCTACAATGTAATGATATGAAGTTTATTCCAACATCTTGAAAAGATTCAGTTGAAGAAGATGGTATAAGAATTAAGATTCAAGTAAATCAAAATGAAGATTCCAAGTTCCTTTCTTTCTTTGCCTTCTGATTTTTGCTTCTACTTAAAATTAAAATCAGTGGGCGCACTTCTCAGAAAGGAGCAGATTATATTGTTGGGACAAGTAGAATCAAACCGTATGGTTGCTTAGAAATATTGAACGTAATAACGGAATGAAGTATATAGCTTTTCCTCTTATAGAACATGAAAATTGTTGATTTAATATCTATAAATTGCAGTATTCACCATGGATCAAGCTAAAGACTCATCAAATTGACATCAAAGCATCAGTGGCAAAACTTCTGTTTACAATGTTCCAGTTCTAATGAAACTAGATCCTCTTTGCTTCTTCACATGCCGCCTTACCATTAATTCCCTTACTCTTTCAGCATCATTCCACTTCTTACTCAAAAGATACACGTCGCATATAAGACTATAAACTCCTCCCCCATTCTCTGGCCTGACCGTTTCCAGAATACGATCGATCACTCTCTCTGCCATCTCAAACTGCTTATGAACCTTACAAGATGACAAGAAGGAGCTCCATACCAAGATATTAGGTTCAAATGGCATAGTTTTAATAGTTTCATAAGCTTCTCCCAAAACCCCCGCCTTCCCAAACAAATCAACCATGCAACCATAGTGCTGAATTCTTGGCTCCAACCCAAAATCTGAAATCATCCTGAAATAGTTACGCCCCTCCTCCACCAACCCTGCTTGTGCACAAGCGCTAAGAATCCCAGTAAAGGTTAGTTCATTCGGTTTTACACCTGTTTCTATCATCTTTTCAAATATAGCCAACGCTTCTTTGCCATGTCCGTGTTGGGCAACCCCACAAATCAATGCAGTCCAAGAAGCAATGTTCTTATCTTGAATCAAGTCAAACACTAAACAAGCATTCTTCAAATATCCACACTTCCCATACATGTCAACTAGCACAGTGCCAAGCTCCATATTCAGTTCGAATCCATTTTTGGTGGCAAACCCATGAAGCGATTTTCCCAAAAGCAAACCAGTGGAACCCATTTGACCACACCCCATTAAGATCGAACACAAGGTCCCTTTGTCAGGCATAAGCTTCTCATTCACCAACATTTCACGAAAAAGCATCAACCCCTTGTCCCAACGGCAACTATTTATGTACCCCGCAATCATAGCATTCCAAGAAGCAACATTTTTCAGAGGCATTTCCTCAAAAACTAGCCGCGCTTTCTCACAACGCCCTGACCTTGAATAACCTGTGATCATCGTGTTCCACGTGACCGTGTTTCTGACAGGCATTTCGTCGAACAGATAGCAGGCATCACTAAAAGAAGCAGCACTGTAAGCATTTAAAAGTGAAGTGGCCACATAAACATGAGAATTGAAACCCAATTTCAGAAGATGGGCATGAAGGTGGTGAAATAGGGTTGGATTTTGCAATTGGGTACAGGATTTTAGAGTGAAAAGAATGGAGAAACTATCAAAAGGGATTGATGTTCGTTGCATTTGAGTGTATAAATGTAAAGCTTTTTCAGGTGAAGAAGCATTTTTTATAGCTAAACTCCATGAATTCATTTGCTTTTACTCCCTCAATTCCTAAAAAATTATAGTTTTAAAAAAATTTATTTCAATTTATTTATTTATTTATGGTTTATAACTTTCTAGAAAAATAAATTATTTACTTTCTTATATTGTATCACCCTTTCCTTCTCTTATTGTCCCAAGAAATTTTGTCTTGTATTAATGGTTTTCAACTTCTTATAAATGGGTAGTGATGGAATTTCAAATAAATTTTAATTGTTAAATGATAGTATTAAATGACTTTCTTAATTCATGTGCAAAAAACATAAACGACAATCGTTTAAGAACGAAGGTATTTGTAAGACCCCAACTTTTATGAATAAAGATGAATTTTCTATAATTATCATTTTTTTAATATTATGGAATGAATTTGATATAATGTTATAGTTGTGAGTAATAGTTATAAATTTTGCAAAGTACACAAGTTATATAATATTCGATTGGTCGGGGAATATTCGTTTTAACAGGGAATATTAAATGCGGCAACACAATCATTTGTGAACCCCTACAACGGAATTATTAGTTTGGATTGAAGAATCGACAAAATATTTTATGAAAATAACGGCGAAAGTTTTATCGTTAATCTGTTGAAACACCCTGTTAAAAAAATGCGAGAATACTGCGTGGTTGCATAGTAGCGCACGGTATTGATTATTGATCTTACGTGAGAAGTCACTCGGTTTTATTCAATTATTGCTTGATGAATTGTTGCATAGTATCTCACGTTAATTGATTCAATTATTGTCGATATGGAGAGACTACTTGTATGGAGAGAAAGTGGAGATTTATACGGACCATAAAAAGCCTCAAATATTTCTTCACCCAAAAAGAACTCAACACGCAATGCGTGACGTTGGTGGGAGTCATTAAAAGATTATGATCACACTATTCAATATCATCCCGGAAAAGCGAGCGTGGTAGGTGACGCGAAGAGTAAAGATCATATGCAAGTCTGAAGTGCAATATTGTCAACGAAAGGCCCATTTTATCGACTTACAAAGGATGAAGATAGAATTAAAGACTCGGGGTCCCACATGATGATGGCGAATATCTGAGTAGAACCAGACTTTAATCGATAAAGTTAAAAGTTTTCTCAAGCTACGGACACAGGGGTGATGTCGTATGAAGAAGAAAGTCAAGAAGGAGCTATTAGGAAGCAAGAATTGATGAGGAAGGAATACTTCAAGTCGAATTCTAGACTTTGCGTTCTAACGATTCTCGACACGAAGCATAAAATCATGATGGAGCACACAACACCCCGCTTGCAATCCATCTCGGAAGTACCAAATGTATCATGATATTCGACATACATTTTGGTGGAACAATATGAAGAGAGAGATTGCGGAGTTTATCTCAAGATGTTTAACTTTGTCGGCGTGTAAAGGCGGAACATCAAGTGCCAAAAGGTCCATTGCAACCACTTGAGATTAGGAATGGAAATGGGAACACATTACTATGGATTTTGTTACGGTCTTCCAAAAGTTTCTCAAGGCGTAGATGCAATTTGGGTTATTGTTGATAGATTAACCAAGTCGCCCATTTCTTTACTGAATCGTGAGACTTATTCCTTGAACGTCTTGCTCGTATGTGACGTGAATGAGATTATGCGATTGCATGGCATGCCAAGTATCCATAGTTTGGATCGTGACGAGATTCACTTCAAGATTTTGGGTTAGCTTGCGAGAAAGCTATGGGCGCAGATTCTGATTGATTCAAATACCATCCTCAAAGCAGACGGACAATCGAGAGAGGACTATTCAAACCCTTGAAGATCTATTAAGACTACGTGTCCTAGATTTCAAAGGAAGTTGGGATAAGTACCTACCACCGGTGGAATTCTCCTACAACAACAGCATTTATCAAGCAAGTATAGGCATGGCTCCATTTGAGGCGTTGTATGGGCCGAAAATGTCGTTCTCGATATCTTTGGGGCGAGGTGGGAGAAGCAACATTGTTGGGACCCGAAAATTAAATACGCATGACTACAGAAAAGATCCAAATGATTCGACAACGTATTCAAACTTCACAAGATCGACAAAAAGAGTTATCTTTGATCTTCATAGAAAGGACGTGGAGTTTAATATTGGAGATCATGTATTGTTACGTATTGCTCCATGGAAGGGAGTTACAAGATTTGGGAAAAGAGGAAAGCTCAATCCAAGGTTTGTTGGTCCATTTGAGATTCTTGACCAAATAGGGAGCGTAGCTTATAGACTCGCGTTACCTCCAAGTATGTCTCGTGTTCACAATGTATTCCACATATCTATGCTTCGTAAATATGTGAAAGACCCGAACCACATTATTGCATTAGAACCCGACGAGATAGCGAGAAGATTTAACCTCACGAGGAGATACTGTTGAGATTTTGGATAGGAAGAGAGCATGTCTTACATACGAAGGTTATACCACAAGTTAAGGTTTTGTGGAGAAACCATGCAATTGAGGAAATGACATGGGAGTTGGAATCGGAGATGAAAGCAAGGTACCCTCACCTTTTCGATATACCAGGTACGTATGTCAATTTCGAGGACGAAATTTCATAAGGAGGGGAGGTTGTAAGACCCCAACTTATTATAAATAAAATTGAATTTTTCTTTATTCATTATTCTAAATTAATAAGGGTTAATTTGATATAATTCTTTGGTTATGGGTAAAATGTGCAAAGTTTACAAAATAAGCAAGTGGTTATAAAATATTCATTATTGTTAGGGAATATTAGTTTGGTCGTGGAATATTCTTTTTTGTTTGAATCTCCGTCTGCGGCCAGTATGATCATTAATGGGCCCATAACGGAAAAGCGGTTGGATGAAGGAAAACGACAAAGATTGAGTTTTATAAATAACGACGTAAATTATTACCGATTAACAATTGTTGGGTTACACGGTGGTTAAAATCTGATAATACGCGTGGTTCTTGCGATGGCGCGCGGTATTAGTATTACTGATATTGTTGAATTATTGATCCTTACGTGAAGAAGGCACTACTCAATAATTATTACGATAATTCTTGTTCATTATTTTATCTTATTGATTCAATAATTCTTTGCATTGATATTTATATTATTATTGTTTCATAATTGTCATTACACGATATTTTCCATTATCAAATCAATAATTCATATTATTTGAATAATATTATCGAGATAACATTATTGGTAATGACTAGAAAGTTACATCTAAGGAGAGGTTTGGTCACCTAATTGCTTGTGATAAGGAGAAATCCTTATTGGAAAGCCCTCTTTCTTTCAGGAGCGGCACGGTTATCGATCTTGTGATTACGTAATATTATTTTGAATAATTAATTATTGATTATTATGATAAAGAAAATATTTATTTTATGTGGATATAGATGGAGAAAATTTTTAATGTGACAATTGTTGAAAATTAATATTTTATCTTTTTCGATAAAATAATACATTTAAATATATTATTTTAATAATATATTAACGGTGATATTTTATAATGATTGTGGGATATATGAGTATATGAGGAGGTAGAGTATTTTGTGGCATTAAATGTTTAACATATGTTTTGTGTGTCGGTGGACACAATTCTTGATAGAAAATTGATTATAGGCGTAAAATCGTCTGTTTATGGATTTGGTCAATTTCATTTTGGAATTTGAAAAATTTCCTTACGCAAAGTTGTAGAGAATGGGATTTCCCATGGAAAGTCGTGAGTTTCGAATTTTTCTGATAAACGGGCTATTTTCTATGAATTATTGAAGTTTCAGAAAATAAAATAATTTTTATTAAATTATATGGTGGGACCCACTTTTGGTTGGTGTTAATACACATGTGGGCTGCCAAGAATTTCAGAATTGGCTGGTCTAGTTTGGCAACTTGGTTGGTGCGTAAGAAGAAAGGAAAATTAATATATTATTTTATTAATTTAGTCTCCTTTGGCGTTCTAGCATTTTCCTATAAATAGAAGCTTAAGTTAGAATTGAAAATCACACCAGAAACTAAGTTTTCTCTCTTTCTCTCTCTAAATTATCGAGCGTATTCTTGTGAGTATACTTTGAGTGTTGCTTTATCTGGTCTTGGGTTTTTACATCGACCTTATCTGAAAATCAATCGAAATGCGATTATTTTGAGGTAAGGGGTATTATTTTCTTCTTAAATGATATTTTTCTTCAATATCATTATGCTTAGAAGTATTGGTGAACTTTTTATCAAATTTGGAACTTGTTGTGTCGGGAGTTCTTATTCACGTATCTGGCCTTTATTCACGTATCGACCTTATTCACGAATCACTGGCCTTATTCAATAGAAAATAAAAAATTTTCTTTTTGTCCAAAATATCTATTACGGATACTAGCTTTGATTGTATCCATGTTTTGATCATTCTTGAATTTTACACCAATATGATTATTTTCAAGTATTTTTGGACATGGGTAAAACAAAATCTGAATCCTTAATCCTTAATCCTTGTCATTTTGTTTCAACTGGATTCGTTTTTCTTTAAAAATGTTTTCATCATCCTCGGTCCTAAATGGTGATATAAATGAATATCTTTGGCACGTAGTGCAAAGATGAGCGATTAGCAAATGAATATCTTTGGCTTTTGTAGTGCAAGATGAGCAGTGTTGAGATGAACATGACCCATTGGTGATACAAATGAATATCTTTGGCACTGTAGTGCAAAGATGATTAAAGATGTATATTGATTGTTATTACGAGGATAAACTATTGATGATGGACTTTTAAACCTTAGAAGACGGTAGAATTCTTTCTCGTGACTCTTACAATGGATTCTTTATTTCATTTGCATTTGTTGATCTAAAACTTGTTGTCTATTGTATTACTATTAGATTTTTCCTGTTGAAGACTAACGATAATTTGTTGTATATTATCTTAGTCATAATATTCTTCTTTTGGCTAGTTTGAGCTCACCCTTTTCCTTTTTGTTCCATTTTTCTTCTCGGGAGGTGAGAACATAGCGAGGATCGAGTCGGGTATGGAGTGATGGTTCTAGGAAGATGTTTTAAATTTATCCTCACTACTTACGTAAAATAGTGTATGAATAATTAATGAGGACTTATTTGGGTGTGTATATTGTCTAGAAGACAATATTTGTATTCAAACTCACGATTGTATTGTAAGTATTCTACACGACATCTGTATTATCAAAGTTGTAGTTTGCTTTCTATACCATGTATTTTGGCGACTTTCGAGAATGGGTGTTGTATACCTATTTTGGGGCGTCCACGATTAATATCGAGCTTAGGGATATGATCTCTGGCGGAGATCGGGAATAGAACTAGGAGGGAGAGAGTAAAATCCTTGCTAGTGTGTCCTACCTAAGCTTATTTGTTGGTCGGTCGTAATATAGGATATTATGTGATATGTTAATTTGTTTAATTAACCCTTGTTTTATGGCGATGTTAAGAATGGGCTGCGAGAAGCGTTAACAATGGAGTTTATGAGGCCGTGGAGACACGATCTTTCACCAACGAGGAGAGCGTGCAACAGTGGCAATGTTCCTCCACGTGAACAACGCCATGCTTGAAAGCGAAATGATGAGCGACGGGATGTTTAGAAGCTTTTTGCGGTTCATGCAAAATCGAGACAAGAGGAGACTCGTGTACAAAATACGGTGGAAATGATGGCAAAGCACGATGCATCACATGCCAAGCGGTTTAAGGAGTTGGGACCACCAGATTTCCATGGAAGCGGATCCGATCAAGGCGTGAACGTGGGTCAAGCAAATTACCAAGATATTCGATGTCTTGGGGTGCGGAGGAAACGAAGGTTCCATTCGCCACCTTTATGTTTAAGTGGTGAAGCTGATTCTTGGTGGGGAATCGTAGGCGTACTGACCGGATGCACTTAACAACGTTGGGAAAGATTTGAAATCTGTTCAATGACAAGTACTTTCGAGAAAGTATTCGTCATATGAAGGAGGTAGAGTTTATTAGACTCGAGCGAGAACAACATGGCGGTGTCTCGGTATGATGAGGCAAAGTTCGCAGAGTTATCGAGGTTTGCACCTCATTTGGTGGAGAATGAGGAGCGAATGACGCGCGTATGTTTTAGAGAGGTCTAAAACCGAGATTCGTCAATACCTTATCTCTCATAAATTTTCTCTATTTCAGATGTTGTCAGCGAGGCTCGATTATTAGGCGAGATAGTGAGTATACTCAACCGGGGACCCTGAATCGAGGTAGTCATCGAGCGATGATAACCAAATGAGGCGGAAAGAATCTGGACAAAGCGGTAACCACTCGGTGGTAATCGTGGACATGATAATAGGAGAGGTGACTCAAGTGGAAATTTCGGAAAGATAAGATTCAACAATGACGGGAAGATATCAACTGGCGACCAAAGCCCAACAACAAATGCTAGGGGAGGAGAACGGCCGCCGATTAGATGTTACAAATGCGGGAAGGAGGGACATATCATTATTATCCCACAACAATCCAAGGTATGTTACAACCGTGGAAAGGAAGGCCACATCGCTCGAGATTGTCTTATCGCGAAACCAAGTTCGGCGAGGAGTGGTGATTCGAAGGGTCATCCGGATAAGTCGAAATCGGCGGTTCTGGAAGAGCGTTTGTCGTGATGGGACAAAACGTGAGGAACCCAAACGAGGTGATCACGGGTAAGCTAATCTTGAATTCTTGCGAAGTTTATACCTTACTGAATCTGGGGTTCTACCCATTCTTTTATCTCTCTCTGCTTGTGCTCAACGTTTAAACTTGACTCAGGAGAAATTAGATTTTGATTTATCTGTTGAAACTCAGTTGGGTGAAACCTTCGTTACATCTACGGTTTATAAATCTTGCATGATCCAAGTTGGCACTATCACATTACTGTTGATCTTATCTCTTTAAAGATACTTGCTTTTGATGTGATTTTAGGAATTGATTGGTTAACAACTCATCATGCCAAAATTGATTGTTTTCGTAAGGTTGTTAGTTTTCATATTCTAACCAACTTTGTCATACAATTCAAACCACTAAACCACTAAAATCGATCATCATCATATCAAGCCACAAAGCTATTCGTTTATTGAAAAGCGGATGTCAAGCTTTCTTAGCCCATGTTATGGATTTGAATAAAGACAAATCGATTTGAATAATATTTACGTGGTTAAAGAATTTCTGATGTATTTCTGAAGAGCTTCGGTCTACCCCTAGAGCGTGATGTTGAATTCTTTATTGACCTTGAACCGCATTACAAAGCCCATTTCTAAAACCCCATATCGAATGGCTCTATTGAACTTGAGGAGTTAAAAGTCCAACTACGGGAGTTATTAGACATCGGTTTTATTAAATCTAATCGTCTCCTTGGGGTGCTCTGTTTTATTAAGTAAAAGAAAAGGCGGGGAGTATCGACTTTTATATTACTATCGAGAATTGAACCATGTCACCATCAAGAATAGGTATCCGCTACCTCGCATTGATGACTGTTCGACCCGATTACAAGGAGCGCAATTCTTTTCAAAGATCGATCTTAGTTACGGATATCATCATTTGAAGATTAAAAGCGAGGATATTCAAAGGCGGCATTCGAGGACTCGATCTGGGCATTATGAATTCTTGGTCATGTCTTTTGGATTGACTAATGCTCCTACTTTGCTTTCATGGATATGATGAACCGTGTATTTAAGGAATATTTGGATCGATTCGTTGTTGTCTTTATTGATGACATCCTCATCTATTCAAAAGCCGTGAAGATCATGAGCACCATTTGAAGTAGTACTACAAAGACTTCGTGAACACAAGTTTATGCCAAGTGAAGAAATCGAGTTCGGCGAGGAAGTAGCATTCCTTGGGCACGTGGTGTCAAAACAAGGAGTATCTGTTGACCCGTGAAGATTGAAGCAATACAAAGTTAGAAGCAACCGAAAGTCGGTGGATCAAGTCTGTGACTTTACGGGCTTAGGTTGGTTATTATCGGAGATTTGTGGAAGGATTTTCTCGAATCGCTTTCTCGATTAACTCGGTGACTCGGAAGGATGCAAAATTCTTATGGAGCGAGGAATGCGAGAAGAGCTTCCAAGAGCTCAAGAGGAGACTCATTTCTAAACTTGTTACGACAATACCATCCGGTTCGGATGGATTTGTTATCTACAACGATGCTTCGGAAAGGGGTTAGGATGTGTTCTCATGCAACATGGGAAAGTCATAGCCTTTATGCCTCACGACAACTCAAAGAATATGAGAGGAATTATCCTACTCATGATCTAGAGTTAGCGGCGATCGTATTCGCGTTGAAGATATGGAGACACTACTTGTATGGAGAGAAAGTGGAGATTTATCACGGACCATAAAAGCCTCAAATATTTCTTCACCCAAAAGAACTCAACATGCGGCGGCTGACGTTGGTTGGGTACATTAAAAGATTATGATCACACTATTCAATATCATCCTGGAAAAGCGAGCGTGGTAGGTGGCGCATTGAGTAGAAGATCATATGCAAATCTGAAGTGCAATATTGTCAACGCGAAAGGCCCATTTTATCGACTTACAAAGGATGAAGATAGAATTAAAGACTCGAGGTCCCACATGATGATGGCGAATATCTGAGTAGAAGCACAAACTTTAATCGATAAAGTTAAAGTCTGCTTTCGAGCTACGGACACAGGGGCGATCGTATGAAGAAGAAAAAGTGCAAGAAGGAGCTATTAGGAAGCAAGAATTGATGAGGAAGGAATACTTGAGTCAATTCTAGACTTTGCGTTCTAACGATTACGACACAAGCATAAAATCATGATGGAGGCACACAACACCCCGTTTGCAATCCATCTAGAAGTACCAAAATGTATCATGATATTCGACATACATTTTGGTGGAACAATATGAAGAGAGAGATTGCGGAGTTTATCTCAAGATGTTTAACTTTGTCGGCGTGTAAAGCCGGAACATCAAGTGCCAAAAGGTCCATTGCAACCACTTGAGATTAGGAATGGAAATGGGAACACATTACTATGGATTTTGTTCTGAGTCTTCCCAAAGTTTCTCAAAGGCGTAGATGCAATTTGGGTTATTGTTGATAGATTAACCAAGTCGCCCATTTTTTAACGATCGTGAGACTTATTCCTTTGAGCGTCTTGCTTCGTATGTACGTGAATGAGATTATGCGATTGCATGGCATGCCAAGATCCATAGTTTGGATCGTGACCCGAGATTCACTTCAAGATTTTGGGTTAGCTTGCGAAAAGCTATGAAGCGCAGATTCTGATTGATTCGATTCAACATACCATCCTCAAACGGACGGACAATCGAGAGGACTATTCAAACCCTTGAGGATCTATTAAGACTCTGTGTCCTAGATTTCAAAGGAAGTTGGGATAAGTACCTACCACCTGGTGGAATTCTCCTACAATAATGATTATCAAAGCAAGTATAGGCATGGCTCCATTTGAGGCGTTGTATGGGCGAAAATGTCGTTCTCCATTATCTTTGGGGCGAGGTGGGAGAAGCAACATTGTTGGAACCGTAATTAAAACGCATGACTACGAAAAAAGATCCAAATGATTCGACAACGTATTCAAACTTCACAAGATCGACAAAAGAGTTATCTTGATCTTCATAGAAAGGACGTGGAGTTTAATATTGGAGATCATGTATTGTTACGTATTGCTCCATGGAAGGGAGTTACAAGATTTGGGAAAAGAGAAAGCTCAATCCAAGGTTTGTTGGTCCATTTGAGATTCTTGACCGAATAGGGAGCGTAGCTTATAGACTCGCGTTACCTCCAGTATGTCTCGTGTTCACAATGTATTCCACATATCTATGCTTCGTAAATATGTGAAAGACCGAACCACATTATTGCATTAGAACCCGGACGAGATAGCGAGAAGATTTAACCTACGAGGAGATATCTGTTGAGATTTTGGATAGGAAAGAGCATGTCTTACGACGAAGGTTATACCACAAGTTAAGGTTTTGTGGAGAAACCATGCAATTGAGGAAATGACATGGGAGTTGGAATCGGAGATGAAAGCAAGGTACCTCACCTTTTCGATATACAGTGCGTATGTCAATTTCGAGGACGAAATTTCATAAGGAGGGAGGTTGTAAGACCCCAACTTATTATAAATAAAATTGAATTTTCTTTATTCATTATTCTAAATTAATAAGGGTTAATTTGATATAATTCTTTGGTTATGGGTAAAATGTGCAAAGTTTACAAAATAAGCAAGTGGTTATAAAATATTCATTATTATTTGGGAATATTCGTTTGGTCGTGGAATATTCTTTTTGTAAAGGAAATCTCCGTCTGACGACAGCCTTGATCATTGGTGGGCCCCATAACGGAAAAGCGGTTGGATGAAGGAAAACGACAAAGATTGAGTTTTATAAATAACGACGTAAATTATTACCAGATTAACAACTTTGTTGGGTTACACCGGTGGTTAAAATACTGATAATACGCGCGTGGTTTAAAGAAGATGGCCACCAGTATTTACACGATATTGTTGAATTATTGATCCTTACGTGAAAGGCCTTTACTCAATAATTATTTACGATAATTCTTGCTCATTATTTTATCTTATTGATTCAATAATTCTTTGCATTGATATTTATATTATTATTGTTTCAATAATTGTCATTACACAAGATTTTCCATTATCAAATCAATAATTCATATTATTTGAATAATATTATCGAGATAACATTATTGGCAATGACTAGAAAGTTACATCTAAGGAGAGGTTTGGTCACCTAATTGCGGCCTGGTGTAGGAGAAATCTTATTGGAAAGCCCTCTTTCTCAGGAACGGCACGGTTGTCGATCTTGTGATTACAGAATATTATTTTGAATAATTAATTATTGATTATTATGATAAAGAAAATATTTATTTTATGTGGATATAGATGGAGAAAATTTTTAATGTGACAATTGTTGAAAATTAATATTTTATCTTTTTACGATAAAATAATACATTTAAATATATTATTTTAATAATATATTAACGGTGATATTTTTATAATGATTGTGGGATATATGAGTATATGAGGAGGTAGAGTATTTTGTGGCATTAAATGTTTAACATATGTTTTGTGTGTTTGTGGACACAATTCTTGAATAGAAAATTGATTATAGGCGTAAAATCGTCTGCTTATGGATTTCGGTCAATTTACATTTGGAATTTGAAAAATTTCCTTCAAAAGTTGTAGAGAATGGGATTTCCCATGGAAAGTCGCGAGTTTCAATTTTTACGATAAACGGGCTATTTTCTATGAATTATTGAAGTTTGAGAAAATAAAATAATTTTATTAAATTATATGGTGGGACCCACTTTTGGTTGGTGTTAATACACATGTGGGCTGCCAAGAATTTCAGAATTGGCTGGTCTAGTTTGGCAACTTGGTTGGTGCGTAAGAAGAAAGGAAAATTAATATATTATTTTATTAATTTAGTCTCCTTTGGCGTTATAGCATTTTCCTATAAATAGAAGCTTAAGTTAGAATTGAAAATCACACCAGAAACTAAGTTTTCTCTCTTTCTCTCTAAATTATCGGCGTATTCTTGTGAGTATACTTTGAGTGTTCTTTATCTGGTGCGGGTTTCATCGACCTTATCTGAAATTCAATCGATCGATTATTTTGAGGTAAGGGTATATTATTTTCTTCTTAAATGATATTTTTCTTCAATATCATTATGCGAAGTATTGGTGAACTTTTTATCAAATTTGGAACTTGTTGTGTCGGGTTACTTATTCACGTATCAAGGCCTTATTCACGTATCTGACCTTATTCACGAATCAATACCTTATTCAAGAAAAATAAAAATTTTCTTTTGTCCAAAATATCTATTCGGATACTAGCTTTGATTGTATCCATGTTTTGATCATTCTTGAATTTTACACCAATATGATTATTTTCAAGTATTTTTGGACATGGGTAAAACAAAGTCTGAATCCTTAATCCTTAATCCTTGTCATTTTGTTTCACTTTGGATTCGCTTTTCTTTAAAAATGTTTTTCATCATCCTCGGTCCTAAATGGTGATATAAATGAATATCTTTGGCACATGTAGTGCAAAGATGAACGATTAATCAATGAATATCTTTGGCTCAGTAGTGCGAAGATGAGCAGTGTTGAGATGAACATGACCAATTGGTGATCTGAAATGAATATCTTTGGCTGTAGTGCAAAGATGATTAAAGATGTATATTGATTGTTATTACGGGGATAAACTATTGATGATGGACTTTTAAACCTTAGAAGACGGTAGAATTCTTTCTCTACGTGACTCTTCAATGGATTCTTTAGCTTCCATTGCATTTGTTGATCTAAAACTTGTTGTCTATTGTATTCTATTAGATTTTTCCTGTTGAAGACTAACGATAATTTGTTGTATATTATCTTAGTCATAATATTCTTCTTTCGGGCTAGTTGAGCTCACCCTTTTCCTTTTTGTTCCATTTTTCTTCTCAGGAGGTGAGAACATAGCAGGATCGAGTCGGGGTATGGAGTGATGGTTCTAGGAAGATGTTTTAGTTGTCCTCACTACTTCTGTAAAATAGTGTATGAATAATTAATGAGGACTTATTTGGGTGTGTATATTGTCTAGAAGACAATATTTGTATTCAAACTCACAGTTGTATTGTCGTATTCTACATGACATCTGTATTGTCAAAGTTGTAGTTTGCTTTCTATACCATGTATTTTGGCGACTCAGAATGGGTGTTGTATACCTATTTTGGGGGCGTCACACCCCTCTTTCCTGGAAACGACCTGGTCGATTAATAGTGTGAATTATAATAATGATGATGAAATTTTATTCTATTAGTATTATTAATGTAATAAAACAGAAAAACTTTTTATATAAAACAGAATACTTTTATAAAGTTATTCGTTTTATTAGACTATAAATAGAATATATTATATTTTATTATGCATAGTGTTTGCATAGTGCCTGCATAGTAAAATCTTTTTATATAAAACAGAATACTTTTATAAAGTTATTCGTTTTATTAGATTATAAATAGAATATATTATATTTTATTTAAAAGATTTTGTTTTATTAGAATATTTTATAGTAAACCAATATGGACCGTCCGTTTAAAAGTAAATCAATCTGGACCGTTCATGAATTAGTTACTATTCAGTCCATTCTCCTATAAATAGAAGTTCATTCCTTCATTATTTCTTACGAATTCACTGAAATTATAAAGAAAAAAACTATAGAGAGAAAGAAGAAAAATATTCTGCTACTTCACTATTCCTATATCCAGTTGTTCTAAGGTAAGGGGTATTATTTCTTTCGTATTCATGAAAAGAACTTCTGTTATTCCATTTTTTTTATTCATTGGAATAACTCAGTAGACGCCATTCACCCTATACTTGGTGAAATTCTTACATTATTTCATTCTTTATCATTATGTTGAATAACTTTTATACATCTAAAGTATCGCATACATGGTGAAATTCTTCCATTATTCCATTCTTTATTATTACTTTGGAACATCCTATCCGTATGCGTTCTGCATGACCTAGTTCCGTTATTTATTATTCATTTGGAACATCCCATTGCCATGCGGTTTTCGCTTTTGATTTCGTTATTTATTATTACATTGGAATATCACATCGTGCGTTCTGCATGACTGATCCCGTTATTTATTATTTTATTGGAATAACTTTTATGCATGCGATGGCCTATCGCGTGCACGGTGATTTTTTTGTTATTCCATTCTTTATTATACTCGATTGGTTAAAGTTTTGACTTCTATACTCCATGAAATTAGTGGAATATCCTTGATATTTGCGCTTTATCCAAAGATCTTTTCATAGAAATATTCTTACGAGCATTCTTGAATTTTACTCTCACAAAGAAGTATCATGTTGACAATTTGGGCGTTATTAGTTCTGGATAAATTAATTCTTGAACTTGTTTTATTGAATTCTTATATCATTGTCATCATCCTCATGCTTATATTATGTTGAAAGTCATCTATGGCCCGTCAGTGTGCATAGATGGACTTGGTATGATTATGACCGAGGATTATTCGGTATAATCATGGTAATAATATTACAAATGATGTGGTAAAATTCCTCATTGGCCCATAGTGCATTGATGGACGATTGTTGGCATGATCATGACCATTGATGAATACACGAATATCCTTGGCCCGTAGTGCGTGGATAATTTGTGGTTGTGATACTAATGAATATCCTGGTAAAAGTGCGAGGGATGATGTGGATTATTTATTAAAATTTGAGTCTCGAGAGATAAAAGTGATGAAAAATCTTTTAAATCATAAAAGATAGTAGATTTTATTCTCTACTTGACTCTTTTAATGGATTGCTTGTTCATTGCGGTTAAACTTGATATTTGTTATATTGTATCGGTTTAACATCATTGTTGAAACTAACGATAATTTATTACGTATTATCTTAGTCATAATATTTCTTCTTTGGGCTAGTTGAGCTCACCTTTTACTTTCATTGTTCTCTTGAGAAATGAGAACGTAGCGAGGACTAGTCGGGGAACCGGGTGACGGTCCGAGATAATAGCATTAGTAGTCCTCACTATTACTCATTAAATAGTGTGATAATAAATGTAATGAGGACTCAATTGAGTGTGGATATTGTCTAGATGACAATATTTGTATTAAAACTCACCGCATATGTTTTGACGTATTTTACACGACTGTTGTATAATTAAGTTGTATTTGAATTTTGTACCATGTATTTTACACGACTGTTGTATAATTAAGTTGTATTTCACATGACTGTTGTATAATTAATTTGACCAACTTATAAGTCAGTAACGAACAACCTTGTTGGCACCAAAAGGGTAAGAGAAAAAGGGATTGTTTGAGAAATTTAAATATAAAAGTTATTGGCATAAACAGAAGAACAACCTTGGGAGGAGAGAAGCTTAACAAGTTTGCTAACCAAAAGAGTTCTTTTAACCACGCACCTATGGATTTACAATTTTCACTCAACTGCTCGGATTCCCTCCGTTATATTTATCCTGTAATTTCTAACGTATATTCAGTAACATAATTGTTAACGTCAAGTTTTGCCGGCGCGTCCAATCACAGAATCCACGCGCTAAAACCTGCACAATAACAGATCACACAGAAGCTTGACGGCTTGTGCCGCCGGGGGATAGCTCCGGTGTGAGAATGAGTACAGGTCGTTCACAAGGTTTAACGAATGGAGGCTAAGTGTTTAGTGCTCAAAAGTAGGTATTACCTGTTAATTGTAACATTGGCCTTGTATTTATAGTACTCACCACCTTAGAATCCTCTCCGAGTCGGATTAGGACTCCTAGCTATGGTAGTTACCCTAACTTGGATCCAACACAATCTCCTTAAAAGGTGCAAGTAGAATCCAATCCAATCACTACCTTTGGAGTTACCTTATTCAAGTATAGTTAGGAACCCGGACTCTGCACGCAGGAGAGCCCACTGTGCAGGCCCAAACGATCCCACCATCAGGTCTCGGCCCAAAGGGCTCGAAGACCCGACCCCGAACCCCACACGACAGGGCACGGTTCTGGCCCGAAAGACTCGGAAGCCGAACCCGAAAGACATCCACTAAGGTGAGGCTCCGGCCCAGAAGGACTCGGACACCGACCCGAACACCTCCAACTTCACCATGTGCTTCGGCCCAGTGGACAAATAAAGTCCTTCTAATGTTAGGCCTTCGGCCCACACGAAGGTTGGCAAAACGCTCCCAAACATTGTCCCCAGTCTCTGATTATAATGTATTTATAATTAGAGACTTGAAAAGTCAGGTATACGAAAGGTCACGACAGCTAATGATGAGCTGTCTGGGAAAGTCAAACGACCTGTCCTCGTTTCTCGAAACGTTGCACGCCTTTTTACGCCTGGTCCCACCTTGGGCATTTAATAGCCGCCCTTGGGTATCGTGTGGAAACACATATAAAAACCCCCTTCCATCAATCACTATCACTTTTCCTAGATTTTTCAATTCAAAACCTCTACCAAAGTTTTCTGGCAAAGGCGATTTCCGGCAAACTCACCTCGTTCTTCATTTCTCTTTGATCTTGAACTTCTTTCAGCTAATACTTGTTTCCATGGCTGATTCCAACATTGATCAAACTCCAAACGCCACTGAAACCACTACTCTCACACCCATAATGCCCATCGATCTTGTTCCGGTGGACCTCCCGGCACCACCACCTGACACCACTACATCCCCCACCTTCTCCACACCAATTAGTCCCGAAGCCAAAATCCGAAATGCGTACCACTCCGAAACGGAGTTTTCTCACATAAACACCCAATCCACTGTTCTCCCTTCTCAAATATCAAAAATCCGAGAACTATTCAACATTCCGAGGGAGTACAAGCTTCGGGTGCCCACTTCAGAGGAGAGGATGTTCTGGAGGCCCGAAGGTGAATGGGTCGCCATACCCCTACATCTATTGAGATACGGGGTTTGGTTTCCTCTCCACGACTTCATCTCCACTTTCCTCGGCTTCGCAGGGATCGGGTTCGCACAACTTGTGCCGAACGCGTACATCCAGTTGATCTCCTTCATTGCCGTATGCCATGAGATCGGGATCACCCCTGGTCTTGACTTCTTCTTCGCCCTATTTACCGTCGGTCGGTCCAAAGAGCCCGGCCTTCGACAACCGAATAAACAACAAAGTCGAACGGTCCCCTTAAAGACCCCTCAAGCAACAAAGGTTGGCATCCCCAATGAATCTTCGTGAAAGGGACCGATCTCAAACTTCTCCCGAACTGGGCCCATCCCGAAGATCCTATCCCTAAAGTATCCAAATTCCCAAAAGATCGGGCTGACGCCTTCAAAGAGTTCTACAAGAAATGGAGCAAGACCAAGTAGAACTTGAGGGTCTTGTCCAACGAGAGCTGGCTGTACCAACATGGCCGTAAGTGTCTCACCTCGAACCTCCCCTTTATCTTTGTGAACTTGTATTTCTTTTTTCAACCATCTAACGGTAACTGATCCGCCAACTTCTTCCTTATTGCATAGTGACCATCTTCAAGCCCGAAGGGGCATCTGAATCTCTGGTTCTTCTTCCTATCTCAATCGAACCGATTGGCCTTCCTATCACCGATGAGATGAACGAGGAGGAAACCATCCCGATTGCGGAACTCTCCACCGGTTCCACATCGGGTCCACCACCTTCTGCTGCTGGCGCCGAACCATCAACCAAGGTCGCCTTGAAGATGAGCAGAACTGAGAGGATGGCTCTGTTAAAGAAGGCCAAGAAGTCTTCCAAGCCCCTTCCCAAAGTTCCTGCCAAGGCCCCTTTCCAAATTAAACCGAAGCCGAACCCTCCGTCCCCCGAAAAGATCGCAGTGATCGAGGATTCAGAGGACACCGAAGTGGTTCCTCTTGTAACGACCCCAAAATAGGTCCATTCCATCCGACCCATTCTGAGTCGCCAAATACATGGTACAGAAAACAACTACAACTTTATTACAACAATTGTCGTGCAAAATACAACAACACATATCTTTGTGAATTTGGATACAAATATATATCAATCGTGACTCATGTCCCAACCGTAGTGACAAAGACCTCATAATGACACCTTACATAAAGGTATAGTCAAAAACTGTTTTAGAAATTAGAATCTTTGGGAAGTGCTCAAGAAACCTTCGTACATGGGAGGCCATGCTTCTAGGTTATGATAGATATCATATGGCCACGAAATTATCCTTGGTTGATTAATAGACCCCAAAGAAAATGAGAAGATTACTATCATATTCTTCCCAATGGTGAGTTTTCTCTTGACATATCATTATCTCTACTGTCTCTAATTGAGAGTTAAATTTCAAATAGACTCCAAGATCATATAGGTAGTCTTTGGTAGATATACTCAAAGAAGTGGATGAAACACCACCCTCTTATGATGACACGAGGTTGTATGTCATCGACATCTTGTATGATAGTGGCAAAAAACACCCTTCCAAGTTAAATTCACCTCACCTCAACATCTATAGACCACCGATTCTATTCCTCATTATTATCCTCCGCCTCGACCCAAATACACTTTTATTACGAAAAGAATTGTGAAGCAAAAGGGTGAGCACAACTAGCTCAGTAAAAAAAATATCATGACTAAAGATAATTAAATTATCAATAGCCTTCATCAATAATAAATCAGAGATTTAGAACATATGGTAGATGATAAAAAAATTTCAACCATAGTTGCAGCGGAACGAGCACTCCATTAGAAGAGTCAAATAGACCATAAAGTCTATTATCTTCTCCATGTTAAAAGTCCACTAACAATGTTTTATCCTCAACAACATCAATCAACAATTCCTCATCCCACAATCACATGTATAACTTCATAATCGTAATTGTTGTTCTAAATTCCTTTTCTCATTCGGGATGAAGATAATTTTCATCACTTGTCTTTACTCGAAACATCAAAGATCATGGTTATACCAAATCACAGCCCTATTCATAATCATACTAATAAATTTATCTTTGCACTACGGGCCAAAGATATTCATCAACAGTTCATCTTTTCACTACAGGCCAAAGATATTCAACAACAGGTCATCTTTGCACTACGACCCAAAGATATTCATCCACAATTCATCTTTGCACTACAGGCCAAAGATATTCCTCAACAGTTCATATTTGCATTACAGGCAAAATATATTAATATCTCAAAGAAATATATAATCATTTCAGAATTTATATAAACAATAATTATAACCATGTTGATCAATTGACCTTTGCACTTAAGCTAAAGATATTCAATTATAAATTCAATGGTCATGATCATACCAGTCACACTTCAACTTTTCACTATTGGCCAAAGAGAACCCTAGTCATGATCATACCAATAATCTACCCATCTTTACACTCCAGTGAAAGAGAATTTCAACATCAGGGTTATAAAAATGTTATATATGATAATAAAATCAATATAATCAATATATAGTTTTAATCTCCAGAGTAATATTCATAAATCAACTATAATTTGGTTAGAAAAAATAATAATTTTGTCATGAATAGTAACTCATGAATAGTAACTTCGTGAATAATAACTCATGAATAGTAACTCGTGAATAGTATCTCATGAATAGTAAACCCGACTCAAAAAGGTAGAAATTTTACAATAAAATCCATACCAATATTTTGGTATAATGATATTGAAAGAATAATATTTTTTAAGCTTATAAACAATTTATTTTAATTGTTTACACTTTACTAAATAATGCATTTAATCATTCTAAAATGCCAAACTCATAAGATTTCATCACCAATAACCAAAATCCTCATCAAAAATCTGCATATACCTCATGTAGGATTCTCAAGCCATAAAATCCTATTTTCTAATTTTCTTACTTCACATAACATATTTAATTCATTTACTCATAACTAGTCCATTTTCATGAAAAATAACAAATCAGTTCCAAAAATATTTCTTTTAAAATTTAGCGAGAATATAGTCCTATATTGAACATATATTTTTCTCATAATTTTTAAAAGTCATTTACTATTTTTCACATGGCCAAAACCACCGAATATTTAAACATTTATCATAAATTGTACTTTTATCCAAAAATTCTGAAATTTACACAATATACTGATATTATATAGATGTACTCCCAATAAAAATTTCATCAATTTTGGAATTAACCACAAGGAGTTATAAGGGTTTTCTTTTAAAATAGTCTTTCCTCATAAAATTTATAACTCTTAATCTATAAATCTAAAAATCGTCATTTTTGGACACAATCAACAAAACTCATCAAATTATCATTTTAATTTTTTCCAGAATTTTTGAAGGTCCGAAAAAAAATACAAAACTGAAAACATAATCACCCTTAAAAATCTCTTATTATCCCTTACCTCAAAAGAGTAGTACTTCTGACTGGAATAACGTTGAACGAACTTGCACCGTATAGCAATACTCAAAGTATACTCAAAATACTCATAAGAATACGTTTGATAATATAGAGAGAGAAAACTTCAGTTTCTGGTGTGATTTTCAATTATAACCTAAGCACCCTATTTATAGGAAATTGCTTAGAACACCAAAGCAGAAAATTTATTAAAATAATAATATTATATTTTTTTTTCCAAGACTTCATACGTATGCTCTCAACATCAAAACTCACCCCTAAAACATGTTAAATGAGGGAAACAAAATGTAAAAAACGTTTTTGTTATTTAAATTATTTTAAACTTCCAAAAATCAATTATTTCGGAGCTTCGAAACTTCAATAATTCAAAATAAATAGCCCTTTTTTTCCCAAAATTCGAATCTCATGAGTTTTTATAGGAAATTCAATTCTCTACAACTTTACTGAAAGAAAGTTTTTCAAAATTCCAAACAAAATTGACCAAAATCCACAAATGAAAGCGATTTTATAAAGCATAATCAAATTTCGATTAGAAATGGGGTCCACCGACACATAAAACATGCTTTAAATATTTTTGATAACAAAATACTCCTCCACATATACTCATATATCCCACATTCATCGTAAAAATATCATCATTAATATATTATTAAAATAATATATTTAATTGAATTATTTTATCGAGAAAAAGATAAAATATTAATTTTCAACAATTGTCACATTAAAATTTTCTCCATCTATATCCTCATAAAATCAATATTTTCCTCATCATATAAATCAATAATTAATTATTCACAAATAATATTACGAAACACATTATTGACAACTGCATGCCTTCAGGAAAGAAGGGCTTTCCAATAAGAATTTCTCCTTCTTGGTAGCGAATTAGGTGACCAAACCTCTCCTGATGTAACTTTCTAAACATTGCCAATAATGTTTTCTAATAATATTATTCAGATAATATGAATTATTGCTTCGATAATGGAAGATCTTTGTATAGTGACAATTATTGAAATAAAATAAAATATCAACGCAAAGAATTATTGAATCAATAAAATCTTGAATAGTAATTATCGTAACAATTATTGAGTAGTGCCTTCTTACGTAAGAATCAATAATTGGTGCAATACTGGTGTGCTTTCTTGTGTAACAACGCCATTCTTATCGTGTTTTAACTACTAAGGGTATTCCAACAAAGATTAACGATAACAACTACTGCCAAGTATTTATAAACAACTTATTCTTGTCGTTTTCTTCCTCCAATCGCTTTTCAGTTATGGGGCCCATAAAAGATTGCGGCCGTCGTCAATAATATTCCTCGACAGATTTAATATTCCACGACCAAACGAATATTCTCCGAACAACAATGAATATTTTATAACCACTTGCATATTTTTGAAAAAATTCATATATCACCCTTAACTTTAACTTTTATCAATTTAACCATTTACTGAATTGTAATTATAAGAAAAATTGAATACTTTTATTTCATAAAATTCGGGGTCTTACACCTCTCGAACCCCGACCCAAGAAGCCCCGACTCACCGAAGACCCCGAGCCACAACCCCTTCAGCAACAAGTTGTTGTAACTGATCCGGTCGCCACCTCCACTCTTTCTTCCAATCCCAGCTCCTCTCATGGGTCGCCGACTACTTGTTGGCCGAAGAGCCCCTCCGAAGTGTTTCCCTTCAGCCTGTTTGATCACTTTAAGCTTTTGGGCGATGATGAACGGTTCAAGGGATTCTCTTCTGAGGAGTATCTAGTAACTACGTTAGGACTCGATGTCGGGTAACTCGAGTAAACCTTACTTTCTTTGTTATGAACTTGTGCTTTTACTTGATTCTTGATAAATGTGATTCTTCAGTAGGCCAACGCCATTCTCGCGCGACGAGCCATCCCTCCCTGCCCGAACCACAAAAACGAAAGTTCACTGGGGCGGATGTGATGTGCTTACTCAAGCGAGGTTGGTGGCTTACGCGTTGACCTGAAGAAGGAACGGGATCTCCATGCTGACCCGAAATAAGGCATCCCGAGCTAAACGTCATTCTGAGGAGCTCGAGAAGAAATACGCATCACTTCTGGTGGAGAGGGATCATCTGACCGAGGAGGTCAAGGATCGGGAAAATGTTGTTGACATCATCACCAAGAAGTTCTCCGAGATGCATGATAAGATGATGCAAGTGATCAACACTTTAACCGCTACCGTCAACACTTTTCCCGAAAAGATCATCGAGGCCCAGCAGCATGACAGTTGTTCTTAGAATATGAAGAGTCCGATGCCTTGAACAAGAAGGTCATGGCCCAGTTTGGTGATGGGTATGAAGCTTATCGTGAAAAGGCTCTCGACCAAATGATTTATTCTTTGGGCTCGATGCCTCCATCCTTGATTCCTCTGATGAAGAATCTGAAGCCGAGGACGACCCTCCTCCTGAATAGATATTGTTAGGACTTGTAATAATCTTTTGTATTTTTCCATTTTCTTTCGTACTTCGCCCGAATCGTAAGTGATCGGGTTATGTAAAAATTTTCAAGTATAAATTAAATAGAGTATTTTTGTTCATGAATTTTTGTAATCAGTTATACTTGGGACTTATCTCGATCAGTGGTATCTTTCCGAACCTCTTGATCGGGTAGTGCCTGAAGCTTTTTTGAATCAAAAAATTTATAGTTTTCTCGGTCAGTTATACTCGTGACTTATCTCGATCAGTGGTGTCTTTCCGAACCTTCTGATCGGATGGTGTCCGAAGTTTGTCCGTTCGAGTATTAAGAGTCATATGAATATAGACGAAATTAAGCATATCCAAAGAAAACTTTCATTTATTTCATTTAAGATTGAAACGGTTACAAGGATAAAGAAAAGAATAACACAACTATTACTGTTAAAATTTTCTAAGTCTCCCAGCATGCCATGTATTCTTTACTTCCGAACCATCCATTGCTCGAAGCCGGTATGTACCTAGCTTCGGCACCTCTACCACCTCATAAGGTCCCTCCTAGTTAAGCATCAACTTGCCAGTGTTCTGGGGGTTGATGCCTCCGACTCCCGGAGGACCAAATCGCCTACTGCAAACCTCCTCGGCTTCACCTTTTGGTTGTACTGTCGGGTGGTTCTCTGCTGATAGACAGCCAACCTCAACATAGCAGAGTCCCGAACCTCTTCCAGCATATCCAAATTTGTTTTCAGACCGTCATTATTGTATAACTCTTTATACTGACTGACTCGAAGAGTGGGGGACCCGATCTCAACTGGTATGAGTGCATCGGTCCCGTATGCCAGTCGGAACGGAGAATCCCCAGTCGTAGTCCTCGGAGTAATCCGATATGCACACAAAAGCAGACAATGAGACTCTTGAACCGCAAACCCTTTAATTCATCCAACCTTCTTTTGATCCCGTTGAGCAGGGTTCGGTTGGTCACTTCTACTTGACCATTCGACTGAGGGTGGGCGACTGAAGTCTTGCGATGTTGAATTCCCAACTCTTTCAGAAAGCCTTCGAACTTAGACCCCACAAACTGTTTGCCATTATCAGAGACCACTTCCATCGGGATGCCAAAATGATAAACCACTCCTTCCTTCAAAAATTTCAGACACTCTTGTTCGGTGATCTTCTGCAGTGGTTTGGCTTCAACCCACTTTGTCATATAGTCGATAGCCACGATCACGAAACTAACTTGTCCCTTGGCCTTCGGCAGGGGCCCTAGGATGTCGATTCTCCATACAGCAAAGGGAATCGGGGATAGGACCGAATACAGCTCTTCGGGAGGCTAATGTGGGATGGTGTTGTTCAGCTGACACTTGGGACACCTTCTGACAAATTCCTTGACCTCCGTGTAGATAGTCGGCCAGTAATACCCCTGCCTCAAAATCTTATGTGCCAGTGACTTGGCCCCCATGTGATCCCCACAGATCCCTTCATGTACTTCCCGAAGCATATAGTCCGCTTCTGACGGAGTTAAACATTTGAGTAGGGGAGAACTGAAGGCCCTTCGGTACAGATCTCCGTCAATGAGAACGAAGTTTGAGCTTCGATGCTTGATTTTCCTTGCAAGGATTCGGTCTAACGGTAGAACCCCGTCTGCAAGGTACTTGATATATCTGGTGTGAGCAATGATCGAATGGTCAAAGCAAAGCTAGCACATCTGTCTTTGGAACACTTGGTCGTTCTAAAACCTCCAGATATATCGATCCGTTGAAGGAGCTTGCTTCGGTCGTTGCCAACCTGGCTAGGGCATCTGCTACTGTATTATCTGACCGGTCCACCCCTTGACAACTGTGTGATGTGAAGTACGTGAGCTTATCTTTCACCTCGGCCAGATATTTTTCCATTTTTGCCCCCCGAGCCTCATACTCCCCCGATAACTGCTTGACCACCAAATGAATCACCATAGATGACCAACTTCGTATTTAGCTTGAATGGCAGTATCCTCGCTAGGATGGCCTCGTACTCTCTTCCGTTGTTCGTGGCCTTGAACTAAAATCGGATCGCTTCTGGACTTTGAACCCTTTGGGACTTGTCAGAATGACCCCTGCTCCACTGATGTCCGAAGTCGATGATCCATCCACGTCTGGCGTCCACGAGGTCGACCACTTGTTGAGTTTCGCCCACCGTGTTTACGTCCCGGTTCCGTGAAAGAGCATTCCACGATGAAGTGCGCCTTTGCGACCCTTGATTGCCGTTCGGGGATGATATTCTATAAAATTGTGTTAGCTCCATCGCCACGTCTTCGCTAGTCGTCCCGACACATCTGGCTTATGCAATATTTTCTTTAACTACCGTCCAGTATATACCACCACCACCCGACCTTGGAAATAATGTCGAAGCTACCTGCTTGCAATGATTAGGGCATACGCGAATTTTTCCAGGTTCGGGTATCTTATTTCTGCATCTCGAAGGACATGGTCATGGCGTAGTATAATGGAACTATTTTCCTCCTTTGTCTCTCACCAACGCCGCCCTACTACCATTGTGCTTGCGACCCAAAGTAAATATAAGGGTTAGAAGGATTGGCTTCATCGAAATGATGTCAAGACAGATATCTTTTGATCCCTTGAAACGCGTCTTCGCATTCCAACGTCCACTGAAAATTTTTCTCATTCTTCGGCCCCTTGAGAGTGTCAAAAAAGGGTAAACATCTTTCTGACCGACCGACACGAATCTCCGAAGGGCGGTATCCGACCTACCACGACCTCTCGCACATCTTTGAACGTCTTTGGAGATTTCATGTCTAAGATCGCCGAAATCTTCTATGGGTTGGCTTCGATTCCCCTTTTGCTGACCAAGTATCCCATAAATTTTCCTGAACCCAAACCGAAGGTACATTTGGTCAGGTTCAGTCTCAGTTTGTGTTTCCTTACTGTTTCGAAGCAGTCTTCTAGGTCTTCCAAATGATCCCGGACTGACATGCTTTTTACGATCATGTCGTCCACGTATAATTCCATCTTCTTTCCTTCCAGATCCATCCTCTGATAGGCATGCGTGTAGAGTATATCGATCGAGGACCCGTTATCGATCATCATTCTTTTCATGTCTACTGGCCCGACCTGTGCCGTTATTACCAGTGCCCCGTCATGTGGTTCAATGTGGTCTGTAGGATAGTATTCGTCCAAAAATGAGATGGGTACCTCTGAATAGGCTCTATCCTTTCGGGGTGACGAATTTGCTACCGGCAATACGGCCTCGAGATGACCGCTTCTCTTCCTTCCGGTTATACACCCTACCGACCCGCTCGAAATCACATCAATTACTCCTCGAGCTTGTGGGTGTGGTTGCGGCTGTGTTTCCCATGTCGGCTCCCGGTTCTCCTCTCGGGGTGCCTCTGAACCTTCCCGACCGACCACATACTGCACCAGTTGTCCATTCTGGACATTTTTCTCTATCAAGTCTTTCACGTTGTTACACGACTTTGTTGTGTGTCCCCGACATTCATGGTATGCACAATATTTGTCCCGACCTCTCTTTCCGGGCTTCGGGATTGCTTGGCTTGGCTCGAAAAAAGGCTTGTTCCTCATCTCCTCCAGTATTTTAGCCCGATCCGTGTTAAGTGCGGTATAAACCTTGTTGACATTTTTATTTGGGAAAGGTGATCGTCCACTACCCGAACCTCCCCCATTATAGCTCTTCTTACCATAGTTATCTAACCTCCCATGATTGTCTGACTTTTGGTAACTCTGCTTATCCCGATCCCTGGACTTCTCATAGGATTGGGAGTGCGGTTTCGAAGTTTCCCATCGCCTCTCTATTCTTTATGTGACCCTCGGCTCGGTGGAAGGCTTCCGTCGAAGTCACCGGGAGGGTTGATCACCAAATCCTTCATCAACTTCTTCGACTTCCGATGTCCGGACCAAGAAGGTGAAAATCTCGGGGCTTGCGGGGAGTTTAACTCTGTCAATCCCCGACCTCTCGTAACTTTTTTGATGTCTATCCTGAAGCTTTCGTCCGATTGTCGACTGCATGAGGACGCCGTGATCTTTCCTCGCCTTTTGTTACTCCCGAACCGAGCATGGAAACTTTTTCAAGGTCACTCCAGAGTTGATTGACCCATGCCAGGTCCCCATCCATTTTCTAGCGCTCTTTTTTTGGTGGTGGTCGCGAACATGTGACATTTGGCAGCATCCGAGTGTCCGTAGTACGTCATCAGCCTATCGTACCCGTTCGAGTGGTCATACGGATCCCCCAGCCCATCATAGGTCTCCATTGGGGGTATCTTCTTTTTGGGATCGGCTGTCACGTTGTTGATTTCCGGCGAGAAGGGCGACCCTATGCAAGCCGTAGGCACCCCCATCGAGTTCTTTGCCAACAACAATTTTTCCAATTCTGCCACCCTTCGAGCGAGGGGGTCGGACTCTTCCTTATGAGGGGACGATCGGGGTATGTTCCTCCCATGTTCAGGAGTCGCGTCCCTCCTCCTCAGTCCCGACCTGCCTGGATGTTCTGATCGTCGCTCTGTTGAACGGTTCCTCCTCCGGCTTCGGCCATCCCTCGAGCGGCTTCGATGCCTACTCCTTTCCTTATCTGCTTCTCCCCGTCGGGGTGACCGGGATCGGCTCCGATGCCTACGTCTCTTTGAGGATGCCTCATGTTCTTCACCGTATATATAACCATCTCATTTGCTCGAGTTCGTCTTCTTTGAAGACGAGGCCATCATGGCATCTTTGTTCTGTTGCATCTTCTTCTGCAGGATAAACTCTCTCTAATCTTGACTGCCCTCGCCTTGGCCTTTTCCATGCGCCTCCAGTGCCCGTGAGTGATTCTCATCTGCCCGACTAGCCTGGTTAGGGGTACGCTGGCCGTCGTGGAAGAGTCTTCGCCGAGGGGAGGCATGTTGTTCCACCTGATCTCCCTGGATTCTGGAACCCAGTCTGTCTTTGACCGAAACCCTCTCACCTGGGTAGTCTGGTGTGTTTTGGCCTTTTCGTGGTCAGAAACAACATACTCCATGCTCGCCATAGCCTCTTACCGGAAAAGTTTGACTGTGATTGATTAAGCACTAAAGCCCTCCTTCTAGCGCCAATGTTAACGCTTGAGTTTACATGGCGCGCCCAATCACAGAATCCACACGCTAGAACCTGCACAATAACAGATCACACAGAAGTTTGACGGCTTGTGCCGCCGGGGGATAGCTCCGGTGTGAGAATGAGTACAGGCCGTTCACAAGGTTTAACGAATGGAGGCTAAGTGTTTAGTGCTCAAAAGTAGGTATTACCTGTTAATTGTAACATTGGCCTTGTATTTATAGTACTCACCACCTTAGAATCCTCTCCGAGTCGGATTAGGACTCCTAGCTATGGTAGTTACCCTAACTTGGGTCCAACACAATCTCCTTAAAAGGTGAAAGTAGAATCCAATCCAATCACTACCTTTGGAGTTACCTTATTCAAGTATAGTTAGGAACTCGGACTCTGCACGCAGGAGAGTCCACTGTGCAGGCCCAAACGATCCCATCATCAGATCTAGGTATCGGCCCAAAGGGTTCGAAGACCTGACCCCGAACTCCACACGACAGGGCGCGTTTTCGACCCGAAATACTCGGAAGCCGAACCCGAAAGACATCCACTAAGGTTAGTGTAGATTAGTGTAATGTCTTTGTAATAATCTAGATTAGTGTAGGATTTTACGGCTGACAATGGACTTGTTTTTTTTTTTGTGTTTAGTAGGTTTGAAAATAATGACTTTTAAGTCCCAAATGAATCGAACCGAATTGAGCCTTGTATTAAGTTGCTCAGATTTAGTTCATAAAATTTAACGAGTATAAAATAAGATTTGATATTTTGTCAAACGAATATGATCTGAGTACAATAAAAAATTATAATTTGAAGACTTTTAATTAATTTATTTAATTTTAAAATTTTTTTATATTTAAATTATTTATATTTCGAGTCGAGTTTGATGAACTTTTAATCCGCATGGAGCCCTAATTGTTTACTCAGACTTGCTCGAGATATGATAAAGCTTCTCTTTAGCATAAAAAATAATGCGGTTTGCTTAAAAGTTGCATTTGTGAATTAAAAGAGCTGTATTTTAAATAAACTCACAAGACGATTAAACCGAAAAGCTCCAACAGCCCCAAACAAAAACATGCACAGTTCACCTCTAAAGTAAAAACAATCCACACCTCTAAATGTAATATTAGTTTCTTAAGGTTTTTGGATACCAAAAATATCACCAAAAGCAAAAATAAAATTGCTCCTTGTTCAATCTAATTTTATGCCCTCAAGAATGTCCCAAAAACAAATTGAACGTCTGATAGTGGCGAATTATAACATATCTAAAAAGGCGATTTCAAATGTGAAAGAATTTGAATCTAGAAGATGGAACATGCAACACATTCTTAGAGAAAAACGTACTACAGAATTCGCACCATGTTGAAAAGAATCATACAAAACTACGATAAGATTATATAATAACCAAATTCAAATCCTTACAGGAATGTCCATATCGGCAAATGTAATAACAAACATTAAAGAGAACCTGAGAAGCTGCATTAGAACAAGCAAAGTCCCTTGAGACTATATTCGTGCAGGTAAGACAACATAGAGCAAGTGATCTGTAATTTTGAATTTAACAAATGAGTTTTACATCTCTGTCAGTAGACCACAAAAAGTATAAATAACTCGCAGTTGAAACCCAAAATTTCTTCTCTGACTACGAGGTTGGGGTATTTAATAACAAAGCACCAACTACAAAGAAAATAGAATAGAGAGGGCACAACCCTACTGACTTGGATCTGCTTCTTTCAAGAAGGAACATTCAGCTCCAAACAATGCATGCCACTTTGAACCATGAAAATCATCTTGAGAAGATACGACGTTAATCCTCATGCAAAGCCTTCATCAAATACAGTTTGCTGAAACTCTGTCCTGCAACGCTGCACGATGAAGTTCAGATATTTATCACTTTCAAAGTACATTCAATGACGATACCCAGAAGAATTTAAAAGTTTAGGAGCAATCAAAAGAAACTCCTAGTGAGGAGTACACAACAAATGGAATCCATGGACCTGCTATTCTTGTTTCTTTACAGCAATATGCAAGTTCGAAAGAGTAAACTAAACACAGTTATATCTATAAACTTACATATATATTATAATGTCTTTCATTCATGTTTGTTAATTCTAATACCTATATCTATTCATCTTAACAAAATAACACTGTTCTCAATAGTTTGACATAATTATCAACAATTAGAAGCTGATATCTTACTGCTGCAAGGAATTGTAGCATACCCATTAATTTGGTTGCAGTAGTTGGAAATTTGATTTGTTATGAGGAAGCTATCCAACCGTGGTGGCTCTTGGATTGGCTTGAAAACAGGGTTTGAAGGATCCTCCTCAGGCAATGGCTCTTCTCCTGCAGCTTTACGTGCCATGTTTTCAGCCCTATTAAACAGTAAAAATAATTAGATAGATAAAAATGAAAATACAAACATGTGAAAAAGGCAAGTGATGTATACAAGACGAACCCAAACTTCAGAATTTTCAGAGAACACCACAAAATCTAAGAAATAGTTAGATAGATAAAAATGAAAAAAAGTACTCATGTGAAAAAGGAGAGTATATTAGATGAAACAAGCTTCAAAATTTTCAGAAAAGACCTCAAAATCTAAGCCAATATATTTCTCATCTATATGGAGCTTAATATCTAATCATATAAACCTATGCCATCTCCATTTGTAACAACTTGCCCATTGTTTTTTTAAAAGTAGTTTTTTTTCTTTATAGTTTTGAATCATGTATCTGGGGATGACCAAAAAACATATAAGCCAATATATGATCTCTCTTCTTTGCATTCAAAATCTTCAGGGCTGTCAAGTTGACATAATAGCTTAAATCTTTGAATCAAGGCATCTTCAAACTTGAAGTCCAAATTGAAGGGAAAACATAATGCTTGAAGACTTGAAGTTGCAATTCAAACATTCAGTTTCCTAAAGGTGCTATACTACTATGTGAAGAGTATAGGGTCCCTTTTTTGGTGCTAAGACTTCAAAATTTGAACTTCCTAATAGACAAATGCTTTTGGTTTTTATTATTTGAACTGTTGGATAGGCGAATCTATTGTTGGCATTGCAGATTTTGTTTAAGGGGTTTCGGGTATTTTTCCGTTATGTCCTTATGTTTGTACTGCCCTATGCAGCTCCTCTTCCTTATCTTCTAGACATGCAAAAAAAAATGAAACAATTGAGGCTATCCGTTCAAAAAGATTACCATTAAATATATACATTATCAGCTAAGCCATAAACGAGCAGTGGCATAATCTTAATTATATAGATTGACAACCATTCCATAAGTTACAGTCTTATAGAATTAAACCATTCGATAAGCTACAGAATCTTCCAAATTTTTTCCCTAAAAAAATAATATCGGAATTCGGAAAGAACGAATATTAAGAAATAACTATAGCATATATCATTATTTTTAAAATAATTAGGCCAGGACATACATCTACAAAGTTGGCTACATGAGGGCCAAATTAGGTAGATACATTACTCAAAATCTAAGAATAACCCATACACATTCGGAATAGCAAATTACCTTCTCTTCTGCAGCCATGCTTGCTGCTGTGCTTGCTGGCGTGACAGATTCCTGTAGTAAAATTGGAACTGTAAACAAAAGGTTAGTCTCGTCATCTAAATGGTGTTCTAATGGCAAAGACTCAATGGAAATATAAGAATAACCTTTTGTTGTTCCATTGACAGATCATCCATGCATTCAATTAAGAATTCGACATTTCTCTCCATAAATGGATTGGTAGATATCTGTAGCCTGTCATAATCACACTAACACATAGAAGAAAAAGATGCAGTTAGAGTCTAATTTTAGATTTGGTGTCAGTAAATATCCCTGAAGTGTATAGTAATTACCTGGTTGAGTCTAATTTTAGATTTGGTGTCAGTAAATATCCCTGAAGTGTATAGTAATTACCTGGGTGACAGGTGAATCAGCTTCAAGTTCAGTCATGAAGGCACTTATAAGAGCAGAATTAGAGACCTTTATCTGCGAATATAAAATGCAATAATATGATCCATACTGGAAGTCAAAATAAACAATAATAATGTTGCCTTAATGAATACTTTCAGCCCCTCCAATAACTACTTGTACAAGACAACTCGCCTATGAAGCATGGAGCTCCCATAGGTCAGCTTTTTCCAGTTTTAGGTTTTGGAGACATTTCAGAGATGAAAACACTCAGAAATATGGGCAAAAACGTCCCTGAAATGCCAATCAGAAACATGGCCAAAACAGCAAGGGAACGTGGGGGCAAAAATGATATTTTTTAAATATTAGGAGTCAATTGGTGAATAATTAACAGTATATGTAAAAATTAAAACAAAAAAAGAATGTAAGACCCAGGTCAGCAAATTCTAGGGAATGAACAATTCTACTAATAGAATAGAGTGGGAACAGAAGAGACGACCGAGAAAAAAGAACAAGAAGAAACCACAGAGAAGAGACGAGAAGAGGAGGAGGAGAAGAAGCAAAAGAAGATGAAGCATAGCTGGTTGGTTCGCTGCTGACTGTTTTTCTCCCTTCTGTTTTTTCGCTGCTCAATGTATTTGTGATGCATTGTTAAAGTTAGATGAATGATATGTGCACTAACTTGTGATCATGCTTGACTTTATGGACAGGCTGCCATTTAAAAGTTTTTTATTTAAAACAAAAAAGAAACTAGTACTGATGATATGTGATAACTCAATGTTCTTCTATTTTTGTTTTGATTATATAGTTGTTTGCGAAATCCATGTGTGTGCACGCATATACATAGTGAATTTTAATATAAAGAATAAAAGGCTTATCCAACGTTTGGCAAATTAGATTTTTCAAAAAACACGTTCCCTATCCTTCTCACTTCCGTTTATATCTCCATATTAAGCGATTGACTATAATCTGTCCATGTAAATTATGTCGCTGTAGAAGGTTTTATCAGTCATTGGCCCAACAAATGCTGAGCAAAATTCTTTCTAGATATAGTCCTAAATGAACTTGTCACTATTTTCAACACATCATTGTCAGATCCTGATTCTCTCCAAATCACTGACATATGGTCTTTCTAAATAATGAACACTCAAGCTTCTTTTATATTCATTAAAATTAAAGCTACAATGGTCAAGAGAGGTAACATTTAACTTAAGACCAATCAGCAACATATCTTATGCATGGGAATGTATGTCAAGTAAAGAGAGATGAATCATCATAACATAAATGACATACATACTGATATAAACTCATAAGAGAAGTCATGACTGACATACATACTGATATAAACTTAAAAGAGAAGTCATGACATGGAACATATTACTCGTAGACATCCAGATGAAAACACGACTTAAGAGTTAGATAATTAATCTGAACAAAGTGGGTTAGTATATTAGAAACATACAGGAATCTCCTCAAAGATATCCACCCATGAAAGATTTTTCTCTCGCAACCTGAGGAGAACCGAGTATATTAAGAAAATGAGACTAAATGTACAGTGTATATCACATGAAAATCTTCAAAAAGAATAAATAATGAAAGGTAAAACCATACTTCTCTCCTGTAAAATTATTGCTGCGGTAAAGCTCCATGAAGGAATCAGAAAGCTTCAAGGCCTTCAAAGCTAAGACACCTTGGTTGGACTTGGAAGGATCATAAATAATGCAGACACACCGCTTTATATTCTCCTGCATCCAGAAAAACAGAAAATAAATACTAGTTGATAATTTAAGATCTGTACTAGAAAATACAGAACAAACGCCCAGAGGTCAAAACATATATAACATATAAATCTTGGCTTGTAACAGAAGCTAACACAAATTTCTACACATCAATTGACTTTGAATCTTGCAATTGTTTACATGTGAGAAAGTTATTGAACGAGGAAATAACAAGCACATAAAGTCTGCATATTGTTTGGATAATATAACAACAAAATGCATTACATGAAAATGGGCAGACAGATGTTACCTGGTAATTCATGAAGGTCTCTATCAGTTCCACTGTCTGGTAGGAACCTAATAAAGTTGATTGATACCTGGAAGATAATTGCCAGAAAGTTTTACTATTTTTATTTTTATAAGTGATCGCTTTAATATTGATACGTGGAAGATAATTAGACTTTAACATTTAACAAGCCATAGCAAACGTACTAAAGATTGCCAGCCCATTTTGTCTATCTTTTACCGATACTAAGTATATCGATTGGCAATACATAAGACAAAACTCACCATCCAACAGTGTTATTGTCAACATTAACCTCTCTCAAGCATCTCATCATCTCAAGCTGATAATTAGCACCTTCTGCTTCAATCTCCTCATCTTCCTCCCGGATCTGCCATTTATTACAAGAATATAATATAACAAATAAAATTAAAAAACACACCACAAGGGTAGAAATATAAAAGGAAATCATTTTCCGTTGTCCAGAATCCCCAATAATAGTCGCGAAGATTTCTGAAAAGGATAAATGCTACATGTGTCACGTACCGGGAAGGGAAAACAATTAGTTACTTCGAGAACACTGCCAACATCTAAGCCGAGGAGTTGACCTGTGATGAGAGCTGGTGAAAATTCCTTGCAGTGCTTGATAATCTTTAATATAGCCTGTTATAAGGAATTTTACAACAACTATGAGAAATTTTGTGAGTAAAGCCATACCTTAGTCAAACTTCCAATTCCAGAAACTTCATTGTGCATTTGACTAGCATGTTTACTCCAAAAAGTGTAAGAAGTGAGGCAAGAAACATCCTAATAGCACCTACACTATCACCATTGTCTCTCAGACTACTCTGAAACAGCTCACGCCAAGACACTATTCATAGAGACCAATCATTCAAAATGCACATGGTATCAATTGCGTTAAAATGGTGAGCCATGATTCTCTCTGTCATGTACTCTAATTGTTTTCAATAAGTGATGATATTGTGAACATGTTATATAATTGAGGGTAAATCGATAAAACTTCAATTCATATAGGACCCAAATCTCAAACACATACATTATAAAAGTTCAAAACAAAAAGGATCTTGTAAAAAGTTGGAAACAAAAACATCGTAGAAAGACAAGTGGTACCAGTCCTTCGATCTGAACCACTCTGAGAGGGGATGCAACTTCCTCTGTAGCTGCCACTTGCAGAAACGATCGAACTGTAGTTGCTGCAACCGGTTTTCCACAATTCAACATCCATTTACATATATAAAAGCTAAAACCCTACGTAAATATATACATATAGAGAAAGAAAAATACTGACTTTGCGCCATGAAGATGTCTTATGAAAAGGACAGAGTACGGAGACTGATGAAAGTTGATAAATTTTCAAGCTTTTTCTCCTTCTCTGTAGCTGTATGGATGACAAAAACACTGATTTGTGCGTGCTTGAGAGAAACCCTAGAGAGAGAAAGGGGGAGAGAAGTGTAATTCAGTTTAGTGGGCCGGCAAATAATGACTTATGGCCGTAGTAAATTGAATTGGCCCAAATTCTTATGGACTAAATTGAGTAAGGTAATCTTTTCCATATATTCATGTACTGCTTGTTTACTTATGGTTCTCAACCAAAAAATCAATTTAATAATAAGAGAAGTTCTATGTGCAAAAATACTAGGCTTATTGTTTTCATGTATAGAATAGTGAAAATAATATTAAAAATTAATGAACCTTAGCAATAATTTAAATGGTATAATTAATATGTTTCTTTTTTCTCATATTTGTATACAATTGTTTGTATGATATATGGGCAGATAAAACTATTTTTATAATAAATAAATGACTATTATTATACGTTTAAAAAGGTTACAAAAAATCATTTATAGAATGATGTCTCTAACTAAGGGTATAAGCGAGTCGAATCGAAGTAAACAGAGAGTTGTTCGAATATGACTCGAAAAGTTAAATTTATATTCGACTCGACTCGAATATTTATTACTCGATTTTGATCCGACTCGGATCGAATAATATTTAAACTACTTGCGAGCTTCAAATTCAAGCTCGAATTCGAGTATCCACATGATAACTAACTTTATAATAAATATAATTATAAATTAAATTTGTTATTTTGCTTAAAAGTGAGAAAATATATTTATTAGTACACTTTACAGGTAAAAAATCACAATTAAAAACAAAATAAAATAATAATAACTAATTATTCTAATTTAATTTAATTGTGTATATATTATAAAAAAATATATCGAGTATTTAATCGAATATATATCAATCGAATATGTATCTAATCACAATCGAAAATTCGAGTAATTTGAACCTTAAACGAGTCGAGTATAATCTTGTTCAGATTCTACTCATATTTTTTATCGAATTATTTTTATATATTATTAATGAATTCGAATCTCGTTCGTATTTTTTTTGAGTTGAGCATGAATCAAGTTCGAACTATTTGATTCGTTTATAGCATTATGTCTAAGTGTGTGGTTAATTGATGTTCCGTTATACATAAGTTTAGTGGTTTTAACCAGTATGATGTTATCATTTTATATTTGAATTTAGAAGTGTAAAGGAGCTAAACTATTATCACGTCCAATTTGACTCCACTAAATATAAATTCTTGAGCTCAAATACATTTATTTGTATGTTGACTTAAACGAGTCGAAGAAGTCCGACTCATTTAACATTTAATGTATTTTTCTATAATAATAAAGTTATAGAAGATAAATTTAAACTTAACTAAGCTCAACTAATTTAAACTTAAAGTTGAGCTCGACTCCTTTACTAAATCAATTGACTTGTACATTAAATGTTTGATTGTATTTTAATATATCTTAATAATTTATTTCTTAATGTCTTTTAAGAGTCCCATATTTATATTAAGAGGTATTCTGAATAGTTAATATATAAATATGAGTCTAAACTATTCAGGAAATCTCTTAATATAAAAAAATAGGCTGTTAAGATGCATTAAGAGGTAAACTGTTAAGATACATGAAAATGCAATCAAACACAATCTGAAATTTATTTTCGACTCGACTCATTTAACTTTTATGCGAGCTTAAATTTAAACTCTATAATTTAAAATACGACTCAACTCAGCTCGTACATTTATTAAGAAATTGATAAATCTACAATAAAAATTATTTTTTTCATATTTTCGTTATAAATAACGATTTTTACCGTTTTTATACATCTATAACGGTAAAAATATCAATTTTCTATCTATTACTACTATTACTTATCGATGGTCCGAAATATCAAAATTTTTCTTGAAGATCTCTAAAATTATCTTTTATTTTTGAAAGGAAATATGAATTCATTGAGTCAACAGTCGAGTGGTATGACTCAGTACCATTTGTACCGCCGACCCCCAGAAATAAAAACGTATTTAAAACCCAAAGCGAAACGGGTTAACAATCTTTTCGAAAATCACCACCTCCACCTCTTCCGCTGCCTCTCTCCCTCTCGCCGCCTCTTGAAAAACAGCTTTGGGCCTTTGGCAAAAGTGAATTTTCTCCGGCGAAAGTCATCAGAGTATAACCAAACTTCACTTGGGTATTTATTTAGGGCTTTATCTTTCCCTTCGAAATATGCCACAAGGTTCTCTCCCATTCTCTCTCACAGTCAGACACATTGATATGTGTGTGTGATAACTGATAAATTTAGTAAAGTAATTGTCTTTTATTCTTCATTATTCTTTTTTGCTATTCAGGAAAATATTCAATTACATGATTATTTGGGTAAAATTTTTTTGCTCGTATTATATATATGAGGGAATTGATTTATATGATTATATGACAGATCTTCCTGGTTTTTACTATGATGCGGAAAAGAATAGATACTTCCCTATCAAAGGCCCAATTCCGGGCTCTTCTCGAATTACTTCTTCTTCATCGTGTTCAACCACAGCTCAAAAATCAATAACTGAACCCAAACAGGCAATAATGCTCCTTCTGTCACTTATAATACTATGTTGTAATTTGCAAATTTATCTCATTACATGTCTATGATTTGAAAGCACCAATTTAAGTTGTTTTTTAAATTTTATGCTTTTAACTTTTTTATGAGCTTGCAGTTGCAGCTACAGCTCTTTTTCGAATCAACTGCTGATTAAATAGGGAATGATATTTCTTTTTTCTGCTATTTAAAAGTAACTGGTTTTGTAAAATGTGGTTTAATTTTCCAGTTCTTGCATGATGTGTTAAAGTCATAATCTTTCTAGGTAGTACTTGTGGCATTGGTTCTACAGAGTTGATTTTTGGCATTGGATGTTCATATATTGAGGTGGGTGGGTGTATCTGTGGGGAGAGTATTGTGAAACGGCCTTATTTTTGCAAATTAGTATGGGTAATCTAAGAACTCAATACATATAGGTTATAAATCTACAAATATTAAGTTAGACTTTCTGGAGAATGTTTATCAGTTTGTGCCGGTATTTATTCATTCATCTTATTTATTATAAAATAAAAAGAAAAAAAAATGCATCCATCTTGATATTTCTTCCACGATGCACCATTTGTTTTGGTTGCTAAATTACTGCTTGTATCCCTTCTTTCTCTTAGGTCCCACCTAATTCAAAGCTATTTTTTTTCCTCCTTGCATAACAGGCAAGTAATGCGCGTAAAGGCTTGGGACGAACAACTGCAAAGCTGCTTCAGATTAGGGAGTTGTATGGTAATGTCATCACTTCCACTAAAGGGAAATACAACTTTCGGGAAGAATACCAAAAGATACAAGTATCAGAACCTATGGTATGCCCATCTAATCAGATCTAATCATACGAACATAATCCAAGTGATTGTTACTGGTTATATTAGTTGGCCAGTCAATATAGTTATATCTAAATGTAATTATAGCCAATTGCACAGCTGTGGTTGTGATTTTGGTATTGTTCTTTTAAGCTTCTGGTCAAATGCCTAGAATATTTCTAATGGCCACAGGATAAATCCCAATCTTTCACGTGCAGTAATATGAAACTTAAATCCATTAATAGGATGGGTCCCATTTGTTCTCTCCGTTATGTCCTGCATATCAATTTCGTTCTGACCAATCAATTACTAGTACATCTGTGTGAATCAGCAGGGACTACCTTGTAACGATAAATAATCTTCTTGTTCTTATTATAAGCTTGTGATAGGATACACATATGTAAAGGAGATATTTGCTTCAAATTTGACAAGTTGCTACTTCTCCTGTATATTATTATTATTTATGTAAAAGGATTAGTCACTCTTACTAGCTCATGTTTAATGTCAATCCACAACATAAGTTTTGAGAGGCAGGTACTTCTTTAGTATAAAAAAATCAAGAGAAGAAATCTTAGAATGATCAAATGTTTCTTTTTGAACATGGAACCATTTATGTGATTAATGGTTCCTGTCTGAGTCCATCTTCTCATTTAATGTTTGTAACCTATAAAAATCATTATTTTTGCCACTACTTACGTCAATTTTGAATATTATACATCAGATTTGGAGGTATCATGCGACAGATAAAATTGCTGATTGTGCCTTGGAGCAAGTACATGTTGATATGGACATGCCACATGGTGCAGTTAGAACTGAAATTCTACTAGCAGGTGGTTTGAATGGTTCTTTCTGGTACGCCTTTATTTCTTGTTTAAATCCATGGGGCGTTTAGAGCACTTTCCTGTCACCTACTTTTTTCATAATTATTATCTGTTTGGTGAAATATCAAGCTGCAGATTTAAAATTAAATTAAAGAACTTCTGTAAATTTTTAGGGACTACAAAGTATAGTCCATCTTAATCACTCTGTGTAGAATGCCTTCTCTGTTATCGAAATACAACAATCTGGAACTTGGAAGTGCAATGCAATTGTTTTGTATCTTATGTAATGGATTCACGATACGATCATACAAATGGTGATAGATTATTTTCCAAAAAGTAATAATAAGTCGTATGATTTGAGTTGGAGACAGTTTTCAGAAAAATAAGGATGATTTTATTTTCCTTTATTATTTAAATTGTTTGTTTTGTATCTTTTGTGTGCTTCACATGGCACTTGGAGTGAACTTTTCTGAATTATTTTGTCTGCTGAATTTAACTTATTTTCAAATTAGTCAAGATTCTTATCTTCTTGGTTTGGCTTATGAAACTTGTATTTTACACGGCCTGGGTTGTTTCAAAGACCTAACATTTTTGAACTGTAATTTTGTTAAAAAAATATTGTCTCTTGTTTTTCCTTCATTGTGTTTTATTTGGGTGTGGGAAGTGGCTGACCTAGGAATTTTCAATCGTCAAGTTGTAAGTAAAACAAATTATATGTAAATGTGCAAATATAAACCTTAATATTTCGGAAAAAAGAGTCAACAAATAATGTGGAATTCTAATTTTCAGACGGAGTTGTTATGAATATTAAAACTATGTAAAGCCTTTTTTATTTCTATTTTAATATTAATATATAAATATTAATATATAAATATTTCCAATATGAGTTTTTAATATTTCCACATGAGTTTTTGATATTTCCACATGGTCCCCTTTCACATGAAGGTGAGACCCACTTTCTTCTCATGCGAGAGAGGATTATGTGGAAATATCAAAAATACATGTGGAAATATTAGTTTCCAACTATTTAGGTACTTCTTAAAATTCATACCCAATAATCCAAAAAAATGTGTTATCCGTTAATATATTAAGTGAGCAGGTTAAGTCTTAAAATTATCTTAATTTGGAAGCCTCTCGTTAGTTTTAAGTATGCCGTTGAATTAGAAATATTTTGTATGCTACTTACTATCTGAAAAAAGAAAGAGAAGAAGAGTGTTTTAGATTCTAATCCCCCATCGTGCTAAATAACTTTAATTGACATATTGAGTGACTGAGTCGGTCAATAGCTTCAACTTTTTCTTGAAACTGCACAAAGACGAAGATGGTGCCATTTTCCATCCACGTTTTCACTTATCAGGGGAGTTAGCAATTGCATGCAACACTTCAAATATACACTTGCCACCTTATCCTTTCAAATACATTGGGTTTTCACTTATCAGGGAGAGTTGGCAATTGCATGTAACACTTTAAATATACACTTAACACCTCATACTTTCAAATACATTGTTAACTATATATTTCAAAATTTACAATTAACATCTCTATAGTTAGAAAACAAAAGGCTAATGGGGGACGAGCCCCCATTGCCCCATTTTGGTGCCCCTGGGTGGGGGTGGTACAAGTTCTTGTTTTTGATGTTTTGTGCTTTTGCAGTCTTTCTGAAGTTGGAAAAGATGTACAACAATTTGATTATGGGGTAGAAAGTATGCCACATCCTGTGCGGCTTTTCAATATTAAAAAGAAAGAAGGATTTGCAAAATCACCTGGACATCTGTGGAGGCCTGATGGAGCTTCAATTAATATGCAGTCAACTATTTCTTGTATTAAGATGTTCAGAAAGCATAGTCCACATCCAGCTGAAAGTGTCTCATCCAAGCAGCATGTTTTGTATCTTCCAGATGTTTGCAAGAACTTGTGTCTTTGTTATATAAATGCGTAAAATTGCTTGCTTGCTTAATTTAAAAAATTCTCTTAAAATTTTCTTCCTTGTCTACTTGCTAATTTATATCAAGGAAATGAATCTCTGACCCATATGCACATGCATTAAAGGTAGAGTATCAGTTGGGGCTTTGTCTTCTTCTTCTTCCTCCCCCCCTCCAAGTTTTGTGGTTATAATTCACTGCAGCGAAGTTCATATCTGTTAAAACAGAGGATTTTATCATGGATCCCTAAGTACTAGAATTGGCATACCAATTAATTTCTAGCTCATAGTACTCCATATTATTGTTTATGGTTTCCCTTTCAAACTTTCTGTATCTAATTTGTAGTCGCATTATTAATTTACATTTGAAATACTTTAACTAAGGGAAACAGGATAACTACTCTGGGATCAGAAACATCTGGCGGATCTGTCTATATCCTGAACCTCAGCGATTCGTTAGAGTTCAATTCTTGGTTGCCCTCAATAAGCAGAAGAATGAATAAAATTACTTTGTTCAACTGCACTGTTTGGACTGCAGATGGAAACTTTGATGGGAGTCAAGCTGCTATTGGCAAGTTTTTTACCTTTCCTTTAGCTTATTCATTTACACGTAATATATTACGGAAAGTAGATTTTAATATTCTTTGTTCTCTGGGTTTGTGTCGTCTTCTTTCTCAATGTGAAATCTCAGTGTTTTCTAATACTATTATAGGAGTACCAATATCTATTATATGGGTCCAGTATAAACACAAACTTAAGTGCACCTCACGTCTAGGTCCAAATTTAGGTAATAGATGCATCTTGGTAGGAAATTTTGCAGACAGATTAACTTTATCCTGGCTGATTAACTTTAGCTTGGGAACTATTATAACTAGACAGTAGACATTATCTTTTCTTCTTTTTCTTTGTATCTTTACCCTCTAATCCTTAGATACCTTTTCAGGGACAGTTTTGAGTTACTTTTGGAATTATGCATGAAAGTAAATGCAAAGAAACTGTATCGCTATATTCATTTTGTTCATAGACTGTGGTTAATCTTTACTCTTTCCTGGTGTAGGCACTAATCTTGGAGCTGCCTTGGTAAATATTGAAACTGGAACACCATCATGGGTTTTTCGGTGCAAGAGCGATGTTTTATCACTACAACTGGATCATTCGTAACCATTAACACCATCCAAGGTTCAATTCAGCTGTATTTTGAGTTTTCATTTTTTTTATCAAATGATATCTGACGAATATTGTAAAGAAGTTTCTGAAAGTGACAATCTAAGACTATTTTTAACTCCAATTTGACGTTTAAATTGCCTTCTTTGAGCAATACATGCTTTTCTAAATACAAATTTATTAGAACAGGACCGTCAAAAGTGGTTTAAACCAAAACCCCTATAGCACTGGGATGAAAACTTTAGTTTCCCGAAATTCCTCTCCAACATGGTAGCCAGCCTTTACCAGCCAAACGAAAATAACTCTCCCAGAGGGGGACAGCCCAAAACAAAAACATATAGTGCAATACATTCTTCCTGATGCATTAAGCCATGAGGAGCATTGGTTAGATATGTGAACGATGTACGCTCACCTGATCTTTCATTGTGAAGTCTTGACCTTTTCTATTTCAGTAATGACATTTAATTTAAGGAGGAAGTTGTAATGGTGCATAATATTTGAAGATATATGCTGTGGAGGAGGGCACTAGAGGAAGAAAGAGGAGAGCGGGGGAAGAAATAGAGCTTTGGTGTGGGTCTTTTACAGGAATGCAAAAACCATTTCTGTATTGATCATTATAGGTTTGAATTATTACAGTAGTACACCTATTCTCCATCAGTCTATTATCATGACTGATTAAATAATTACACTAGTTGGACTAATTTAAAAAGCAACTTATTTATCATAAATGAAGGCTCATCTGGGCCACTACTATTATAGGAAAAGATCAAAGAAAAAAAGATTTTATTATAAAGGGAAGATTACAACAAAAGGAAGTTGAAACAAGAAAAGCCTAATGAAGCACTGTCCGCTAGTCTCTATGAACACCAGTGACTGCAACTCCTCTTAGAGCACCTATGGGTGAGTCCCAGAGGGAAGAAAGAAACGGCACCCTCTCCCAAAGTAGTTTAAGATGAATGTGCATGTCACATTTTTTTCTGTTCAATACTTTAATGGTCCCTGAAAATGGCAAAACAAGCACACAACATCACAATAGCTTGTCATCCTTTCTCTTCCCATAGGTCCAAAACCTGACCTATAGCCAGTTCTTTGAAGATTAAGGTCAAAACCAAGCCTCATACAAAATTCCAAATAAAGTACTTCACAGACTCCTCGCTAAAGGGCAATGAAGGAATAAGAATGCATGAGACCTTAGGTCTCTGCTTGTACGTAACTATTATTGTTATTGTAGTATATTTTTTCCTGTTATTATGAAATTTCTAAATGCTCTTTACTAGGATGTTAAAAGAAATTAAAAGAGAACAACAAACATAAGATTGACAAGTGAGCATGCCAATACAAAGACAATGTCACACTCGATTCCAAGTAGGCTACAAATGAGTTTAGACCTCTCATTTTTGCATGCTTGGCATTTTCTAGTCATCAAGTTGTGCCCTCAATTCTACTTACTGCTGGAAAGTTGCAGAAAAATTATTGGATTGGATCTCTGAAGGAACGTAGCCAATTTTTAATGGTAAAATTTTGTTTTCTTTCTTTTACAATTAAAATATTATTTTACAAAGGGTTTGTTTCATTTATTTCTTGTTCCCTAATGCACATGATTTAAATATACTTGCTTCTATATTTTGTTTGGCACTCTAAATTTAGACTTTCTGGTGATAGTTATTTCTTTGGAAATTTCCAGAAATTATGAAGAAGAGTAAATTAGCCAGTTTGCTCTATTCTGAACCAACTTTGCCACAAAGTGCAACCTAATGAATTTTTTTATTGTTCCAGGGAAATAATGCGTTATGTGGACTACGAAATGGAGCAATTGTGACTGTTGACGTTCGCATAAGTCAGAAGGACATGCTAGACTCTCTAGACAACGAATTCCTCATCCTTCTCAGTAAAACTAGCGAGTCCTCGAGCAGGAGTCAAAATTTTAACAAACAATGGTTTGAGGTTTATTTTTGCACCCTGCTTTAGATTCTAAATTCTACAATTGATGGCTGTCTTTTTGTTCCCCCTTCTTTTTCTCCTCCAAGTTGTCAAAGAATTAGTTTCAAAACTACTATTTATAGGACTAAAACATGGGTTTAGAAACAAGTACCCTGTTTAAGAGAATTCACAACTTTAATGCAAGGAATTTAAAATCAAATCTTTTATGCCAACCCAACCAAAAAATAAGCCTATGAATAATGTAATATCTTATACTCGTAGTCAACTTGTGATCTTGATTCTTGATCTGTTACAGAACTGATGGTATATAAACAGTACTCTTCTTACACCTACATTTTTTTTTTTGGTCTCCCTCTTTCTGTATTTTAATGATGAGATAATGGATACTTCTATAAAAATAGTTCAAATTAAGCAAAATTTCCAAAGGTTTTATCAAATTCTCAACTTGTGTGGCTTGTTATTTACTATTGGAATGATAATATGGACAATGTCTGAATCTAATTCTATGCAGCTTAAGGGGAACATAAATCACTCTTGTACGGTTTCAATGCCTTCATCTATTTCCTGGTTAGTGGTTTTTTTTTCCTCACCTTGTTCCAGTATCTTACACAAACACACACACGTAAAGACACATATTTTGACCTTTGCTTTGGTTCTGATATGTAGTTTGGCATCACTTAAGCTGTATGATCAGTACTTCTTAGCGAGCTCCATGGATGGATCGGTCAGTTTCTTTATATTTTAAATCAAGAAAAAGACTCTTTTTGTATTTGTACTAGATATTTCAACATCTTACCTCAAATGTAGTGGAACGTATATACTTAATAGTCTTTGATGAAAAATAAAGCATTATGAAACTCATTTCTGTAGGCTTTCCTTTAGGTTTTGATGAAGCCTAAAGCTTAGCTGGAGAACTTGCAAATAATTATTAGTTTTGCAATTAAGTCCATATAAATCTTAATTGGTTGGATTAAATATTACTACAAAAGATAATAACAATAGGAATGGATAACAAAGGTTGATGAGGAACTTTCTCCTTGTCTCAAACTCTTAATGTGTTTATGGGACTTAGCCATGGGGCCAAGGGTTGAGACGGGCTCACCAACTTGAGAATTACCTGCTCACTGGGGATAACAGCAACACCCAAAGTTTAGTAACATCTTCACTCTTTCATGTATAAAAGACATGAACATGATATACACACAGATGAACTATTTCCACAAGCAAAAATGGTATTTTCACAAGTTCCGTTGTCACATGATTGTGGGACCCACTTCCTGTTCAGGTTGTGAGAAACCTTGTGGAAATAGCATATATCCTTGTGAAATAGCAATTCCCTATGTAGAGAGAATTTAGAAAGTAGCCATCATGATTGACTAATCAGACTAGCTTTTGGGAGATATGTTCCACTAATATTTGACTTTTTGATAATGCTATGCTCCATAACATCACTTCTAAGGCTGTATGTGCTAAAGCTTTTAATGTATCCACAGACTGATATTCTGATTAAAGTCGGATTTTATTTACTGCTTATGAAACATGTTGCATGAAAATTTAAATAGAAAAATAAAAGGAAACAGTAATAAACAAACCAACACAATACTGGGATTTGTTGCAGTCCAGAGATTGCTGTCATTTTTTTTTTTTGCTAAATAGATTGTTCTTCTCATTGATCTATAAAAGCTTGTTTGATGTCCGCTATAGCCCTGATGTAGCCAGTCATAACATTTTTATTTTTCCAGATGAAACTTTATGATCATCGTTTGACCCAAAGAGGGGCTGTACAATCTTACGAAGGGAATGTGAATTCTCATACTCGAATACAGCTTGGAGTTGACCCGTCAGAGAAATTCGTCATGTCAGGTTAGAGTTTAAATATATTTACTTTCTTTTACCATTTTTGAGAAATTAAGCTTATTGGAGTATAATTCGACATAGGAGGGGAGGACTGCAAGTTACGGATTTGGAGTATTAAGTCTGGAGAAATACTATTTGAGGAAAAGTTCATGAATTCTATCCCCTCAGTTGTTTGCTGGCAGAGAAATGAAGGTACTGCTTACTCTCAGCCTGAATCCCTTCAGATGTATTTGATTTATTCTTTCTATCATTTTGAGAATATATATAATACACACATGTACATGTGTATATCAATTAATAGGCAAAACTTTGAGAGGAAAATATTATTTAGCTGTTTTTGACATGGCTTAGGAGACGAGGGCTCAAGGATGTGCGGCGGAGCATGGCTTGGATCCCAAGGAGGACTTTTCCATATGAGATGGTCATAGCTTTTGCTGGACTCGGAAAAATATTAGTCTTGCTGGAACTATGGAAAGTGCTCAAGTTGTGGTGATAATAGAGAGATTAGATACTAGTTGAGCTTGTTATAGTTTCCGGAAGTTTGGTTCAGAATTTACAAAGTCTAAATGCTGATGATCATGACATTTTGCAAGGAGATACCTACCTATTGTAACTACATATGAAGGATAAGTCTTCCTGGGTGTTTAGATTAGAAGAAAGATACAGTTATAATCTTTGACATTGTAAATTGCTTTTTACATGGAATTTTGTTTTATAATTAATTTTTTGTCTTTCTTATAAGTGGAATAAATTTTTACAATCAATAAGTAGTTTTCACTGTATAGACTATTGCACTAATCAAAATAAAACAAAATTAATATCAATTACGAGAATTGGTAAATTAAAATATGGGTAAAAGACATTATTGTTATTAATCTCACATGCATGGGATTAAAAGAATTATATCTCACCAATTTATTTTTTTTCTTTTCTAAAGCCATGTCATATTATTTTTAGGGAATTGTTAAATTCACAATACTTTTTGTTATTTCCACAACAAAAGTGTCGGTGTAGATATATAGCGACAGTGAAAACCGTCGATATAGAATCTATAACGATATTTTTGTTGTGGAAATAACATTTTATGTTGTGAATTTAAAAGTTTCCTATTTTTAATGAGATGACAGCGTTAAGGACGACAGACGACAAAGATGAAACCAAACACCACGAGTACATGGACCAAATGGATTATTTTGCTTTCTTTTAAGCTAAAAATGGAAAGAAAAAAGATGGCAAAATAAGTTTGGGGTCTCGAACCAACTGCAGCCACCAGCATCCCTAAGCAAATTTGCGACTTGGTCCATCACTTGCTCTACACTACGTAATATATAACTGAGAATCAAGTAGATAGCCGGTGCCAACAAATTCTTTTTTTATTTTTTTTGGTTTCTTAAGATATCCTCATGCTCACACTTAAAATTTATCCAGAACTAAACTTCGGAGGTACGATCGGGCGTTGAAACAGGGACCTCTCTCAAGAAAATTTAAATTTTCTACGTCCACAAGGGCTCGAAACCGAGAAGTCTTGCTTAAGCGACCAAAGCCTCTTCCATTCAGGCCAACCTTCATTGGTCAGTGCTCTATTGCTTGACAAGTTGACATATATTTTCATTCCAATGTTGTAACTAAACAAACCATTATAGAATGAAAACAAAATGGTGTTTGGTTGTTTCATTGGACATTCTTAAAAAATTTGTATTTTATTTTTTTTATTCTAGTGTAAAAAAAAAATGAACCATTACACTCTCCATTCAATATTACATTCCTATTCCTTTAATTCAAATGCAGCATTATTGCTTGAAATGGTTACATGGTGAATTAACCATGCTAAAACTTGAAATCAAGAAAAGTCATTTGTTGAAAGGAAAAGAATATTATTACAAGAGCAGTTCTATGTGCACAAACTATACGCAAGAAGGAAAAATTATTCGAAAACACAACTGACTCATTCAAACCAACCAATCATTCATTCCTTCAATTGAGAGTGTGGTAAAGTAGGTAGGTAACCTCAATAGGATAAAAATAGAGAAGGTGCTTTGCTTGACATTGCATTTGCACTATGATTTTGGTAGTGTCCCAACAGCTTTGAACTCCTCCATGGCCTTTTTATTGGGAGGCAGGCCAACACCAAATAACTATCCTTGATTATATGCTTAAGTTTTTTGGGTACAAAATCCACCAACTCTTGGTTCTCTCTCATTACTGCTTTTGGAAATTTCATTGCCTCATCTTTTAACTGCATCTAAAGTGTTATTTGAAGCAGCCAGCCAAACCAAATATTATTATATGAATCTAAAGTGTTATTTTTATGAATCTTGTCAATTTAAAATGGCTAAAATTAGTGTCTTATAATTTGAGCCCAAGAAAATATTATTATATGTGCTTGTGGGCTATTATATATAACACTTGAAATTTATTGCACAATTTTATTCATGATTAATATGATTCACCATTAGAAATTGAACGGTTTAAAATCAATAATTTTTTGGTTGCATTCATTTGGACGAGGCATCTAATTATAATTAAATTAAGCACATCATATAATTAATTATCGTTTAAACCAACCAAGTATTTTAATTGTTTATAATTAGTGTACATTATTGCAAATTATATTAAACTAAATTTCTAATGGGAATCTTCTTTGGTAGATTATATATTTTTAATTTGGTAAATTTGTAACAAAGTCCAGGCTATATTGCATCAGCCTTTGAACTCCAGGACCATATACAGTTGTATATATAGGGTATGTGACTTATTTGTCAACCATAATGTAGATTGGTAATTATATTAATCACAAGATTCTTCATTAAAAAAAATAAAAAAAATAAACCTATAATTTTCTTTTTAAATTTTAATACACATTTAGCCATCCGTCGTGCAAAGAAAATATCAAATTATAATTTATAAATATGTTTCCAAAATATCTTTAAAACGTAGATCATTGAGTAAATTGTGGATTTAGAAAGTTAATTTTCAAAACAATCAGCATTAGGGGTATTTTAAAAAGGAAGAGAGAAGGGATTAGAACAACTAATAGTCCAATTAAGAAAACAAAGTAGCAAAGTTTTGTGTTGCTGCAAGAAATAATCAAGGTTTTATGCATTGAAAGAAAAATGTTTTCAACAGACGAAATGAGGGGTTGGTTCACCAAATAAATCCAACAAATTAATTAAAGCATTAAAACTTCAAAGTCACATATCCTTCAATATATATATATATATATATATATATAGAGTCCGGATCTTATCCGGACTCCCGTATTTTCTTGAAATGCGGACTTATTTTTTTTTTTTTTTTTTTTAAAAAAACAACTAAAAAAATAAAATAAAATTATGAAACTTGAATTTTTACATAATACAATGTTTTTGGTGTGATTTGGATACATATAACAAAACATCAAGTTCCATAATTTTTATTTTTATTTTAGTTATTCTATAAAAAAATAAAAAAATAAAAAATTATAGGAAATGGATCCAAATCGCGATTTATCGAAGTCCGGAGTCCGGACCTGATCCATCTTATATATATATATAATGCATGGGTATAAGATATTCCGCAGAAATTGATTGATAGTGTCATATATAAAAATAATTCTCGCTCATTATTGGATGGATCTATCTGTTGGTTCAAAATTATACTAATCAAAATCATTGGATTATTTTAGGATGTTTGACTATATCTTCTCTTCCACAAATTAAGATAATTAATGATATTCAATTATAAAATCAATAAGCTCACACTTAACAAGGAGGAAAGAGGTTAAAGATCACCACAAACAGTCTAGAAGAACAAGATTGATCTTGTCTGGTAAATCATCTATTACAAGAATTAATACATCAAAAAAGTAAAAGCATCAATGGGTTAACCATAAATTTGGTAGATTAGGTAGGAATTCTTTGCTCAAAGCATAGCAAAGAACACCTTAGTATCACTATGATAAAGTTTATTTATATACTACTACTATTCAGTTATAAATTATTACTCCCTCTATTCCATGATAAAAGTCCTTATTACTATTTTGAGCAGTCCCATATTAAATATCGACTTTTTTTTAATTACCAAATTTTACACATTTTTTCCTATTATACTCGTAACATTAAATATCTCATACTTTCTTATTCTAATTCTCTCTCCATAATTAATGACATTATTATGGATAATTTTGTCATTTCATTCCTCTTGGTAATATAAGGTAAAAAAAAAAATAAAAAAATTTCTTGATTTTTATCGCAAATATTTTGAAAGAGAGTAGTATCTGATTATATTATGTCATAAGCTACCTCACCCGCTTGGATAGACAAAGCTTATGCTTGATTACACAAAAGTCTTGAAATAAAATAAATATTTTATTTTAAATACAACTTATTTAACTCATCAATACACACCGTTGTCGGTTTAAACATAACCCAGCCAAAAATAAAAACCAGAAACACCGAGTAACATAACAAACTCAAATTGCCTGCAAAAGGACACAAGTTTTGGTAGCTCAAACTTGAATACTCCATATCCACAAGTCTCTTAGTTTTGGTTTTATGAGTAAAATATTAAGGGAGTTGAGAAGTTAGTTGTCTTAATCTTGCATACGTGGGGAATGGGGACACAGTTGACTTTGGAAAACTGCTTCATTTGCATAAATTGGGAATCCAACAGATCACTTTACTAAAGCTTTTAACTCTTTTTTTGAGCTAACACACCAAAACAAGTTAAACCCCTCCACCCTCCAATCCCATTCCCCTCTCGATTCTCATTCATTACCCGCTAGCCTCTATATCTATGTAGTAACTCTATGTACATACATACATACATACATATATATACATACATACATACATACACTGTATATGTATTACTCCAAAAAATCTCCAATTTTTTTTTCAAAAATCCCTTAATATAAGTCGTTTTAGAGTTGTTTTTTTTAATAAATTAACACTTTAAAAAATGAAAATATTAAAAAAATAATTATATAACATTAAATATAATATCAATTATCTATATTGTCTTTTTTAAAAAATTCTATTTTTTTAAAATAGTATTTAAAATAAATATTATTTATTGGACAAAAATAGTTTTTTAAAAAACAGAATTTTAAAAAACAGAGAGAATCAAAATTATATTTAATACTTTGGGTAATACTAAAAACTAAATAATTAGTAATGTTTACTTGAAATTCTCAAACGACTTATATTAAGGGATAAAAATATTTTTTTAAAACGATTTATATTAAGGGACGGAGGAGAGAATATTAAAATTAAAGATATATTTTAATTAATAGTTACATTTTCAATACTTTATGTGATATAAAGTTTGTAACATGTAATTATTAAGTACTATGTTCTAGCCATAGTTAGATTGAATATCATCTGTCATTATTATTTTTAAGTACGTGTAATATAAACAACATATTTACAACTTGAAATCTTCATGCACCTCAAAATAATATACTACTCCAATATAATGAGCTATAAAACGCTGGTATGAACAACCTGACATAAATTTATTTACCTGGTAGTAGAAGTACATTTCTTACCCCTTGTTTGACCTTTGTCTGCAATCAGACAGCAACATCTCTGCCTCTTTCTCTCTCTCTCTCTCTTTCTCTCTCTCTCTCTCTCTATATATATATATATATATATATGTATCTCCCCTGCTGCTACGTTCACTTTTCTCTTCTTTTTAACGGAACAGTAGTTCGGTGTTCATTGATGGTACACCAGTGGAGATTTACTGACAAGCCTCTCTCTTTCTTATCTCTTGTTGTTTCCCTTAAATTGTCACCCATTTCAAGAATCATTAATTGTCCGCAAATACCCAAAATCTTCCACCCCCATATTTACATGCACCGCCTCTATCCGCCAACACATGCCCCAAAATTAATGACAACAAACACAAGTCCAATGAGTCAAAATCAATCCTTTTATATATCCTCTCTTGTTCTTGTTTTTCATCTTTAATACAGAGCTAGTAATTTGTTTGATTTCACTCAAATGGCAATATTACCAAAACAAGTTGTTACATTTCTTTTTGTTTTTCTCTTGATTGGTGTTTTACTATGTGGGCATGTTTCTTGCAAGAACTCATCCGACTCAACTCTAGCTGTTCTTTTGGAGGTGAGACAATCATTTGTGGACGACCCACAAAATGTACTTCAAGATTGGTCCCAAAAGAACCCAAATTTCTGTACATGGAGAGGTGTTTCATGTGGAAGAGACCCTGCTAATGACTCACTCCATTTACTGAGTCTAAACCTTTCTAACTCGTTACTCAGTGGGTCAATTTCTCCCTCTCTTGGCCATTTGAATGACCTGCTCCACCTCGATCTTTCTTCTAATAATCTCTCTGGTCCCATTCCACCTAATCTCTCTAACCTTTCCAATTTAGAATCTTTGCTTCTCTTCTCCAACCAACTCTCTGGCCCCATTCCACCTCAACTCGGTTCCCTTTACAGTCTGCAAGTTCTCCGAATTGGAGATAATGGCTTAACCGGCAGAATTCCGGCTGAATTTGGAAATCTAGAGAACTTGGTTGTTCTTGGTTTAGCTTCATGTAGCCTCACCGGCCCAATTCCGGCCGAAATTGGAAAACTCCGGGCACTTGAGAATTTGGTTCTGCAGCAAAATGAGCTACAGGGTCCGATTCCGGCGGAGCTCGGGAATTGTTCTAACCTTGTTGTTTTTACAGCTTCTGTAAATAATCTCACCGGATCAATCCCACCTGAATTGGGTAATCTCAAGAATCTTCAAACTCTAAATCTTGCTAATAATACTCTGTCCGGTGAGATTCCTAGTGAGCTTGGTGAATTGGGTCAGCTTGTTTATCTGAATTTTCTTGGGAATCAGCTTGGAGGGTCAATTCCAAAGTCCCTAAAAAAATTGGGTAATCTTCAGAATCTTGATTTGTCTGCAAATAAGCTCACTGGTGAAATTCCAAGTGAATTTGGCATCATGGGTCAACTTGTTTACTTGGTTTTATCAAGCAACAATCTATCTGGTTTAATACCAAAAAGTATTTGCTCCAACACAACCAGTTTGGAGCACTTGATGCTAGGCGAAAATAGGCTTTTTGGCAAAATTCCGGTTGAGTTAAAAGATTGCCGGGGTCTCAAACAGCTTGATTTGTCGAACAATACGCTCAATGGATCGATACCAGTGGAACTTTTTGAGCTGGTTGAATTGACGGATCTCACTCTAAATAATAATACTCTTGTTGGTTCCATTTCTCCATTTGTAGCAAACCTCACCAATTTGCAGACATTAGCATTGTATCAAAACAATTTGAAGGGGAATCTGCCAAGAGAGATTGGAATGCTTGGGAATCTTGAAACTCTGTATATTTATGACAATCAATTATCTGGAGAAATCCCCATGGAGATTGGTGACTGCTCTAGCTTGCAATGGATTGATTTCTTTGGGAATCATTTCTCTGGGCAAATTCCCATTACAATTGGAAGGCTAAAGCAGCTGAAATTCCTTCACCTCAGGCAGAATGATCTTTTGGGTGAAATTCCCGCCACTTTGGGTAACTGCCACCAACTAACTATTCTTGATTTGGCAGATAATCGTCTCTCCGGCGGAATTCCTCCAACTTTCGGGTATCTTCGAGCATTGGAACAATTCATGCTTTACAACAATTCTCTTGAAGGTAATCTCCCCATTGGACTAACCTATCTTGCAAACTTGACTAGAGTAAATCTTTCGAATAACAGATTGAATGGTAGCATTGCTGCATTGTGTAGCTCGCATTTTTTTCTTTCTTTGGATGTCACAAATAATGCATTTGATAGTGAACTTCCACTCCAACTTGGTAAATCGCCTTCTCTTGAGAGGCTAAGATTAGGGAAAAACCAATTCATCGGAGAAATCCCTTGGACATTGGGAGAAATCCGAGCACTATCACTCTTGGATCTTTCAGGTAATTCACTCACTGGATCAATACCACCTCAGCTTTCAATGTGCAAGAATCTGACCCACATTGATCTCAATAACAACCATCTTTCGGGTCAAATCCCCTTGTGGCTTGGAAACTTGCCTAATTTGGGAGAGCTCAAGCTCTCTTCTAATCAGTTTTATGGTTCTCTTCCACCAGAGCTATTCAATTGTTCTAATCTTTTGGTGCTTTCTCTTGATGGCAATTTGCTTAATGGAACTCTCCCTCTTGAAATTGGTAAACTTGGGTCCATTAATGTCCTCAATCTCGAAAGAAACCATTTTTCTGGTGCAATTCCTCTGGCCATAGGTGAATTGAGCAAGCTTTATGAACTTCGGCTCTCAAGAAACAGCTTTAGTGGCAAAATACCCATCGAGCTTGGACAACTGCGAGATCTTCAGAGCATTCTAGACCTTAGTTACAACAATCTCACTGGCCAAATCCCAATTTCCATTGGAAACCTGATTAAACTCGAAGCACTAGATTTATCTGAGAATGAACTTGTTGGAGAAGTTCCACCCCAGCTCAGTGGCATGAGCAGCTTGACGCACCTGAATCTCTCTTACAACAATCTTCAAGGAAATCTTGACAAGAGGTATTCACATTGGCCTGCTGTTGCATTTACTGGAAATTTGCATCTTTGTGGGAGCCCTCTGGAGCATTGCAACGATATTAATTCTGATAATCAGCAATCCGGCTTGAGCCAATCATCAGTGGTTGCCATTTCAGCAATATCAGCTACTGTAGCCAGTGTCCTTATGTTACTTGGAGCCGCCCTTTTCTTCAGACACAAAAGAGAATCCATCAAAAAGGCGAGTGAAATGAATTCTGCTTACACTTCCAGTTCCTCCAAAACACAACGAAGACCTCTTTTTCAGTATGGTGCTGCGAAGAATCATTTCAGATGGGAAGACATTATGGAAGCCACAAATAATCTGAGTGATGAGTTCATAATCGGGTCAGGAGGATCTGGCACAGTCTACAAAGCTGAAATGCTTACAGGAGAAACATTTGCAGTTAAGAAGATACCGAGAAAAGATGATATTTTGCTGGATAAAAGCTTTGCGAGAGAATTAAATACACTTGGGAGGATAAGGCACAGGCATTTGGTGAAGTTGCTGGGATATTGCAGCAGTAGGGGAGAAGGACCAAACCTATTGATATACGAGTTCATGGATAATGGAAGCGTGTGGGATTGGCTGCACAAGCAACCATTGAATGTCAAGAAGAAGAGGAGCCTCGACTGGGAGACAAGATTAAGGATTGTGGTAGGCTTAGCACAGGGAGTGGAGTACCTGCATCATGATTGTGCGCCAAAGATCATTCATAGGGATATAAAATCTAGCAATGTGCTGTTAGATTACAATATGGAAGCACATTTGGGAGATTTTGGGCTGGCTAAAGCAATCACTGAGAAATATGACTCGGGTACAATTGAATCAAACACTTGTTTTGCAGGTTCTTATGGTTACATTGCCCCAGGTAAGAAAAATTGTTCTTATTTGAATTATACATGTTTTTTTTCCACAAATTCATTTTCACAAGTTTTTGGTAATGTTTTTCAGAGTACGCTTATTCATTCAAGGCAACAGAGAAGAGTGATGTTTACAGCATGGGGATTGTGCTGATAGAGCTTGTGAGTGGGAGGATGCCAACTGATGGGAGTTTTGGGGAGAATATGGACATGGTGAGATGGCTTGAGTCCAATATAGAAATGCAAGGATCTGTCCGGGAGGAGCTAATAGATCCAGCGCTGAAACCTCTTTTACCAAACGAAGAAAGTGCTGCATTTCAAGTGCTTGAAATAGCACAGGAGTGCACAAAAACAGCACCTATGGAGAGGCCATCATCTCGTCAAGTTTCTGATCTTCTACTCCATGTATTCAATGATAGGATGCAACCACCGGAGAAGTTGAGTTCAGATCAATATGTATAGTTCATGCAATCAAAGAAAAGGTATATAACTAGTTGAATTTAACTGCCAATTTTTGGGGGCTAACATCAAGCTCAACATGGTTGCAGCTAGAATGCTCATATGTTAATATCCACAACTGTGGCTTCAATTTTTATGGATAGTATTTGGTGTTTTAGATGATATTACAATTTGGAGACTTGGATGATGACATTGCTGGGGAAGCAGTAAAGTTTACTGGCATCTAGTTGATCATTAATGACCTTTTTGTTCAAACCATAATATAAAGCTTAAAGACCAAATATATTCAACTATAAGAACAAGCAATCGGCTCTACTCTTTGGTAAATGTCCATAAAAAAAACTCTCATCTTTGGTATTAAAAGAAAGAAAGAAAACCTATGTTGACAAATTCAGTAGTGTAAACTACAAAATGTATTAAAAAGTGAGCCCCGAAGTATTATCCTTGTAGAGAAAGGACCTCAAGAAATTGTAATTTGCATGACAGTTGAGTGGGTGGAAACTGAGTAGAACTTGATCAATTTGCGACAATTACGACATCCCATCACAATAAATGCCAAAGAAACTACTGTACTACAAGGAATAGAAGTTTGCAGCTGATCGTCTCAAACCTATATCTGACATTATAAAAGTGTGCACAACAGAGGATAATAATGTTTGCTCATTTGAAATGATTTATGAAAATTATTCTCAATCTGATCCGATTATTAAAGGAGACGTTGGAGCCAATTCTCAGTATTGATGCATCTCAAAGTCTCTGTGCAACAAAACTACAACGGAACTAGCCTTACAGATAATAAAAATAAATCACGCACACATGTTTAACTTCTACAAAGCATAGTAAAAATGTGAACAGAAACAACACTCATAAAAGTGAATGGCAAGACCGGAGCTTATGCATTCCAAGCTACCTGAGTGCTACTCATCATCTTCATCTGTAAATAGGAATTGCAAATCCAATTAAAAGAAGAATTAAAATACCCACATAATTCCAGATATTCATAAATTAAAATATACAAAAACTATAAGTGTTTCTAAGAAGCAAATTAACAGAATTATATGAGGAGCATGACAACAATTAATCAAAATTCCAAATACCCAATCGTGTGAATTAATAAGTTAAAAATATGTGGCAGACTCCCTGCTAGAGGATGGAAGGTTGGATTTATCAATAGTTTAAGCAAAATTACTGTTAATTGTAACCTACTGCTATAGAAAGTTAGAAACTTCTGAAACTATTAGGTTTGACCTCGGATTTTAGTAGCAGCAATTTTCAAATTTTCTGGTAATACTCGAAGACCAAGAAGAACCAGACATAATTGATTTGGCTTCTTAGGACCAAGTTCGGAAACAAAATTGCAGATTAATATGGGGATGAAAGCTGTAGAGAAGAAAGTTAAAAGACAATCTTCAAACTAATTAAAGCTGCACAAATTCAACCAAACACCCTAAATTACGATTAACTCAAATAAATTAAAATAAAAGGAGTTTATATAGATATTTATAATAGGCTTATATTGTACTTCTCCTAAAACAACCAGGAGTAGAACTCCAAACTGATTTTTTAAACTCTGGCTCTAAGACAATAGTAATCATATTAAAATTTAGAGCGAAAATGCAACTTGAACCTTTAGAACCCTAATCCCAACAGGTATGAGCAGCCTTGTATCTTAGATGGTCACTCATGATAACAATAATTTCTGGTGTTGATTCAAAGTTGATCTACATAATCTATCTTTGCAACTCAAACTGCCACTTCAATAAATCAAAGCATCAATAATTGTATTGTGCCTTGCGTCACTAAAATCTGGGTTTCCTCATTCCTTTCAGCTATGTGTACATTCGTGTATCTTCACTTCAGTTTACCTTCACTAGGTAATTACTTTCCAAAGAACTTATCCATTTACTAATACCGTAATGAGTTACACTGTAAAAAACAATGCTGCAAAACTCAAACTTGTAGGATATGCTGATTATTTATAATTTTTATAACCAGATTTTTCTATAATTACTTATAACTCGATTCTTAAACTACCAAGATTTCTTGAACAATAAACCGATAATGTGTGGCAGCCTCAGAGATTCACAACTCTTTAGCCCAAAAAAACTTCATTTATTCCCAGGTCAAAGTGAAAGTTGAAACAATCAGAACCACAAATAAGCCTAAGGCCTAAACCGATGTTCCTAATCTAATTGGCAGCACTAACAATAAGAATCAGAAATGAAACTTGGAAAAAGATAGTGAATTTAAACTTATAAAGCTAGAATGAAATTAAAATTAAGAGAGAACGGACCAAAATAACGGCGCTCATTAGCGGCCTTAGCTTTTTCGAGCATCTTATCGAGATCCACCTGAAGCTTAGCGTCCCATTTTACCAGCTGGTTAACGAACACCGCTCCCAATCCCATCCCTAACAAATGCTCCCACGGATCTGAACCCATGTTTTTTTTCCCAAAAAAATTCAAAATTTACAAAATTAGGTCAAAAATCTTCCAATTTAAATCATATATATAATATGGGTTTGAGTAAAGAACTGAGCAAGAGGGATGGGGAATCATACGTCGCATGTAAGGGAGTTTGCGGAGGGCATTGGAATACATCTGGGTGCCCAACCCCAGAAGAGCTCCGATCATCGTCGCACTCGCCGGCATCTTCTCTCTCCTTTCTTTATCCGTCTCCAATTTCTAGCGAGTACCGTTCTTTACTTCTTGATTTTGGTATTAGGAACTATACAGTCGAATGTAGATATTAAAATGCCAAAAGACAGCTTGGTCCCTTTAAGTCTTATGATTTTCACAATTAAGTCCTACAAAAATTTTTAATCAGCAGCTTAAACTTGAACATTAATCAAGACGGATGATAAACCCCCTTCATTACATTTTATTCTCTCAATTTTCCCTAAATATATAAAAAAAATATTAGTGATAATAATAATTTTTGGATATTTATAAAAAAAAATTGAAATTAATTTAATTCTGAAATGGATTTTTATAATTATCACTGTTGATATTGATAAAATTGTTAGGTTTGTTGAATCAAAAATTTGATGAGTTTATTGGGATTGTTAAATTTTATTGTTTTTAGTAGTAGTAGTAGTAATAATAATAATTTATAACTTAATAAATTTTGGTTTGTCCTCCATGTACCTTGATTGATTAACTATTCTGTGAATTGGATATAGAATTAATGGGCAATGTTTGGTTATAATTTTGAATCCCGTTATTATATGTGTTAACGCCAAGATCTTCTGCCACGTCCCAATCACGTAAGACGCCTTTCGATCCCGCAGACAAAAACACGATAAACACCACAAACTTAAACTCGACTACCGTTCAGTGAGGGATACTTCGAGCGTGAGAGTCAGTATATGTGTTCACAAGGTTAACAATGGAGGATGTAATGTCTAGTGTATTGAGAGAGATAATAATTCTCAGTTGTGTGTATATGATTATGAATGTGAATGTTAACGCACTGCGCTTTGTGAAGACCTCCTCTGTTTATACTCTTTTGCCAGGATTACCGTACACCCACTACTATCCGTACTATTACTCCCGATCCGATGGGTTCTCACGATCGCATTTAGTCTATCTACTACTTTTGGCCACTATTTTCTCCCGCCGGCCGGCTATGATCTCATCCACATTAATGCATGGCAGGTGTTCTAGTCAACCGTCATCCTTTTTCATCATTACAAGTCAAAGATAGAGATATTAAAATATCTAATGGGTCGATCCATTGATCCAACTCGATCTTAAAAGGATCCAACAGGAATAATATAATGGCTAGGCCCAGTAACTTTAAGACTCAATAAGGAGGACCCAATGAACAAATCAAATAAGTAGGCCCAATCTACCCTACCAAAGAGGGAAATATCACGACCCAAACATTGCCCTTAGTTTTTAGTTGAACTTAATGTTTAATAGAAAACTATAAATGGTCCATGATATTTTACTAAAGGTCCATAGTGAGAAGTAATCGAAATGTACCCGGTTACTGGTCATGAGATGAAATGAGAGGAAAACGGATGCCCAAATTAGAAAGGCCCTGCCTGATAAATATCTGGACCCGGAATCGGACGCTTCTCATTCAAATTCTAAATCATTACTAACATTTAATGTGTCGGCCTTGTACACCGTGTAACCATCAGTATAAAGGATAACTTTCACCAAATTTGACAGTTTTACCTGCCCATTTGAAATTCGAGCGCCTTTTGAGTTTTCTTCTCTCCTCAACTATCTCATCCTCTCTCTGTAACTCCAAAATGGCTTCCCAAGATTCTCAACAAAGTTCACCCCTCCTAGTAACACCGATCAACGCCGTTTCACCAAACCCTAACACCCGCGAAGGAACCTCAACCTCGGACCCCAAAGGAACTAAAACCGACAAGAATCCTCCTCCAAAAATCTCCAAAATTCCTTCCGAATACTACAGAATACGGATCGCTTTCTCGCATGCCAACACTCCCTCTATCATCACCGAGGTCAATTAAAGAGGATTCGATCTCTGCATTACATTCCGAGATACTCACGCTGCTAGGGTTCCCAGATCCGGTGAGAAAATGTACCAACGACTGTAGAGAGTTGACAACCGCCCCTCGTGACCTCGCTTGAGAAGGGGTCCGCTTTCCTCTCGCACGCCTTCATAGTGACTATATATCGGGGTTCTGGGCGTGGGTTCACCCAATTGGTACCAAATTCTTATATTCACATCCCGGCCTTTGTTGCTTTCGCCATGAGTTGGCGTTGAGCCTTCCTCGACTTCTTCTTCACACTGTACAAGATCGTCCAAATTGGTCTAGAGAGAAGGGGTTCAAGGCCCTCTGCAAACACTCTCAAGTCGTCGGGAGAAAAGTTCGAGAGACGTTCATTGGTGAACACTCCTTTGAGCAATAAGGGATGGCACGAGAAGTGGTTCTTCGTCAAAGGTCCTGAAATCTCTTCTTTCTGAATCGGGCCAATGGCGAGAAGATCTCTCACGACTTTGAGATATTTCAAGAACGGAAATTGAGATGATGGAGCTTTTTGATAATTTTCCTAAGGAGGGTGGAAGTATGGACTCTCTCTCGAAGGTGCATGGTTATATGACCATAAATGTAAGTATCGGTCTATTTTATATATAAATATTTAAAAAAGTTTTTATGATGTGGAATCTAACATAAGATTGTTTGTTTCGTGCAGTATCTTTGATCAGACCGAGCTCCTTAGAAATAAAGGAGTTTGAAGATTTTTTATCCGGGAAGTCTTCTAAGTTGTTGAGAGTCTACCAATGTAGCTACCCCGGTCGAGCCAACCCCTGAAATACATACCGATGAACTCCAAACAGAAGAACCAGAAGCTGATGAGGTTCATGTATCGGAAGAGACCCTTTGTCCTCGCCAGAAGAGGAGGGCCATTAGAAAACCCAGATCAACACCTCTTCCCAACCCTTCTGAAGCCATCCTAGAAACTGAGCCGATCACCCAACCAATCCCCCGACGAGGGCTTGCTCGATCGTCCCGATCGAAGAAATATCCTCCGAACCAAGAAATTAAAAACCAAAATAACCTCCCTGACCGCCGAAGAACTCAGGGTGCCCCAGTCCTCGATCACTCCACCCTTCGTGCCGCTTGTAGAAATACAAATTGCCGAAGAAGGTGAGCAGGACGAAATAGTTCCAACGCTGTCCAGGAAGAGAAAGCGTACGCCTGACAGCCATCCAAGTTCTGCCTCTGCCCCATCTCCCCGATAACCCATTCCAAATAGATCCCCTTCTCCCGAAATTTTATATGCGAACCCCACCCTCCTCCCAACAACCCAAATTTCTCTCCGAAGATCGAGACCTCCCCCGAACGACTCGGTCCTTCAGGTCAGGGTTATCACGCTGAGGCTATGGGATCCCCGACTCTGTGGCCTAGATTCAATGCAAATTTCCCATTCGATCTTTTCGGAGCTTTCGTCGTAACGTGATGACCAATTTGCTCAAATGACCATACGGATGGAAATCATTGACGAGGGATGAGCTATCTGGCTAAGGTAAATAACAGCTTTTTTATTTTCTATTTCTCTGTTTTATTTAGATATCTGAACACTGATTTGAACACTGTTGAACATATGCAGGCCAATCGTCGTTTTCTGGACGCTTTGGTCCGAGGCACATAAATGGGGAGGTCGAGGAAGATTTCATGAGACAGAGATCAATATCTTTGAGATCGACTTCGCTCGAGAAAGCCGACCGCAAGACGCTTCTTCATACCATCGACGGCCTTCAAAGAGACTTAGATCGAGCTAGGATGGACTTAAAGACGTCTGATGACGAGCTAAGGGCCCTAAGTGGATGGGTTTGGTCAAGGTCCGCCGGGCCAACAAGTTTTAATCGATATGAACGCCTACCGGTTGAAGAAAAAACTCCTGAAGGCCAAAAATGAGAAGTTTTCTTCAGCCAACCGAAGCTTGGCGATTCAACTTGGCGAGGCTCAGGCGAAGGCCCAGGACGAGAAGCGAAGACATAAGGTCAAGCGTCACAAACTTCGTCATAAAATAAAAGAGCTTGAGGATTTCGGCCCTCTTCTTCGATCAAGAGTCATGAAAAGCAGATTCATACTGGACTATAGGGATTCTTGATGAGCTTAATGCCAAATCATGAAGGTCTATTCAGAGGGGTATGAAGACCGCCGAGAAGCGAGGTAAAGAAAAGTTATCTCACGCTCAAATTGATCCGGATCTTCTTAACTCCGAGGGGCGAAGGTGGTGCCCAATGTCCTTCCCGCTTTTCGACTATGTAAAATTAACTGTTTATGTCTTTGGGATTGTTTGAAACTTTTTATATGGATTTTGACAGCGTTTCTATGTTTGTGTAATTAGTTAATGTTATGGATGAATGAATGAATGTTTTATTTTATTGATGAATCTTCAACTTTCTTGATTATGACTTCTGTTTTGGTTAGTTTCTTGTCAATAATTCAGTATCAATGAACTGAACTCAGATAGTGAATCATCTAAGGCATATAACAGTTAATTTATGAAATTGAGTGAATTGAATTTTATGGACAGAATTTAACTGAACTGAATTGAATGAACTGAACTCAACACTTAAATAAAATAAAGTAATATATACTCATCGGTATCGAAGTATGAGATCGGTCATGTGTGAGGTGAATTCAGCTGATCCTCTTTGCAACAACAAGATCTTGCTTATCGCTCGGGGTAGAACAAGTATATAAGGACCTTTGTTTACCACTCGGGGTAGAACAAATAAATGGGCTACCATTGAATGGCCAGCGAGTCCTACCATACCTCCTTACACCATTATGAACTTAGGACAAATAGGAACAGGATCAATAGTGACCATTGACTTACCACCCTTGGTAAAATCAATATAGGAACATAGGATTTGTCTACCACACTGGTAACAAATAAGTGGGTCGCCATTAAATGGCCAAATGAGTCCTACCATACCTCCTTACACCATTGTGAACTTAGGACAAATAGAACAGGATCAATAAAGGACCATCGACTTACCACCTTTGGTAAAATCAATATAGGAACATAGGATTTGTCTACCACACGGGTTAACAAATAAGTGGGCTGCCATCGAATGGCCAGCGAGTCCTACCATACCTCCTTACACCATTGTGAACTTAGGCCAAATAGGAACAGGATCAATAGTGAAAAAGTGACTTTTTATTGATAATGGACAATCATGTACAGACTTCCGGTAAATTGATTTGATCTCTATTGAAAATATTTCCGAAGCCTGCCAGCATGCCAAGTGTTCTTGATCTCAGAACCATCTAATGCCTTTAACCGATAAGTGCCTAGCTTTGATACTTCGATCACCTCATACGGCCCTTCCCAGTTTGGCATTAACTTTCCCGTGTTTTGAGGTGTAGATGCTTCGGCTTTTCTGAGGATGAAGTCTCCTACTTCGAATCTGCGAAGTTTGACCCCTTTGTTGTAATGCTTAGCTACTCTTCGTTGATAAGCAGCCAATTTGAGTAAAGCCACCTCTCTGACTTCTTCTAGCAAATCCAAATTGGTCTTCATCCCTTCACATTGTAGATCTCTTTGAATTGACCGACCAAGACTTGAGATCCAATTTCGACCGGGACTAAGGCATCGCATACCATAGGCCAAATGAAAGGGTGAATCCTCGTGGTGGTCCTCTGTGTAGTCCGTAGAAGCCCACAAAGACGCCGAAAGCGACTCTTCCGCCATCTTCCTTTAGCTTCATCCAAATCAAGGCTTGATCCCGCTCAAGAGTCATTCCGCTTGGTCACCTCAACTTGCCCATTTGACTACTGGTGAGCCAATCAAGTGTTCTTATGTCAATCCCCACTCCTTTAAAATCCTTCAAATTTTGATCCCATCGAATCGGCGTCCGTTGTCCGATATCAACACTCTAGAATCCCGGCGAAAACACTACTTGGACTCTTTTATGAAATTCAAACACTCTTGTTCCGTTATTAACCGGCGTGGCTTCGCCTACCCACTTAGTCATGTAATCAATAAAGAACTATGACAAAGTCGACCGACCTTTTAGCTTTAGGCAACGGACCCAATATATCTACCCCCTGCATAAAATGAAGGGGTATAGGAGATAAAATCGAATATAGCTCTTTTGGTGGTCGATGTGGATCGACCGTTGAGTCGCATTTTCACATCTCTTGACATACTCAGTAGCTTCCTTTGAAAATTGTAGGCCAATAGTATCCTCGTCGAATTACTTTATAAGCCAAAGACTTGGCGTACCATATGATCACCGCAAATACCTCGTAAACCTCCCAAGAGCATACTCTACCTCGGATGGAACCGCAGACACTTCAAAGAATGGTGAGGAAAATGCCAATCGATAAAGATCCTCGTCAATAAGAACAAAATTGGCACTCTTGTACTTGATCTTCTTTGCCAACATCTGATCCGAAGGAAGGACGCCATCTGCCAAATACTCGATGTAGGGAGTAATCCAGCAGTTAGATCGCTCGATACACATCACCGCTTCGTGCTTTGAACACTCTACCGCCGCAAAACTTCCAAATAAACCGATTCGTTGAAAACATCTCATCCCGTAGTGGCTACCGACAAAGGCATCGGCAATGGAATTGTCGTTACGCTCTATGCCCTGAAACTCATACGAAGCGAAATACTGAAGTCGGTCTTTTAATTCCGCTAGATACTTGATCATCCGGGTCCCACGAGCTTCATAATCTCCCGACAGCTGTTTGACGACCAACTGAGAGTCACTGTAAATGATCAGCTTGTGGACTTCTAAACTCTTTGCCAATCGAACACCTGCTAACACTGCTTCATACTCTGCTTCGTTATTTGTCGCTTTAAACCCGAATTTGATGGCTCATTAACTTTGAATCCTCCCGACTCGCTAAGATAATTCCCCCCCACTAATAAATATCCATTTGTAGAGGATCCATCTGCATACAGCGTCCAAGCATTCTGGACCTGTTGAAGAACAAGAATCGCCGATCGAGACGATTCACCTCTGGCAACTCTCTAAGATCTGCTTCATGCGAACGAACATTCCACCATAAAATCGGCCAAGGCTTGACCCTTGATAGCGGTTCGGGGATGGTATTCAATGAAAAATTGGGACAACTCCATAGTCCATGCTTCTAGTCTCCCTGAAACCTCTGGCTTGCCCATCACCTTCTTCAATGGCTGATCCGTGTAGACGACCAGGAGCCGACCTTGAAAATATTGCCGAAGCTTTCTACTAGCAATTATTAAAGCAAAGGCAAATTTCTCAATATTCGGGTACCTGGTTTCAACATCTCGGAGGACGTGACTGACATAATAGATCGGATGCTACTTCCCACTGACCTCCCGAATCAGCACTGCTCCAACTGCCAACGAACTTGCTGCAAGGTATAAATATAAGGTCTCTGCTGGGACGGGCTTCACCAATAAAGGAGCAGAAGACATATATGTCTTTATGCCTTGGAAGGCGTCTTCACACTCCGAAGTCCATTGGAACGTCTTCGCATTCTTTGGCCCCTTCAATGTGTCAAAGAAAGGAAGGCACCTCTCCGCAGATTTGGCGACGAACCTTCTTAAAGCCGCAATCCTACTAGTCAGACGTTGGACGTCTTTGAACGATTGAGGAGTCTTCATGTCAAGAATGGTCTGGATCTTCTCCGGGTTGGCCTCGATGCCCCTCTGACTGACCAGATATCCCAGAAACTTTTCTGCACCGAGGCCGAAAATGCACTTGGCCGGATTGAGCCTCAGTTGACGATGTCGGACAGTTTGAAAGCATTCCTCCAGATCGTCCAAATACTTTTGAACTTGCATGCTCTTCACGATCATGTCATCTACATAAACTTCTATGTTCCTCCCTAGCTGCCTTTCGAAGATGAAGTTCATCATTCTCTCGGTAGGTGGCTCCAAGATTTATAAGGCCAAAAGTCATCTTCAGAAGCGCGACACTCGAATCGGTGTGTAATGAACGCTGTCTTTGGAATGTCTTCTTTGCACATGGATATTTGATGATAACCTAAAAAAGCATCCATAAAGCTTAGTAATGCATACCCCGAAGTGGCATCGATGAGCTGATCGATATGGGGCAGAGGATAAAAGTCCTTCGGACAAGCTTTATTGAGATCGGTGTAGTCGATGCAAACCCGCCATTTTCCATTCTGCTTCTGCACCAACACCACATTCGCCATCCACTCTGGGTAGTCAATTTCATAGATGAAGTCAGCAGCTAACAACTTTGCCATCTCTTCATCAATGATCTTCTGTCGCTCTGGCGCAAAGATCCGCCTTTTCTGCCGAACTGGCTTCTTCGAGGGATCTACCTCCAGTCTATGCTCAGCTATCCTTCGGCTAACTCCAGGCATATCCTGTGGTTCCCATGCAAAAATATCCACATAGCAGCGTAGGAGTTCCATAAGGTTTGTCCGAAGAGGCTCTGGTAGGCCCGAACCGATCTTCACTGTCTTGTCCGGTTTTTCGATGATCAACTCGATCTCCTCCGTCCCTCCCCCCGCAGGATTACCAACATTAAAGCCGCTTCTCGGTGAAGGTTCGATCTCAATTGCCATTGTTCATTTCGCTTGTCAATTTCCACTCCCGGACGAAATAACAAAGATTCGATAACATCGTCGGGCCAGATCTAAGTCCCCGCCACCTCTCCTACTCCACGCGTGGGGAACTTGATTTTGAAATGAGGGATGGAGGTCACAGCTTGGAGAGCCGTCAATGTAGGCCTTCCTAGTATGACGTTGTAAGCTGAATCTACATGCACAACATAGAATTTACACGTTATTTCTACCTGCTGCGGTGCTGTGCCAAAGATAACTGGGAGTTCAATAGTGCCTGCAACTTTGACCGGATCATTGCTGAAACCGTATAAAGGAGCCTCCTGCCCGACCTCCATTTTTTGCCCATCAAGATGCATCCTCTGATAGGCGTGGGCATACGGAATATCCACCGAAGACCCGTTATCTATCATCATGCGTTTCACATCCACCGAGCCCACTTGTGCTGTGATCACCAATGCCCCTTCATGTGGTTTGATGGGCTCCGAAAGATAATCTACGTTCGTAAATGATATGACGGTTCCTGGGAATGATCTGTAGATCTTCATGGGAGCATCTGCCACAGACATGACCGAATCTAGGTAGGCCCTTCTCTTCTTCCCTGCCAACTTCCCTACAGACCCACCGGTTATTACATCGATGACGTGCCTTGGCGGTGGTACCGGAGCATTTTGGACGGATGGAGCCATTTGAACCGTCTGAACAGTACGGTTGATATTCTGCTGATCATGTTGGTCTTTCTTGGCCACATACTGAACCAGCAAGCCGCCTTGAATCTTCTTCTCCACGAAATCCTTTAAATTGCAACACTCATTAGTGTCATGGCCTGCGGCTTGATGATAGCCACAATACTTACGAGAGTTGCCTTGTCATGTCCTATAATTATCACGAGGTGGCTCGAAAAAAGGCTGGTTTCTGATCTGATCCAAAATCACCGACCTATCTGTGTTCAGTTTGGTGTAGACCTTATTCACCTTCGGGGCGGAAACAGGTGGACGACTGCTTCCTTGCCGCCATGAGTTATTGTATTTCTTCGAACTGCCCTCTGGCCGATCATTATACCCCCCCCCCCCGCTCTCCTATGATCACCTTCTACTTTTAGGAACTTCTATCTCCTTTAATCGGTCCGGAAGGACGCTCAGTCGTTTCATAGCCTCTTCTACAACAATATAATCATTAGAGTTTATGCCTGAGGCCAATTATTTGATATAATTGCTTAACGCTTTGATATTATATTTGATTGAATAAATATATGATTTTATTATGGTTTTATTTACTACGTAATATAATTGTTAACATAATAAACTTCCTTAGAATAGTGATACAAATTATATAGTTTCAAGTATGTGACTTGAACATGAGATTATATATTACCATTAGTATCGTTGTTCTTAAATGTCCTTAGTCGAGTATCATTGTTGATGGGACAACAATGATGCATTGAGACTAAGTATGTGGATCGATTGATGACCAAATCTCATTGGTCATAAATATATGAGATATTAAGTCAATGCATAGGTACATGTTGTAGAATCGATGTCTTTGATGGACCCACCATGAGAATTCTATATGGAGCATTATGCGAAGTGTCATTAGCAATTCTCATAAATGACAATGATGTAATGGTCCTCCGACACAAATCGCTATATTACTACACACGAGAATTTATGTACTTTGATATCATCAAATGTCACCTTTAATAGGTGAACTATAAAGGTGATTATTGGATTCATCATTAATCGTGTGAGAAATATGAGTGATCTAGATGGAATTTAACCATCCTATATATTATGGGTGATATCCATAGGCCTCTTGATTGAGTAGACTATGAAATGCATGGTCATGCTCAAATAGTGATTTATTTCATATAGTCTACTCATTGATCAAGAAAACTCAGATTAAATTATGAAGAGTATGACACATTCCATGACTCGAGTTTAATCTAGGATATTAAGGTTAAAAGGATTAAATTACATTGAAACATTGGTCACGAAAAGGTTGCATCGAATCATCGATCTTATTATTACTTGGGTAAGAATGATGCATTACTAGATGTCATTAACCGCTTATAATTTTATAATATGATTTTAAAATTATTGCCAACGTAATAATAACCTATAGGTCACACACATAGAACGTTATTTAAAAGGGAATTAATTTAAATTTTAAGGATTTAAATATATTAATATGATTAATAGTATTTAAATCACTTAATTTAAATTAAAAGATAATTAGATATATGTATATTAATTAAGTAAGACTTAATTAAGAGATATATATATAAATTCGGATTTTATAAAATTAGATTTTGATTTGATTAATTTTTTTTAACTACTATATATATGATATATAGCATTTACTTAGGGTAAGATATCATAATTGAAAAACCCTACCCTTCTTAGAGAGACTAGAGAGAAAACAAGCTTCAAAATCCATTCCTTTTGGTGGCTAAGTATCATAAGTCCTTCTTATTGCGTAAATCGTTCGACGGCTCGTAAGGCGGCGTTAAATGGATACCGTAGAGGCGCAAACTCTCGGTTTGTTTTCATTGGAGATTCGAGGCGCAATGGTTTCAAATTCTCGCTTTTTTATATCTCGTATAATCTCTAAACCTCTCAATTAATTGATTTTCGCATGGATCCTGCTTTTTAGGGTTTCAAAATTGCTTACAAATTTTAATTTCATTGTATGCTTCGCGTTGAAGCCCAACAATAACCTTCTGCCTTGTCAAAGGCTTCTGCCAGGCTTTTCGGATGGTGGAACATCAACTTCTTCACCAACTTCTCAGACTTTACCAGATCTAGCCCGTTCTGGAACAAACCTACAGCCTGGAGATCATTAAGGTCGGACACCTGACCAACCGCTTCTCTGAACCTCTTTACATACTGGCCTAAAGATTCGCTGGTGAACTGCCGGATCTGTGCCAGAGAACCCGTAGGCTTTCCCCTTCTTCGGTTGCTCCCAAAACGTGCATGGAACTTATCACAAAGCTCGGTCCAAGAGGATATCGAATCTGATGGTAAAGTCCCCATCCACTGTCTCGCATCTTTTCTCAGCGTCGTGACAAAAGTGTGGCACTTGGCAGCATCAGTGAAGTCATAATAGTCCATCAGCCGGTCGAACGCCTGACTATGGTCATAAGGATCTCCGAAACCATCGTAACTCTCCATATGAGGCAACTTTTTGGTGATATCTGCCTTCTCTTTGAGAATATTTGAGAAAAAAAGGGATGCCTTCTTTCCCGGAGTGTCCTTCACCTGTTGAACCTCAACCAGCTACTTTCGGAGCTCTTTCAATTCCTTTACACGAAAATCAACACCTTCGGGCTGTGAGGAAATCTCTTTCTCGTGAACGACATTCTGCTTCTGAGTGGATCGACCTCCTCCTGCCAATCCCACTGCTCTTGTGGGGCTTTTTGATCTACTACGACGTACAATTCTATCCTCATGATGAGAATGGTCATGCTGATACTCTCTTTTTTGGTTTACGCACGATCTCCCTCGACCGCTTTCTTCGTGCTCTGTGTCGTCTCGATCTCGGTAAACCAACGACCATCGCTTTTCTTGAGGCCACGGGAGTTCTCGCTCCTCGATCTCCTCCTACTATGAGAACGATCCCTGTACACATGCGCGAATGCTCCGGCTTCCTTACCCTCTCGCCTGTGACATCTCCTTATGCCTACTGAACATGGCTAGATGCTTCGTCCCTTAATTCCGCCACCCGAAGCATCTGTTCGGCTATATCTTCTCTCTGTTTCAACAGAACCTCCAAGGCTTTATCTGCTTCGTCTGCCATCCTCGCCAACTTGGCAGCTCTGTCCTCCTGACCACTTCGACGATGAGTCTTGGTAGGTGAGCCTTCCGCCCGCCCTCGACCATGATCACGCTCCTTATCCGCATTGAAAACCAACTTTCGTCTGGCCCCGCCATGGATCTTCGGACGGATATCTCCTGAATTATGCTTAGAAGCCGTCTGCTCTCGAGCAGCACTTTTAGAAGGACCTGACGATCTTTTATCAAACACGAGGCGTTGATTTAGCTAATGACCATCGCCTTTTTGCCTTCTTACGGCGTACCATCTCTACTCCTCATCATCATCCGAAGTAGGTTAAACAATTGTGATTGAAAATTTCAATGACACTTTAGAACTCCCCTCCTTCTAGCGCCCAATGTTAACGCCAAGATCTTCCGCCACGTCCCCAATCACGTAAGACGCCTCGATCCTCGCACGAAGAAACACGATAAACACCACAAGCTTCGATTTTACCGTTCATCGGGGATAGCTCAGGCGTGAGAGTCAGTATATGTGTTCACAAGGTTAACAATGGAGGATGTAATGTCTAGTGTATTGAGAAAGATAATAATTCTCAGTTGTGTGTATATGATTATGAATGTGAATGTTAACGTACATGTTTGTGAAGACCTCTTTGCTAAGTTATACTCTCTTTGCCCGGATTACCGTGCCACCCACTACTATCTGACACAGCCTCCTGATCTGAAGGGTTCTGCCGACTGCATGTAGTCTATCTACTACCTTTGTTACTTCGTTTTTCTCCGTACCACGGCTATGATCCCATCCACATTAATGCATGGCAGGTGTTCTAGTCAACCGTCATCCTTTTTCATCATTACAAGTCAAAGATAGAGATATTAAAATATCTAATGGGTCGATCCATTGATCCAACCCGATCTTAAAAGGATCCAACATGAATAATATAATGGCTAGGTCCAGTAACTTTAAGACTCAATAAGGAGGACCCAATGAACAAATCAAATAAGTAGGCCCAATCTATCCGGTCCAAAGAGGGGAAATATCATGACCCAACAATATGTTTGTTCTAATTTTTGAAAGATAATTGGAATAGTTAAAATGGATAAAATTATCTTAATTAATATAGCTAAGAAGAAAAAAAAAGTTATTGACAGAGTAAATACATTTTGATTATATTAATGCAAATATATAATTATATTTAAACATTTTGATTAAATAAAACACAATATTAATATTTTTCAATATTATTCTCCTTATATATTTATTTTCAACTTTAACTATATATTACATATTAAAATTTACACATTCTTTTTCCTAGAAAACTTGTGTTTATTCTTTAGGTATTAAATAATTTATCGAAGGAAATCTTTTAATTATCAACTGTTGACATTTAGACAATATTCTTTTTACAAAAGATAATAAATTTTATTCAATATAATTAAAATGTGCTATATTACTTATTTATGAACAAGAATTATTCAACTGTTTATAAGGGTGTAAATGAATCGATTCGAGTTGAGTATTGAGTTGTTTAAATTTGGTTCACAAAATTTATCAAGTATAAAATAAGATTTGATTGAGACTCGTTTAATTATTGAGTTGTGCATGATTTTGAATTGAGACCGACCAATTTGAACTTTTCGAACAAATATGATTCGAGATTCAACAGAAAATTCTAATTCGAGGAGGTCCGAGTAATTTATCAAACTTTAAAATTTGCTCATATTTGAATCATTTATATTTCGAATCGAACTCTTAGTCGAACAATTACGAATCGAGTATGAACTCTGCTCATTTTAAAATTTTTAACTGTTTACATCAAGTTATGAACATATGATCGTTCAGCCACACTTTGTTTCTCCCACTAAGTTTTGGATTTCAAAATTCAAAATTCTCTCTTTGCTACAATAAAGAGTTGTAAATATAGGCAAATGCGTTAAATTTGAGCTAATTAAGCGGTTGACTATTTTAAAACCCCAATTTTCCCATCTTTTTCTCTCTTGCTCTTTTTCCATACACGTTTAATTTTCTTCACTCTCCGTCCATTTAGCCATTTCCCATTTTTAGTGAAAGAGATGAACAGAGAGTAGAAAACAGAGAGAAACAGAGCTTTACTTTTTTTCTTTTTCTTTTTTTTTTTTGCATTTGAAGATTGTTCCTAATGCTCCAAATGATTTCTTCATTCTTTTTCAATCCAACCCATTTTAATCCAATGGGTGATTTTCTTGTTTTACTGTAAAATCATCGAGTTTCCGATTCGATTCAAGAATCCCTTTATAGATTATGGCCTCTTCTCAAGTTCAAATTGTTTCATCTTGTGTTTTGAGAGACCATAACAGGCGAGAAAGATACATAGAAAGCAATGCTCATGTTGCTATGCAGAAAAACTTGAAAGATTTAGTCCAGTCTTGCATTTCAGCCCCACCAAGAATCCCAAATTCTAATTTGAATGAGAATTCAGATTCTTTAGCTCAAGCCCAACAGAGGAACAATAGAAACAACAATCATTCGAATCCGAGGAACAACGATAAATGGGGTAAAACCCGAGAAATTGTGTTTCAAACAGGAATATCCCCGGCTCAATCGGAATGTTGTGTTGAAACTCGTGCAGTTTCTTCACTTGTTAAAAGATGGAGAGATTTTGAGGCAGAGTCCAAGAACTTAAATTTGAATAATGGCAATAATAACAATAACAACAACAATAATGATATGAATTCCTCTGTTTGTAGCACCAGGAGCAATTCAAATTCAACATTTACCGAAAATGCTTCGATTCTTGAAGTCCCAATGAGGAATTATGAATCTGCATTTGATAATCCAACAATGGCAGAAGATTCATTTATGGATTGGGAATGTGATGCTAGTGGTAGTAGAGATTCGAATGCAACAGAAAAAGAGAGAATAAGAGTTGCTGATATTATTAGGAAACTGACATCCGTAAATGGAGAAGAATATAATGAGCGTGTTGAATCATCATTGCCTAAAGTTCATGATCTTCTTCTTCCTCCTCCTCCTCCGGAAATGAGAAATGCTTCTGGTGGTGTTATGGCCTCACCGCCACCACGGATTAGAGGGCGCCAAGCGTTGAATGACTTGCTCATGCAAATGGAGCGGGAGAGGCATAAGGAGCTTCAAGGATTGGGGGAGCGTAAACCTGTTTCAAAATTCTCACAACGAGGCCGGATTCAAGTATTTTTTTTTTGTTGCCTCAACAAAACTATTGCTTGTTTTTCTTTTGTTTCTAGTATGCCTGCCTGCCTATAAATTTTATTTTTGATACACACAGGCTTTGCTTAAGGTCAGATTTTTACGTCACGAATTAGAAGCGAAAAACGGTGACCAGATTAATTCAGCAGCAGCAGCATCTGGGAGGACCAAAAATTCACAAGGATCTACTGTCATGCATCTTAGGTAAAAATCCTTTCTTGTATTTATGTATTTTTCTGATATTATTATATATATGAACCAGCAGCATAATATTCATTTTTGGGCTCTCTTGTGAAATCTATTTCTGATATTATGGCCATGTATGCTACTTGAATGGCAATGTGGCAACAATAAGGAGATGCCAACCTGCATAACTTATATAAACTGTGCAAAGATGGTCTCAAACTATCAATCAGCATCCCACTGTTGAGTACAATTCAAGTTGATTTTACGACCGCTTCATTGATGCTTTCAGTGTGTTGAATTTCTAATAGATTTAAACCAAGTAAAAGTTGAAGGAATCGGGCCGCTAATTCACTAAATTAGGAGCTGCTTTCGGATTCTAAAATCTGAATTAATGCGTAACCATTTTAGATGGTCTAGATTTTCATTATACATTGGTTTCCAGTTAACAGAAGCATTTCAAGGTGATAGGATATAACCATGATGCTAAGATCTCAGGTAGGCAGACTGATCAGTTAAATTTCAAGAGCATCTGCCACAAATTATTTATTGAGAAATAACTTGTATACTTCTTGTTTGAACTTTTGGCTGTAAAAACATATAAATCTTGTTGTTCTTCTAATAAGACCTTGATCATCTACCCTACTTTTTTTAACTGACATAAAATCATAAATGTATTCAGGGCGAGATTTAACACAGGAGTTGAGCATAGTGCAGTTGATTCAAGTCCTCGTAAAGAGGTGATAAATAACACCAGTCAAGATGTGTTGAAATCTTCTGCCTCCAATCAACTCAAAGAGCTGATAGACCACATCCCCATTGCGGAAAATCCTACATCCAAACAACTCAAGGAAGTGATTCATCCCCGAGAAGTTATAAATGTGGCCGATGACACCCCAGATGTGGAGACTTGTTCTGCCTCCAATAGCGTAAAGTTAGACACCAGTCACACCCCAAATGTGGAAATTTCTTCCATCTCCAATGAACCAAAAGAAGAGATTCATCCCCGGGAAGTTACTGATCCAGCAACTCCTTTTACAAATATTGTCAATGACACCCCGGATGTGGAGACTTGTTCCACCTCCAATCGCGTAAAAGTAGACATCAAACATGATGATGTTATAATGACTCCACAGCCAAGCACCTCCCAACTCAAGAGTACAGAAAACCCCCAGAAAGAAGCTAGTCCGAATGCTGATGTTTTGTGGCAATTGACAAGCTTAGAGGTCAAAAATCTTGACTCCCAAGAATCCCAAAATAGGTGGAAAGGCAAGAATGTAGCAAAAGCGAGGGCCAACAAACAGCAGTCAATAGCATCCCTTTATGACTGGATAAATGATATCTCCCCTTCACATCGCGTTTGGGAAGATCAAGAAGCCAATAATAGGCACCTAGAAGAACCTAGTCCTGACTGGACTACTAATCTTCCTGAAGCACAGAGCGAATGTGAAGAAGATCAATCAAGTTACCAGCAGCTAGAAGAAACCTATTATGACTGGGTAAGTGATATTGCTCGGCCACGAAGTGATTGGGAAGGTCTCAGGCAGGAAAGGTACCAGGAGATGCTTGATCCTTCCACTGATAATAGAGATATAAAGCAACTACTTGAAAGGTATACCAACTATTGTTTTGATGTTAATTTGCATTTCTCTCCTTATGTTCCCTTACCTTTTAATTATGGTTACAACACTATGACCTTTTGATTAATCTGTGCAGAAGAAGCGTTTCATCGTTCCTTTCCAGTGGACTGCGAAATAGAATAGACCAGCTAATGATATCTCGCACTCAAGGACAACAAACTTTAATAGAAAACCGGGTAGAAGAACATACGGAGGAAGAAGACAAGAGCCCAATTACGCGACAATTTTGTGAAGTTGGAGAATATTTTGATCAAACACCATCATCGTCGATGAATTCAGCTTCACCATCTTTATTGAGATCATGGAGTCCTAACCGAAACGATGATGTTAGTGATGATTCTGTTGCATCTCCATCATTGCAAAAATTTCTTTCATTCAAGTCTTGCACTCAAGAAACTCAACAAAGCTCTTCTTTTAGGAATCAGCATCCTTCAATTGTGAGTTTTTACTCTGATCTTTTTGCAATAATCTTTGTCCTCAAGTATATATATCTTCAATTTTAAGGTAAATTTATTAATATTGTTGCTGTAACAGGAGATGGAGCTCATATATGATTTGAGAGGACATATGGAGCAACTTCATCAGGAGATATCCCATCTACGAAAATCAATAAAAAGCTGCATGAACATGCAGGTGAAGGTGCAACGTCGTTACATGAAGCATGAGGCTGCAGGTTCCACAAGTCATTCAGGTGAGAACATTTGCATCAAAACTCATATATTTTGTGTGTGTAAATATAGTGCCAGGTAAAGGTTTTTATCAATGCATCAAAACCCTATCAAGAAGCTCAACTAATTAATTTTTTTTACAGCTCGAAAGAAAGGAGAGTCCATCAATAGAATTCGAAGAAAAGGAAATTGTTGCCTTTACTAAGACTCTGAAGTTGATTCTCTTTTGTACAGGTAATAATTTGCCTTTGAAGTTAACTCTATTTTAAAATTTTGAACATGCAGCAGCACTTTATCACCAAACTCATTTTGTCATATGTTTCGCCATGTTTTATTCAGATGTGGGCACATACATATGCGCCTAGCCTGTTTCAAATGTGCTCAAGAGCTGCAATGGGGCACGTAGTGGAAAATATCCAATATGTCGAGCTCCTGTACTGGAAAAGAAAAGGTTGTGGAAATATCAGTTCCACATAACATGAGCTGAAGAACGGATGGCTGTTTTCTTTTCTTTTTTTGGTTGGTTGGTTGGTGGAAGTGGTTTTTCTTACTTAATTTTATCATGTATACAAGTCAAGATTAACCACAGATGAACGCCCCTTCTGCACTAACACAACCGATCGTTCATAGTTTGTACAAAACTGTCACTACAGTCTACAGATTTACTGGTGTCATCTTATTTTTTTCTTTTCTTGCACATATAAAAATCACAGTTTGCAACATATTTTTTCTTGTTGGAATGACAACAGCAAATGTCATCATATATGGTCTACTTTTGCTTGGGGTAGTATGCAAGAATATTGGGAGCGGCGAGCGGTTAACATCAATTATTTGGTCGAATTGATCAATCAATTATATTATCTCTCGTTAATGTATTGATCAATTAATGGCCAAGAAGTTAACTCCATAGTAACGAAATCCAATGGGAGTATTTAGGAACAGTAAAACTGAAGCAAATTTCAAACATATATGCATGGAATAGACTATGGTTTAGCAATATTTACAAGAAATGTAATGTTTTAGATTAGTATTTTGCTATATTTTTTAACACCGATTTGTTTATTTATTATTATTTTTTTAAAAAAAAAAACTCTTTTCCCTAGAGAATAGTTGCCCATGGCACACATTGGACTTGAAGTCTAGCCTATTAAATTCATATTTCCATCAATTAGTACCAAAACTAAGACAAATGCATCATCTTATCCAGCCCATCAATTATTCAACCTATCCTCCATATTTAGGTGGTGTTTAATAAAAATGAGTAATTAAGATTTGAATGGTTAGTATATCTTAATAAATTTTAATAAATTAGATTATCTGAGTAAATAAGTATCTTAACTTAAAAAGTTGTTTGGTAACTAAAGAGTATAAAACATTTGAATGACTTTTAAATTTAAAAATATCAATTTTAAATTTAAAAGTATCTCAGATTGACTTTTTTAAAATCAATAATGATTTTAAAATTTAGAATAGAGGGAATATAATATTTTTAGAGCCTCTATAGATTTAAATTTTTCAATAAGAGACATATGTTAAAATTTTGGATTTGTATGTTTCTCTTACCGATCATTAAAAGACAATAAAAAGCAAATAAAATTTTATCAAATATCCTATTACCGAATCGAAACTTCTTAATATATATAAAAAGATAAATAAACACCACCGAAATAAATAAATAAATGGTACACCAAGAGAGGTTTCTATCATCCTCCCAAGTCCTCTCCATTTTTGTTTCCCATGATTTCTCACTCAAACACGCCTACGCCAATTTCCAACTTGTAGGGGCATAGTGTCCTCTAATCACATTACATTCATTCAAGAGTTGCCTAGTCATGACTCAAAAATAAGAGTGTAAATAAATTGAGTCGAACTTAGTATTGAGTTGCTCAGATTTGATTCACAAAATTTATCGAGTATAAAATAAGGTTTGATTAAAGCTCGTTTATCTATCGAGTCGAGCACGATCTCGAATCGAGCCAGAGCAGTTTGAATATTTCGAACGAATATAATCCGAGTATCAATAGAAAATTACAAGCTGAAAAGGAGAGGTTCGAGTAATTTATCGAATTTTAAAATTTGCTCATATTTGAATCATTTATATTTCGAGTCGAGCTTGAATCGAATTTTTAGTCGATCGAGTATGAATTGTGCCCAAACTGTTTGTTCATTTTACAACCTTATTAAAAAAAGCCAAAAAAATTATTAAATTAAAAATTGAAGATTAGTATCAAGAAACATAAGTTGTTAGGCCATAGTAATATCAAATGAGTAATGCTATAGACACAAACTATTCTATAAATATTTTACAAACTGTTGATATGGCATACTCCACCTCAGCATATTGATCAACAAATTGCTTAAATGTAGTCTTCGGCCCCACATAATATACTGAGGTGGAGTATACTACATCAACAATTTATAAAATGTTTGTATGATAGTTTGTGTCTCTAGTATTATTCATATCAAATATGCCAGCTCCTGTGACCTGGGAGACGCAGATTGTTGCGCCCACCATGTTACTCCAAATGGTCACTGTTTGGTTGTGATATTGGGCCGAATGGATTGGACCTACTTATTCAGTTAGTCCATTGGGTCTTCACTATTGGGTGTTGACATTATTGGGCCTAGTCACTTTATTATCTTTATTAAGTCCTTCTAGATGTCGGACCAAATCGATGGGTCGACCCATCATATATTTAAATATCTTCACTGGTTCTCAACCTGATGATGGCAAAGATAATGGTAGGCGATATCTTACATGACATTAATAAGGATTGGACGATTGGCGGCGGCGGATGGATAGAGGGATGAGATTAACAGTGTCGGAGGGTCGATGTACGATAAACCGTGTCTCAGTAGTATATCATAGCAAGGAGGTCTTCACAAAGAGGTACGTTAACGTTCACATTCATATTCACACACACACAATTGAGAATATCTATCTCTCTCTCAATACACTAGACATTACATCCTCCATTGTTAACCTTGTGAACACCGAAATCTTGACTCTCACGCTTTTGCTATCCCCAACAGTCCACCGTTAAGCTTTTAGTGTTGATCGTGTTTTATCGCGGATCGTAGGCGTCTTTACGTGATTGGGACGAGGCAAAAGATCTTGGCGTTAACATTGGCGCTAGAAGGAGGGCGTTTTCTAGTGTTCTTGAGTTATCAATCACAATATTTCCAGTTGTTCTACATCGGAAGTTATGGCACAAATCAGAGGGTTCTCGTTCGAGAGCCCACCCGGCTTAGAAGATGGTTGGTCTTTGTTCGACAAAAGAGCATGATTATAACCAAAGGCAAGTAAAAAGGCACCCCGCCTAGAACTCACATCAAGTGGTCGGTTAATGAAGATGGTGGGCGGGCGAGATAGAGCTTTGGAGGAGTCGATGATGTAAATAGCCGAAATGAGGAGAGAGGTAATGAAGCAGAAGCGAGGATATAGTTGTGCGATTCTTGGATTGCTGTGAGAGGACAAAGCGTTCAATTATGTCCAGTCTGAAAGATGTGGTACGCCTAAAGATGGACAACCGTGAGTTGGAAAGCAGTCTATACACTTTGAGGACATGTCTCAAGGTGATCCTCATGACCAAAGAAGACCAAAGAACCATATTCCTGAGCATCTGAAGAGGGTACTCCGCCCTATTGGTCTTCGGGATTATGGTCGAAGCATAGTAGATGAAGACCCAACAACCATTTTCTTGATTGACCGAAGAGGGTATTCCGCCCTATTGGTCTTCGGGATTATAATTGAAGCGAGTAGATGAAGACCCAATAGCCATTTTCTTGATTGATCAAGAGAGGGTACTCATACCTATTGGTCTTCGGGATTATAATCGAAGCGAGTAGATGAAGACCCAATGACCATTTTCCCGATTGATCGAAGAAGGGTATTCCGCCTATTGGTCTTGAGGATTATGGTCGCAGACCCGAAGCCGCACTCGAGAATCCACCGAGGCACTCCTTTACCGCTGATACTTGTCTTGAAATCCATCTAAAGTTGCGACGGATGGAAAGCGGTGAGAGTCCGACAAAGCCGTTCTGATTTCTTGGTGACGAGCTCGTGGACATTGCATGCAGATGGATATTCTATTTCGGACATCGATCTGACAACAAGCTATCAAGGGTCGATCACAATAATAATTCCATTCTTTGATGCATTATCGAAGTTGGCTACTACGGATGCTTATAACTTTGATGGCATATGGCGTTCTTCCTTCAGATCAGATGCCGACTAAAGAAGATCAAGTATAAGAGTGTCAATTTTGTTCTCATTAATGAGAATCTTTTTCGAAGGTCCTTTTTAATCACCATTGCTCAAATATTTGGTTCCGTCCAAGCAGTAGTATGTTCTTCTGAAGTTCACAAAGACATCTGTGGCGATCATTTGGCTGCAAAGTTATTGGCCTACAAAATACTTCGGCAGGGATATTCTTGAAAGAACTGGAAATTCAGCACAGAAAGACTTCGGTAGCTCATCTACAATTTATATGATCCTCTTCTTATTTGTCCTAAGTTCACAATGGTGTAAGGAGGTATGGTCGAACTCGCTGGTCATTCGATGGTAGCCTATCTATTTGTTGCCCAGCGTGGTAGACAAATCCTATGTTCTTTTATATTGCTTTTATCGAGGGCGGTAAATCAATAGTCATCGAAGTAAGGAGGACGGGGTGGACTCACTGACCATTCGATGGTAGCCTCTTCGGCAGGAGTGTCCTTATGGTTTTGTTATACCCTGCGTGGTAGACAAATTCCATGATCCTCTTAATTTTGATTTACCGCGAGTGGTAAACAAAATGCACTGGAGTAAGGAGGTATGGTCGGACTTGCTGGCCATTCGATGGCAGCCTTATTGTCAGGAGTGTCCTTATGAATATGTGACCCCGTGTGGTAGACAAATTCCACGGTCCTTATATCTTGGTTCCTATATAATTGTTCTACCCCGTGTGGTAGACAAATTCCATGGTCCTTATATCTTGGTTCCTATATAATTGTTCTACCCCGAGTGGTAAACAAAAGTCCTTATATACTTGTTCTACCCCGAGCGGTAAACAAGATCTTGTTGTTGCAAAGAGGATCAGCCGAAACCCTATTGACTGATCTGTCTCACACTCCGGTAATGATAAGTATGCATTACTTTATTTTGTTCAAGTGTTGAGTCCGAATTATATTATCATTGTTCTTAAATGTTATATAATTTGCTTGATTATTGACTAACTGTTTAAGATAAGAGGCACTTGCACAGTTTTTAAGTTGATTGATGATCAATTATTGACAAGAAATGTTCACTCATAAGTAATAAGGCATGAAGTTGATATTTTAATATTAACTGTTCACAACAAGTTAGAATTTTTACAGAAAGTTCTATAGCTAAAGATAAGGAGAGGTCATCTTCAGGCTTCTTCCTTGTCATCGTCACCATCTAAAGAGTCTAGAAGAGATGAATCTACCTTGGCCCGAGCTTTTTCTTGTCTTTACTTCGGCAGATTTCATATCCTTTGGCATACATATGGACGATCTTATTGTTCATTTCAAATAATTTCACATATTTCTGCTTGGATCTCCTTACGAAAAGTCTTGATCGATGGCGGACCCAAATCTCTAAGGGCCGAAGCTCTTTGAGCTCTTCTTCAAGCTTTTGACGATGTCTTTAGATATCTTGCTTCTTTAGCATGGATATTGTTATCTTGCTTGTGACTCGATTAGACTTCGGTCGGATCTTCATTCTTCTTCGTCATTGTGATGACCCGATGAGAGTGGCCTTGGTCGTTTTAGTTCTTCCTTGATCTTGTCGATATCCTTCCGAAGGCATTCATTGTTGAAGAGAGCAATATCAAGATTGATTCTTTTTTTCACCAACACAGACTTCCGGATGGCGTTATCCCTTCGGGCGGTATTCTCTTCGGCTTTCTCTTTGGCTTTCTCTTCGGCATTCTCTTCGGTATCCTTTTCAGCTTCTTTGTATTTGAGACGGAGACACACGAATTAGCGTTTGCCTGCAGATGACCATTATTAGTCAATCATTTCAAATTGATGGGCAGCGAAGTGAATGAATAAATCAATACTATCGATTTCCTTTAGTCCCAGATTTCATTCCCTTCATCCATCGTGTCCGTGATGGAATTATTCTTACGACCGAATTTCATTCTATGGCTTGAGCTTCGGTGAGTTGAAAGCTTTTCAATGGTACTTACAGAGAGGTCGCCAAGATGAACCCTTTATGTTGCTATTTGATGTTCATCGGATGGACTTGATGAAACCGTATTTTGGGCCTTTATTGGTCTTATTATAATTCCTTTTGTCTGAACCGATGCCATTTATAGTTTCTATTAAACCTCCCTGTTTAATAAAAACTAGAAGGCAATGTTGGGTCGTGATATTTCTCTATTGGTAGAATGGATTGGGCTTACTTATGCAGCTTAGTCCATTGGGTCTTCACTATTGGGTGTTGACATTATTGGGCCTAGTCACTTTATTATCTTTATTAAGTCCTTACAGTATCGGATCAAATCGGGTGGGTCGACCCATCATATATTTAAATATCTTCACTGGTTACGAGCCTAGGATGATGATGGCAAAAGATAATGGTAGGTGATATCTTACATGACATTAATAAGGATTGGACAGTGGGCCAGCGGTGGATAGAGGGGATGGGATTAACAGGTGTCAGGAGGGTCAATGGCACGGTAAACCAGGTCCTGTAGTATATCATAGCAAGGAGGTCTTCACAAAGAGGTACGTTAACGTTAACATTCACATTCATATTCACACACACACAACTGAGAATATCTATCTCTCTCTCAATACACTAGACATTACATCCTCTATTGTTAACCTTGTGAACACCGATACTGACTCTCATGCCTGAGTTATCCCCTGACGGTCTAGCCGTCAAACTTTTGGTGTTGACTGTGTTTACTGTGCAGGATCAATGCGTCTTACGTGATTGGAACGCGGTAAAATATCTTGACGTTAACCGTCACATTTATGCCCATGGATTTGTACACTAATTATACAGCTAGGGATACTCAAAATTCAAAAATTTCTTTTATAACATGTACATTTTTGCTTTATTTCTTTATATTAATACCAGAACTCGTTTAAACCAAATTTAGTTTAATTTTTCTCAATTTTCGGCATTTAATTTGTGAAAAGGGACACTACACTACCCACCCATATGATTGGATTGAATGTAAATAACAAACAAGTTGGTCCATTGTATAAGGATGAGCTAGAGCTAGAGCTAGAGCCTACCCTTTAGACAAGAAAGAATTGCATGCGCTTTTAGTTGGTCCATCAATTGTATTTTCAGTACAGTTAAGCAATTTCAGTATTTGGATTTCGTACGGATGAGAATACATTTTGGCCCTTATCCATCACAAGTAGAAAGATTTTTCATGTCCTTGATCATAGATATGGAAGCTTTAAAATATGGCAGCAAGTTGAAAGCATGCACAAGTATATAATATAGTTAGCACCCATTAGAAAAATGATATATATTACGAATGTTTACATTGATTTTCTGATTGTCACAGTTAAATATCAGTGATGATATTTTTCGGATAGATGTATAATAAGCGGAAACCTCTTATAATTCTATCCAATTCCGTGTATAATATATTTTGTAATTGTGATTCGACATAAATTTATCGCAATATATAATAGGAGCCTTGCTTTTATATCACTCCATTCATTCTAAAATTAGAGATATATACGTAAAATCGATGAAGATGGATTCAAATTAATATATAATTCAATTTAATATCTGATTTTTAGGAAGGAAAAATATGGAGTAATAATTAGTGGGTGCCCTTTAGCTCAAACTGATAAGAAGAAATAAAGGTTTAAAGGATAAATGGCATTATAGGCAATCATGCATGTGTTTTGCTTTGGTTATGTCTAGTGAAATGCCTCGTATTATTGATGCAAATATGTCGGATCAACACATGGTATGTTTATTTTGTGGCCAAGTAAAGTAGACATTGATTGGCTGGCTGGTTGGAGAATCAAAGGTTAGTTCCTTGCATGACAAAGAGTTTAAACTTATATCCACTTTGGTCAATTTAGATCAACTCTTTAAAGTTATTGTAAAGTTGTTATATTTACTTTGTTATATTACGAAGAAATAATAAATAATAAAATAAATAATAATAATAGTCAAAAACTATTTATAATAATATTTTTTAAGGCTTCATTATTTGAATTTGTTGTTGCATGATAGTCTCATTTTCAATAGCTGCAAAATATAATGGTCAATGCAAGTTACTAAATAATCATTCATCCATTCATCTCTAAAGAATTTTTCTTTTGTTGCAAAAATATTATCATAACTTTATTTTCAATAATTGTAAAAATTCACAGACAATTACTAAATTTGTGAGATTACAAAAAAAAATTAAAATTAAAAAATATATACCGGAAGAATTTTACTTTGATGGATCAATGTTGTGGCCGGAAGACCGAAAAAGAAAGAATGAAGTGGGTACAAGCTTGAGACATTCAATAGTTTAGTAACCTGAACTTTCAGATTTTTGCTAAATACTCTACAAAAATAATAATTAAAAATAAAAAAACAAAAATTGATCTCTGAAAATTCAGTGGGGTCAATTGCCCGATCTATTCATAGTTTCTCATTTAATATAAAATAATATAAATTTTTTGTAATGGCTTCAACTATAATTGCTTAATGATGAAGTTTGTAAGGATATCTTTCATATTAAATTCATTGCTTGTAAATGGGATTTTGTTCTACCCTGTAACCTCTTACCATGATTTACTTTTGGTTGTAAAAAAAAAAGCAGAAAAGGTTGTAGAAATGGATTGAAATAATAGAGGTATAGTGAAGTTTCACCGTCGTCATAGATTAGAATATTTATAATCATCCTAAAAAAATCGTTGTTATAGGCAAAACTGCATACTACAAAATTGTATATATAAATTGAAACAGTCGAAAGACTAAAATTTATTAAGCATGATTATTCTTTACAATGGGAGGGATAAAAAATAACATCAAAAGCGGAGTATGATAAAAATGACAAAGCTACTAACGGAGGTTGGCCTGGTCAAAGTGATCTCGGTTTCGAAGCCTTGTAGATACAACAAATTTTTTACCGATTCGACGCCGGACCGTACTTTGAGAAATAGTCTTGGGTAAGTTAAACTGAAATTCTTAACATATCTTGAAAAACCAAAAAAAAAAAAAAAAAAGAACATGGCAAAGCTGAAAGCAACAACATTGTGTATGAGATATTAGTATATGGATCAGTTCAATATATGAAACTTGGTTTTTTCTTACACTGCTTGCACTTTAAGTTTTAGATTTGGCTTATATGAAAATCCCTTAAGAAACAAAATCAGCTTTCATGATACCCCCAAGATGATCCTTTTCTTCTTTTATGACTTACTTTACTACTAAAGGTTGTATTTTCTACAAATTATAAAAGATAATTATTAAATTCATAATATTTTTGTTATTTCTATAATAAAAGTGCCACTATATAGCGATGGTGAAAATCGTCGCTATAAAATCTACAGTAATACTTTTGTTGTGAAAATAACAATTTCTACTGTGGATTTAACAATTTCCACTATAAAATGGGACTCGTTATAAGACCAAGGGAGTTATCTGAATGTCAATATAATAAAAGTATAATTTTTTACTTTATATGGGATATAACTAAATTTAAAAAGTACACCATTTGTCCATCGGTTTATAATTAGGGTTATGTTTATTTGCAAGAATTATATTTAAAATTGGACTATTAATTTCAAGTCTCTTGTTTATTTTTAAAAATAAACTTGGGACTAGTAATCCCAAGATAATTAAATGACTTGAAAGGATGGACTATTTAATACTATGTTCAATTAGATATTATAATCTCTGCCATTTGGGACTAAAAATTTATGGATAAAATTAACATTTAATTTTGTTAAAGAAGACCGATGTATCTTATACTATCTATCTATACTTCAACTAATGAGAATATGATATCTTTGTTATTAGTAGTAAGGATATGATAGTCCAAATGGTAAGTTTTTATCAAATCCTTTAAATAATCCTAAACAAAACAAGTATAATATGAGATTATTTTAAGTCATTCCATGAATAATTCGATAAAAACAAATATGTGATTAAAACTATTTAATAATCTTGAGATTATAATTCATCAAAATACAATGCCGAGACTTGTAAACAAACTTAGTCGTAAATAGACCTGCAATATAAGTAGTTAACTGTTGGGTCAAACCATATTAACTGGAACCAAATGGGTCGGTTAACCATTTTTATTTATTCAGATTGGTTAAAGTTTGAACCCATATTTTTAAAATAAATATAGTTAATTAATCGGTTAACCAGCTTTTTAACCCATATTCTATTCAATTGCACCTCTCTCTCTCTCGATGAACTGCACCAAACACGATTTTTTTTTTTTTTTGGGTGGGAGTAGAGGTGTGTGGTATACATAATCGCTTAATATTAATTTATTTTGGGAGAGAGTGGTGGGGGTGGGGGTGGGGTGAGTGGTGTACATTATTTTTTTTTGGGTGTGGGTGTGGGTGGGGGGTGGAGTTGGGGTTGGGGGGTGTAGGGTGGGGTAGGTGGGTGGCCAGGTGGGTGGGGTGGGTGGGGTATACATAATCGTTTAATATCATTTTTTTAGAGTGTTGGATGGGTGGGTGGGTAGGTATGTGGGTGGGGGTGGGGTGGGTGGGGTGGGGTGTGGGGGTGTGGGGTGTGGGGTGGGTGGGTGGGGGGTGAGTGGGTGGGCGTGGGGGTGGTGGTGGGGGTGAGGGTGGGGGGTGGGGGTGGGGGGTGGGGTATACATAATCGCTAATATCATTTTTTTGGGAGGAGTGTTGGGTGGGTGGGTGGTAGGGGTGGGATGGGGTGGGGTGGGGTGGGGTGGGGTGGGGGTTCGGTGGTGGGTGCGTTGGTGGGTGGGTGGGTGGGTGGGTGGGTGGGTGGGTGGTAGTTGGGGTGGAGGTGGGGTAGTTGGGGGTGGGGGTGGTGATTGGGTGGAGTGGAGGTGGGAGTGGGGGATCTAAGGGTAAAGGGGTGGGTGGGGGGGTGGGGGTGGGGGTGGGGGTGGGGTAAGGGTATATATAATCACATAATATTATTATTTTTGGTTGGGTTTGGGTTTGGGTTTGGGTGGGTGGGTGGGTGGGTGGGTGGGTGGGTGGGGTGGGGTGAGGCGGGGTGGGGTGTAAGGGATATGTAAGACCCCAACTTTTATGAATAAAGATGATTTTTCGATGAATATTATTTTTGAGTATTATGGAATGAATTTGATATAATGTTATAGTTATGGGTAATATTTATAAATTTTACAAAAAGACGCAAGTTGTCTTATAAATATTCGTTTGGTGGAATATTCTTTTTGCGAGGGAATATTCGCACACAACACAAATCATTGGTGGATCCCATTAATAGAATTATTGTCGGATTGAGAAAACGACAAAAATATTTTATAAATAATCTACGGAGGTGTTATTGTTAAAACTGCTGAACTACCCTTAGTAAAAAAATACGATGAATATGCGTGGTTCGCATAAGAAGCACACCATTTGATTATTGATGCTTACGTGATAAGTCACTAAGTTATACCGCATTATTGCTACGATAATTGCGCATCATATCTCTCATATTATTGATTCAATTATTGTCACGATGATTATGTGCATAATATGTTATTTTATTAAATCAATAATTGAGACGACAAAAGTTATTCATATTATTAAATTGCGATATTTAATGTCTAGAAGTTCTCATCGAGGAGAGGTTGGTCACCTAATCATGCGCACTAATAGGAGAAATCCTTATTGGAAAGCCCCTCTCTCACGGGAACGACACAGTTGTTAAATATTATGAGTTATGATATTAATGATGGATAAGTTTGTGTTGATTAAAGATGAATTTGATAGTTCCATTGTGTTGAAATTATTTGTGTTAGTAAAAATTGACATTTATTTTGATAATAATTGATGTCCTGAGGTTATATTGTTCAATAGGGTATTTGAGAAATTTTTCGTGTCGGAAGTTACTATTCACGAGTTACTATTCATGAGTTACTATTCACGAGTTACTATTCATGAGTTACTATTCACGAGTTTTAATAGTAACTTGTCCTTTCGGTTTTCCAAGAGTTATTTGCCTCTTGATGTTCCAAGAGTTAATTACCCCTTCAAAAATAAGTAGTTGCCTCTTCAATATTACCAAGAGTCATTTTGACCCTTCATTAAGACCAAGAGCCACTCTCGGTTTTCTATAAATAAGCTCATTCCTTCATTATTTCTTTAACGAATTCACTTTGAAACTCTGAGAGAGAAATTATAGAGAGAAAAGAAGAAGAATATTTTGCTACTTTACTACTTCTATATCCAATTTCTTTTACAGTAAGGGGTGTTATTCTTTCTTATTCATGAAGAGAACTTTTGTTATTCCATTCTTTATTATTCTGTTGGAATAACCTGTAAAAGTGGCATACCCTATACATAACTCAGATCACGGAATCCCCTATACTTGGTGATCTTCTTCAGTTATTCCATTCTTTATTATTCTGCTGGAATATCCCATGCATGTGTTTTTACACCTAACTGATTCCATTGTTTATTATTCCGCATTTATTATTCTGTCATTGGAACATCCCGCTTGTGTGAATTTCATCCGACCGGTTCCGTTGTTATTATTCTTCGTTGGAATAACTTGTCTGTCGCAAAGACCGCATGCATGGTGATTTCAGTTGTTAGTCCATTCCTTATTATTCTGTTGGAACATCCTGTCGGTGTGAATTTCACCTGACCTGGTTCCGTTATTTATTATTCTGTTGGAATAACCTGTCTGTGCGGTCTATCGCATGCATGGTGATTTTTTTTGTTATTCCATTCTTTATTATACTCAGTTGGTTAAAGTTTTGACTTCTATACTCCATGAAATTAGTGGAATATTCTTGATATTTGCGCTTTCATCCAAAGATCTTTTCATGGAAATATTCTTCCCGAGCATTCTTGAATTTTACTCTCTGAAAGAAGTATCATGTTGACAATTTGGACGTTTTTGGTTCTTGGATAAATTAATTCTTGAACTTGTTTTATTGAATTATTATGTCATTGTCATCATCCTCATGTTATATTATGTTGAAAGTCATCTTTGCTTACGTGCGTAGATGGACTTAAGATATGATTATGACCAGGATCATTTGGTATAATCATGACTGTTATAAATAATGTGATAAAAGTCCTCGGTGGCACAGAATGCATTGATGAATAGTTTTTGGTATGACTATGACCGTAGTTTATTCTTGTATAGTCATGACCATCGATGATTTAATGAAAATCCTCGACCGTGGTATACAAGGATGATTAGATGTGGTGGTTTATTTATTGTCGAGTCTCAAATGATAAAAATTGATGAAAACCTTTTAAAACATAAAAGATAGTAAACTTTATTCTCTACTTTGCTCTTTTAATGGATTGCGATATTCGATGCAGCTTAAACTTGATGTCTATTGGATATTATCGGGTTTAACATTGTTGAAGACTAATGATAATTTATTCTCAGATTATCTTAGTCATAATATTTCTTCTTGGGCTAGTTGAGCTCACCCTTTCCTTCACCGTTTCTCTTCGTGAAATAAGAATATAAATTTGGGACGAGTCGGGAATGGAGTGACGGTCCGAACGATAAGATTAGTAGTCCTCACTATTCGTAAAATAATAGTGATAATAAATGTAATGAGGACTCTATTTAAGAGTGGATATTGTCCGTAAGACAATATTTCGCTTTTAAACTCTCGCCATGTTTCATCGTATTGTATACACGATAGTTGATTATTATTATGTTGTATTTAATTTTTGTACCATTTATTTGACAACTCAAAATGGGTGATGTATACCTATTTTTGGGGGCGTCACAGGATATATACATAATCACATAATATTATTTTTTTAGTGGTAATGGGGGTGGTGGAGTGGGGATAAGGGGTTGGGTGGGGTGGGTGGGTAGGTTGGTGGGGGTGGGGGTAGGCGTGGGAGTGGGGTAAGGGATATATATATAATTACATAATATTATTATTTTTGATTTGATTGGGTTGGGTTGGGTTGAGTTGGAATGAGGTGGGGGTAAGGGGTATATACATAATCACATAATATTATTTTTTTTAGTGGTAGTGGGGTTGGGGTAGGATGGGATGGGATGGGATGGGATGGGGTGGGGTGGGGTGGGGTGGGGTGGGGGTAAGGGGTATATACATAATCACATAATATTAGTGTCAAATCAGGTATTCATGAAACCATAACTCATAACAATATTAAAATGGTTAATATGGTTTTTAACCATGACCATATGGTTCCAACCCACATTATCCATATTAAAAATGATTAATATGGTTTTAGTTCTTAAATAGAACCATAACCATATTTTAAAAACCAAAACCAACCCATAACCATATTTTGCCAGGCCTAATCGTAAAATAAAGAAAACGGATTTTTAATGTTTTTTTAAATAAAGTAAATTATACTAATGAGATTGCACAAATCACAGCATCTTTGAACGTGGTTTAAGTGGTAATCAAGCCAATAAGATTCCATACACTTTTGAATTTAAGAGCAAATGATATGCAAAACAAGCTTTGAGATCATTGCTCTTTGCACATTGTGTGTCAGCTTATAAAGTTATCCTTGAGTTGGAGTAAGAAAACTAATTAATTTTTTATAAAGGGAATGTCAACTAGGTCCCAATTAGGCCTTTTGATATTCAGTTTAATTTGATTAGTTCCAACAACTAAATCTTAACTAATCTCAAATTCTAACTGACTTGATTAATTAGCATATTGAAAAAGTTTAGGGACAAGGGGATGGAATTAGAGCCAGCTCTAAAGTGGGGAGAAATAGTTGGTCTTTCTTTCTGGCCCTCAAACCTTCTCTCTCAATCCAGCTGCAGTAGTAAAGGTGACGAGGCCAGGGTCCATGAGAAAATGCTGGCCGAGTGGCATGCGACACCATTCCAAGTGTGTATCTCTTCAATCTTCACAATAGTACTCCTTTATCCCAAATTAAAAGTCCCATTTTAAGTTTATCATTTACTGGAGTGCATGTTTGATTACACAACATTGATTGAGAGCATTTAGAAGTACATACGCATTCTAAAACCAACTTATTTCATGTGGAGCGTTTAGAAGTTCATACACACTCTAGAAGCAACTTATTTCAAATGTTGTTTATTTAATTCACAAACGCTACTGCCATAAACGTTGTAACCGATCAATTAACTCGCGGACTCAATATAAATGACAATATCGGCATTAACCCAAAGATGTTGGAAATTGCGAATTCAGAAAATCTATTTTATAAGTCATCTTTGTATGCACATAATTTAAAAGTGAGACTAGGACGAAGGGATTATTTCATATATGAACATAAAACATATATCATGTACAATATTATTCTAAGCTAGACCCCATCACCCCAAGTGAGGGAGGAAGGAGGGAGTCACTATCGTTCCCATGTTCAAGTTGAACAAAAAGATAATGCCCTTCACAAGAGGATGTATGGCAGACTCCAACTCCTGCATGTTACAACTTCCCTAAACCTACCCCACCACCTCCCCTTTTATATACCCCCCAATAATATCCTCCCCCAAACCCATCCCAACTCCTTTCACCTCCCATTCATTCATTTCCTCCTCATAACCCTTCATTTTTCCCAAAACATAACAATCATTTGAACTCCAAAAGAACTGTCAAACACAAAATGTGTTCCTCCAAATCCAAACCTCAAGAAACTAGTTCACTTGACATCAATGGCCGCCCTGTCCTGCAGCCAACTTGCAACAGAGTTCCTCTGTTAGAACGTCGCAATTCGCTAAAGAAAACACAAACAACAAAACCCATTATTCCACCACCAAAAGTTCAACCAATGCCATCCCAAATTAGTACCACTACTATTAGTCCAAAAGTCAGGCCTGGCCAAGTCACTCCCCCTATATCTCCCAAGCTAAAATCGCCAAGACAACCTGCAATTAAACGAGGAAATGATCCGAATGGACTGAATTCTAGCATTGAAAAGGTTTTGTTGACACCAAGAAACACTAACAAAGTTGTGACACCGGTTAAAAAGTCGAAGAAAAGTGCACCTTGTGTGGACACTAGTACATTGAATTACTCGCCGTCTTCGATTGTAGAGGCTCCAGGGAGCATAGCTGCAGCAAGAAGGGAACAAGTCGCAAATATGCAAGTGCAGAGGAAAATGAGAATTGCTCATTATGGAAGAACCAAGTCTGCTAAGTATGAAGGCAACTTAGTTGCCATTGATAATATTGCTGTTAGTGCACCAGTTCCAGAGGAAAAAAGATGCAGCTTTATTACACCAAATTCGGGTATGAAGATTTTTCTCAATCAGTACATTTCATAAAGAACTAATAACAAGAAAATTTGCCTCTTTTTTTTTTTGGTATGCTTATTGTGTTGTTCTTACAGACCCTATCTATGTTGCTTACCATGATGAAGAATGGGGTGTTCCTGCTCATGATGACAAGTAAGAGCTCCCCCACCCTCACCCTCTCTATCTCTCTCTATATACATATATGTATGTATATATATGTATGATTCATTTCTCTTAAACATTGAGATTTGGGATTGATCTTTTTATGACATATATGCAGGCTGCTGTTTGAATTGTTAGTATTAACTGGTGCACAAGTTGGATCAGATTGGACTTCAGTGTTAAAGAAAAGGCAAGAATTTAGGTGGGTATGATTTAAATTTGGAATTTCTTGATAAAATTATACAGAAGTTTTGGTAAAATCATTTACTCAACTCTTATTTACTTTCTATATTTTTGCAGGGATGCTTTCTCGGGATTTGATGCAGAAACTGTCTCAAAATATTCAGAGAAGAAAATTACATCAATCAGTGCTGAATATTGCATAGAATTGAGCCAAGTCAGAGGAGTTGTAGACAATTCTAGCAGAATTCTTCAGGTAATAAATTTTTGAAGTTTCAAAAAAGTACCCCAACTCTTTTTGTATCTATCATTTTTATCCTTTTCAAGTTCCTCATAATTTATCATTCCTCATAACACTGGTGCAACTATTAACATGTGTATGTGGAACCTGGCTTGATCATATATCTCCTAAATTTGTCACCGTAGTATAGTTGTACATATTTTTAATGGCATGTAATTCAAGAAAAAATTTAACAGATTCTTCTTAATTTTTATACAGATCAAGAAAGATTTCGGATCATTTGACAAGTATTTATGGGGATTTGTGAATCACAAGCCCATTGCCACTCAATACAAATCATGCCACAAAATGCCTGTTAAGACCTCAAAATCAGAAGCCATAAGCAAAGACATGGTGAGGAGGGGATTCCGGTTAGTCGGACCAACCGTCATCCACTCCTTCATGCAGGCGGCCGGCCTCACCAACGACCACTTGACCACCTGCCCTCAACACCTTCAATGCGTCGCGTTGGCGTCTCAACGTGCAACCGTTGCACCAGCTCTATAAAATTTTTAAAACACAATGACCAAAATATTTAATTATTAATCCATAGAGTGTAACACTTTTTAGAGCAAAATTAGCTTTTTTGATCTCTAACTACACATTTTAATTTAATTTAGTTGTGTGAAAGTGTTGGTTTAATTTATTATATTAGGGTAGGGTAGGATGAGTTATGAAAAGGAGAAGCATAAAATGGGACAGAGAGCATGTGCAGGGTGGGCAGAAAAATGGGACAATGGCATGTGTTTGGTTTGTGCATATGGCTTTCATTTCTGTGTGACCACCACATTTCCCTGCTCATCTGCATTATTTGAGTGCTTTTAACAGGCTGTGGTAAAAAGGAACACATATCAGAGGAGAATGATGATATTATCCTTCAAGGGTGCACTACATTTTATCTTCTCTCAGCTTAGTTGGTACCCATGTGTCAGGGCAGAACATGAGATTGTGTATCATAAATTAGTGTGAAGGTTTTTGAGTGTATTTATAATTATTTGATTTTTGGGTTTTATTTTATCCATTTGGATTGTAATGATTATTGACCGTGGGATGTATTTTGATTGCTCACTATATATATATAAATAGCTTTGATGATTTGTTTTTGGAAATCAATATTTCAATATTATTTTTTGATATTTCTATACATAGGGCCCACATATTAACTAATATGTCTAATTTTTATTAACAAATATATAGACCCTACATATAAAAATATCAATTCTTGTTTTTTTAGGGACAACTGTTCAAAAATGTGCCTGATGTTTACCCCGATGTCCCACTTCCATCATGAACTATTTTTTTTCTATAAGGAGAAAAAAATACCCCTAACGTTTACCCCGACGAGGAAGAAGAGGAGCAGCCGACGAAGGAGAAGATGCGAGAGCCTGAACCGGTGCTCGAGGAAATTGAAGTTTCGGAGGAGAAGGAAAATAGATCCGAGTAAAATGAGTTTAGAGAGAAAAAGCTTTAGAGAGAGAAAATGGATATGATAAAGATTAGTTTAGAGAAAGAAAATAGATCTGAATATTTTGGGTAACAAAAATTTGTCCAGGTGTCAATCTTGTAACTAAAATTTGTTTAGGTGTCGGTCATATTTGTCTAAGTGGCAGATCTATTAACGGGAGGAGCATAGTTAACTCAAAATTTGTAACGTTAAGTGTACTTTTAAAAAAAAAATAATAGTTCAGAGTGAAAGTAGGACATCAAAAACGTCAGTGACATTTTTGAACATTTACCTTCTCTCTTGTTTTTTTCAGTGGTGGCTTCATAAGTTAAGCATCTTCTCCATGTGCTCTTGCCTTGTAACTTTGCGGACTTTTTTTTCTTTTTGTCTTTGCTTTGTACAGCAGATAGTATTGTCATAACACACATGATCACATTTGGAGTGACATTTTGGTGATATCTTTAATACTACCCTATCATATATAGGAGAAGAATCTTAGGCTATTGGCTAGGGCCTAGGTGAAGCAAGTACACTGTTATAGTTACCAGCAACCAAAATTCCTCATTGTCTTGCTAGTCGGAAGCATATAGCTGTAAATGAAGTCACCTGTCCCGGCCGTCCGGGAGGTTGAGCTTAGTTAAAGAGTAATGTTAAGAATTTCAAATTCATAATTTTAATTTAGATAGATTGGTTATGTCATAAATTATCATTAAAATATTTAATGTAATGACATTTGAGATAAATAATTTGAGATCCCTGCATTACTCGTAATTAAAAGACTAATTTAGCATTTAATTAATTTTTCTTTTTATATAAAAATAAAGTTAAAGAGATGAGCTTAATTTTGACTAACTCAACTCACTTACGTTTGGCTCCAACTCTGCTCGCTTAACTTTTAAACGAGCTCAAACTTTTTTTCCTATACATACTTTAAATATCATATCCTCTTGGTTTAGAAATAAAATTGGCCTAAAACTCCATTTACAAGTTGTGGGTGTCCGACAACCATTAGGTCTCGACTAATGCGGAATTGAGTTATGCTCAGACCCACAAAGGGGAAGCTCTCCATAATACCGTTTTCTCCATTCACAATACTCAAACTCGAGAACTTACTTAAATTAAATGACATCGAGCTCCTTCCGCTAGGTCCAACAGATATTGGTGCTAATTAAGATACAGCTATATATTCAAGGCCCAAATAAAGGTCAAGAAGATACAAGGCCCAAGCTAATCAACAGGCCCATGAGAAGAAGAAAATTATTGGCCAAGAATTTTCATTAAAATATTAAAAAATTTATCATCAAGATTTTAATCTCATTTGAGAAATAAAGGTAGCCAATATTTGATACGATTGTACTTTATTTCTCAAAACATCAAAATTTTTACTACATATTTTCAAGGTATTATTGCTCTTCCAAAAGTTCAATATGAAGAAGCTGAGCCCAATCTTGGGCCCAGTCTGAAATCTATGAGGTGATATTAGTTACTCCCTCCGTCTCAAGATAAAAATCTTGATGAACTTTTTGTGCAGATTAAGAAGAGAAATAAAATGACAAAATTACCCATAATAATGTCATTAATTATGGAGAGAGAATTAGAATAAGAAAAGTATGAGATATTTATGCTATGGGTATAATAGGAAAAAATGTGTAAAATTTGATTATTAAAGGAAAGTAGACATCTAACATGGGACTATCCAAAATAGTAATAAGGACTTTTATCATAGGACGGAAGGAGTATTAAACAATTCAGCCCAATTACAGCTTTGGGTTATTTAATTATTTTTTCCATTTCAAAAATTGGATTAGTAGAAGTGGACGTTGATGTGATTAAAATAACTTGATATAAATAAAAACATAAAAAGACCAGTGATGAATATGTAAATTGGAAGGGAGCCCCTAAAGTAGATGGCTTTACGAAATTATTTTTTCAAATTTAACCCCTAATTTTAAGAAACTTCATGATTTATCTTTCAAATTTAATTTCATTAAAATTTTTGGTTTCAAAATTATTATTGACAAAACATAAATTACTGACAATGTGCCCATTCAATTTAAAATAATATATTGAAGATATGGTTCTTCTTCTGCTCGTATTGAAGAACTGCTCAGATTTGTATATTCTATTAGTATTACTTTTGAAATATGGTTGTTTTTCAGAAGTAAATCTGATGTTCACTAGTTGTTGTTACAATTAGTCGTTTACTGATTATTTTTTATTCTGTTTGAAAAAATTACCTTTTCAATTTTTTACATTAATTTTCTTTTATCATTTGTAACAGTTTAAAATTTTAATATAATTCAGTGGATTCAACTGTTTAATCAAAAATAAATAAATAATACTATAATTTATAGTAATAACCAAGAGCCTAATTGTTTTCCCTTTGAATGATTGATAAATGGGTAGATCTGATAAAATTGGCCCAGGTCTGCGGGCCGATCGGTCCGTCCGTCAAAAAGCGGACTTTAGGCCTTATTTTTTTAGCCCACTAAAACCCGAGCCATTTTGGTCCGGTCCAACTCGGCGATGGCCTGGCCCGTTTGGGCTAGATCCAAAAATATGCCAAAAATTGATCATAAATCAATCTAGGCCCGCGGACCAGCTCCGACCTAATAGTCAAAAAGCGGGCTTTAGACTTGACTTTCTCAGCGCGCCAAAACCCAGACTATTTGATCCGACTTGCTAAAAACCCGACCTAAACCTAACCCGACCCGTTTAGAACAGGCCGGACTGTTTGCCAGTATATAAATGGGTGTCGAAAGTTAGAACCATTAATTAGTTGAGGGAAAGCTCCAACATATAAATGAATGATTGGTACTACCGACACCCAAAGCCAGTCGAAATGATGTTGTCAAATGTGGGGTCATGTATGCATGCAAATGGGCCCACCTTTTTCAGCACAAAATAATATCTTCACAATTTGACAAAAAAAGGCAAAAATATATATTCCCACTCTGTGCCTTAATTGACTTTATTAAATCAACTCAAAAGTAACATAAATTTTTTTAGCTTTAATTAATAAAATAAATTATTTAAAAAATATTATTTTTAATTTTAAATTTAAAAATATCTCAAATTGATCATGATTTTTGAAAATTAACAATGACTTTATAATTGAATACAAAAAAGGTATATATATATAAAATATTATGTCAAAAAAACATAAAGTATATATATATTATGGAAATTGATATTTTTACAATTCCTCTCACATAAATAGTAAACGGAACTCACATTCATATGAGTGAGGCCTTGTAAAAATATCAATTCCATATATTTAATGATAATATCATGACACGTACATTAATATCCTTAAATATATTATTACAATTTCATTATTATGTCATTAATATTAAACTGACGAGTTTATATATGAAATAACAATATGTCTTTAAAGTTTTAAAAATAAAAATTCAGGAAATAGTAATCATATATAGGTATGAATTCAAACCAAAGGGAACGAAAGAATGAGTGAATATTGGTCCCATGTAAAGTACGAACGCAATACAACAACAGATTCGAAATTCGATTAATTTCGACTTGAAAAAATACGAAATGAGACTTTGATTCGTTAATAATATGATCCAAATCGAGCATTAAAAATAGTTCAATAAAATATGAGTAGAATCGAAAGAGGTTATATTCGACTCGTTAAAGATTCAAACTACTCGAATTTTTGATGGTGATTCGATACATACTTCTTGCTAATACATATTCGATTAGATGTTCGATACATTCTCTTATAATATATACAAATTTAAATCAAATTAGGATAATTAGTTATTATTTTGTTTTGTTTTTAATTTTAATTATGATTTTATATTTGCAAAGTGTAATAATAAATATATTTTCTTTTTTTTAAGTAAAATAACAAATTCAATTTATAATTATATTTATTATAAAACTAGTTATTATGTGGAGACTCGAATTCGAGCTTGAATTTGAAGCTCGCGAGTAGTTTGAAAAAATATTCGAGTCGAGTCGGATCGAATTCGAGTAATAAATATTCGAGTCGAGTCGAATCTGAGTAGAATTTTTTAAATATAATTCGAATTCGAGCCGAATTCGAGTATGCATTTATTATTTCGAGTCGAATTCGAGTAGCTCTCTGTTCGCTCCGGTTCGATTCGTTTACACCCTTAGTCCCATGTGATTGATTATACGAGACGCTGGGAAAGAGACTGGCTGGTTTTGTTATGTTTCTTATATGATTTAAATAATATTACTATCAAATAAAAGAAATCATATATTCCCTCCGTCCCAAAATAAAAATTCTGTTAGATTTTTTACGCATATTAAGAAGATGAATGAAATGACAAAATTATAAGATCCCAACTTTTATGAATAAAGATGAATTTTCTATAATTATCATTTTTAAATATTATGGAATGAATTTGATATAATGTTATAGTTGTGGGTAATAGTTATAAATTTTGCAAAAGTGCATAAGTTTGTAATATTCGATTGGTCGGTGAATATTCGCTTTAACAGGGAATATTCGTGCGACGGCACAATCATTAGTGGACCCCATAAACGGAATTATTGTTTGATTGAAAAAACGACAAAAATATTTTTATAAAAATAAAGACGGAAGTTTTACAGCTTAAAAGCGTTGAACTACTTTTGTAGTAAAGAAATAAGATGTCTGGCGTGGTTGCATAGTAGCACACGGTATTGATTATTGATGCTTACTTGACGTGAAGTCACTCGGTTTTGTTCAATTATTGCTTCAAAGAATCGTTGCAAGTATCTCACGTTATTTGATTCAATTATTGTCGATATTTTATATATTATTAAATCAATAATTGAGATGACAGAGTTATTAATATTATTATTTGCAATATTAACGATGTCTAGAAGTTCTGTCAAGGAGAGGTTTGGTCACCTAATTGCGCACCAATAAGGAAAAATCCTTATTGGAAAGCCCCTTTTTTCCTGGAACGACCTGATCGATTAATATTATGAATTATAATAATGATGATAAATATTGTTAAAAATATTGATGAGATTTTTATGAAGTTGGACCCCCATGTACCCATTTTTCAAAATAATCGGTGAAAATTATTTTATATAATATTGGTAGGGGCCCATATGTTGGTGGAATAATGGGATGGTTCACGCGATTTTGTGTTGCAGGTAATGAAAGGATGAATCATATATGTATTATATATATTAAATATATTTGCATGTTTGAAATTTATGTCAGGGGTGGGAGAAAACAAAGGATTCACGTGAGAATTTGGTGTGTATAAATTATATATATATTATATGTTAGTTTTTTTGTTTTACATGGAAATTCTTTCATCTGTGAGTAAGGCATCCGTGAATCGTTTCTGTTGCGTTCGTGATTTACTTTTCAAATAGTATCATTTCCATTGTTCTATAATTAGAAGCTCATTCCTTCATTATTTCTTACGAATTCACTGAAACTCTAGAGAGAGAAAATTATAGAGAGAAAAAAGAAAAGAAGTCTGCTACCTTTCTTTTCCTATATTCAGCTTCTTCTAAGGTAAGGGGTATTATTTCTTTCATATTCATGAAGAGAACTTCTTTTATTCCATTTTTTTTTATTTCGGTTGGAATAACCTGTATACGCAGTCTACCCTATACTTGGTGAAATTCTTCTGTTATTCCATTCTTTATCATTATGTTGGAATAACTTTTATGCGTAGCATCCGCATACATGGTGAAATTCTTATGTTATTCCATTCTTTATTATTCTGTTGGAACATCCATGCCTGTAAGGCGTTCGCATGACCAGTTTCATTATTTATTATTACATTGGAACATCCCAGCTTGGTAAATTTACTTTGACTCAGTTCCATTATTTATTATTCTCGTTAGAATAACCCGCCTAAGCGGTCTATCGCATGCCTGGTGATTTTTTTTGTTATTCCATTCTTTATTATACTCAGTTAGTTAAAGTTTTAACTTCTATACTCCATGAAATTAGTGGAATTTCATTGATATTTCAAGGCTCATTCAAAGATCTTTTCATGAAAATATTCTTCCGAGCATTGTTGAATTTTACTCTACAAAGCGAAGATCATGTTGACAATTTGGACGTTATTGAATTCGGATAAATTAATTCTTGAACTTGTTTTATTGGATTCTTATATAATTGTCATCATCCTCATGCTTATATTATGTTGAAAGTCATCTCATGGCTGTCAGTGCATAGATGGACTTGGTATGATTATGACCGTGATTATTCGGTATAATCATGACCGTAATGTTACAAATGATATGGTAAAAGTCCTCATTGGCCCGTAGTGCATTGATGGACGATTGTTGGCATGATCATGACCATTGATGAATACACGAATATTATTATTCTTGGCTCGTAGTGCAATGGATAATTTGTGGTTGTGATACTTAATGAATATCCTTGGCCGTAATGCGGGGATGATGTTGATTATTTATTGTCGAGTCCCAAATGATAAAAGTGATGAAAAACCTTTTAAATCATAAAAGATAGTAGATTTTAATCTCTACTTGACTCTTTTAATGGATTGCTTGTTCCATTGCGCAGCTAAACTTGATGTTTGTTATATTGTATCGGTTTAACAACTGAAGGCTAAGGCTAACGATAATTTATTCTCATATTATCTTAGTCATAATATTTCTTACTAGGCTAGTTGAGCTCACCTTTTTACTTTCATTGTTCTCTTCAAAAATTGAGAACGTAGCAGGGGACTATTGGGGAATGGAGTGACGGTCCAGATAATAGCATTAGTAGTCCTCACTATTCTGTTAAATAGTGTGATAATAAATGTAATGAGGACTCAATTGAGTGTGTATATTGTCTAGATGATAATATTTGTATTTAAATTCACAACATATATTTTGTCGTATTTTATACGACTGTTGGATAATTAAGTTGTATTTGAATTTTATACCATGTATTTGGCGACTCAAGATGGGTGATGTATACCTATTTTGGGGGCGTCGCAAAAATTGCCCATAATAATGTCATTAAATATGGAGAGAGAATTAGAATAAGAAAAGTATGATATATTTAATGTTACAGGTATACTAGAAAAATATGTGTAAAAGTTTGGTTATTAAAGGTAAGTGGACATTTAACATGGAACTACCCAAAATAGTAATAAGAACTTTTATCATGGGACGGAGGGAGTAATATATATATATATATATATATATATATATATATATATATATTATGGATCTCATATATTAGGCGGGAGTCCATAATATTCATGTGTATGTATATAAATATTATGTGACCTTTTTTTTAAATAATAGTATATTATTAATATAATTTCATGAAAACAAACCTCTAGTGAATTATATATATAGGATTATATATACGACTAGGACCTTTTCTTTTCCTGCTCGCCCAGCGCATGCAGTTGGTGAATATTTCACGCGTGCCCTACTTATTGCCAGACAATACTAGAGAATAAACTAATTAATTAAATTCATTCACTATTTTTTTATATTGAATTTAAACACACATATTTTCCCTTAATCACTATTAATGATTGAACCTAGAATTTCTTGCTTAGCAAGGGTTCTAGAGTACTAATGAGCCAAATGTGTTGTTTTAGAGTATATATATAGACGGTCTGTCTCCAACGAATCATAGGAAGCGAACTAAAATTGAATCATTGTTACACCCAGTTTATTTTTAATTCGTTCCATATGATTTGTTAGAGAGAGTCGGTATATATATATATATATATATATTGTAAAATTCCAAATTTTACGAATAAAGATTTAATTTTCTCAAAATATTTTTTTTTAATATTATGGTGTGAATTTGAGATAATGTTATAGTTGTGGGTAATATTTATAAATTTTAAAAAGTATGCAAGTTGTTGTATTATATTCGATTGGTCGGGGAATATTCGTAGAACGACGCAATTATTGGTAGACCCCACAACGGAATTATTGTCGGATTAAAAAAATGACAAAAATATTTTTATGAAAATAACGGCGGAAGTTTTACCGTTAAAACTGTTGAACTACCCTGTAGTAAATGTACAGTAATACGCGTGGTGGCATAGTAGCACACTGTATTGATTATTAATGCTTACGTGAGAAGTCACTCAGTTTTGTTCAATTATTGCTATAGTAGTTGCTGCATAGTATCTCACGTTATTTGATTCAATTATTGTCGATTGATATATTATATATAAATTTTGTTTTATTAGTATTATTAGTGTAATAAAACAGAAAAAACTTTTTATATAAAACAGAATACTTTTATAAAACTATTCGTTTTATTAGGCAATAATTAGAATATATTATATTCTATTATGCATAGTGTTTTGCATAGTAAAATCTTTTTATATAAAATAAAATATTTTTATAAAGTTATTTGTTTTATTAGACAATAATTAGAATATATTATATTTTATTATGCATAGTGTTGTATAGTACCTGCATAGTGTTTTGTATAGTAAAATCTTTTTATATAAAACGGAATACTTTTATAAAGTTATTTGTTTTATTAGACAATAAATAGAATATATTATATTTTATTTAAAAGATTTTTGTTTTATTAGAATATTTTATTAAATCAATCTGGACCGTTCATGGATTAGTTACTATTCAGTCCATTCTTCTATAAATAGAAGTTCATTCCTTTATTATTTCTTACGAATTCACTGAAACTCTAGAGAGAGAAACTATAGAGAGAAAGAAGAAAAGTATTATGCTACTTCACTACTCCTATATCCAGATTTTTTTACGGTAAGGGGTATTTTTTTTTCATATTCATGAAGAGAACTTCTGTTATTCCATTATTTATTATTCTATTAGAATAACCTATATACGCGGTCTACCCTATACTTGGTGAAATTCTTTTGTTATTCCGTTATTTATTATTACATTGAATAACTTTCTGTCTGGCACAATCTACCGCATACATGGTGAAATTCTGTTGTTATTCCATTCTATTATTATTACATTGGAATATCCTCGTCTGTGCATTTTACGGGACTGGTTCCATCTTTATTATTTCATTGGAATATCTTGTCTATCGTTTTACGCCGGACTGGTTCCGCCTTTATTATTCTGTTGGAATATCCCATCTCATATGCGTTTCTGTGCCGACCGGTTCCGTTATTTATTATTCTGCTTGGAATAACTTTGTCTACGCTGCAAGTACCGCATGCATGGTGACTTCATTGTTATTCCATTCTTTATTATTTTGTTGGAATATCCTCGCTTGCCGGTGACACGCTTTGACTGGTTCGATTATTTATTATTACATTGGAATAACTTTTGTCTATCTGCAAATCTTCGCATGCATGGTGATTTATTTTGTTATTCCATTCTTTATTATACTCAAATGGTTAAAGTTTTGACTTCTATACTCCATGAAATTAGTGGAATATCCTTGATATTTCTGCGCTTCATCCAAAGATATCTTTTCATGGAAATATTCTTCTGAGCATTCTTAAATTTTACTTTACAAAGAAGTATCATGTTGACAATTGGGATGTTATTAGTTCCTGAATAAATTAATTCTTGAACTTGTTTTATTGAACTCTTATATCATTGTCATCATCCTCATGTTTATATTTTTTTTAAAAGTCATCTATGGCCTGTAGTGCATAGATGGACATGGTATGATTATGACCAGGGATTATTCGGTGTAATCATGACCGTAATGTTACAAGTGATGTGGTAAAAGTCCTCATTGGCCCGTAGTGCATTGATGGACAGTTATTGGCATGATCATGACCCTTGATGAATACACGAATATCCTTGGCCTGTAGTGCATGGATAATTAGTGGTTGTGATACTAATGAATATCTTTGGCCGTAGTGTAAGGATGATGTGGTTTATTTATTAAGCTGAGTCTCAGCGATAAAAGTGATGAAAAACCTTTTAAATCATAAAAGATAGTAGATTTTATTCTCTACTTAACTCTTTTAATGGATTGTATGTTCCGCTACACTTAAACTTGATGTCTATTGTATTTTATCAGTTTAACATTGTTGAAGACTAATGTTAATTTATTCTGCATTATCTTAGTCATAATATTTCTTACTGGGCTAGTTGAGCTCACCCTTTCTTTCACTGTTCTCTTCAGGAAATGAGAACGTAGCCAGGACTAGTCGGGGAACAGAGTGACGGTCCAGATGATAATATTAGTAGTCCTCCCTATTTTGTTAAATAGTGTGACAATAATTGTAATGAGAACTTATTCTGAGAGTGGATATTGTCTAGAAGACAATATTTGTATTAAAACTCACAGCTCTCTTGTTATATATTAAAGATTGTATTTGTATTTTATACCATGTATTTGGCGACTCAAGATGGGTGATGTATACCAATTTTGGGGGTGTCATAGTTGGTATCAAAGCTTAGGGATATGATCCCTGGCTGAGATGTAAGACAAGAACTAGGAGGGAGAGATTTGGAATTCCTCTCTTTAGTATGACCTACCTAAGTTTATTTGGTATTTAATTGGTCGGTCAGAATATAGGGATAATATGTGATATGTTAATTAACCCTTATTTTGTGGCAGTATTTGAAAATGGCATCTGAAAATGTTGAGGTAAGCAATTGAGCACATGAGACCGTTGAGTCACCGCTGATCAATAGCCAGAATAATGTGCAACAGGAAGGCGATAATCCTCGTGTAAACAACAACACTGATCAAATGACGAACGACGGTACGTTTAGGAGATTTTTAGAATTCATGTAACACCAAACGAGAGAGACTCCTGTTCATAATGCAGGTGGAAACAATGGCAACCCACGGTTGGCCACCGCTAAGCAGTTCAAGGAGCTGGGACCACCGGGGTTTTTGGGAAAGCCAGACCCACTTAAGGAAGAGATGTGGATTAAGCAAATCACCAAGATATTTGATGTCTTGGAATGCTCAGAAGAGCAAAAAGTTCCATTCACCACCTTTATGTTGCGTGAAGAAGCAGATCATTGGTGGGAATCTGTAAAACGTACCCAGCCTAACGCACTCAAGATGTCTTGGGAGAAATTTCAAGAATTATTCAACGACAAGTACTTTCCTGAAAGTATTCGACACATGAAGGAGGTGGAATTTATCAAGCTGGAGCAAAACAATATGACCATGTCGCAGTATGAGGCTAAGTTTGCGGAATTATCCCGGTTTGCATCCCATTTGGTCGATAATGAGGAGCGAATGACACGAATGTTTCTGCGAGGTTTGAAACCCGATATACGTCAATACCTTATTTCTCACAAAATTTGTTTATATTCAGATTTTGTGAATAGGGCTCAGTTATTGGAGCGCGATAATGAGTCAAAGACAACCAAAAGGCAATCATCAACAACACGATAATAATTGTATGCGGTGCAAGCGGCCATCAAACAATGATAACCATCGTGGGGGAAATTATCATGCCAAGAATGGTAACCACTTCGGTGGTAATCATGGTCAAGATAATAGAAGTGGAAATTTCAAGAAGAGAAGGTTCAATAATAATAGAAAGACAACAACATCAACACCCGTTTCAAAGGAAGAAGAACGACCACCGGTCGTATATTTCAAATGCGGACAGGAGGGACACATCCGTCCAAACTGTACGCAGCAATCCAAAGCGTGTTTCAATTGCGAAAGAGAAGGTTACCTAGCTCAATTTTGTCGTGTAGTGAAGTCAAGTCCAGCTGGGATGGTGACGCCAAAGGATGTCCCAGACAAGTCAAAGCCGGTAGTTTAAGTGAGAGTGTTTGTCAAGGAACCCGAACGAAGTTGTCACGGATAAGATCATAAACGCTTACGAAGTCTATACCTTATTCGATACCGGTTCTACCCACTCTTGTATTTCACCTAGTTGTGTTCAATGTTTGAACTTGGCTATTGAGAAATTAGACTTTGACTTATCTCTGTTAAAACTCATTAGGAGAAACCTTCGTTACATCCATTATTTATAAATCTTGTTTGATTCAAATCGACACTTTCACGTTACCTGTCGATCTTATCTCTTTGAAAATACTTGCCTTTGATATGATTTTTAGAAATCGATTGGTTAGTTACCCATCATGCTTTTTCATAAGGTTTTTACCTTTCATATTCCTAACCAACCTGTTATGCGAATTCAAGCAACCAAACCACTAAAGTTAATCACTGTCATATCAAGCCATAAGTAAAGAACCCCGATCCTTTCGTTGTTGACTTCCTTGTGTGTAATGCACCGAAGCCAGACTATCCGTAGGGGATGTCGTGAATAACGGTGGCAAGTTGATAGGTATCAATGTGGCGTGCTATCTAAGTCTTGGATGAGGGGTCACAGTTTTGAATGATATTTCTATCGTTAATAAATTTCCTGGCGTATTCTGAAGACTTCTTGGCCTACCTCAGAGCGTGAAATCGAATTTTGTCTTGACCCCAAAGATGAACCCCATTTCTAAAACCCTTAAATATTTCTTCAACTAAAGCGAACGTAACATCTTGAAGACTTTGGCTTGAAATTTAAGAAGATTACGATCGTACCATTCAATACCATCGTGGAAAGCGAAACGTGGTAGGTGACGCGTTGAGTAGAAGATCGTATGCGTTTATGAGTCTTGAATATACGAACCCACGTGAAGATAACGAATATACAAGTAGAATCGACTTTAATCGATAAAGTTAAAGCCGCTCAAGCTAAATACTCAGAGCTGATGAATGTGAAGAAGAAGGTTCAAGAGGGCGTTATTCTAGAAGCAAGAATTGATGAAGAGAGGAAATCTCAACCCTCAATTTTATTGGCTCATTTGAAATCCTTGATCCAGTAGGAACTGTGGCCTATAGACTCGTTTTGCCGCCAAGTATGTCGCGTACTCATAATGTTTTTCACGTATCGATGTTATGTAAATATGTGGATAACCCGAACCACATTATTGATTTAAAACCGGACGAGATAGCGAATAATTTAACGTATGAAGATGTACCTGTTAAAATCCTGGAATATATTCTACGCTTAAAGGTTATACCTCAAGAGTTAGAATATGACGAATTGTCCTCATCTGTTTGGCATACCAAGTACGTACGTAAATTTCGAGGGCGAAATTTCATAAGTATGGGAGATTGTAAAATCCCAAATTTTACGAATAATGATTTAATTTTCTTGAAATATATTTTTTTTAATATTATGGTGTGGATTTGAGATAATGTTATAGTTGTGGGTAATATTTATAAATTTTGAAAAGTATGCAAGTTGTTGTATTATATTCGATTGGTCGGGGAATATTTGTTTTAGCGAGGAATATTAAATGACAACGACGCAATCATTGGTGGACCCTACAATTGAATTATTATTTGTCGGATTGAAAAGCGACAAAATACTTTTATGAAAATAACGGCGGAAGTTTTACCGAATTAAAACTGTTGAATTACCCGTTAGTAGTAAAAGTACGATGTCTGGCATGGTTGCATAGTAGCACCACGGTATTGATTATTAATGCTTACGTGAGAAGTCACTCAGTTTTGTTCAATTATTGCTACAGATGAATTCTTTGCAAGATATCTCAACGTTATTTGATTTAATTATTGTCGATTGTTATATTATATATAAATTTTATTTTATTAGTATTATTAGTGTAATAAAGCAGAAATTTTTTTTATATAAAATGCAGAATACTTTTATAAAACTATTCGTTTTATTAGGCAATAATTAGAATATATTATATTCTATTATGCATAGTGTTTTGCATAGTAAAATCTGTTTTTATAAAACAAAATACTTTTATAAAGTTATTTGTTTTATTAGACAATAATTAGAATATATTATATTTCATTATGCATAGTGTTGTATAGTACCTGCATAATGTTTTGCATAGTAAAATCTTTTTATATAAAACAGAATACTTTATAAAGTTATTTGTTTTATTAGACAATAAATAGAATATATTATATTTTATTTAAAAGATTTTTGTTTTATTAGAATATTTTATTAAATCAATATGGACCGTCCGTTTAAAAGTAAATCAATCTGGACCGTTCATGGATTAGTTACTATTCAGTCCATTCTTCTATAAATAGAAGTTCATTCCTTTATTATTTCTTACGAATTCACTTAAACTCTAGAGAGAGAAACTATAAAGAGAAAGAAGAAAAATATTCTGTTACTTCACTACTCCTATATCCAGTTTTTTTTACGGTAAGGGGTATTATTTTTTTTCATATTCATGAAGAGAACTTCTGTTATTCCATTCTTTATTATTACATTGGAATAACTTTGTATACATGGTCTACCCTATACTTGGTGAAATTCTTCATTATTCCGTTATTTATTATTACATTGGAATAACTTTTATACATCTGCAATCTGCATACATGGTGAAATTGCATTGTTATTCCATTCTTTATTATTCTATTGGAATATCCTGTCACAGCATTTTACGTAGGACTGGTTCCGCTCTTTATTATTCTCGTTGGAATATATCACATGTCATGCGTTTTCTGTGGGACGGATTCCGTTATTTATTATTTTGTTGGAATAACTTTTATGCATGCAAAAAGTACCGCATGCATGGTGATTTCGCTTTTATTCCATTCTTTATTATTTTGTTGGAATATCACATCCAGGTCATGACATTACTGCTTTGACTGAGTTCCGTTATTTATTATTACATTAGAATAACTTTATACTATCTGCAATCTTGCATGCATGGTGATTTCTTTTGTTATTCCATTCTTTATTATACTCAGTTGGTTAAAGTTTTGACTTCTATACTCCATGAAATTAGTGAAATATCCTTGATATTTGTGCTTCATCCAGTATCTTTTCATGAAAATATTCTTCTGAGCATTCTTACATTTTACTCTACAAAGAAGTATCATGTTGACAATTTAGATGTTATTAGTTCCTGAATAAATTAATTCTTGAACTTGTTTTATTAAACTCTTATATCATTGTCATCATCCTCATGTTTATATTTTTTTTAAAAGTCATCTGTGGCCTGTAGTGCATAGTTGGACTTGGTATGATTATGACTAGGGATTATTCGGTATAATCATGACCATAATGTTACAAGTGATATGGTAAAAGTCCTCATTGGCCCGTAGTGCATTGATGGACAGTTGTTGGCATGATCATGACCATTGATGAATACACGAATATCCTTGGCCCGTAGTGCATGGATAATTTGTGGTTGTGATACTTAATGAATATCCTTAAGCCGTAGTCAGGGGATGATGTGGTTTATTTATTAAGCTGAGTCCCAGCGATAAAAGTGATGAAAAACCTTTTAAATCATAAAAGATAGTAGATTTTATTCTCTACTTAACTCTTTTAATGGATTGTATGTTCATTCTGATTAAACTTGATGTCTATTGTATTTTATCAGTTTAACATTGTTGAAGACTAATGATAATTTATTCTGCATTATCTTAGTCATAATATTTCTTACTGGGCTAGTTAAGCTCACCCTTTCTTTCACTGTTCTCTTCAGGAAATGAGAACGTATCCAGGACTAGTCGGGGAACGGAGTGACGGTCCAGATGATAATATTAGTAGTCATCCCTATTCTGTTAAATAGTGTGACAATAAATGTAATGACGACTTATTCTGAGAGTAGATATTGTCTAGAAGACAATATTTGTATTAAAACTCACAACTCTCTTGTTGTATATTAAAGATTGTTTTTGTATTCTGTACCATGTATTTGGCGACTCAAGATGGGAGATGTATACCAATTTTGGGGGCGTCACACACACACACACAGATATATATATATATATATATATATATATATATATATTCTGAATCTTAAGTTCACCTTGTTCACCTCCCTTTAGCGATGGACCGGACGACGATTCGATCCTTCGCTATATATATAATCGTCTTCTTAGCTTTTAGCGATTGACAACATATAGCGACGGACCGAATCGTCGCTCAGTCCGTCACTAAAAGGGGATGGGTAAGGTCAGGGGCGGAGCCACACTTGGGCTGTGATGGGCGGTAGCCAGGGTAAATATGTTATCTATAATATATAGTATTATTTAATATGTATAAATATAAGAAAAACAGAACAGAATTTTATATACATATAACACAGAAAATATGAATAAATAAATCCGAGTCCTTTGAATTCACAAAGTCTCCTTAAAGCAAATTTATTCCCTCACTGAACTTTATAAATAATGCATGAAAATGATGCATGAATATATACTTATAAATGTAAACGGGAAATATTTGCGAGCAAAGCTAAACCGCAGAATCAGGGGCAGACGGAGCAGGCAGGCAGGCTGAGGAAGGAAGGAACGGAATTTCTTCTTTGCGAATCGAGGAAGTAAGAAAAGGAACAGGGATTTTAAAAAGTTTATGCGTTACATTTTAGCGCCCATAAGGATTAATTTATAGATTAATCCGGCGATTTTATTACTGAATTAGGATGCGTCAAAACTTCGTAGTATTGATAATAACTTAAAATAAAATCTAATAAATTTTGTCCAAAAGTTATATATCATGACTTGACCCGACCATAGAACCCGAACACGCAACCTAAGCCGACGGACGGACGGCCATGCTGGCGTGTAGGTTTGAACCATGCCTTGGCTAGGTCCTCTCTCTTCCAAAAAAGTGGGGTGCCCTCGGGCCCTTCCCATCGAAAGAAACATCCCATATATATGTTCTTCATTTTTCCCTCTAATGCCCTATGTGGGACTTTTGCAATTGACAGCATTCAAGTAGATGACTTTGGAGTCAATTTTCTCATTTAATTCTTAATAGATTTGAACATATAAATATACCAAGTTATACTCCTCACGAAGAAGAACACATTGGTGCAAAGACCTGCCATTTTTGGAATATGGGTCCCTCATTTAATTGAGCCTCAAAATGCTCTAATATTTAATATTTCAAATCCCATTTCCAACAATCCCCCACATGAATATAAAATTGGCTTTACAATATGTAAAATATGTTATGAATATGCAGACACTAGTTCGAGTACATGAGAAAAGATACTTCATCGGGTTAAGTAGCCTAGTGGCTTTGAACTTGCCCTAGTAAAGTCTATCGGATTTACTTGACTAATCAGTAGACTTGATATCTTTGAACTGTCAGCTTTTTGTGTAAACCAAGATAATAGAATTCACAAAATATCTCTTCAGACATAATTGGTTCTCACGTTTGTGTTCATTTTTTTGCCTTGAAACACCTCTTGGTTCCGTGAGTATATTAGAGAATTCAGCCTTCAAAATTCTCACAGAAGTGGCCCTCTTCTTACTCACGTAGGTGACTTCTATCAAGAGTATCCTGCAATACTCCACTTGAACGTATTTCAAGATATAAAAGTCATTAAAAGTGTAATTTATCCTAATTCTCGCGGCAGATGTGCACTGTCTCATTTTAGGAATGGTTAGGAGTAAATATCTCCTCAGTGCTTTACTGAGTACTACATAGTTCGGTTTGCCCATTGAACCTAGATCTTGGGATCTCCAGTCAGTTAGGTTGGGTTGCCACTATGACGACTCTTATTTAAACAGTAGGCTTTAAACCCATTCCCTTCGATGATTTTTCCACTTGCTCTCTTGTTAAACCTTTTGTAAGCGGATCCGTAATATTATCTTTTGACTTTACATAGTCAATTGAGATAATTCCATGTGAGAGCAATTGTCTAACGGTATTATGTCTTAAATCATATATATGCGTGACTTACAGTTATATAAATGACTCTGTCTTTCTTCCAATCACCGATTGGCTATCATAGAGGCATACATATAGGCGCGCAGTCTTGACCAATTTGGAATATCCTCTAAAAATTACGAAGCCACTCGAAACTTTCTCTAGCAGCTTTTCTAAAGCAATGAATTACGATTCCATTATAGACCTTGCAATACACGTTTGTTTTGAGGATTTCCAAGATACTACTGCACCTCCAAGGGTAAAGACATATCCACTTGTGGATTTCGAGTCTTTATTGTCAGATATCCAATTAGCATCACTATATCCTTCCAATCTGCTTTGGATATCTTGTATAAAATGCGATCCATATTTTTTGAATATGTTTTAAATATCCTAATACTCTCAAAATTGTTTTCCAGTGATCTTTACCTGGATTACTCGTATACCTACTTAACTTACTTACTGAATAAGCTATATCTGGTCTAGTACAGTTCATGACATACATTAAACTACCTATTATACGAGAATATTCTAGTTGAGATATGCTATCACCTTCATTTTTAGCTAAATGAAGATTTATATCAACTGGGGTCTTATTTAGAATTATATTATACTTGTTAAAATTTTCAAGTATTTTTTCAATGTAATGAGATTGAGATAATATAATTCTATCAGATGTTCTAGAAATCTTGATTCCTAATATTATATCAGCAACCCCCAAGTCTTTCATATCAAATCTATTTGACAACATACGTTTTGTTGAGTTGATAACTTCATTATTGCTACCCATGATTAACATATCATCCACATAAAGACAAACAATGACATATTCTTTTTGAGTGCTTTTGACATAAACACATTTGTCACACTCATTGATTTTAAATCAATTTGATAACATAACATTATCAAATTTCTCATGCCATTGTTTTGGTGCTTGTTTTAATCCATACAAGGATTTAACAAGTTTGCATACTTTCCTCTCTTGTCCAGGAGCAATGAAACCTTCAGGTTGTTCCATATATATTTCTTCATCTAATTCACCATTTAAGAATGCAGTCTTTACATCCATTTGATGTATTTCAAGTCTATTTAAAGATGTTATTACTATTAGCATCCGAATATATGTAATTCTTTTAACAAGTGAATAAGTGTCAAAATAATTCAATCCTTCCTTTTGTCTATAGCCTTTAACAACAAGCCTTGCTTTATATTTATCAATTGAGCCATCAACTTTCATCTTCTTTTTGAAGATCCATTTATACCCTAAGGGTTTTGAACCAGGTGGAAGGTCCACCAGTTCCCATGTATGATTTTGCATAATGGACTCAATTTCGCTATTTATTGCTTCTTTCCGATGAGAAGCATCTGGAGAGGATACTGCTTACTTGTAGGTTCGAGGATTGTTTTCTAACAAAAATATTAGAAAATCCGGACCAAAAGACGTTGAAGTCATTGCCCTTTTGTTACGTCTAGGTTCATCCAATATAGACTCTTTGTCTATATTTTTAGGATTATTACTAGTAGCATCCAAAGGTCTTTTGTTTGAATTTGAATCTTTATTTCCATTATATGGAAAAATATTCTCAAAGAATGATGCATCTCTTGATTCAATAAATGTATTAACATGAATATCATTAATTTGATTTATGAACAAAAAGCGATAAACCTTCATCTGTTATTTACATAACCAATGAAAAACACAGTCAATTGTTTTTGGTCCTATCTTAACCTTTTTAGGTTTAGGAACCATCACTTTTGCTAGACACCCCCATACTCTTAAGTATTTATAGCAAGGTCTATGACCTTTCCATAATTCATAAGGTGTTTTATGAGTTTTTCTTATGAGGCACTTTATTAAGAATATAATTGCGTAAAGCAAAGCTTCCCCCACAAATTTCGGGGTGCTCCAGGCTCGCTTAACATAGCATTCAACATTTCTTTCAATGTTAGGTTCTTGCGTTCAAAGAATACCATTAGATTGAGGTGAATAAGGAGCGATGGTTTGGTGGATAATACCATGAGTAGAGCATATCTCTTCAAATGGTGATTCATATTCACCACCTCTATCGCTTCTTATCGCTTTAATCTTTTTGCTAAGTTGATTTTCAACTTCATTTTTATAAAGTTGAAACATTTCTACTGACCTCATCTTTGCTTCTTAGCAAATATACATAACAATATCTTATGCAATCATCAATAAAGGTTATGAAATATTTTTTCCCACCTCTAGTTTACACAAACTTTAAGTCACATATGTCAGTGTGAATTAAATCTAGAGGTTCAGTTTTCCTTTCAAAAGAATGAAAGGGTAATCTTGTCATTTTTGATTCCACACATATTTCACATTTATGTTTTTGATTAATATCAAATTTAGGCAGGAATTCTAAATTAATTAATCTACGCAAAGTATTATAATTAACATGTCCTAATCTAGCATGCCATATATTTGAAGATTCTAACAAGTAAGCAGAAGAATTAATTTTATTATTATCATTAGACTTTGGTACAACAGACATAACATTCATCTTAAAGAGCCCATCATTCATGTAGCCCTTTCCTATAAACATATATTATTTATAGTAAGAACAAATTTATCAGACACAAACACCAACTTGAAGCCATTCTTGCTAAGTAGTGACCCAGAAACTAGATTCTTGCGAATATCTGGCACATGAAGCACTTCATTCAAATTCAGTTCTTTGCCATATGTCATTTTCAGTATAATCTTTCCACGTCCTTCAACCTTTGAACTTGAGGAGTTTCCCATGAAGAGTTGATCATCATTTTCTACTGGTTTGTAAGTAGAAAACATCCATTTGTTGGAATAAATGTGGCGAGTAGCCCCAGTGTCCACGTACCATTCTTTAGGATTTCCTACCAAATTACATTCAGATACAACTGCAGAAAGATTAATGTCTGAAACATTTTCAGACAACTTTTCCAGTTCTGTCACATTTGCTTGAGGCTTTTGTTCTTTCTTGACTTTCTTTGGCTTGCGACATTCATTTGATTTATGTCCTGGAATGCCACAGTTGAAGCATTTGCCTTTGAATTTTTTCTTGGCCTTGAAAGTCTCTTTGCCTTCACGCTTCCTTTTGTTGTTGTTTGGCCTTTGTTCTACAACATTTGCCTTTGCTTCAATGAAATTCTTCCCACTCTTCTTCTCAGATCCTCGATTGTCCTCTTCAATCCTAAGTCACACAATCAATTCTTCAAGATTCATCTCTTTGCGTTTATGCTTCAGATAATTCTTGAAGTCTTTCCATGATGGTGGAAGCTTCTCAATCATTCTTTATGACTTGAATGAATCACTTAATGACATTCCTTCAGAATGAATGTCATGTAGAATTACTTGTAATTCTTGAACCTGAGTGATAACTGCTTTAGAATCTATCATTTTATAATCAAGAAATCTACCGACTATGAATTTTTTCATGTCAGCATCTTCAGTTTTATATTTTTTGTCTAAAGATTCCCAAAGTTCTTTTGCAGTTTGAATTGTACAATATACATTATATAATGTATTATCTAAACCATTCATCACATAGTTCCTGCAAAGAAAATCTGCATGTTTCCATGCATCAACAGCAGCCACCTTTTCCTTGTCAGTTTCTCCTTCAACAAGAGTAGGACAGTCCTGTTGCCAAGTTTAGTGTTGTGAGATAGAAGAGCATCTTTTGTTGCCAACGCTTGAAATAAGTTCCATTGAACCTTTCAGGCTTTTCACCATGAGACATACTCACGGTAGGAATGGTACTAGTAGATGTCATTTCTGTTATACAAATAAAGACTATCAATAATCAAATTAAATTTCTGTTTGTACAAAAATTTAACAGAATTCAATACCAAATTTTGTTTGCAGAAATCAAATAACAAATTTTGTTTGCAAAATTCAAACAATAAATTTTGTTTACTAAATTTCTGTTGTAGAAAATTTGTGTACAACGTGCAATATTAATATTTTAATATTGATATGAGATGTTTTATATCAACTACATAACAAAACATAACAAATGTACTGATTATATGTTAAAAAATATTAATATTAAAAATTGCATGCACCATGCAATATTAAACTTATTGTTGAAAAATAATAATATTAACAAAAATCGCATGCACCATGCAATATTAACTTACTGCACTCATTGATTAAAAACTGAGATGCAAGGAACATATGAGATATTAACTTACTGCACTCATATATATTATATATTAAATATAGAAAATGCATGTAATTCTATGTAATTAATATACTACACTCCAACGATAACTTTAGAAAATATATATATTATATATATATATATATATATCGGTAATTAATATATAATATATTATATTAACCGAATATGAACAAAAACCTATATATTAAATTAGCGAATGCAATGAGTGAATTTTGCAGAATATTCTGACTTACTTCAAAAACAATTTTAACATATTAACATGCAAAACTCAACTATATTAACATATTAACATACTTGTTGTGCATGTAAAACTCAAACATATTAACATGCAGAAATTAAACAAGATATAAATATGCAAATATTTAAACAGAATATTAACTTGTAGTCAATATATTATTATTATTAATATGCAGTCAATATATTAACATGAAATTTATATAATAACGAAATATATAAAACATTTAACATGTAATATAAATAACAGAATAAATTATCAGAATCACGTGGATAATCATGCACATGATAACAAAACATACATTCTGTTTTATACAAACATGTAAAACCAGTGTATTTTATTTTTTATAAAATTATTTTCTGTCCACATAAAACAATACTATAATTACAAAAATTAAATTTATTTTAAGATTGTTATCTGTAATATATAGTATTATTTAATATATATAAATATAAGAAAAGCAAATGTAATTTTTATATACATATAACACGTAAAATATGAATAAATAAATCCGTCCTTTGAATTCACAAAAGTCTCCTTAAAACAAATTTATTCCTCACTTTGGTGCTAAGGATTAATGAATAATTGCTTCCCAAGATAAAACGGATTTCCAGTTCTTAATTAGAAGCACTTCAAAATTAAGAACACATTGAACCAATTTCAATGTTATGTACTGAACTTTATAAATAATGCATGAAAATGATGCATAAATATATACTTACAAACAGAAACGGGGAAATATTTGCAGAACGGAACTGTAGAACGAGAACGGGATGGCAGAACGGGAACGGAACTGCAGAAGAGAAGGAACGGGACTTTTCAGAAGGGAAGGAATGGAAATTTCTTCTTTGCGATCTGGGAAGTAAGAAAAAGGAACGGACGGGAAAAGTTTATCACGCTACATTTTAAGCGCCCATAAGGATTAATTTATAGATTAATCCGGCAGTTTATTACCGTTAGGATGCATCAAAACTACGTAGTATAAATTTTATCCAAAAAGTTATATATCATGACCCCCAGAACTCAACTACTACCGACCGAATGGGCGGTGCATGCGATAATAGCCAAAATAGGTATACATCACCCATCTTGAGTCACCAAATACATGGTACAAAATTCAAATATAACTAAATTATACAACAGTCGTGTATAGTACTACAAAATACATGCTGTGAGTTTTAATACAAATATTATCTTCTAGACAATATCCACTCTCAGAAAAAGTCCTCAATACATTTATTGTCACACTATTTAACAGAATAGTGAGGACTACTAGCTAACCCTATCATCCAAAATATCACTCCGTTCCCTGACTCGTCCCAAATTTCACGCTCTCATTTCTTGAAGAGAATAAAGAAAGAAAAGCGAGCTCAACTATCCCAAAGAAGATATATTATGACTAAGATAATGCGTAATAAATTATCATTAGTCCTCAACAATGTTAAACCGATAAAATACAATAGACATCAAGTTTAATCACGGTGAACAAGCAATCCATTAAAAGAGTCAAGTAGAGAGTAAAGTCTACTATCTTTTATGATTTAAAAGGTTTTTCTCACTTTTATCATTTGGGACTCGACAATAAATAATCCACATCATCCCCGCACTCTACGACGAAGGATATTCATTAGGGTCACGACCACAAATTCCATGCACTACGGGCGAAGGATATTTGTGTATTCATCAATGGTCATGATCATGCCAACAACAACGTCCATCAATGCACTATGGGCCAATGAGGACTTTTACCACATCACTTGTTACATTACTACCATGATTACAATCAATAATTCCTCGGTCATAATCATACCAAGTACATCCATGCTCTACAGGTGCCATAGATGACTTTAAAAATATAAACATGAGGATGATGACAATGATATAAGAATTCAATAAAACAAGTTCAAGAATTAAGTTATTCAGAACTAATAACGCTCAAATTGTCAACATGATACTTCTTTGTAAAGTAAAATTCAAGAATGATCGTAAGAATATTTCCATGAAAAGATATTTGGATGAAGCCTTAAATATCAAGGATATTCCACTAATTTCATGGAGTATAGAAGTCAAAACTTTAACCAACCGAGTATAATAAAGAATGGAATAACAAGAGAAATCACCATGCATGCGTTATTGCATAGACAAAGTTATTCCAATGTAATAATAATAATCTAACCAGTCGTCAGTGAAATTCACACCAACAGGATGTTCCAATGTAATAATAAGTAATGGAATAACAATGAAATCACCACGCATGCGGTACTTCAGATGACATGTGTTTCCAATAGAATAATAAATAATAGAACCAGTCCCAGATAAAATACACAAAGGATATTCCAAATGTAATAATAATAAAGATTTTAACCAGTGTTCTATAAAAACACATAGGAGGATATTCCAATGTAATAATAATAAAGATTTTAACCAGTCCTGTAAAAAACACACAGATGTGATATTCTAACGTAATAATAAAGACAGAATAATAGAAGAATGTCACCAAGTATAGGGTAGCCCGCGTATACAAGTTATTCTAATAGAACAATAAAGAATGGAATAACAGAAGTTCTCTTCATGAATATAAAAGAATAATATCACTTACCGTAAAAGAAACTGGATATAAGAGTAGGGAAGTAGCAGAGTACTTTTCTATAGTTTTTCTATAATTTCTCTCTCTAGAGTTTCAGTGAATTCGTAAGAAATAATGAAGGAATGAGCTTCTATTTATAGGAGAATGGAAGGGCAATCGCGTGAGGAAAATATCACGCATTTAAATAACTCACTCATGATGAAATTTTGATAACCTACAAATGCCAAAGTCAATCATCCAACCAATCAAAATAAGGCAAAAATATAACATATATATATATACCACACATGTTTGATTGATTTCTTAGCTTCCACCCGACAAACCCTTCCAATTCATTGACTTTTAACACACCAAAGGACAATATATCATATATATATATATATATATATATATATATATATATATATATATATATATATATACATATACATACACCCACATTAATATTATATATATATATATATATATATATATATATATTACTCCATCATTCCTACATTCCACCCAATTTACGGGTGGAATTCCTCCCACCAAAAGATTCATTTCACTCCTCCACTAAAAAAAAAATCATTTCTTTCCCCCACCACTTATATAATATATATATATATATATATAAATGTATATATATATATACCAATGATTATTTTGAAAAAATGGGTAAATAGAATCCATAAAATAAGCAAACTTTATAAAAATCACCTTAATAATTTTAACAACATTTATCATCTTTATTATAATTCACAATATTAATCGATCAAATTCGTTCCTGTGAAGAGGGGGCTTTCCAATAAGAATTTCTCCTATATGGCGCACAATTAGGTGACCAAACCTCTCCTCGATGTAACTTCTGACATCGTTAATATTGCAAATAATAATATTAATAACTTTGTCGCCTCAATTATTGATTTTAACAATATATAAAATATCGATAATAATTGAATCAAATAACGTGAGATATTATGCAACAATTACTATAGCAATAATTGAACAAAAACGAATGACTTCTCACGTAAGATCAATAATCAATACTGGTATTATTACTATGCAACCACGCCAGACATCGCATTTTTTACTAAGAGTAGTTCAACAAGATCAACCAGTAAAACTTCCGCCGTTATTTTTATAAAAATATTTTTGTCGCTTCCTCAATCCGACAATAATTACATTGTATGGGGTCCACCAATGATGATTGCTGTGCGTTGTGCATAATATTCTCTCGCTAAAATGAATATACCCCACCAATCGAATATAATATAACAACTTGCATACTTTGCAGAATTTGTAAATTTTATCCACAACTATAACATTATATTAAATTACTCCATAATATTCAAAAATGATAATTATAGAAAATTTATCTTTATTCAAAAAGTTGGGGTCTTACAACCTCCCCTTCTTATGAAATTTCGCCTTCGAAATTAAGGTACGCACCTGGTATATCAAAGAGGTAAGTATACCTTGATTTCATTTCAAATTTTAACTCTCAGGTCATTTCCTCAACATCGTGGTTTCTCCACAAAACTTTGATTTGAGGTATAACCTTGGAGCGTAAAATATGTTCCTTCTTCTCCAAGATTTGAACAGGTACCTCTTCATACGTTAAGTCTTCCGCTATTTCGTCCGGTTCTAACTCAATAATGTGGTTCGGATCTTTCACATATTTATGTAACATGGATATGTAAAAAACGTTATGAACACGAGACATATTTGGCGGTAAAGCGAGTCTATAGGCCACAGTTCCTACTCGATCGAGGATTAAAAATGGGCCAATGAATCGAGGATTGAGCTTTTCTCTCTTTTCAAATTTTGTACCTCCTTTCCATGGAGCAACACGTAACAACACATGATCTCCTATATCGAATTCCACGTCCTTTCGATGAAGATCAACATAACTCTTTTGTCGATCTTGTGAGGTTTTAATACGTTGTCGGATCGTTTGAATCTTATCCGTAGTCATACGTACCAACTCCGGTCCCAACAACGTTGCTTCACCCACCTCATCCCAGCATACTGGAGAACGACACTTTCTTCTATACAACGCCTCGAATGGAGCCATGCCAATACTTGCTTGATAACTGTTGTTGTAGGAAAATTCCACCAATGGTAAGAACTTATCCTAACTTCCCTTGAAGTCAAGGACACAGAGTCTTAATAAATCTTCCAGAGTTTTAATAGTCCTCTCCGATTATCCGTCCGTCTGAAGATGATATGCCGAACTAAATCGTAAATCTGTGCCCATAGCTTTTTGCAAACTAACCCAAAATCGTGAAGTGAATCTTGGGTCTCGATCAGAAACTATGGATATTGGCATACCATGCAGTCTTACAATCTCGTTTATGTACATACGAGCAAGACGCTCAAGTGTATAAGTTTCTCGTATTGGTAAGAAGTGAGCAGACTTGGTCAATCTATCAACAATGACCCAAATTGCATCAATGCCTTGAGAAACCTTGGGAAGACCAGTAACGAAATCTATGGTAATGTGCTCCCACTTCCATTCTAGAAATTCAAGTGGTTGCAATGGACCTTTTGGTACTTGATGTTCGCACCGACTCGCTTGACAAGTTAGACACCTTGAGATAAAAAGCGTTATCTCTCTCTTCATATTGCTCCACCAAAATGTATGACGAAAGATCACTAAGACATTTTGGTACTCCTGGAGATGGATAAAACGGTGTGTTATGCGCCCCATCATGATTTTATACTTTAAATCGTAGTCGTTAGAACACAAAGTCCGGAGTTGACTCAAGTATTCCTTCATCATCGATTCTTGCTTCCAAGATAACACCTTCTTGCACTTTCTTCCTCATACGATCGGTTCTGTGTCCGTAGTTTGAGAAACTTTAACTTTATCAATTAAAGTCGGTTCTACTCGTATATTCGCCATCATCACGTGGGTCCCTGGAGTCTTTATCTCTATCTCTATTCTTGCAAGTCACACAAAATGGGCCTTTGCATTGACAATATCGCACTCGTACCCGTATATGATCTTCTACTCAATATGTCAGCTACCACGTTCGCTTTTCCCGGATAGTATTGAATGGTATGATCATAATCTTTCAACAGTTCAAGCCAACGTCGTTATCGCATGTTGAGTTTCTTTTGAGTGAAGAAATATTTGAGGCTTTTATGATCCGTAAAGATCTCCACTTTCTCCCCATACAAGTAATGCCTCCAAATCTTTAGTGCGAAGACAACAACTGCCAACTCTAGATCATGAGTAGGATAATTCCTCTCATATTCTTTGAGTTGTCGTGAGGCATAAAGCTATGACTTTCTCATGCCGCATGAGAACACATCCTAACCCTTCGCCCAAGCATCACTATAGATGACAAATCCTCCAAACCGTATGGTATTGTCGTAACAAAATCTTTGAAATGAGTCTCCTCTTGAGTTCTTGAAAACTCTTCTCACATTCCTCGCTCCAACCGAACTTTTTATCTTTCCGAGTCAGCTGAGTTAGTGGAGTAGCGATTCAAGAAAATCCTTCCACGAATCTCCGATAATAACCAGCTAAACCGAGAAAGCTACGTACTTCGGTCACTTATTTAGGTTGCTCCTAGCTTTGAATAGCTTCAATCTTTCTTTGGGTCAATGATATTCCATGACTTGACACCACGTGCCCCCTGTGAATGCTACTTCCTCAAGATGAACTCGCATTTCTTCAATTTGGCATAAAGCTTATATTCACGAAGCTTTTGGAGTATCGACCTCAAGTGTTGCTCATGATCTTCATGGCTTTTGGAATAAATAAGGATGTCATCAATAAAGACGACCACAAAGTGATCCAAATATTCCTTGAATACTTTGGTTCATCATATCCATGAAGGCGCAAAGAGCATTATTAGTCAATCCAAAAGACATGATTAGAATTCATAATGCCCGCATCGAGTTCGAAAGCCGTATTTGGAATGTCATCTGCTCTAATCTTCAACTGGTGATATCCTAACGAAGATCAATCTTTGAAAAGAATTTGGCTCCTTGCAAATCGGGTCAAACAGTCATCAATACGTGGCAATGGGTACCTATCTTTTATGGTGACATGATTCAACTCCCGATACTCAATACAAAGTCGCATACTCCCATCTTTCTTTTTCACGAATGAATGCGAGCACCCCAAGGAGAGGTACTAGGATGAATAAAGCCAATGTCTAACAATTCCTGCAGTTGGGTCTTTAACTCCTCAAGTTCAATAGAGCCATTCGATATGGGGCTTTGAAATGGGTTTTGTACCGGGGTTTAGGTTGATACAAAATTCAATTTCACGCCTGGGGTAGGCCGAAGTTCTTCAGTGAATATGTCGGAAAATTCATTAACAATAGAAATATTATTCAAAACGACGATTTTTTGTTTAGATCTCGTGATACGAAGCTAAGAAAGCTTGACATCCGCTTTTCAATAAACGAATAGCTTTGTGGCTTGAGATGACAATGATTGATTTTAATGGTTTGGTTGCTTGAATTAGCATAATAGGTTGGTTAGAATATGAAAACTAACAACCCTACGAAAATAATCAATTTTTGCATGATGTGTAGTTAACCAATCAATCCTTGTAATTACATCAAATGCAAGTATTTTCAATGAAATAAGATCGACAGTAACGTCAAGGGTGCCGATTTGAACTAAACAAGACTTATAAACCGTGGAGGTAATGAAGGTTTCTCCCAACGGAGTTTCAACAGATAAATCAAAGTCCAATCTCTCCCGAAGTCAAATTTAAACGCTGAGCGCAAGTAGAGAGAAATGAAAGAGTGGGTAGAACCAAGATTTCGAATAAAGTATAAACTTCGCTAAAGTTTATGATAAGCTTACCCGTGATGACCTCGTTCGGTTTCTTTTGCTTTCTCGGGAGGTCACAACAAACGCTTTCCTCAGACTACTGGCTTTGACTTTTCTCGGGATGGCCTTTGGTGCTTCCATCCTAGTCGAACTTGTCTTCTGTGAACGACAAAATCTGCTAGGTGACCTTCTCTTCCACAATTATAACATGCTTTGACTGCAGATCGCTAGCTTTGGACTGATGTGTCCCTCCCCTCCATATTTGAAGCATATAATAGGTGGTCGTTCTCCTTCCTTCACAACGGGTGTTAGTGCTGACGTCATTCCATCATTATTAAATCTCCTCTTCTTGAAATGTCCATTCTTACTGTTTTGGCCTTGATTACCACCGAAGTGGTTACCATTTCTGGCCTGTTGATTCCCTCTACACTTGTTGTCACCGTCACCGCTCATGATCGCTTTCACCGGTATTATCATTTTTGCACGCTTTCTCTTTTGGTTGGGTTGACTCATTATCACGCTCCAATAACTGAGCCCTATTAACAACATCTAAATACAAACATAGTTTATGAGATATAAGATATTGCTGTATCTCAGGTTTCAAACCTATTAAAAACATTCGTGTCATTCTCTCCTCATTATCAACCAAATGGGACGTAAATCGGGACAACTCGGCAAACTTGGCTTCGTAATGCGACGTGGTCATGTTATTTTACTCCAACTTGATGAACTCTACCTCTTTCATGTGTCGAATATTTTCGGGAAAGTACTTGTCGTTGAATAGTTCCTGGAACTTCTCCCAAGACATCTTCAAGGGCAGTTGAGTACGTTTTACGATTCCCACCAAGAATCCCCTCATCGCACGCAAATACGAAGGTGGCAAAGGGAACCTTTTGCTTCTTGGAGCATCCCAAGACATCAAATATCTTGTTGATCTGTTTAATCCACGTTTTCGCCTTAAATGGTTTTGGCTCTCCAAAGAACTCTGGTGGTCCCAGCCCTTAAACCGCTTGGCACAGAACCATCCGAGAGTTGTCATTGTTTCCACCGCATTTTGGATGAGAGCCACTCTACGATGTTGCATGAATTGCATGAAGCCTCAAACATTCCATTGTTCATCATTTGTCAAGGTTGTTGTTTGCACGAGGATTGTCGCCTTCGATGCACATTATCCTGACTATTGATCTGTGGAGACTCAACGGTCTCCTGTGCTCCATTGATGTTCTCAACATTCTCGGATGCCATTTTCAAATACTGCCACAAAACAAGGGTTAATTATCATATCACATATTATCCCTATACTCTGACCAACCAATTAAATAACAAATAAACTTAGGTAGGTCATACTAGCGAAAGAATTTCCCGTCTCTCCCCTCCTAGTTCTTGTCTCACATCTTAGCCAGGGATCATATCCCTAATCTTTGATACCAACTATGACGCTCCCAAAATAGGTATACATCACCCATCTTGAGTCACCAAATACATGGTATAAAATTCAAATACAACTAAATTATACAACAGTCGTATATAGTACGACAAATACATGCTGTGAGTTTTAATACAAATATTGTCTTCTAGACAATATCCACTCTTAGAAAAAGTCCTCAATACATTTATTGTCACACTATTTAACAGAATAGTAAGGACTACTAGCTAACACTATCATCCAGAACATCACTCCGTTCCCCGACTTGTCCCAGCTACATTCTCATTTCCTGAAGAGAACAGTGAAAGAAAGAGTAAGCTCAACTAGCCCAGCAAGAAATATTATGACTAAGATAATGTAGAATAAATTATCATTAGTCCTCAACAATGTTAAACTGATAAAATATAATAGACATCAAGTTTAACTGCAGCGGAACAAGCTATCCATTAAAAGAGTCAAGTGGAGAGTAAAGTCTACTATCTTTTATGATTTAAAAGGTTTTTTATCACTTTTATCATTTGGGACTCGAACAATAAATAATCCACATCATCCCCACTTTACTGACGAGGATATTCATTAGGGTCACGACCACAAATTCCATGCACTACGGGCCAAGGATATTTGTGTATTCATCAATGGTCATGATCATGCTAACAACTGTCCATAAATGCACTATGGGCCAATGAGGACTTTTACCACATCACTTGTTACATTACGGTCATGATTACACCGAATAATTCCTGGTCATAATCATACCAAGTCCATCCATGCTCTACAGGCCATAGATGAATTTAAAAAATATAAACATGAGGATGATGACAATGATATAAGAATTCAATAAAACAAGTTCAAGAATTAAGTTATTCAGGAACTAATAACGTTCAAATTGTCAACATGATACTTCTTTGTAAAGTAAAATTAAAGAATGATCAGAAGAATATTTTCATGAAAAGATACTGGATAAAGCGCAAATATCAAGGATATTCCACTAATTTCATGGAGTATAAAGTCAAAACTTTAACCAATCGAGTATAATAAAGAATGGAATAACAAGAGAAATCACCATGCATGCGATTACTTGATGACAGCAGGTTATTCCAACGAATAATAATAAACGGAACCGGTCGGTGAAATTCACACCAACAAGATGTTCCAACAGAATAATAAGTAATGGAATAACAACAGAAATCACCATGCATGCGATACTTCGTATAGACAGGTTATTCTAACAGAATAATAAATAATGGAACCAGTTAAAGTGTAAAACACGAGGCGGGATATTCCAACGAATAATAATAATAAAAGGCGGAACCGGGTTGATTATAAAACACGTAGACGGATATTCCAATGAATAATAATAAAGATTTTAACCAGTGCCGTGTAAAACACACAGACGGGATATTCCAACGAGAAAAATAAAAGACAAATAATAGAAGAATGTCACCAAGTATAGGGTAGCCCGCGTATACAAGTTATTCCAATAGAATAATAAAGAATGGAATAATAGAAGTTCTCTTCATGAATATAAAAGAATAATATCACTTACGACTAAGTAAAAATAATATCCTGGATATAAACCGAGTAGGAAGTAGCGAGAATACTTTTCTATAGTTTTTCTATAATTTCTCTCTCTAGAGTTTCAGTGAATTCGTAAGAAATAATGAAGGAATGAGCTTCTATTTATAGGAGAATGGAAGGGCACTGTGTGAGGAAAATATCACAGACGCAATAACTCACGGATGAAATTTTGATAACCTACAAATGCCAAAGTCAATCATCCAACCAATCAAAATAAGGCAAAAATATAACATATATATATACCACACATGTTTGATTGATTTCTTAGCTTCCACCCGACAAACCCTTCCAATTCATTGACTTTTAACACACCAAAGGACAATATATCATATATATATATATATATATATATTACTCCATCATTCTACATTCCACCCAATTTACTTCAGGTGGAATTCCTCCCACCAAAAGATTCATTTCACTCCTCCACTAAAAAAAAAATCATTTCTTTCCCCCACCACTTATATAATATATATATATATATATATATATAAATGTATATATATATATACCGAATGATTATTTTGAAAAAAATGGGTAAATAGGAATCCATAAAATAAGCAAACTTTATAAAAATCACCTTAATAATTTTAACAACATTTATCATCTTTATTATAATTCACAATATTAATCGATCAGGTCGTTCCCAGGAAAGAGGGGGCTTTCCAATAAGAATTTCTCCCTATTGGCGCACAATTAGGTGACCAAACCTCTCCTTGACAGAACTTCTAGACATCGTTAATATTGCAAATAATAATATTAATAACTTTATCGTCTCAATTATTGATTTTAACAATATATAAAATATCGACAATAATTGAATCAAATAACGTGAGATATTATGCAACAATTACTATAGCAATAATTGAACAAAACTGAATGACTTCTCACGTAAGCATCAATAATCAATACCGTGTGTTACTATGCAACCACGCGTATTACTGTACTTTTACTACCGAGTAGTTCAACAGTATCAACGGTAAAACTTCTGCCGTTATTTTTATAAAAATATTTTTGTCGTTTCCTCAATCCGACAATAATTCTGTTGTGGGGTCCACCAATGATTGCGCCGTTGTACGAATATTTCCTGCTAAAATGAATATTCCCCGACCAATCGAATATAATATAACAACTTGCATACTTTGCAGAATTTGTAAATTTTACCCACAACTATAACATTATATTAAATTACTCCATAATATTCAAAAATGATAATTATAGAAAATTTATCTTTATTCAAAAAGTTGGGGTCTTACAGCGCGTGTGAGTTTGAACCATGCCTTGGCAAGGTCCTCTCCCTTCCACAAAAGTGGGGTGCCCCTTGGGGCCCTTCCCATTAAGAGTGTAAACGAACCGAGTCGATCCGAGTATTGAGTTGCTCAGATTTGGTTCACAAAATTTATCGAGTATAAAATAAAGTTTGATTGAGGCTCATTTAACTACCGAGTCGAGCGCAATTCCAAATCGATCCCGAACAGTTTGAACTTTTTCAACGAATATGATCTGAGTATAATTAGAAAATTACAATTTGAGAAGGTTCGAATAATTTATCGAACTTTAAAATGTGCTCATATTTGACTCATTTATATTTCGAGTCAAGCTCGAATCAAACTTTTAGCCTAGCGAGTACGAATCGAGTCCGAACTGTTTGCTCATTTTACAGCCTTACTTCCCATTGAGCAAACATCCCATATATATGTTCTTCAGTTTTCCCTCTAATGCTCTATGTGGGACTTTTGCAATTGACAACATTCCAGTAGGTGACTTTGGAGTCAATTTTCTCATTCAATTCTTAATGGATTTGAACATATAAATATACCAAGTTATACTCCTCACGAAGGAGAACACATTGGTGCAAAGACCCGCCATTTTCGGAATGTGGGTCCTCATTTAATTGAGCCTCAAAATGCTCTAATATTTAATATTTCAAATCCCATTTCCAACAGAATCTGCCGCAAATCACCCCACTCGCTCCTACGTCCCACGACGCTTAAGGCCATGGCGGCGACACCCGCCGACGCAGGGCGAGTCACACTTGGTCTAGATGGGTCAGAGTCTCTAAGTCTTGTATCGGTGGACTGATTATTCAACCTGTACGACATGCTTCAAAGAAAAAAGTAGTAGTCTTGCTGTGTTGTTTTGTAGGACCCCAACTTTTTGAATAAAGATAAATTTTCTATAATTATCATTTTTGAATATTATGGAGTAATTTAATATAATGTTATAGTTGTGGGTAAAATTTACAAATTCTGCAAAGTATGCAAGTTGTTATATTATATTCGATTGGTCGGGAATATTCATTTTAGCGAGGAATATTCGTGACAACTACGCGCAAATCATTGGTGGACCCCACAATGTAATTATTGCCGGATTGAGGAAACGAAAAAATATTTTTATAAAAATAATGGCGTAAGTTTTACCGCTGATACTTGAACTACTACTCAGTAGTAAAAGTAAAGAATACTGCTGTGGTTGAATAAGAATACACGGTATTGATTATTGATGCTTACGTGAGAAGTCATTCAGCTTTTGTTCAATTATTGCTATATGTAATTGTTGCATAATATCTCACGTTATTTGATTCAATTATTGTCGATATTTTATATATTGTTAAAATCAATAATTGAGACGATAAAGTTATTAATATTATTATTTGCAATATTAACGATGTCTAGAAGTTCTCACAAGGAGAGGTTTGGTCACCTAATCATGCGCTACAATAGGAGAAATTCTTATTAAAAGCCCCTCTTTCCTCGAGCGACTTCGTCGATTAATATTGTGAATTATAATAAAGATGATAAATGTTAAAATTATTAAGGTAATTTTATAAAGTTTGCTTATTTTATGGATTCCTATTTACCCATATTTTTTCAAAATAATCATTCGGTATATATATATATATTATATATAAGTAGTGGGGGAAAGAAAGGATTTTTTTTTAGTGGAGGAGTGAAATGAATCTTTTGGTGGGAGGAATTCCACCGTAAATTGGGTGGAATGTAGGAATGATGGAGTAATATATATATATATATATATATATATATATATATATATATATATATATATATATATATAATAATGTGGGTGTATGTATGTTATATATATATATATGATATATTGTCCTTTGGTGTGTTAAAAGTCAATGAATCGAAGGGTTTGTTTGGGTGGAAGCTAAGAAATCAATCAAACATGTGTGGTATATATATATAAATATATATGTTATATTTTTGCTTTATTTTGATTGGTTGGATGATTGACTTTTGCATTTGAGGTTATCAAAATTTCATCCGTGAGTTATTAAGGCCTGTGATATTTTCCTCACATAAAGGCCCTTCCCTTCTCCTATAAATAAAGCTCATTCCTTAATTATTTCTTACTTAATTCACCAAACTCTGTAGAGAGAAATTATAGAAAAACTATAGAAAAGTATTCTCGCTACTTCCCTACTCTTATATCCAGCTTTTTTTTGTAGTGGGATATTATTCTTTTATATTCATGAAGAGAACTTCATTATTCCATTCTTTATTGTTCTATTGAATAACATGTATACGCTGCTACCCTATACTTGGTGACATTCTTCATTATTCTCATTTTATTATTCTCGCTGAATATCTCGCTCAGGTGTTTTTTTACACCGACCGGTTCCGCTTTTGTTATTATTCTGCTGGAATATCATGTCTCGTGTGTTTTACAATCAACCCGGTTCCGCCTTTATTATTATTCTGTTGAATATCCTCGCCTGTGTGTTTTACACCTTAACCGGTTCCATTATTTATTATTCTCGCTGGAATAACTCGCCTACGCTGCAAGTACCGCATGCACGGTGATTTCGTTGTTATTCCATTACTTATTATTCTGCTGAACATCCTATCGCAGTGTGAATTTCACCCGACCTAGTTCCGTTATTATTATTCTTGGAATAACTCCGCCTATGCCAAGTACCGCATGCACGGTGATTTCTATTGTTATTCCATTCTTTATTATACTCAATTGGTTAAAGTTTTGACTTCTATACTCCATGAAATTAGTGGAATATCCTTGATATTTGCGCTTCATCCAGTATCTTTTCATGAAAATATTCTTCTGATCATTCTTGAATTTTACTTTACAAAGAAGTATCATGTTGACAATTTGGACGTTATTAGTTCCCTAATAACTTAATTCTTGAACTTGTTTTATTGAATTCTTATATCATTGTCATCATCCTCATGTTTATATTTTTAAAGTCATCTATGGCCCTAGAGAGCATGGATGGACTTGGTATGATTATGACTGAGGATTATTCGCCGTAATCATGACCGTAATGTAACAAGTGATGTGGTAAAAGTCATCATCGGCCCATAAAGGCATCGATGGACAAACTTGTTGGCATGATCACGACTATTGATGAATACACAAATATCCTCGGCCCAGAAGTGCATGGAATTTGTGGTCGTGGACCCTAATGAATATCCTCGTCAGAAGTGCGTGGATGATGTGGATTATTTATTAAGTTGAGTCCCAAATGATAAAAGTGATGAAAACCTTTAAATCATAAAGAGATAGTAGACTTTACTCTCTACTGACTTTTTTAATGGATTGTTTGTTCTTTACCGCAGCTTAAACTTGATGTCTATTGTATTTTATCGCTTTAACATTGTTGAGGACTAATGATAATTTATTCTCGCATTATCTTAGTCATATTATTTCTTGGCTTGGGCTAATGAGCTCACCTTTTCTTTCACCGTTTTCTTCGTGAAATGAGTAACGTGAATCGGGACGAAGCCTGGGAACGGAGTGATGTTCGGATGATAGTGTTAACTAAGTAGTCCTCACTATTTTGTTAAATAAAGTGTGACAATAAATGTATTGAGGACTTTTTCTCGAGAGTGGATATTGTCTGTAAGATAATATTTGTATTAAAACTCACAAAGATGTATTTTGTCGCATTATACACATCGTTGTATAATTTAGTTGTATTTGAATTTTGTACCATGTATTTGGCGACTCAAGATGGATGATGTATACCTATTTTGGGGGCGTCACATTGTTAATTTGTTATGGCACATGAATTTGAAACAACATGCTTCAGGGACTATTCAATTGCGGTTGTTCAAGCTAATTCCTCACTCGGATTATTCGATTGTGGTTGTTCAAGCTAATTTCTCACTCGAAGACCAAGGCCAAGTCTTTACTAATCCCTCCGCCACTTACATTACGTCGTTTTACATTTACGGCGCCAGTATGCCCCCAAACCTCTTGCTTCATCACTAATCAAATCAAGAAGCCTTGACTTTGTTTGCATCATAGTTGATAAAAATAGAAGTGAACCATTTAATGAATTTCTTCATTGATTTGCATTGAAGGTAAAATTTCTTAGTTTTACAATTAGTTGGATAAAGTTTGGTTTTGACAGGTTGGGGGAGTTGGGGCTTAATTTAGTCTATTCAAGTTTGTTATTATCTATTATGATTGTTGGGTGCTTGTGCAATGGTTATTGAACATTCAAACAAGGGAGAGAAAGGGCTATAAAACAAATACCTCAAGGTGTTCGATAAAAGTTCTGAGTAGGAAAAGTTGGTTTTTGAGCAAGTTAGGGGGGGTGTTTGGCCTGTAATGGTTTGTTATTATTTGGAAAATCTAAATGGCACTTGGTAGCCGAGTGGAAAAAAAATTTTTGGCTCTGCCCTTGAATAAGAATGAACTAGATAATCGGTGAATTTAAGATTCAGACTATATATATATATATATATATATATATATGTGTGGAGTATAATTGATAGCAGTATCTAACCGTTATGAGAGTAGATTTTTACATGATTCATACAACTCACGACAATTTTGATCGTGTACTAAAATATAAATTGTAATATTTGATGGTCATATAAACTTTGGTAACTAGTAGTCTAGTAGTAGTACTATCATTTACCACCAATCCAACTTCATATAAACATACAAAAATCGTGTACGTACGTACGTACGTACATATATATATAGAGAGAGAGAGAGAGAGAGTAAGAAAGAAAGAAAGAGAGTTGCATGCACCGTCAATTGACTTGGTCGTCTTAATACGACTGTCCGTACGTGAAAGTAAAAACATGCTTGCAGTCTCATTTGAGGACTGCTCTGCACTTTCAGACAACTCCTCAAGTCGGTAGAACCATCTAATTAATTTCCTAACGAATTGTTGATTATTAAGACTGAAAAGTCTCGTCCAATTAATTTTCTTTACTTGTATAATATCACAAATTCTAATTTATTTCTTAATTTATAAAGAGTAATGTTACTATTACATAAAATCCCTCACATACGTATTGATATGATCCATATGATTTGTTCTGTACGTGAGCCGTACCAATATGCATGTGAATGTATTTAAACGATTTTTATGTGATAGTAGACTTATTGATTTTCAAAAGTTTAAACTTAGTTTTTCATCCTATACTCTGAATTAATTTCCTTAATTAGGTCTATATATAAGATAATTGAAATATATCTCTAAAATTAATTTACAATATTATAAAATCTAAAAATCAAAAACTGCATATATTAAAGTATATATATGACTGCTTAAATCAAATTAAAAATGATAAGTATTGCCAGTTTCTAAGTGGGGAAAGAATGAAGAATTGCATTCTAGTTCTTCCCTTTGATTTAATTTCAGGTTTTATTATTATGTATTAATTGTTTTTATAAATTGAACTGTTTTTGATTCATATAGTGTTGTTTGATGTGTAATCAGGAGGATAGAATACTATATATGTATTATCACAAAATCCAAGTGTTTTTTGGATTTTGTTTCAGAAATAAAATCATTTTGTCTTTAGCTTAAAAAAAAGAAGAAGAAGAAGAAGAAATATATGACTAATTAATAATCAACTTGGAGTCGACCCGAATATTTAAAAGTTTGATTCAAGTACAACTGTTTTTTACTTTTTTAAAAGCATTTTCGCAATTGTATAATTAAAATAAAAAAGTTTGATAAAATTAATAAAAATATTTTATTTCACAGCACCAATCTACTAAACTAATACATGTTAGGGTTCTTAAATAAGATTCTAAACTTTGTATCTTAATATAAGTATCATCATTATATATATATATATATATATATATATATATATAAGATCCGGATCTTAAGCTTAACCCCTTTAGCGACGGATCGAATGCCGATTCGGTCCGTCCTTATATATAGAATCGTTGTCTTAACTTTTAGCGACGAATGACAACATATATAACAATCTTAATGAGCAAATCGTCCGTCCTATTCAAAATCATTAAAGAAGAGTATGCAAGATATGTTAAATAAAAGGTAAGTTTAAGATCCGTACCGTGTATATATATATATATATATATATATAAGAGAATGGATATTTTTAGAAAGACATTTGATAGTTTTGTGAGGCTAACCAACATTTATGTAAATAATAGCTTAAAAATGACAATTCACTATATTTATTATGGGAAAAATATATGTACACAGATGTGTATTACACAATAGAGTTATGGCGACGGTTTCACCCAAAAAATCGTTGCCATAATCCTACTGTATAATACACAGCTGTGTATATACATATAGCTCATTTATTATATACCACTCCTTCCATTCTTTCTAATTGACATTTTAGGAGAAATATATACTTAATTAAGAAAGGTAATAATTAATATTTTGCTCAAAGAATTAATTTGAGTATAGGATCTCAATTATTAAAAATGTAAAAGAAAAACATATTATTATTTAGAAATTTGATATTTTTATTGGTAAAATTTAATATTTCCACAAACTACAACTTTTAGGAGTATAAAACCCATTAATTATTCTTATAAGAAGAAAAATTATCACTTTTACTTTGCTTAAATAATATTTTTATTTTTGTGATTGATTATGATATAAAGTATCATTAGAATATTGAATGTCATATTATCTATTATTGAAAGTTATTTAAAATTAAACTTTTGAAACTTCTAACATTACATATAATTTATCATAATTTTGACAAATAATATAAAGAAAGTGTATATTGCGAATGTTTACGTCAATTTTTTAATTGTTACGTGAATAAGTATTAAGAATATCTTTTTTAGAAATAAATATAATAAGTGGGGTTCTCCTTTAATTTTTACTGATTCTATGTATTTATAAGATTAATAATTATAATTCGTCATAAATTTATAACATATGACTCAAAATATAATAATAGAATTTATACATGCGACACAAAATTAGGGGATTTTTTCTAAAACCAAATTAAGAAATTGTTGGTTTTCCCTATAATTGTGGGAAATTGCTTACATTGTTCATAAAGGTTGTAAACGAATCAAATAAGTCGGACTTGATTTTTAAAAAAAATACGAGCGAGACTCGGATTCGTTAATAATATGATCTAAATTTGAGCATAAAAATAGTTTGAAAAAAAATATGAGTAAAATCTGAGTAATATTATACTCAACTCGTTTAATATTTAAACTATTCGAATTATCGATTGTGATTTGATAAATACTCGATTGATACATATATTCGATTAGATACTCCATACATTCTCTTATAATATATACAAATTAGGATAATTAATTAATTTTAATTTTGTAAAATATAATAGTAAATATATATTTTTATTTTTAAGTAAAATAATAAATTCAATTTATAATTATATTTATTATAAAAATAGTTATTATGTGGAGATTCAAATTCGAGTTTGAATTTGAACCACGTGAGTAGTTTGAATATTATTAGATCCGATTATAATCGAATTTGACAAATAAATATTTGAATAAAGTCGAAAACGGGTATATTTTTTTTAAATATAATTCAAATTTAAATGGAGGTATGAGATAAGATCTCTTGGCTTCAATTTAACTAGTTTAGACCCTTAATAGTAAGTTCCTTATTCCGGCCCTGCTGCTAGAGAACAGTATTCTAAATTTCTCTATTTTTTTGTCTCCCTCTATTTAAATTTTAACATTTAATTTTTATTTAATATTAATTAATTCTAATTATTATAAAAAATTTGAGAAACTGAGAATCTGCTCTGCTGCTGCTAATCTACTCCCCTCTTATTAGTTATTATTACAACATAATGTATATAAAACCCTTCAAATATCTCACTACACACAAAGGACCTCTTCGGATTCCATTCATAATCTTCACATATAAAGCCATTAAGAGGAGAGAGAAAAGCGAAAAAACATAACCCATCATCCCCATAAGGGAGGAAGGGAGAGAGAGAGAAAGAGCAGAAGAATTTGTTTTGTTCTTGTTCTGGTTCTCCTGTACTTTGCTGGATTTTGTGCTGCTTGTACAAAAAGTATCAGAAATGGGCAGAGAAAAAGATCCGAAAGAGAAGAAGATGTTTATTGGTGTGGTCTGGAATTGTGCAGCAGAGCTTAAACTCGTCCTTACTGCCCTGCTCTTCATCTGTTCCCTCCTCACCATTTTTCAATTCCTCCCTTCCCGTGTCTCCTTATCCGTCTCCGATCTCCGCCGCTGCATCTCCACTACCACCGCCGATACGGTGCCGGAGTTGCCACTAAACATTGCAATTGCCCCACTGCATCTTCTCTCTCCTCCCCCACCAACACCAGCGCCGCCGTCGGATGAAATCCTCCCAAACGGCATCATAAAAAGATCCTTCAACCCATACGGCGCCGCAGCTTATAACTTTATACTGATGTCGGCTTACAGAGGCGGTCTCAATACTTTCGCCATTAATGGGTTATCATCAAAACCCCTCCATGTTTTCGGCAAACCCACTTACCAATGCGAGTGGGTTCCCCATAACAGCTCCGGCGCCGAACCCATTACCACAAATGGCTACAAAATCCTCCCGGATTGGGACTACGGCCATGTCTACACCGTCGTAATTGTTAATTGCACATTCCCCCACCCCGTCGGCGAAAATGGTGGGAAATTGCTCCTCCACGCCACCACCAACGGCGGCGGTGACACCGATGTTAACCTTACCAACACCATTGTTGCACTCAATGAAGCTCCAGAAATTTTAAACCCATTGATTTTCACTGCCCCGCCTAAGTATGATTACCTCTATTGTGGATCTTCCCTCTATGGGAATTTAAGTCCGCAGAGAGTTAGGGAGTGGCTGGCTTATCACATAAGAATGTTTGGGGAGAAATCCCATTTTGTGATTCATGATGCTGGTGGCGTTCACCCGGAAGTTATGGAGGTTTTGAAGCCATGGATGGAGAAAGGGTATGTGACATTGCAAGATATTAGGGAGGAAGGGAGGTTTGATGGGTATTACCATAATCAGTTCCTTGTGGTGAATGATTGCTTGCATAGATACAAGTTTATGGCTAAATGGATGTTTTTCTTTGATGTGGATGAGTTCATTTTTGTGCCTAAGAAGAGTACTATTAAATCTGTGCTCAATTCGCTTTCGGAGTATACCCAATTCACCATTGAGCAAATGCCCATGTCTAACAAGCTCTGTCTTACAGAAGATAGAGGCAAAAGTTACAGGTATTCTTAAACTTTAAGCTCATGTCTAAAGTTTGATAAAAAAAAAAAAATTACTGGTTAGTATTGTCTTTTGGTAATTCAATTTTTCAAAATTGGTTGGATAGTTAAGAATTAGCACTAGATGGAGCATTGTGAGATTCACATTAAAAATGAATTTTTTTGCACAAGGGCACATGAGTGTATTGCTTTGATGCAGAATATGGTATCCAGGAGCATATTTGTGTACTGGACTCAAAATGCACATAGATTTAGTAGTTAAATTTGTCAAAATTGGTTAAATTAGTTGATAAGTTACACTTTAATTTCTGATTTTAGATAGACTATTGTTGAAGTCCATCGCAAAATAATTATTTGAATAAATTGCATAATAGGTTAACCAATAACGTTTTAAGGCTGAATGCCATATGTATCGACTACAATTTTAACATAGATGAATTTAGCTATAACAGTAGTGTCTGTTTCTTAAAATTAGAAACTTCCTTTAAATATTAATTGTTTAGGAAGAAACATTTTGATTTAATTCTGTTGAATTAATAAGGCCTAATGAAAAAACAAATCAAACGGTAATGCACTAATGCTCCTGCAACTTAAGTAGTCAAGTGTTGATGAAAATTGAATTCTTTATGCTTCTGTGGTATATTTGAGATGACTCAACTTTGAAAACTGAAAAGTATTGGTTTTGAATAATCGCAACGTTTAATGCTAATGTTGAAATATTGAAATTTCAAGAGCTAGAAAATAGGTTGGTAATGAAAATATGTTAAATCAAGTGGTGCTTACGTGTTTGGATTTATTGCTGTATATATACATGCATGTGGTGTTAGTTAAGATTCTTCTCTTCTTTTCATTCATTTGGGACAAGTGGAGGTGGGGCAGGTTATATAACTTGTTGTAAAGTGATTGTTTCTTAATCATGATTTAGACCTTCATATAGTTCAATTGTAAAATTATTGCTGTGGGGAATTAGATTTTAATATATAAAATCCCATGTCAATTAGGCTTCCTGAATATATATGATTAAACTAATTGTAGCCCTATATGAGTTAAGCCTTCATGATACTAATTGTGGTGATCATCATGTATACTTTAATGTGAGAATATCAACTTATTGTTGGACTTTTCTTTGAACAAGCTGCATGCAATATATCCTAAGAAATATTAAGTACCATCTCTTTCCAACCATTCTGATTATGTAATGAAGAAATGTATTTTAGGATCCATGGTAGTTGATTATTGTATTTCCCTTGACTGGCTGCCCAATTAGTCTGACTAGTTGTCTGATCTAGAATATTATGTTGAATGGAGTCAAACTACGGAGACAATCAGTACCAAATAAAAAATTAACAATATGGTTAAATTAATCAATAATGACTGAATGATTTTCTGCATGGAATTTTTGTTTCTAAAATTGCTCTTCATGGGGTTTGATATTGTAGGAAATGGGGATTCGAGAAGCTAGTCTACAAGGATTCAAAGAGAGGAATTAGGAGGGATCGAAAATATGCAGTGCAACCACGCAATGTGTTTGCAACCGGAGTTCACATGTCTCAGAATATGGTAGGTAAGACAACACATAATACCGAGGGGCGTATCATGTACTACCATTATCATGGAACCATATCTGAGAGACGTGAGCCATGCCGGCAGCTGTTCAATGCCACAGATCTCAAGTTTGAAGGAACCCAGTATAATATGGACACCACAATGAGAGATGCTGCTGGAGCTGTCAAGATGTTTGAACTCAAAATGATTGGGATTAGATTACAAAGAACGCGTCAATGACAGACAGGTTTATGCCTTTCTTTTTTCTTCTTCCTAATCCATGTATTAGCCGGCCCCTAATACATTTCTAATTCCATATGTCGGTAGAGCGAATCTTATTCGAGTTCTTCTTTGTACTATAGTTTTCTGTTTATTTATTTATTTATTTGAATAGATATAGATACAGGTGATACATGTTTTAAGGTTTGAGGTATAAAAAAGAGATTATAGTTAGTACTATATTGTCTTATCTATTATATAATCTTTTATTAATTGATTAATTTTTTGGATCGATTGCATAATGCATTGTCGGTTTCCAGAGGGACCACCACCCCTATCACCAGGGATAAAGGGTGGCTGGAATGAGCATTTGGCTGGTGGCATCTTTTGAGTTCATTCACTTTATATTACTGTTGTATCTTGATCAGGATCCTCGGTATTACACCTTTAGCATAATATATATTTAACAATAAATATTATTTCATTTTAGTCACGGTATGAGCGACATAATTATTTATGATGTAAGGATATAAATGAACAAGTATTTAGTTGTTCAGATTTAGTTTATAAAATTTATCGAGTATAAAATAAAGTTTGATTGAGGCTCGTTTACTTTACTTGAATGAAAGATTTATCTCGAATCGGTCTTGAAGCGGTTTGAACTTTTCGAACTAATATGATCCGAGTATCAATAGAAAATTATAATTTGAGGATGTCCGAGTAATTTATCAAATTTTAAAATTTGTTCATATTTGAATCATTTATATTTTGAATTGAGTTCGAATTAAATTTTTGTCGAATGAATATAAATCAAGTCCGAAATATTTAGTTTGATGTCTCTACATGCCTCTCCTTGTAATGCTTTGTACAATGTAAAAGGGCTTTTGTGCAAATGGGCAATATATCACTATTGTGATGGAATAATTGATAACAAAGTGTGAAAAATCTTCTAGTAAAGGGAAAAAGTGAGTATTTTTGTCATATAGAAAAGAAAAGGAAGTTAAAAGGGCCATGCCATGGGGACATGGTCAATAAATAATTATATAATTAGTGCATGCATAAAATAATTACAAAATGAATAATATTCACAAAATAATTATAAAAAGAGTAATAAATTCAAACCATTTAATTTCACATTAATAAGGAAACAAGAAATAATCGCCATAATTAATAATTCAAATTTAAACCATTCAATTTCACATTAATAAGGAAACCTAAAATCAAGGATAAATAACCGCCATAATTAATAATTCAAATCAAATTTTTGGGATCTAACAACAAAAATAAATCTATAATTTAAATCAAAAAGAGAAAAAAACAAAAAAATATCTTCTCCATCATAATCTTCATCTCCCTCACCTCTCATTCTTTTCATCACCGCATCCTCTCTCTTCTCTTTCATCATCCTCTTCCGCCGCGAATCTCCAGAAGTTCTTGGTTGCGCCGCCGCTACATCGCCCTCTCCTCCCCTTCATTATCCTCCTCCGCCGCAAATCTCCGGAAGTACCTGAGTTACTGTTCTGAAATTTTTTTAACAATTTGGTTACCCACAAAAACTAAAATGGTTACCTTTGTATGAATGTTTGGCTACCAACTGCATCACATTCAAAATAAATTTGTAACCTAATAAAATTGAATTGGTTACCTTGGTCTGAAGGTTTGGCAATCAACTACATGAAGGTTTGACTACCAACTGCATCACATTTAAAATAAAATTGGTAACATAATAAAACTGAATAGGTTACCCTGGTATTAAAGTTTGGCTACCAACTGCATCACATTCAAAATAAATTGGTAACCTAATAAAATTGAATAGGTTACCTTGGTATAGAGATTTGGCTACTAACTGCACTATAGAAAAAAAATCAGGTAATATTTGGAAACAATTCTTAAATTAATTGGTAACTTAACCAACAGTAGGGTGGTGAAAAGCGTTGCAGTGGCAAGACAGTTAATGGAGGCGGAGGTGGTCATAACGGAGGTGGTGGAGGCGGCAGAGGAGGAGATAGAGGTGGCAGAGGAGGAGGTGGCGGCGGAAGACGACCATAATGGAGGTTGATGAGGAGGTGGAGGTGGCGGCGGCGGCGGGAGGGGGAGTAGATGGCGAAGGAAAAACGGATCGGGAGGGGAGGAAATGGCGGTGGAAGCGGCGGAGGAGGAGGAGATGGAGGTGGCGGCGGAAGGGGAAGCAGATCGGGAGGGGAGGAGATGGCGAAGAGGAAGCGAATCGGGAGGGGAGAAGATGGCGGTGGAGGCGGTGGAGGCGGCGGAGGAGGAGGAAGTGGAGGTGGCAGAGGAGGAGGAGGAGGAGGAGGAGGAGGAGGAGGGGAGAAGATGGCGGTGAATGCGGCGAAGGAGAAGGTGGAGGTGGCGGAAGAGGAGGAGGGGAGAAGATGAGTAGATGACGGTGATGGAAAGCAAAAGGAGATAGTAATAATTAAAGGAAGAATAAATTCACTAATTATGTAAATCACATAACTAAATTAAAGGAAGAATAAATTCATTAATTATGTAAATAAAGCTTTAAATGTATTAATTGTGTAAATATTTTATGAGTATGCTATTGTTGTAATAATTTTTAAAAATGTAATAGAAAATATAATTGTTCCATAAATCAAACATGGCATGTAGATGACAGAAAGCAAGTTTATATTTTTCTTGAGTTGTTAGTTGTAACCAATCCATGGGCCATGGCTTAGCTAAAGGAAAGTGAAAAGAGAGGAAATAAACAAAAGGAAATTGATATTTCCATTGCCTTCATATTAACTTAACTGATCTGTGAAATTCGTGTGGAAATATTAAAAAATAATATAAAAATATTATTTTTCTAAACAAAATCATTAAATAAATCAACAGGATCATATGCATTTTTTTTTGGCTTGGAAGGCAAAGAATGTGAAGGGGTTTCAAGAGACAAAATGAATGGGTTAACCATATCCATATCAATTGCAGAAATGGCTTTATTTCCAATGAATCAGCTTAGATTTTTATGAACATTATATATAGATCTACCAAAACATATGATTAGTGTGGTACATAAAGAGAAATGATAAATTAGCAACAAAAAAAACACACCAAGGCAAAAGACCTTGGGAGTTGGGGGAAAACTACTGTATATATAAACATAGAGAATGAGAGAATGGTAATATCTTAACCTAATAAATTGTTAATTTAGTAGTTTAATATTCAGGGTCGGCCCTGAGTTTTGAAGGGCCTAAAGCGGACAACAAAAAAATGGGCCTTATGCGAATTGCTATTAAGACAAGTATAAAAAAAGAAAGAACTTTTTTTGAACAAAAGAACATCAATACGAAAGAATATCAAATATAATAACCAACTATTTCAATATTTTCAAAGCATCATTTAGATATCACATTATCACTAAGTCAAAAAATAATTACCAAATAGGGCCTCCTTTATTAAGAGTAACACTACTCTCAAACAATTAAAAAAACCCAAAAAACTGAATATGATGATGAACCCCCCAGGTACATAATAATTAAATTATTTTGTACAAATTATATGCTTTAAATATGTAGAATATTACAATAATCAGTAAATATAGAATATTACAGATTGATTATTTGCTTTAATATTTAAGTATTCTATTTAAGTAATAAAAGAAAGAGAATATTTAAGGGGGACCCTAAAAATTTTTGGGCCTAAAGCCTGGGCACCTTAGACTTTAGCCCAGGACCGGTACTGTTAATATCATAATGAAACGATCAACATAAATTTAAGAATGTTGCGTTATTTTATATTAATATCATTAAAATTGAACTTTTGTAGAATTATTTTTATAAAATAATATATATATATATATATAGCCTATTTTCTCCAAATGAATCAAGGGAGCATACAAGGAATGACAACCTATTATAAGAACGATTTTTTCGTTCTATATAGCATGAAAAAATAGAAAGCTACTGAGAAAAAACCGCTTCTTTATAATGGGTTAGTTTTGGTTCATTCTCCTTTCATTACTTGGAAAGCGGACTATATATATATATATATATATATATATATATATATATATAGTCCTGATCAGTCCGGACTCCGTATTTTAACAAAATTCGGATTTTTTTTTTTTTTAAAAAAATAACTAAAACAAATCACGCCCAAAATATTATATTATGAAAAAATTTTAGTTCTATAAATTATTATTTTTTAGTTCTACAAAAAAAAAAAGATTGTGTTAGATTTTAATCGGTCGGGACTAATTCCTAACTCGATCCTAGTTCTATATATATATATATATATATATATATATATATATATGAAAAAGATGAAGGATGGTCCAAAAGTCCTAATAAGTGACAGAGTATTGGTGTGGGCCTTTGTTGGCATGTGGTATGACTTTCAGTGTTGGACAAATATTTGAGTTTCTTTGCTTTATAATGTGAGTAGTATTATTAGAGTTCCGGTTGGAATTTGGTAGGATTCATCATTATTAATTTCATTTTCAATATCCCACATTTCGGTGTAGGTTATCATAGGTTAGTTTTGGTGTAAAACAAATTCTACATTCGAATACTAAAAAGGTGGATTTGATTAGTATAAAGTTATTTTTTTAGTAAGTTGATCAATTGGTCAATATAATACTGACACACATACAACTTTGTCTGCGTGTCAGTATTTTATTAGTCAATTAATCAACTTACCACAAAATAAACTTCATACTAATCACTTCCCTAAAAGGTGGAGTAGTTCTTTCTTTGGGACAGAGCAAATGCAATATATACTTAATTTTATGGAAAATAATTTATATTGTGAATGTTTATGTTGATTATTTGATTTTCAATTACACGAATAAATATTAGTAATATTTTTATGAGAAATATGTGTAATAGGTGAGATTCTCTTATAATTCTTACTAATTTCTTGATAAACATCACAATAACATAAATTTATCACAATACATGACAAAACTCGTTGTGTGTGTATATAATAATAATACTAAATATAGTTGTGGATAGGCTTGGACAGTAATAGGGCACTTTAGTCCAATATACAAATAACTGAAATAAGTAATAATAATCACTTTATTCCACACAAAAAAAAAAAAAAAGGTTTCACTTTATAAAATTTTAAAATATACTTTTCTTTCATTTTATCCTTAAATATAATAAGTATTTAGTTTAATAATGATGACAATCACACACATCTAAAGGAACATTCACTGCACTTGTATCATGTTAAGAAGCTCCCACCGTGCTTATGTTTGGGCTGAAACTAAAAGAGTCTCTGCGGATTGACATAGAATTATCATCAATCATCAATTATGGGTGGGAATCAAATAAAAATTTTAAATAAGATATACGACCCACTTATCGCTAGACAAACGGGATGACTGGTGCCCATAGTTTTGCTAATAATAAGTTGGATTAATTATATATTTTATTACATTTTTAAAAATAATTACAATAATAGTGCATCTATAAAATAATTATAAAAATAATACAATTTTCCATATTTATTTACAATAGAATTCTTTTAATCGTGGCATCTCTCTATCAGATGCAGATTCATTCACTCTCAACACTGCAATCTCTCATCCCTTTCTTTTTGATTGGCGAATTTTTCGGCCTTAGCGGCAATCTCAAATATCTCTCTTTCCAATTCAAGTTCAATTATAGGACATACCAGTAGTGATTTATAGTAACCATAGAAATCACCGTCTGATCCATTGTCACCGGATCATCGAGCTCCTCATCGTCGTCATCTCCGTCGGATCCATTGTCACCGGCAAGCAGGACGGCGTGGATCATCGAGTTCCAGAGGTGGGCGTGGACGGGAGAGGCGTAGATGGGGCGGCGGAAGCCGGGCGGTGGTTGGGACAGAAAGAAGCAGTGATTATCGTCGATGAAGCCGATGGTGAGCTCATGGGTGATGGTTCTCTGATGGTGAATGGGTGATGGTTTCCTTATTAATAATTTTAGGTTTCAGACTTCCATAAGTGAAAGAGATGATGAATGAGTGATGGTTCTTGTGAGACCCCGAATTTTATGAAATGAAAGTATTCAATTTTATTATAATTATTCTATTTAGTAAATGGTTAAATTGATAAAAGGTTAAAGTTAAGGGTGATATGTGAAAAATTTTCAAAGTAAGCAAGTTGTCATAAAATAATCGGTGATAAAAGTATAGTAATACGTGTGGTTGCATAGTAGCACACGATATTGTACAGTATCTTTGATTGTTGATGCTTACGTGAGAAGTCACTTAGTTTTATTCAATAATTGTCACAATAGTTTATATTATTAAATCAATAATTTAGACGACAAAGTTATTCATATTATTATTTGCAATATTGACAATGTCTAGAAGTTCTGTCAAGGAGAGGTTAGATAATCTAATTGCGCGCCAATAGGGAGAAATCCTTATCGGAAAGCCCCCTCTTTCCTGGGAACGACCTGGTTGTTAAATATTGTGAGTTATAATTGTTAGTTCCCAGTAGGCACAATATAGATCTAAAAGGGGGGGTTGAATAGATCCTTAGAATTTCAAATTCTTTTCTTGTTTATTAAGTTGTCTTTACTCATTCAGAAGACATGACAAACTTAAGAATCTTTTCGAGCATGTTAGAATAGGTAAAAGATCCCTTCATTGATATATTCATAATCGGACATACATTGTTCATAGAGTTAACTTAGTAGTAGCGATTAGCATATCATAGCGATTATATGCAGCTTAAGGTACATAATATAAATGACATAAAGTAAACGACACAAGGGGTTTTAAGTGGTTCGGAGACTCGAGCTCCTAATCCACTCTTCTCGCTTTCAACTAGCGAGATTTCCACTAAGGAAGGCAAGACCTCAGATCACTAAGATTCCTTCAGGCCGGCAGACCTTGGGACTTCATTCACTAAGAACTCTTCAAGGCCGCCACCTTGGAACTTCTCTAGTTCCCTAGAACTCTTCAAGCCCAGCAGGCTTGGAACTTTATTTAGTCCCTTCGGACAAGGACCCCTCAAGCCTTGGCTTCTTGTTGTTGTAGTTGTTGTAGTTGTTGGTGCTGAGCTACTAAGATGTCATTAGGCTCTGAACATCTTTTGTACTTAGCAGCTTGGTGTGGTCCTCTTTGCATTCTGCTTCGGGTCTGGACCACATCTTCTTTGGTGCAGCTGATCTTCACTCTTTTCTACTTATCTTCATCTGGTATCAGCTGTGCACCATCGCCATCTGGATTTGCTAAGTCTCTGTGCTTTTAGTAGACTTTGTCTGGCACTTAGCAATCCCTGAACCCTTCTTGAATACTTTGCAGACATGGTTCTGCACTTGTTCAGTTTCAGCTTTCGGTTCATGATGATTCGTAGAGTTGCTCTCTTGATCTTCTTTGTACTTAGCCACTTTCCTGAATGCTATCTTCTTGGCCTTCTCGACTCTCAGCTTGGCTGCCATCTTCAGTGGCATTCTCATCTTTGTTGAGTGAAGCTTCGATCTGTTTGATTCCTTCTTCAAAGTTGCTTCACTTCCACCTTGGTAGTCTCACTGTCACTGAGACTTGTTCTATTGATCTTTGGTGGAACTCGTAGAGTCAACAATAGCATTCACCAACTCAACGATTCTGCAACAATACAATCATCAGTAACTCTTGATCTTTGAAGCTCTGTTGATTTATACTGCTTCCCAATCTTCCCGTTGGAAAGTAGCCGTTGAAGGCTATTCAAATTTCTTCGCAGATCTCGAGTTATTTGGTGTAGACTGCAGATGTGACATGACATCTTTTTCGACTTCCTGACACTGCAGTCTTCTGTTTCACCAACCCTGTCAGGATATGACACTTTGATATCTTGGGCAGGTCGACGACTTTATTTTACCCTTCTGATTTCTCGATCAGAGGTTGTCCTTGCATTGATGCTCTCAATGAGCTCTTGTTCGAATATTATCCTTCAGATTGAACCGTTGCCAATGCTTCAATCTTCAGCTATTCGAACTCTACGATTCTGATGCATGTCTTCATGGACCTGATCGTAGTGTCTTGTTGACTGGTAGAAACAACACTACGATCTTGAAGAGTGTTGATTTGATCTTCAATGTAGAACACCTCTTCCTTCTCTTGTGCAGTGCTTCAACACTTCTGTTTGCCTCAGCAGCTCTCAGATACTGATGGCTTGACTTCTTGCTCTGGCACCTTCAGAATAACAAAACACTTCATATTTGTGGCGTGTCCAGCTCGCTTTCTCCTTGTGATCTCCCGTTCACTTATCATCAATGGACTGACCCAATGCTTAATCACTTTAGCCTTGTTCTTCGTGGTCATCCCAAGATCTCTGTATGCACTCCATCAGTTCTTTCTTTGTTTGGCAAACACTACGATCCTGGTAACTTCTAAGATCATTGTCTTCCGCCTTGGCTGACTCACCATCGTGACTTGACTTTTTTCTTAGTCGATTCTGTAAGTCTTCTTCTGATCTCCTTGTGGAAGACTTCATCTCGAATGACTTCACAACTCAATCTTGATGCTGATTGGGTTGGTGCTTAGATCTTCTGTAAGCTTGCATGCCATTCGTTGAGTGTTCTCTGATTTCCTTCAGGTGGGACGTATCTATGTAGTGCCAACCAGAGGCTTCATTCCTTTGAATATTCTGGGAGTGATCATTTGTTGAGAATCGTATTTGCCCTATGATTCTGTCTTGGCATTATGAGCACATCTGTTGAGGTCTTAGTTCTGCACTCTACGATTCAGCTTTGGCTGTGCAGACACTACGACTCCGAGATCAGATCTTGACACTCTACGATTTATGTCGTTGTGGTTGTTGTCTTCATCTGATCTTGCTCGACTATGATCTCTGCCTCTGGTATGATTAGTAGACTCTACAACTCTGAGTGTAGTCTACGATTCTTGACTTAGCTTTGGCGATACTACTTGCTTCTACCAGAAAGTGGTCAGTTGTCTCTACGATTCTAAACATGACTTCCTCAGCAGACTACGGCCCTGAGAAAGTTCTCCTCGACACACTACGATCCTTCCTCGTCTCTCCTGGAAGTCTACGAACTCCGAGATCTACTATCTTGCAGACTACGATTCTGCCTCGATAGCTCTCGAGTTTTCCTTTACTCTCCTAGCAGACTACAATTTCTGGTGCAGTGCTCGACGATCACACAAGCCTATCTATTACATCATAAGATCAACCTAACATGCTTGATCTTTCTATATTTATAGTCCTTGTACATCATTTTTTTAAGGACTTTACAAAGCTGTTTTGTTTATGTAGGATCAACCTAACACATTTGATCAATTCATTCTAAGTCCTTGTACATATGTTTCTATTATCTATCAAAGGACTTTACAGCTTTTCTTAATGCAAGCATACTTGCATATTCATTCATATATATATATATATATATATATATATATATATATATATATATATATATATATATATATATATATATCATAATCAAATCATATATAAATAGGAATATCATTCACATGTTTATTCCTGACAATAATATTAATGATGAATAAGTTCGTGTTGATTAAAGATGAAATTGATAGTTTCATTGTGTGGGAATTATTAGTGTTAGTGGAAATCGACATTTATTTCGATAATAATCGATGTCTGGAAGTTATATTGACCAATCGGGTAATTCACCGGATAAATGAGCAATTAATTGCTATTAATTCACATGCTTATAACTATGTGTTCACATGTGTGTACTATTGATTCACATGATTTACTATTAGGAGAGTTGATGCAAGATTGATAATACTTGCATGACTAAATTAAAATGGAGGTATAGATGAATGTACTATACTGTAATTAGTTTTTTCACATGATTATACTATTGAGTCACATGAAGGAAATATTAATTCACATAATTTACTATTAGGGGAGGTGGTGCAAGTTTGATAATACTTGCAGGACTAAATTAAAAATAAAGAAAAAGAGAAAGAGAAAGGTATTATATTGTAATATTTCGAGCCCTAAAACGTGCAATCATCGAAACTATATTTTTCTATAAATAGAAGCTCATTCTTCCTTCATTTCTCACCAATTCACTAAGTTTCACAAGAGCAATTATTATAGAGAAAATTATAGAGAGAAAGAAAGAAGAAGTCTACACCTCACTATTCCAAAGATCCAGCTTTTCTTCTAAGGTAAGGGGTATTATTTTTTTCGTATTCATGAAGAGAGTTATTTTCTTTCAATACTTGTAAGGGTTGTTATTCCATTCTTTATTATTCTATTGGAATAACCTGTCTACGCGGACCACCGCATGTATGGTGAATTCTTCTGTTATTCCATTCTTTATTATTCTATTGGAATAACCTATCTACGCGGACTACCGCATGCATGGTGAATGACCCTTCGTATTCATTTCTTATTATATTATGGAAATGATCTGTCTACGTGGATTACCGCATGGCGGGTGAAAATCCATTTGCAGTTTTATATATTCTATTATACTCAGTTGGTTAAAGTTTTGGCTTCTATACTCCATGAAATTAGTAGAATGTCCTTGATATTTGCGTTTCATCCAGTATCTTTTCGTGGAAATATTCTTCTGAGCATTCTTGAATTTTACTCCACAAAGCAGTATCATGTTGAGAATTTGAACGTTATTAAATTATGAATAAATTAAATTATAAATCTTTAAAATTTATCCTTGAACTTGTTTTATTGAATTATTATGTCATTGTCGTCATCCTTATGCTTATATTGTGATGAAAGTCATCTTTGTCTTACGTGCATAGATGGACTTGGTATGATTATGACCAGGAATTATTCGGTATAATCATGACCGTAATGTAACGAATGATGTGGTAAAAGTCCTCATTGGCATGTAGTTTATTGATGGACAGTTATTGGTATGATTATGACCAGGGATTATTCGGTATAATCATGACCATTAATGATTACATTAATATTCTTGGCTGTGGTGCATGGATGATTCGATTTTATTTATTAAGCTGAGTCTCAGCGATAAAGTTGATGAAAATCTTTTTAAATCATAGAAGATAATAGATTTTATGCTCTACTTGACTCTTCTAATGGATTACTTGTTCCGCTGCAGTTATTGATCTAAAACTTGTTGTCTATTATATTCTATCAATTGTTATACTGTTGAAGGCTAAGGATAACTTATTTTGCATTATCTTAGTCATAATATTTCTTACTGGGCTAGTTGAGCTCACCCCTTTGCTTTCATTGTTCTCTTCAGGAAATGAGATTATAGCTGGGACTAGTCGGAGAACGGAGTGATGGTCCCGGATGATAAGCATTAGTAGTCCTCACTATTCTCATTAAATAGTGTGATAATAAATATAATGAGGACTCCATTTGAGTTTGAATACTGTCTAGAAGACAATATTCGTATTAAAACTCTCAGTTTATGTTTTGTCGTATTTTATACGACAGTTGTATTATTAAGTTGTATTTGAATTTTGTACCATGTATTTGGCGACTCAAGATGGGTGATGTATACCTGTTGTGGGGGCATCACAGTTCTCTGATGGTGAATGAGTGATGGTTTTAATTACCATGAAAGAGATGGTTCTCTGATGGCTATAACATATACTAATAATTAAAATTATTTTGATCTTACCAAGGTAACCAAACTGTCATACCAAGGTAACCAATCCACCTCCACACCTTCAGTTTTTTTATAGTGCAGTTGGTAACCAAACCTTCACACCAAGGTAACAAAACTTTCATACCAAGGTAACAAAACATTCATACCAAGGTAACCAATCCACATCCACACCTGCAGTTTTTTCATAGTGCAGTTGGTAGCCAAACATTCATACCAAGGTAACTAATTCAGTGTTATTAGGTTACTAATTTATTTTGAATGTGATGCATTTGGTAGCCAAACCTTCATGCAGTGGATAGTCAAACATTCATACCAAGGTAACCAATTTAGTTTTATTAAGTTACCCATTTATTTTGAATGTGATGGAGTTGGTAGCCAAACCTTCATGCAGTTGGTTGCCAAACTTTCAGACCAAGGTAACCAATTCATACTGCAGGTGTGGAGGTAGAGTGGTTACCTTGGTATAAAGGTTTGGTTACCTTGGTATAAAAGTTTGGTTATCTTGGTACGAAGGTTTGGTTATCAACATTACATTACACATCACTCTCTTATATCTCTTTTCTATGCAGTGTTCTTATTTTCCTTTGGACATAAAATTGGAATTGAAATTTTTGGACATGAAGAAATTGTGAAAAATCAAATATCCACCTCTTTTCTCTATCCCATCAACCATTTTGTGGTTGACTCTCGCTATGTCTCACCGGTGAAGGGAGAGGAGGAAGATGACGTTGCCAAACCTTCAGACCAAGGTAACCAATTCAGTTTTATTAAGTTACCAATTTAGTTTGAATGTAATGTAGTTGGTAGCCAACCATTCATACAAAGGTAACCATTTTAGTTTTTTGTGGGTAACCAAATAGTCATAAAAAATTTGAATGCAGAAGAGTACATCTATTTATTTTTAAACTTTTTGTAAGGCGAATATTCTTCTTCTTCTCAGTGGCGTTTTGGACAACGGAGATTCGCGACGGAGTTGCGGAGGAGAGGGCTACTGTGAGGGAGATCAAGATTTGAATTTGAATTATTATTTTGAATTTGAATTTATTTTTGTTGTTAGATCCCAGATATTTGAATTTGAATTACTCCCTCCGTTCCTAAATAAGTGTCGTTTAAGGTTTTTGCACATGGATTAAGAAAGTCATTTAATACTATCATTTAATAGTTAAAATATGTGTAAAATTCCATACTACCCCTTTATGGGGAGTTGAAAACTATTAATACAAGAGAGAACATTTCTTGGGACAATGAGAGAAGGTAGGGGTAATATAGGAAAATAAATAATTTATTCTCCTAGAAAGTTGTAAACGATAAATAAATTGGAACAAATTTTTTCTTCTAAAACGTTACTTATTTAGGAATGGAGGGAGTATTAGTTATGGCAGTTATTTCTCTTTGATTTTAAGTTTTCTTATTAATGTGAATTGCGTTATTTTTGTAATTATTTTATGTATGTATTATTTTTATAAATATTTTCTAATTATTGTATATTAGTGTTAAGCACCCTGTACAATACAAAAAATGAATGTGTTTATTTAGATGTACTAAACAACTTGTTTCATGCTACTTATATTTTCATATCTGACATTTGGTGCATGTATATATGTTGTTGGGTCAGCCCTGGCCTGTTAAGTGGCTCCGTCAAGGCATCGTACTGTTTGGTGCAACCGAGCTCAACCATCCCTCAGTATGTGCCTTACATGTAGACTCCATTAAGGTTTCTCATATTAAATCTAGTGTTGTAAAATAAGTGATTTTTTAGTTAGGTTTCAATTATCAGTAAAAACTATCTTTTAATTTATTTTTTTTCATAATCTAGATGTAGGACTTTTAATTAAGTTCTGTTATATTTTGCAAAAATATATTGCAATTTTTGTTTCAGATACATGGGTAATTTGTGTACGTTTCTACACTCGCAATAGAAGTTAATATCATTTTCCCTAGTTATATTGCTAAAAATGCTGATATTAAAATTTTTACTTCTATTATATGCCATCCACATCTCTCATTGGCATCTTTTTAACCTGCCCTAAAAGACACAAGCACATAAAAGGAAGGAGAAACACTAAACCTGGTCAAATTATCTTCTTAATGCTGTTGGCATATTTATCTTCAAGAAAAACAAGGTCATGCATTCTTCATCAATGCACAACCGAAACAACATATGCGTCTCAAATCAACACAACAGAAGTCTTTTTCTAACAAAAATGATGCATTTTTACGGGCTCTGCGCTTCTATGAAGGCATTGAAGTCCTCCCTTGCCTTTCGTAGGCGAGGAGTAATGCAGGGAGATGGTGAGGTTGGGGGTGCAGGGGATGAAGTGGAAAAACGAACATGGCGAGATGATTCATGGGATTTCCTGCCCATTCCTCTTGATGCTCTGTTTTTCAGAACCCCTTTTCGATCCTTTTCAAACACAAAAGCTGCCCTCACCGGAGAATCAGCATCGTTGGCACTACTTTGGATAAGCTCCAATGGCAGATCAAAGAACAGGTTAGACGAATAGCCACCATCTTCATTGTCATATATAAATGCAGATGAAGTCCAAGACCCACATTCAAATTTTTCCAGTGATACTGTCCTGGAGATGACATGAGTCTTTTCGGGCGGTGGTTGTTCCTCCTTTCTTGCTGCTCTCACTGGTTTTCCCTTTCCAAAGCCTGGCAGGAACAAACACATTGCGCCACATTTGAAATTGTCCTCACTAGAATCCAGCATTTCCTGCCTGCCCTTTTGTTCTGCAACAATTCTGGTTTCAGATTTGAAAGTGCCGCTGTAGCGACTGCTGTTGGCTTTTGTCAACCAAAGATCAAATTCATCGTTTGGTGCAGAGGCTCTCCCTTCGCCACAAGATTTGCTCCTTCGCAAGTGATTTTCTCGCAGCTGAGCGAGACGGGAAAGCGCTACAGAGTGTTGATGAGCTAGAGGATTGGCTGCTTGATTCTTGGAATTCTTCTTTGGCACTGTTGAGCTAAATCGAGGCGATGATGCAGCAGAACCAGGGAGGCTATAACTCAAGAACCTGGATTTTCCAGGTGGTAAAGGCAGAGGAGGCATACCATATTCCGTTGGAGATCCAGATGCAGTAACTGGAGACATTGCTAAACTAGGTTTTCCAGATTCTTTCACAGATATCGGATCCACTGAAATTTGCTTTTCTTTCTGCAAATTCTCCATGTTCAACAGCTCAGGTTTCTCAATAGAAAAGAACTCCGAATCCTTTAAAATTTTGACATTCGTAAAGAAATCTGCCAGTTGGTTGTAGGCTTCATCTGCAACCGAGTAGTCTGAGCAAAGGAACTCTGAGCAAAGGAACTTGGCATGGCGTTTAAGAATGAAAGCCGCAATGATTAGATGAGGGGTTGAAGGTTTTATAAAGACAAAGGATATGCCGCATGATCAAGCTAGAACGTGGATGGCATATATCCCCAACATCACAGTAGTGAATTCCACGTCCACTTCTTGTTCCATAAAATAAAACAAAGGACCACAATTATTATAAACTGAGTATGACATAGAAGTCTCCTCCAGCCCCCAAAAGGACATCTGCTAATTTTCATTAACAGACAGAATATTCTAATTGAGTTGACTTTCTTTCCTATTCTCCCCTCCTAATTGAGCCTCAGAATTAATTAAAAAAAAAAAAAAAAAAAGAAGAGATAAGTGAAACACTATAAGCTAAAGAATTCCTCAAGTAAGTGAGCTTAACAAATATCTGCCTAAACTATATTTTCCTCACGCACTACATTAACAATGCTAGGAGATATGATAAAATATTAAAGGGGTTGTCTTGCTTGCATTTACATGATCTTATTATTATATGTGCCGCAAGCCCGCAACAAATGTACCATCATGTGTCTGAAGTGGAACTATATAAAAGTTGCCATGTCTTGGAACATGCAAGAAACTGTTGAATTCAACTATGAAAGCAACCCACATGACACATCCAATAAAAAATACTGTCACCATATTCGAACTATCATCCACAAAAGAGTAAAGGGAAAATCAACTAAAAAGCTGGAAGTTGGAATGAGTTCTGAATGCAACACAAAGCAATTATCTAAATATGCTCTCATTACAATACACAAAATCCTATGAATTAAGGCACTTTTAGTACTTCAACTTTTGTACTCAAAGCATACAGAATATATCCAGACACAAGTTTTACTGGAGAGAATTATAGAACAGAATTAACACTACAGATATACCAATTATGATTGGAAATGCCGAGACTAAGTACAATGCTCCGAATCCCTGCAAGAGAATAGGTCCTCTCAGTCAAAACCCCCAAACTGGTCAAATCATTAAAGTAATAATTTCCCTGATTTAATTTGTGGATCTTTTATGTTGTTAATGCTGTGAACCTAATTAACTGCAGTCATCTTAAGTGCCGTCTTTAATTTGTTGTGTTTGGGGAAAAACATTTATTTCAATAAATTCAAATAGATTGCAAGAGACATCAAATCAAAGATCAGTACACAAGTTTGATGTTTTATTATTTGTTATTGCATATGATAATAGCATGAATAACTATCATAAAAGATGCTTTTTAAACCACACAAAAGCAGTGCCTTTGCAACACAGTCATTATTATGTGGAAGTAAATTTGGATAATAAGAATTAAGTACATATATGCACATAAATATTCTAGCGGAAACTGACCAAAACTGAAGGCACATCAGGCTCATCACTGATATCGGCATCATCAATCTCAGCAGCTGAATCCCAATCAATGTTAAGTCTCTTAGCAGCCACTTCAGGATCTACCCCCGTGTCTGTGGCATTTGCATAGAGGGATTTGCGAGGTCCTTTCTTTTTTGCTTCAACCTGTTAAGTAACATAACATGGGACCACTAATTTCTGTGAGGAAACCAATACCATTCTGGGAGTCGATAGTTCATTGAAAAGATTACTTAACTTTTCAGATGGTGATGGTTGGAAATCATGTTTGTGGCTTGGAGTATAAGACTTCTGGTTGACATATTTAGATAAAATGTTTTATATATTTTATATTTAAAATTTCACTTTAAATGTTAAAACAATAATGTATAGAAAAAAAAAACTATAGTGAATTACTATCTTTGTTCCATAAAAAGAGTCTCATTGGCACAACAAAAATACAAAAAAGAATCCTAACACCAATTTTTTTAGAAAAAGAAATGGGTGCTTACTCTCAGTCATAAGCAATGAAACCATCAAATTGTCAACATATAGGAGAACTGTTTTTTTAAAAACGTTCATGATAACTAGCTAACAATAACAATAAACATAAAAGTTTACTTGATAATTGTTGTGCTGCTCAGAATCAAAAGGGTACCTCTAAATTTGGCCATTGCATCATTTCTTCCGCTAGCATCCGAAGCACAACGCGGTCTTTTGGGATTTTCCCTTCATTTATCTACATAGGAAAAAAATATAGGTAAGTCTTGCTAGTAATAAATTTCTTTCTACACCTGTGACCTGACATAAAACAATCAAAAATCATCAGACTCGGACACAGGACACGGAACGACACAATAAATAAATTTAATATTAATAGAGCATGATAATAAAAGGTTAAACAAAATAACAAGAAACACATTGCATTAAATATCTTAAAGTTACATAATAATGTCCAAACTTAAAAGAATAAAATAACCCATTACTTTTATATTGCAATTTAAGTACTACAAATTTGTTTTTAAAAATTGTTTTGACCCCCAAGCATGTCCTCTAGTGTGTCCCGACGTGTCCGAGGCGTGTCCAAGCTTTTAAAAAAGAAAAGAAAAAGAGGAGCTCGCTAATACATGCCGGGTGCGTGTCAGAGCGAATTTGTGGCCCTCCGGAAAGTGTTTGTGCTTCCTAAATCATCACCATTTTAATAATTATTAAACCTTTGTATTTGAGATTCCCGGATAACCACGTCATTTCATTTTTTTTTCTTTTAATTGGGTTAGGGTTATCATGTCTTTCCATATTCATAAAGAAATGAAGACTTCAAATTATTATTGTGAAGTTTCAAAGTCAATTGAGAAATTTTCAAAATTAACGTAATTTAGTTGTAATTTATTTATGTTTGGAAAACAATAAATCTTGTAGTTAGTTACATAAGTTAGTTTACAGAAGTAAAACCTTTTGTAGGTACACTTATGAACATTAGTTTTCACAATATTCAAGATGTTCCATTTAATCAAATCCCTAGCAAGCTTTCAAAATGTGCAAGGCAGTCACACCATGCCTAGATACAATGAGAACAGGGTAAAGGTTCCTGCATCACTCTAGAACGTGATTCAAAGTTGCAGTAGCGGCCTATGTTTCGGAATGTCAATTTTTGACTCGGTATTGATATCAGTATCGGGCGATACGCATCGTTAGCTAGTTAGGAGTTTCAAAAGAAGTAAAAAATTGTGAAAAAAATTAAATAAAATAAAAAAAGATAAATCAAGTATGTTTAAAAACAAAACAGAAAACTATATAGTGCACAAAACATTGTCCAAGTTATAAGTTACAATACAAACGTCTCGTAGATATGTTTACTCAAGTTTACGTTTAAATAAATTTGATATTGATGTTGTCTTAGCTCAAATAGTTGAGCACACATGTTTTACATAATTTAAGTACAACTTAACTTAACCAAGTACATGTTGTAAATTTTTTAAATTGTACTTAACTAAGAACTATATAGGTAGAATTTAATAATAATGTAAGTATAATTTTGCTTAACTAATTTTATATGTTTACATTTTTTTATATTTTTTTAAAGTTGGAGCTATATAGATACATTTTAAGTAAAATTTAACTTTACTAAGTATATATGAAGTACAATTTTTTTCATTTTTTTAAATATACTTAACTACATATTACATAACTATAATTATAGAGAAAAGTTTGTTCTCTTTTGTGGTCTCCCTTTATCATCTTTATCATATTCGATTTTATTTTATTTTTGTGGCGTTTTTTCCCTTTACGCCGTGATTTCTCCTTTATTTGGTTCGAAACCGCTATGGTGCGCTGAGATTTCTCCTTTATTTTGTCCGAAACTGCAACATTATGCCGAGTTGCTCAAATTTTACTAAAAATTAAAGAATTCCTAATTTTACAAAACTTGTGAAGGTTGCGGTTCGGTACTAACCGATACGTCGATATTTCGGCGTAACAACCGATAAAGTTTGAACCATAATCTAGAAGAGTGGCACTAATCCACTATGATTAGGAGGAGAGCCATAGCATGCAATAAAAGGAATTGGACTGCGGGAATAGGAAAGAGAAAAATAAACAGAAACACAGTATATGAAGTATTTACTAGAGAAAATAACACTAGATATGGAGCAAGGGCTAAACATAACAACCTTACGAAAATGTTGTAGCTGGTACTAGATTTCAATATACAGTAAAAAAGAAAAGGGCAGCCTTTTTATAGGAAAAAACTATAAATAACATGATTAAAGTTTATGAACACCAAGTAAAATTGAGAAGAAAGCATTAAAGCACAATTTTGGATACATGTGGATAAATTGACTCAAACAACACCAGAGGGGAGCAATTTCATGCATCATACATGTCTGCAAGTAGCGGGCATTAAACTGTTAAACTATGAAGAAACCATATTATAACTACGTGGTCAATAACATATATTTTGACCTTAGATAGATCCTCATTGATATACCACATAATTTACAAAGACTAGAGACATAGGACTTACTTCTTCTAAGGCATCAGCTAATTCATCCCTCGTTGGTGCATCAATATCATCTATGCCAAGCAACCGCCTCCTCTCAACGTCTCTGGGGTCCTCAATCATTACAGTCAACTTAACCTACAAATTCCGAAACAATGAACTAAAGAAAGCACCAGCATACTTGATCATGTGCTTAGAGCACCAACATTATGGGACACTTTTCAGTAACTATAAAACTGCAGAAATTCAAGTATCAGAGGACCAAAAAAGTGCAAACTTGGGACATTCAAAAAGGTGTTGCAGGTGGCTTGAGGGATAATAATATTTGTATTTTGCGAAATACTACTAAATTAATCCATGGTATTGAGCTTTTCTTATGGGAAATGGATAAATCAATCTAAAAGCCTCACTGAAATTCTGAAAATTACTAAATTGAGTATATACAAAACCCTTTAAATAAAACACAAATATGAATTACCTCACTGAAAAGCATGTCTCTATTTTTCTTTAGAAGCTCCAACACCTACACAAAGATTAGGACCTAAATTATCACAGTGAAGCAAGTAAATGAAATTATAAATGTAAAGCAAACACCAGTTTTAGAGAGAGAGAAACCCAACCCTTTTGATTTGGCTGACATATTCGAGGTCCTGGGGATCCGGGTTGGGTTCTGGTTCGGATTCTTGCTGATCCTCCTCGGTGGTGGCGGTGGTGGGTTCAACCCGCAGTTCTGTATCTTCCTTATTAGCGAAAACAAGTCCTGCCGCAGTGCTCCTCCTCCTATGCCGGAAAAGAGTTGGATAATGGTGGTGGTGAAAAGACAAAGATAAGGATATGATTTTGTGAGAGGAGGAAGAAGAAGAAGCCGCGGCGCTGGCTCCGGTGGAGAATGATGCCGGTAGTGGTAACTGTAAAGCCATTATATTTTACTTTATTATATATAGTACCAGGTAATTCTGCTCTATAAATATTGTATGTTTAATTGGGTCACCACCATCGGCGTTCCAAATAAGTTATCCACTGAATTTGAAGTTCCGGCGAAAGAGGGCTATAATAGTGGGACAGAAAGTGAGAGCCGATCGTCTTGGTTTGATTCGCGGGTGGCTATCAGAAGAGATTGATTCATTTAGGCTGTGTTTGGTAAGGGCAAAAAGACGAATTCAGATTTGCTGTTCCAATTCACACAATTTGGTTACATATGCTCCATAGAATTACACCACCAAACAGTGTCTACACATTTTCTGGTATATATATTAATTATTATTATCATTTATATTTGTATAACACACTAGATTTTTACACACTAGATTTTTATAATAGAATTATTATATATAATTGGTGTTATTTTATTATATTTTTATAGATTTTTATTACATAAAAGTTATTATTTTTTATTTTAAAATTTAATAATTAAATTATATAGTTATGGTAATTGTATTTATATTTATATATTTATGTCTTAGAAGTATAGATTATTTAAAAAGCTCTAGTGCGAAAATATTTTTAAAAACGTCAACTCGTATATTCAAAATAGTACTTTATGAGAGTCCAATAATCACCCCATAACATACACAATTTCTTGAAACTATATTACGACGTTTCATTTAGAAATAATTTAACTAATTTGAATTATATTTTTACTCTTAATCAGAAAATTACTTTTAAGTATACCTTTCAAAAAAATTATGACAACATGCCACATTTTTGAACAAACATATTTTGTTCATAATATATAACATTGTAATATTAATTAATATCTACTCCTGATCTTTTTTAAGTATTTCCCTATCTCTTAGGGGTTTTAGGGTTGTTTGATAAAAATTAAATGAAAAAAATTATTTGATAATTAACATATCTGAAATATCTGAATAACATATTTTTATTATTTTATCCTATTAGGAATTGCATATTTAAATTTGATGTTAAAATTATATAATTGTGCATGCATCATTCACATTGTAAAACCCTTTTTGAGATCATATGTATAAGGATTTAGATTAAAAATCAAAATTGTTAGGTTGATCTAAGCTGAATGTTTATCTTCTTGTAAGATCAATTGTAATAGAAAGATCAAACTTGTTGGGTTGATCTTATGAGTTGTAATAGATAGGCAAAATAAAATCGTGGAGATTGCAAAAGTCAGAATTGTAGTCAACTGAGCAAGCCTATCAGAATCGTGAAGCAATTTGCCGAGTGCCTGTCAAGTCAAGTCAAAATCGTAGGCACTGCTCTAAATTGTGGAGTCCTCAAAACATCAAGATCGTAGTCAATCAAGCGCTGTCAAAACTAAGGCAAAATGTAAGACCCCAACTTATTATTAAATGAAATTGAATTTCCTCTATTTATTATTTTGAAATAGTAAGGGTTGATTTGATTAATGTGGTTAGTTATGGGTAAAATGCTAAATATTTCAAATAAGCAAGTGGTTATAAAATATTCATTTTTATCGGAGAATATTCGTTTGGTCGTGGAATATTCTTACCGTTTGTGAATAATTTATATACGACAGCCGACCTTGTATGAGCCCCATAACTAAAAGCGATTGGATGAAGAAAAGCGACAAGTATAAGTTGTTTATAAATAACAAATAGAGTTGTTACTGCAGATAATCTTGTTGGAATACCCTGGTTTAAAACACGAATATTACGTTATTGCACCAATTATTGATTCTTACGTAAAAATGTACTACTCAATAATTGTTATAGTAGTTACTGTTCGATATTTTATTTTATTGATTCAATAATTGCTACGTTGATATTTTATATTATTGTTGTTTCAATAATTGTCACTACACAGTATTTTCATTATCAGATCAATAATTTATATTATTTGAATAATATTATTAGATAACATTATTGGCAATTTCTAGAAAGTTCATCTTCAAGGAGAGATTTGGTCACCTAATTGCAAGGCAAGATGAGAGAAATCCTTATTGAAAGCCCTTTTTTCTGGAAACTACCACCGTTGCCAAATGTTGTGATTCTATAATATTATTTGTGAATAATTAATTATTGATTTATATGATGAGGAAAATATTCATTTTATGTCGATATAGATGGAGAAAATTTTAAAGTGACAATTATTGAAAAATTAATATTTTATCTTTTCGATAAATAATTTATTTAAATATATTATTATATTTTAATAATATAATAATGATGATATTTTTACAATTAATGTGGGATATATGAGTTTATGAGGAGGAGGAGTATTTTTGTTACTAAAAATATTTAAAATATGTTTTTCATGTTTGTGGACCCCATTTCTTGACTGAAATTTGATTATAGCCTGCAAAATCGTTCGTATGTGGATCTCGGTTAATTTCTGCTTGGAATTTGGAAAAACTTAAACTTAAAAAGTTGTAGATAATGGAATTTCCTATGGAAAAGAAATAAGGTTAGAATTTTTCTAACAAAATGGCTATTTATTATGAATTATTGAAGTTCCGAAGTTCCAGAATAATTGATTTTCGAAAGTTTTAATTATATTTTTCAATAAAAATGTTTTTGATGAGATGAGTGGGTCTCACATGTGATATAAATGAGCTGAAATCAGATTTCAAAGGTGGGCCTGACAATTTTATAAATATAATAATATTTTATTAAATTTTCTGCTTTAATGTTTTAAGCATTTTCCTATAAATAGGGTGCTTAGGTTAGAATCGTAAATCACACCAGAAACTAAAGTTTTCTCTCTCTATATTATCGAGCGTATTCTTGTGAGTATTTTGATACTTTGAGTGTTGTTATACGGTGCAAGTTCCTTCAACGTTATATCTGATATTCCAAATGTAAGATTATTCTTTTCGAGGTAAGGGGATGTTATTTTTTTAAAATGATATTATTTCTTCTAATATCATTATGCCGATTATTGATAAGATTTTTCTTGTGAAATTCTTGTCTTTTTAGTGTATCGGGTTCTTATTCACGATACGACCTTTATTCACGAATCTGACAATTATTCACGTAAAAATTAAATTTTCATTTTTTTTCTAAAATATCGATTATGGATACTAGCTTTGATTGTATCTATATTTTGATCAAATTTTACTTCACTATGATTATTTATGAAGTATTTTTGAACTCGGATTGCTTAAAGTACGAATCCTTAATATTTGTTCTTTTGTTTCACTGGATTCGTTTTCTTTAAAATATTTTTCATCATCCTCAGTCCTAAATGATGATATTACTGAATATCTTTGGCCTGGAGTGCAAAGATGGTTGATTTTCTTATGAATATCTTTGGCCCGTAGTGCAAAGATGTACAGGTGTTGAGATGAACATGACCAACTGATGAATATCTTTGGCCTGTAGTGCAAAGATGAATATTTGATTCAAGATGTATATTGATTGATGTTACAGGGATAAAATATTGATGATGGACTTTTAAATTCATAGATTATAGTAGATTTCATTCTCTACGTAACTCATCTATGAATTATTATTTCACCGCAAATATTGATCCGAAACTTGTTGCTCATTGTATTTTATCGTCGATTCATTGAGGACTAACGATAATTTGTTCTATATTATCTTAGTCATAATATTCTTTACCGGGCTAGTTGAGCTCACCCTTTTCCTTTTTGTTCCATTTTTCTTCTCCTGGAAGCGAGAATGTAGCGAGTTCTACCAATGGGGTGTGGAATGATGGTTCTAGAGAGTTGTTTTAGTAGTCCTCACCATTTTTGTAAAATAATGTATCAATAATTGTAATGAGGACTTATTTGAGTATTGATATTGTCTAGAAGATAATATTTGTTTTTAAACTCACAGTTTTTATGTTGTATTAATAAAGTTGTAGTTGTTTCTGTACCATGTTATTGACGACTCAAAATGGGTGATGTATACCTATTTTGGGGGCATCACACAAAATCGTAGAGTACTCTATGATTCTCATCAGAGGCTGACAAGTATAAATCGCCTCCAAGCACTTATCATCAGACCAGGATCGTAGTGCTCATCAGTAAGCATCAAAATAGATGAAGATCGAGTCTGATAAACAAAAATGCCTAACATCATCAACTAACATTTGAACATTGATATAATTGAGAAACCCAATGCCCTCACCAACATACTTGGTTGAATCGAAGAATCAAAAAGTAAGAAGAAACGTGTCTATAAACTAGTCTGCTGATAGTGACGTTTCAGACAAGTAAAAAAGAATCTTTCACATCATCCCAGGATGTCAACATCAAAGTGCTCAGAATGCCCGAAGCATTAAATGATCAAACGGAAGCCTCTCAACGGGAAGATTTCAAAGGCTCCTACATAAGGCTAACATATTGAAGATATCAGATAAGTAAAAAACAAAAACGTAAAAGAAAATCACAAGAACATCTGACAAAGCTTCACTCCACGATTCAACAAAATCTTTCTTCGCTACTAAGTTCATCAGAACTTGGGCTTAAAGCAACTTAGTAGCACAAAAACAACAACCTCAACTACACTCATTGCAGAGCTTCCAAACCTGCTAGGTTTGAAAAATACTTAGTGTACTAAATTCCAAGTCTTGATGAGTTCTTTGTGAACTAGCTTTCCAAGACTGTTGGTCTTGAAGGAATCTCTGTGATTCGAAGCTTGTAAAATATCCTTAGTGGATTTTTTGCTTATTGAAGCAGAAGAGTGGAGTATGAGTCTTGAGTACTCTGAACCACTTAAATCACTGTATCATTTACATTATGTCATATCTGCTATAACTACTGTTTGATTTATAACCTTGATTTTATCTTAAGGGGGATAACTAAACATATATATTCCGTTGTGCTTAATTAATTATTTAATTAACAAATCTGTTACGTTACTATTTGAAAAAAAATAATTAAAATATCTATTCAACCCTCCTTCTAAATACCTTTCGTGCCTCCGGGAACTAACATACTCCTCTAAAAAAAATTTAAAATTGTTGTAAATTTATTTAATAGTACTTAATATTATATAAAAAAAATTTATTCAATCCATTCATAAAAAAAAATGACACTAAATTATTCAACCTAAATCATCTGAATAATTGATACTGAATCGATCAAACATTCAAATGATTTATTTTTTCTAAACAAACGCATTGTTAGTCTCCTTCCAAATGTTTTGTAAATGTTCAAAGTCAGATTTTAACATGGGCAGTAAAAAGTAAACAAAAATTACATTTATTTTGAACCGTTTGGGCCCCATTAAGTTATTACAGGCCGTAAACTAATTATACTTATTCGGCGGGAAAGCTCTCCTGACCCTGTGGGACCTTATCATATCTTTCGCGCAAAAAATCACAACAAACACAACTGTATACTGGAAAGAGGATTTTTTCTCTCCTCCTAATAAGAAGAAGAAGAAGAAGAAGAAGAAGAAGAAGAGAGAGAAAGAGTAAAAATGGACTCATTTGGGGCGGATACTTTGTGGATGAAAAAGCTGTTAGAGTGGAGAATATCTTCCTGGAGTTCCTCAAGAGGTAATTTAACTTCTTTTTGTTCCTTTCAATTTTTACTTGTTTTGATTTTGTATGAAACGACATGAATGTTGTTTATATAAAAAATACTTGGTATAATTATTATTATTATTATAGCTTTCTATTAAATTCGAATGATCGAGAGCCGTATTACGAATCAGAGATAGATGTCTGGAAGCCAAATGAATCCAATACAATGTTCATTGATTTCTCACACGTTATGCGTTTTAATGATGTTCTCCAAAAAGCAAATTCCGATGAATTTTTAAGGTATTTCACTTCCTTATTCCCCTTTTTTTTGATTGTCTTTCACACCCACTAATTTGTTGTATTTCTGCACATACAAATTGGCGCCTTTTCTTTCGGTTTGGGTGTTTATGGTTGGTGGGTTATGTATTATACATATGTAGATTTGAGTCTTACTTAAAGGAGCAGAAGCCTACATTTATAACTGATGACAACTCTAACAGGGATATCAATATTGCTGTCTATAATCTTCCCTTGTTAAAGAGGTAATAATATAACCCAATTAATAATTTGATTTCACCCAACTGCCCCTTCTTTCTTTCTTTCTTTTTCTATACACGTGAACATTAAAGGCTAAGATCAACCTAACAATTTTGATCTATCACTAAGTCCTTGTACATATATTCTTTGAAGGACTTTACACATAATCATGAGCATTTTCATTAAACATCAAATCAGAATATGAATTCTTCCAACAATCTCTCCCTATTTGATGTTGACATAACCAAGGAGATTTGTTGTCATGATTATTAAATTTTATATGCAGTTGCAGCAAAGTAAACATGACTTAGTATTTCAGTGAACAGCTGAAATTTCTAGAGAATAAGCATGAATTTATTGATGTATGGAGACAGATATTACATTTAGGTTTGACTACATCAATACAACTTAGAATTCAACTTATCTCTATTTCTTCGGCCTCTTGCTTCTTGGAGGATTTGCATATTCCTCAGCTCTCCTCTTCCTGCTTGCTTCATCTCTTATGGCCAAATCTTCCAGCTCACTTGGACTTAGTCTGGGATTGTGATCATGCCTATTCATGATTGCAGGATCTCCAATTGGCATTCTTAGGCTCGTTGTTGTCACCTCACGAGAAATGGTAGTTATTTCTGAGACTCCTTAATGGTTGAGCCATTAAAACTTCCTGTTGATTAGATCGTTGAGTCTGATGGCTGGATCGTGGAGTCTGTTGGTGGAATTGCCTTGCAGGAGGATTTCGTGAAGATTGAATTTGGGATTGACCTCTGCCCTTGCCTTGAACTCCTTTCCTTTATTCTCCCTTTTATGTCAAAGATCAAGGGTTCGAATGTCTTGGAGAGGCGAGTCACTCCTTGGACAAGTTCATTGAGTTGACTCTTAGTTTGAGCAATGTCTTCTTGATTTTCGGTGATCGAGCCTCGATTGAGCTTCCCGTTGTTGAAGAATGGCCAAAGATCGTTGTCGGTCTGTTGACGCTTGGCCGACGTAAATTGTTGGAACTCTCAGATCTGCAGCTTTGCAAATTGAGGAAGCTCTCCATCATCGCTTTATTTTGGGCTTCCCGAGTGGATCAGAAAAAGAACATCATCTCTGTGTTTTTTAATGCTAGAAAATGAATGTCATCCCCGCTTTATGCTCTCAATCATTTCCTTGATGATTTCTTTCAAGTTTTTAGAGCTCAAGTCTTGAGGGAGCTTGGGAGATTATTTGTAGCATTAATCATTGTAGTTAATCTCATCTGAATGAGTTCAGTGTGGTCTTCAAGACTTTCATCGAGTTCCTCGATCACTACTCGGGCATACGGCCGACAAATCGCCTTTGGTGGGCGCGACTCTGAAAGTATCTCATCCAAATAGGGAAATCTTGAGGAGGGAGGTGATGTGCTTTTGAATTTATCTTGCAGAGAGTAGAGGGCAAGATCTAGATTGAAGTGTTCGTTGCTAGATGAGGAGGGAATATCTGATGGAGGAGCCTGGGTTTAGATGTTTAAGGTTGGTGGCTCTACGATGTGAGGTGTAGACTCTAAAATGGGGTTAGAGTCAGTGATCGTAGAGATGATAGGATTGGGGAGCATTATGAGGTTGATCACATTTGGTTCCTCAGTCACAGAATTTTGGGATCCTGTAACTGGAAATTAGTTTAGTGGATGAAGAATTACTTCCAACCATTGTGGGATTTCATAAAATTGATTGAATGAGGCTGATGGCAAATGATTAACTCTGAAAAGAGTTGGGATAGATAGTACCTCAAGTTGGTTCTTTGAGGAAGAAGCGTTGGTGAGCAGCCTTCTTGCAAAATTGAATTTCCACAGGAATCCATCACAAGCATTGAGATGGCTAGGATATTTTTTTTGAAACTCGAACATGTGATCCCAAGAGTTGAATTTGAGCTTGGTGGAAAGGCATCATAGTAGATATGCAAACAACGATTCTCATAGTTGGCTCTTCTGTTCCCATCAATGCCCACGGCCATGATCTCGACCTCGCCGTCGTCATCCGCTTCTCTTTTCTCGGTGAGGATTCCATCATATCAATGGCCTCATGATGTTCTTTTCTTTCGGTTCTCCTTCTTTTGCTGCAGTAAACCTCTTCTTCCGTCATGAGGATATTATGAGCCTCCCCTTAGCAGTGATCATCCACTGACGATTAGCAGCCTCCCCCCAGTTGAGCACTTTCAATCATAACAGTGTATCTTCATCATCGATCTTGGTGTCTCCTCTCACTTGAGCTTTGAATCGCTTGGTTTTCATTCACGTTCCTTTTCAAATGATCAATTCCTTTTCTTCCTTCTTTAATGCTTTCTCATTGGCAAGAATATACTTTCTTCAGTTTTATTCTTCTCATCAGCCAAAATGTTTGTTGCAGCTACTTCCTTGTTTGATCTAGTCTCTACGATCGGCAAAGACTCTACGATCGAAGAGTTTGATGGCCTTTTGGTCTTGTGGATGATTTTTTCTTTTCAAAGAAATTTGAGATATGGTTGCTTCTATCTTCTTCCGCCTCGACCTCACCGTTATTTCTTCCTTCTTAGGATCCTTAGAGTCTCAATGTCCGAGGACTCTACAGTTTTATCGATGGTGGATCCTCGAGGCTATTCTATTCTGCGATTCGCTTTCATCTTTCTTTTGCCCTTGCTTTTTACGATTAAAGCAATGGGTTCTTCCCGTTAGCTTCTCTTTCTTCTTCTTCTTCTTCTTCTTTTCTTTGACCATATGTTCCCTGGCACTCCCCGATTCCTTTATTTCACTATCTTCCAATCGGATTCGTAAATCATCTTCACATTTTCAGCTGGATTCCTTTTCCAGTTTTCAAATAATTGTTCGGTTATTCATCGATTTGGATTGATGGCTTCTCCTTCATCATCCTCGATTAGGTCACCAAGAGCAGCCTGTAGGATAATGCTTATAAATCGCCCATAGAGCATTTTCTAAGAGCTCTTCGCCTTCTTTTTGGTGATTAACCACTTCCCAATCCATTCAAGTAGAGAGCCCCATAGTTGAGTTGTATTCATTAACATATACGCGCACGTGAGCTTGAGTTGTATCTCATTCACAGAGTCACGACTGAGCTCTTACAAAGATATACATTTTCCAACAATATCGCCTAGAAATTCATACCTTCGTGGGAACTCCTTCTTGATCCTCCTTTGGCATGGGTGATTTCTTGTGATGCATCTTCTTGAGACCCTTGTGAAAATCTATGCCATCTATGGACGGGTACCCTTCTGATTTGAGACCTAGGGCTAAGTTGATGTCCTCAGCCTTTAGTTTGATTTCGACATTCCTGACTTTTGCGGTGATGGTGTTGTTTTCAAACACCCCGTTATTATAGAACTCCTTTACCAAATTCTCGGCAGATCAATGTATCTGTACTCAAGGCTTCTTCGAGACCTCGCTTTCTTCGAAGTGACAACGCCTTGTGAAATTGGGGTTCACCGACTTAAACTCGTCAAAAGAGAGTCTCATGAATGGAGATAACATTGAAGTCGCCATCGATTTCTTTCAGAGGAAGTGAGACCGATCGAAATTCTTGATTTAGGGTTTCTGTTTGAGAGAGGAAGAGAGAGATGATCTTTTGAACTTCAAATTTCAAAAAGACGATTTTAATTTGTACTTATAACTTCCCTCTCTTTATTTTGCTTAGTGGGACAGGTGTCGAATTTTGCTTAGCTTTACCAATTTTGACAGAGAAGGATTGTACTAAATTACCCCTTAACTCCTTCTAAGCTAATGTATTCTTCAGTGGGACTACGATCGTTGAGAAGGTCTTTGAATTGTCGAGTCTGTTCTACCATCATTGAGTCTGTGTAGCAGTCGTTGTGTCTGATCTGTAAACGTAGAGTCTGAACTTCAACCATTGAGTCTGACTAGCCATCGTAGAGTCTGATCAAGCCCTTGTGATGAACTTTTTGATTTAGCATTATTCTTAGATTAAGGTAGCTCAGGAAGGGCCAACCTCATTGATTGGATCAAGGGTCAGGTTTGTCCCTGAGGTGCTTATCAGAGAGATTGCTTTGATTTATGCTTGATCATCACAGGGTGCTTCTTTGGTTTTGTTGATGTAGCTCTGCTGTCGTTGAGTCTGCACTACTATCGTTGATTCTTTTCAGCGTTCGGTGAGTCTGTTCATCGTTCGTTGAGTTTTATGACACTTTGGCTCTACGATCGTGGACTTCTTTTGATCATGTCTTTGATTTCGAACATAGCCCTTAAATCTGTATGGTTAGCACAAACTAAAGCACAATATTTCATGTTTGCAAGTTAAGCACGCCTAGCTCACTTATCGATTTGTTGAATCTGATTCATCTAATGGCTTTGTAAAAAACATCGCCAAAGTTGATTTTCGGTAGGGATATATTGTAAAGATATAGTTCCATTTTATACATGATCCCTAATGAAGTGATACCTTATTTCTATATGCTTAGTCCTAGAATGCATGATGAGATTATGAGTTATAGCAATTGCACTTGTGTTATCATGAATGAATAGGTATGGATTTGAATTCAAACCCATAATTTGCTAGTGATTTTTCATCCATAGGATCGAGTACAAAGAATCGCCAAAGAAGAATGTATTCAACCTGCAATTGAGGTAGATATTGAGTTTTTTCTTCGCTAAACCAGACACAAGTCTCATTACCTAGTAGTTGATAAGTGCCACTGGTACTTTTTCTATCTATTTTGCACTGCAAAATCAACATCTCAGTATCCTGTTAGCTCAAATGAGGATTCCTTGGGATACCAAAGCCCCAAGTGGGGTGTACCTTTGAGATACCTAAAAATTCTCTTTATAGCAATTAAATGAGATTCTTTAGGACTAGCCTGAAATCTAGCACAAATGCATGTTGCAAATATTATATCCGGGTCATCGGCGCTTAGATATAAAACATAGCCTATCACACCTCTGTATTGAGTTATATCAATACTTTTACCTTTTTCATCTTTGTCAAGCTTAGTTGCAGTAGTAATTGGGGTTTTCATGGGAGAGGCTGATTCCATGCCATACTTCTTAAGTAAGTCTTTAATGTACTTGGCTTGGTTGATAAAGATTCCTTCATCATTTGCTTTTTACTTGCGACCCCAAGGAAAAAGTTCACCACACCCATCACGCTTTCATTTCAAACTTGCTTCTGCATAAGCTTGGAGAATCTCTTGCGTAACTTTTCATCAAATGAATTCCAAAGATAATATCATCAACATATATTTGAACTAATAGGACTTTATCTTTATGTTTTCTACGAAATAGTGTGGTATACTCTACTCTACCTCTAGTGAATCCATTTTCAATAAGAAAGTTAGTTAGTGTTTCATACTATGCTCTGTGCTTGTTTAAGACCATATAAGGCTTTGTTTAATCTAAAGACATAATTAGAAGAGATGTATTGATGAAACACGGAGGTCGCTTCATAAACTTCTTCTTGAAGTTCTCCATTCAAAAATGCACTCTTGACATCCATCCGAAAGACCTTGAACTTCATGTGAGCGTGAGAAAGGCAAGAAATATTCGATGGCTTCCATTCCGCAACAAAGAATGTCTCATCGTAGTCAATGCCTTCTTCCCGAGAGTAGCCCTTGCCACTAGTCTTGCTTTATTCCCGGTGATGACTCCATCTTCATCCATCTTGTTTACAGAAACCCACTTGGTTCCAATTACAGGGATGATTCTTTGGTCTTGGAACCAATCTCCATACTTTGCTTCTCTCGAATCGATTAAGTTCTTCCTACACGGCCTCTATCCAAATTGGAGTCTTCCATAAAGATCCTCTATCTTCTTCTTGCTCTATTTGAGATAAAAAGCTTAGATAGAAGCATTCATTTTGAGTAGCGACTCTTGTTTTGACTCTTGATTTGGATCTCCAATGATTAGATCTTGAGTGTGATCTCTTGCCCATCCGCTTCTGTTGGAACATCCATTCTTATGCCTTCTTGTCTTAAATCTTCAAGATCTATTTCTTCTTCTTGATGTGGAGGCTCGTTATCCGCATAGCCTCTCTACGATCTCATTCCTTGCTTCAACGATTTCATTGTCTCGGTACTACGATCGTAGTATTGAGCTTGATTTACCTTGTTCATAAATGTCGAACTATTAGTTGTAGTGTCTTGAGGCGTTGTTTTGTCTAAGTCTGTTTCATCAAAGATGACGTGAATCGAGACTTCAACACTCAGTGTCTTCTTGTTGAACACTCTGTAGGCCTTCCTGTCTGTTGCATATCCAAGAAAGATTCCTTCGTCTGATTTTGGTGAAACTTTGTTAAGTATTGCTTTCTATTGTTAAGAATGTAGCATGCACACCCGAAAACATGAAAGTAGCTGACACTAGGTTTTCTTCCTTTCCACAGTTCATGGGAAGTTTTCTTAATCGTAGAGTGTATGAGTGATCTGTTCTGAGTATAACATGCAAAGGTGTTCGCTTCGCCTGTAAGTACTCGAGGCGGATGAAATTGCTAGCTAGAGAGTCCTTCCACTTCTATTAATGTCACGTTCTTTCTTTCAAAGAACTCCATTTTGTTGAGGAGTTCGTGGAGTCGGAAGTTGTGGATCGATGCCATCATCGAGCGTAATTGGTCCATTTCGAGAAGTCGAATTCTCTACCATGATCACTCCTTATAGCCTTGATTTTCTCTCCTTTTTCGTTCATGACAAGCTTGAACATTTTAATCAGCTGAGAGCTTGTCTCATCTTTTGAGGTTAGAAAGAACACCCATGTAAATCTGGTGAAGTCATCGACTACGACTAGGGAGTATCTCTTTCCTCCAAGGCTTGTTGTTGGAATTGGCCCAAAAAGATCCATGTGTAGCAGCTGCAGAGGCTTGTCAATTGAATTGACGGTTTTGCTCTTGAATGTGCTTCTAGTCTGCTTCCCAAGTTGACAGGCATTGCAAGGCCTTTTTTTAACAAAGTTGAACTTTGGTAGGCCTGCAACTAGATCTTTTGAAGCCAATTTGGACATACTTTTGAAGTTGAGATGAGATAATCTACGATGCCATAGCCAGCTCATTTCTTCATATGCTTTAGCCAGAAAGCATATTGTCTCTTCTGAGCTTAGTTTTCCAAGATTTACTGTGTAGACATTTCCTTCTCTTGTTCCGGTTAGCTTTACAACGGATGTCTTCAGGTCTCGGACATGACATTGATTGTTGAGAAATGTTACTTGATGACCCTTTGTCGCAGAGTTGGCTAATGCTTAGAAGATCGTGTTGTAGTCCTTCCACATGTGCCACTTTCTTTCAAGGATACCGCACCATTTCCAAATGAGCCATAGCCTCTTGTCTTCACTAGAGCCATTATCTCCAAAGATAACCGAGGGACCCTCCTCTATGTAGTTAGATTGAAGGACTTTGTTCCCGATCATGTGTCTTGAACATCCACTATCCGGATACCGTGTCAGTGTTCACGGAGCTCTCTTCCCGAGGTAACATTAAACCTTCATTTTGGTACCCATACTTGCATGGGTCCTATTATGTTAAGACTTTGGGGCCCAAATCGCTTGATTTTGGGTCTCACATGCATGGAATTATAATGACAATTTGCGACCTTGTGGCCAACTCTACATGGCATACAAAGCATTTGATATGATGACGTTTAGTATGTGTGTAAAAGTTCTTCCTCCATTTGGACTTTTGTGGGTTATTGGTCATCCTCCCATTAGTCGATATTCCCTTTTCCATGTGTTCTCTTGTTTCATTAATCGAGAGGAGATATCTTACTTCTATCGTATCTTTCTCGGTTGGTTAGTAGAGTTGATTTTATCGGACTCTACGATCCTTCGAGGTCACGAGTAGCAGCTAGATTACTTTTCTCTTTTCTCGAAACCTGACCAAAGCATGGGATCCCTTACTCCCGGGAATATGAATTGAATCACCGGCGGGGTTCGACAGCTCATCCTTTTGTGAGGATTTCACAAATATAATGCCTTTATCAAACCCCGAGGCATTATCGTCTTGCTAATTTCCTTTGCTTTTTCCACACTTAACTTTGAGGCGCATTCCCCAAAGCTTCAACCCTCGTTTCTATCGTAGACACTTCTCCTGCGTTGAGATTAAGGAGTCCATGGAAGAAGAGGATTTATTCCAAGTAGAGACTGCCTTTTCTAGATCCTCAATCTTGGAGGTTGGACTAGACTCTCTTTTTGCACCGAGCTCATTTGCTCGCCTCAAGAGCTTATTCTCGCCTTCAAACTTGGAGAGAATCAATCTCGAGAAGGGTTGTTTCAGCCTCTCTTGAACCTTTTCTTTCTCCTTTTGAAGAAGTGAATAGTCTTTAGACGTAACTCTAAACCATTTCATATATTAGTGCGGATCGGATGTTATGTCGTGTAAATGCGATTCTAAGGTCATCAATATCTACATCGAGAGTTGAAGTCAAATACCTCGTCGATACTTACTTCACGTATGTTGGAGTTCTCGCTTATCCTCAGATTTTTGGCCATCAAAGCGTAGATTAGCCATTTGAGGATCTTCATCGCCTCTTGATTACGGAGTTGAGTCATTATCGAGTCACCCACGATCCTCCAATTCTGAAGGCCTTTGTCTTTTTTTATCGGCCTTTTGTTGCCTTTGTATTCCTTCTTTGCATGTGATTTCTTTTTGAGTTCCTCTCTGAGAGGTTTGTTGCGATTAGCAATGAAGTGACCGTGTTTCTTGCGATTGTAGCATAGACAGTCATTCATTTGCTCCTGGCTATTGTAGTTGCCAACTTTCTTTGACTTGTTGGTTCTGCCTTGTCTCATGAATCTTCTTAGTCTTTTAACTAGCATTGCAAAGTCTTCATCATCATCTTCATCGTAGTCTGAATCAACTTCAAGTGTTGACTTTGGAGGTGTTCTCGCCACTTTGAGAACAACACATTTATCCTTCTTTCTTCCTTCGATAACGCTTACGCTCGTTGTGTCGACTCCATTAGATGTGAGGAGGTTCGCCATATAACCGCTGAATGATCATTTCATGTAGATTCTTTGATTCTCTAATAGCAGTGGTTTTGGCATCCCACTTGCTTGGTAGGGCTCTCATGAATTTTATGATTAGATCTTTGTTTGGATAGATCTTTCCATAGGCTCGTAGAGAGTTGAGCAGAATATTGAATCTCTCGTATGTGGTAGTGATGTTCTCTCCTTGAACGTGAACAAACATCTCGTATTGCTGAGTCAAGAGAGATTGTTTGTTTTCTCTGACTTCTTCTGTCCCTTCATGCATAATGAGGAGTGCTTCCCAAACCTCCTTTGCTGTTTTGTTGTTGACCACGTTTTCAAACAGATCATCTTCCAGTGATTGGAATAAGATGTTTTTGCCTTTTTGTCAAGTTGGATGCCTCTCTCTCGCTTCTCTCGTCCATTCTCCTTTGACCTTGATCCAACTCGTTTTGGGTCATCTCAGTAGTTGGTCGAAGCTTTGTAGGAACGTAGGGTCCATTTTGAACAGTGTCAAATAGATCTTCATCTATTGAATTCATGTAAACTTGCATCCTAACCTTCCAGTTGGCGAATTTGTCTTTGTTGCGCATGGGCGGCTTGTTGCCTCCTCCAGTCTTTGATTCACTTGGTAAGTGTGCCATTGGATCTACTCAAGCTTTGTAGGCTATGTAATAGAACCTGCTTTGATACCAATTGTTAGTTCCCGGAGGCACAATAGTTATCTAGAAGGGGGGGTTGAATAGATATTAAAAACTTTTCTTTGTTTAAAGACTGTTTTGATAAAGCTTTTAAGCACATCGGAATTATTGTTTTTTGAAATCCCTTTTAGATAAAAGAAGTTAAAGAGAAAAGGCGCTTATAGCGAGCTTATAAATAGACACGCTTATTTTTAAGTGGTTCTGAGCACTCAAAGCTCCTAGTCCACTCTTTTACTCCTCGAGTAGAAATCCACTAAAGATGTCTTTTACACTTTCTCGAATCTCACAGATTCCTTCTGCACCCAGATCTGCCTGCACTTCTAAGTTCACTTCTTGAACTCTTCAAGTCCAAAGAGACTTGGCTCTTCACAATTCACTTAGAACTCTTCAAGTCCTTCCGACTTGGAACTTCTTACTTGAATAGATTGATAGTTGTTGAGTTGTGATTGAGGCTACTCGATTCTTGATTAAGCACTTGTTCGAAAGAACCGAGTAACCGAGCAAGCTTCCTCTTTTTTCGGATCGTAGGTTCAAAGTTGAGTGTTCTTGCATGCGTTTTTTAAGACTTGCTTGCTTCTCTCATATGTCTCATTCTATATATATGAGATCTTTAAAATCTATCCGTTGAAGTCATCCGATGAAGCATTAAATCGTTTGACATTTCGAGCTTTGATGGAGACATTTCGCACATCTTCCTCAATTGCATTACGCCCACCGACACGACGTGCATCGCTTTTCCCCCTAACACCGAAAAAGATGTTTTCCTCCGCCCAATGGTCCTTTTCTTATCTTTTGAATACGCTCTTTTGATCAATATTAAGGATATCTTTTATCATCATGGACCGGTGAGAGCTTCAACGCTCAAAACCCATTTCGTATTTGTTGGAATTTATCTTCAAATAAAAGGTAGGGCTTGATGTTTCCGACACAAGGCGATGACACTCTACTATCCATATCGTAGTGTCTTGTCATATTGGTACTTGTTCTTAAGAGATCACTACGATTTCTCACAAGGATGTGCACACTACGATCTTTTAACACAACGATCATCACTTGCTCGTCTTGCAGACTTAACGTTTCCGAGAGCACACTACAATCTCTGAGTTGGCTTCGGCAAACGTCTGGACCACTCTACGATATACTGGAGAGGCCCTTCAAGGCATATACACTACGATCATCTCAGCACTACGATCCTGCCTTAGATTCTGCATTCTGTTGATCAGCCGGATAGACTACGATTTTCTTCAAAGCCTATCTATTTCTTTCTAGCCCTAGATCAACATATTTGATCTCTTTATCTATACACGTGAACATTAAAGGCTAAGATCAACCTAACAATTTTGATCTATCACTAAGTCCTTGTACATATATTCCTTGAAGGACTTTACACATAATCATGAGCATTTTCATTAAACATCAAATCACAATATGCATTCTTCCAACAAGATCATTTCCACAATTTAATAAGGAATGAATACAAAGGATCATTCACCATGCATGTGGTAATCCACATGTATGCAGTTATTCCAACGAGTAATAATAAAGAATAGAATAACGAAAAGATTCACCGTGCGTGCGATAGACTCGCATGATGTGTTATTCCCAATGTAATAATAAATAATGGAATCGGTCACGCAGAAACGCATTGCATGCGAGGATATTCCGGCGTAATAATAAAGAATGGAATAACAACAGAAATCACCACGCACGCGATAGATCGCATACGCATGTGTTATTCCAATGTAATAATAAATAATGGAACCAGTCCGCAGAAATGCACGCATGTGATATTCCGGCGAATAATAAATAATGGAACCAGTCCCGCCAGAACGCACCGATAGGATATTCCGGCGAATAATAAAGAATGGAATAATAACAAATCACCATAAATGCGATGAATCGCATGCATGTGTTATTCCAATGTAATAATAAATAATGGAACTAGTCCCAAAGAACGCATGCACGTGATATATTCCGACGTAATAATAATGAACGGAATAATAAAGAATTTCACCACGTATGCGGATTGCAGATAAACAAAGTTATTCCAACATAATAATAAAGAATGGAATAACAGAAGTTCTCTTCATGAATAAGATAGAAATAATACCCCTTACGAGTACAACAAATAATATCCCTTACCTTAGAATAAAGCTGGATACTGGAATAGAGAGGTAGCAGACTTCTCTTCTTCTTTCTCTCTATAATTTTTCTCTCTAGAGTTTCAGTGAATTCGTAAAAAATAATGAGGGAATTAGCTTCTATTTATAGGAGAATGGACTGAATAGTAACTAATTCATGAACGATCCAGATTGATTTACTTTTAAACGAACGGTCCATATTGACTTACTATTATTAAAACTTAAAGCAACGGTCCATCCATTGATTCACTATTAAAACTTTAAACCAAATGATCCATATTGATTTACTATTAAAATTTTAAACCAAATGATCCATATTGATTTACTATTAAAACTTTAAACCAACGATCCATATTGATTTACTATTATAATTTCAACCAACTATTCGAAAAATTAAAGACATCTCCTCATGGAATAATATTGTACCCAAAATGATTTGACCGAAAAAATATATTTTTGGGTGAATAGATCCCGTGAATAAGACTTCAGAATAGTACCCGAATACCTAAAAGTGTCCCAAATACCCGAGTGAATAATACTAGAGTAAATAGTAATTTAGGTGAATAGCAACCCATGAATAGTAACTCGTGAATAGTACTCCGACACGAAAAGTGTCCCAAATACCCGAGTGAATAATACTAGCGTGAATAGTAATCGGGTGAATAGTAACTCGTGAATAGTACTCCGACACGAGAAGTGTCCCAAATACCCGAGTGAATAAAATAACCTCCAGACATCAATTATCATCGAAATAAATGTCGATTTCTACTAACACTAATAATTCCAACACAATGGAACTATCAATTCATCTTTAATCAACACGAACTTATTCATCATTAATATTACAACTCATAATATTTAACAACTAGGTCGTTTCCAGAAAAGAGGGGGCTTTCCAATAAAGATTTCTCCCTATTAGCGCGCAATTAGGTGACCAAACCTTTCATTGACAGAACTTCTAGACATTGTAAATACTGTAATTTAATAATATGAATAACTTTGTCGTCTCGATTATTGATTTAATAATATATAAAATATTATGCGGATGATGATCTTGTGACAATAATTGAATCAATAATATGAGAGATATGATGCAACAATTATTGTAGCAATAATTGAGTATAACCGAGTGACTTCTCACATAAGCATCAATAATCAATACTTGTATTATTACTACGCAACCACGCCAGACATCTTTGTTCTTTTACTACCGGTTATTTTATGACACCTTGCTTACTTTGAAATTTTTTCAAATATGACCCTTAACTTTAAAATTTTATCAATTTAACTATTTACCAAAATAGAAAAATTGAATACTTTTATTTCATAAAATTCGGAGTCTCACAATCTCTCCTCCTTATGAAATTTCGCCCTCAAAATTTACGTACCTGGTAGTTCGAAGAGATGAGAATACCTTGCTTTCTTTTCGGATTGTACCTTCCTGGTTATATTCAACAGAATGATAAAGAATGAAATAATGTAAGAATTTCACCATGTATGCGGTGCTTGATGTATGCAAGTTATTCCAACATAATAATAAGGAATGGAATAATGTAAGAATTTCACCACGTATGTCGATCTTGGCGATATGAAGTTATTCCAATGTAATAATAGAGAATGGAATAATGTAAGAATTTCACCATGTATGCTATTCAAGATGTATTAAAGTTATTCTAATGAATAATAAGGAATGGAATAACAATATCTCTCTTCATGAATACGAAAGAAATAATACCCCTTACCTCAAAAAGAAGACTAGATCTTTACGATAGTGAGGAGTAACAAACTTCTTCTTCTTTCTCTATAATTTCTCTCTATAATAATTGCTCTATAGCTTTAGTGAATTGGTGAGAAATGAAGGAAGAATGAGCTTCTATTTATAGGAAAATATAGTTTCGATAATTGCATGTTTTGGAGCTCGAAATATTACAGTACAATACCTCCAACTTTTCTTTCATTTTTAATTTAGTCCTGCAAGTATTATCAAACTTGCACCACCTCCCCTAATAGTATATAATGTTAATCAATAGTTCAATCATGTGAATCAATAGTTATAATCATGTAAAAATACGAATTACAGTATAGTACCTCCATCTATACCTCCATTTTTAACTTAGTCATGCAAGTATTATCAATCTTGCACCAACTCTCCTAATAGTACAAGAATGTGATTCAATAGTACACATATGTGAACAAATAGTTATATAAGCATGTGAATTAGTAGCAATTAATTGCTCATTTATCCGATTAATTACCCGATTTATCAATATAACCCTGACATCAATTATCATCTAATAGATGTCGATTTCCATTAACACTAATAATTCCAACACAATGGAACTATCAATTTCATCTTTAATCAACACAAACTTATTCATCATTAATATTATAATTTACAATATTTAACAACCAAATTCGCTCCCGGAAAGGGGGGCTTTCGATAAGGATTTCTCCTTATTGCATACGCAATTAGATGACCAAACCTCTCCTCGACGAAACTTCTGCACATCACAATATTGCAAATAATAATATGAATAACTTTGTCGCGTCTCAATTATTGATTTAATAATATAACATATTATATAGATGATACTTATGACAATAATTGAATCAATAATATGAGAGATATGATGCAACAATTACTATAGCAATAATTGAGTATAACCGAGTGACTTCTCACGTAAGCATCAATAACCAATACCGTGTGCTACTTACGCAACCACGCCGTACATCAGTTTCTTTTACTACCGGGTAGTTCAATGCTTTTAACGGTAACACTTTTCGTAGTTATTTTATAAAAAGATAATTTTGTCGTTTTTTTACTACGACAATGCTTCCGTTAGGGTCCACTTAATGATTGTGCCATTCGTTTAATATTCCTCGTTAAAACGAATATTCTCCATTAATCGAATATTATATAACTACTTTACTTTTGCAAAATTTGTAAATATTACCCACAACTATAACATTATATCAATCCACACCATAATATTAAAAAAAATATTTCGAGAAATTTAAATCTTTATTCATAAAATCTGGGGTCTCACAAAACATGTTGGTGGGCCCCATTTCTTGACAATTTGATTATAGCCTGTAAAATAATCCGTATGTGGATTTCGGTCAATTTCTGTTTGGAATTTGGAAAAACTTAAACTTACAAAGTTGTAGAGAATTGAATTTCCTATGGAATGGACGTAAGATTTGAATTTTTCTGATAAAAGAGCTATTTATTATGAATTATTGAAGTTCCGGAATAATTGATTTTTGGAGTTTAAAATATTTATTTTAAGAAAAACGTTTTTTACACTTGGGTGGGCCCCACATGAGTGGTAAACATGCTGAATTCAGTTTTCTTGGTGTGCGTAGGAAAAAATTTAAAAAATATTAATATTTTATTAAATTTTCTGCTTTGGTGTTCTAAGCAATTTCCTATAAATAGGGTGCTTAGGTTAGAATTGAAAATCACACCAGAAACTAAAGATTTCTCTCTCTATATTATCGAGTGTATTCTTGTGAGTATTTTGATACTTTGAGTGTTGCTATACTAAGCAAGTTCCTTCAAGACTATATCCAAAGATTCTAGTCAAGATCTTTGTTTTTTACGAGGTAAGGATGTTATTTTTTTAAATGATATTATTTCTTTCAATATCATTATCTTGGGAATATTGGTAAGATTTTTCTTGTGAAATTGGTCTTTTAGTGTCGGGTTTACTATTCACGTGTATACCACTATTCACGATATCACGATTATTCACGATATCTTGATCTTATTCACGATATACTGATCTTATTCACGAATACTAAGACTATTCACGTAAAAATTAAATTTTTATTTTTTGTCCAAGATATCTATTATGGATACTAGCTTTGATTGTTTCAATATTTTGGTCTTCATTCTTGAATTTTACTCCACTATGATTATTTATGAAGTATTTTTGAACATGGATAAACTGAAATACGAATCCTTAATATTTATTCTTTTGTTTCACTGGATTCGTTTTCTTTAAAATATTTTTCATCATCTTCAGTCCTAAATGATGATATTACTGAATATCTTTGGCCGGTAGTGCAAAGATGAATGATTTTTTGATGAATATCTTTGGCCCGTAGTGCAAAGATGAACAGGTGTTGAGATGAACATGACCAACTGATGAATATCTTCGGCCTGTAGTGCAAAGATGAATATTTGATTCAAGATATATATTGATTGAAGTTACAAGGATAAAATATTGATGATAAACTTTTAAATTCATAGAAGAAAGTAGATTTCATCCTCTACGTAACTCTTCAAATGAATTGTTATTTCCGCTGCGAATATTGATTTAAAACTTGTTGTCTATTGTATTTTATCAGATTTTTCCCTATTGAGAACTAACGATAATTTGTTCTATATTATCTTAGTCATAATATTCTTTACTGGGCTAGTTGAGCTCACCCTTTTCCTTTTTGTTCCATTTTTTTCTCTCGGGAGGCGAGAATGTAACGTAGTACTAGTCGGGGTGTGGAATGATGGTTCTAGAAGTTGTTTTAGTAGTCCTCACTATTTTGTAAAATAGTGTATGAATAATTGTAATGAGGACTTATTTGAGTGTGGATATTATGCAGATGACAATATTTGTATTTAAACTCACGCTTTATGTGTTTGTGTCGTATTTTCTTGCGACAATTGTATTAATAAAGTTGTAGTTGTTTCTGTAACATAGATTTGGCGACTCAGAATGGGTGTTGTATACCTATTTTGGGGGCGTCACATAAACGAACCCCTTTTTCTAAGTGGGTGAGGTGCATAGCAGTCCAGCCTTTGGGACGGTGGTACATCCGGTCGGTAGGGGTAGGTACTCTTATGAGATGAGTATCTGAAATCTGATATCTAACACGGATGTTACGAAGACTGTTTTCTGTAAGTGCAGAAGGAGTATTAGCATGAGGGTATTGTTCTTCATTTTTAAAGAAAAGAGCAGGGTTTGGATTGGGGACAAGTGGTGTATTTTTGCTGGAAGAGGGCTTGGATTTGGGGTTTGTTTCTGAAGGGATATTGGTAGGATTTTGAGCAGCTAGGGTGTGGGAGATAGGTGTGACAGAGATGGGAATAGTGTTATCTGGAGTTTGAGAAGCCATTGTTGACATATTGTAAAGAGAGAGAAATCGGGAGGAAGAAGAAAGCAACAACACTTTGAAATTCAAATCAGCAGGTAAAATTGTCCAATTTGGGGGAAGTGGGTTTTTATGGTGGATGCCTTTTCAGTTGATTCCGAAACTCGAGGGCGGCTCATTTAATGGCAACAATGATGAATTTGAAGAGTTGGCATCTGATTTTGGACTGCCTAAATATTGGATTTTGGTTAAAATTCTTTTACTGTTTGGGCCATATGAATATACTCTTTTATTAAACATTCTGTTTAATAAAAGACTGAGGGACAATGTTAGGCCGTGTTAATTTGGACCTATTGGGCCACCTTTAGTTGGGCTTTGGAGTATTGGGCCATTATTTAAAAAAGGGTATTTGGGCTGAAAATCATTAATGGATGAGGATTTAGTCTAATCTTAGTTAGTGGGGGACATTCAAGTGACCAGCAAGTGATTTTGCATGCAATTAACTGAGATCACTTTGAGTCAACTGCATGCAGAGATATAAAGATACAAAGTACTTCGCTAAAGAGGTAACATGCATTTTTATACTCAAACACTAGAACTAAAAACTTTCATTGTTAATCATGTGTCGGCCTGTACTAATTCTCACACCGGAGCTCCCCCGGCGGCCCAAGCCGTCAAGGATTTCGGTGCTGATTCATTTTCTGTGCAGGATTGGACGCGTTTTTCGGTGATTGAGGCGCGTAGAAAAGTCCTGACGTTGACATCAATGTCTGGGGTAGTGACACGGACCAGTGAGGTTAGGCCAGAGCTTCTACAAGGCACTTTCAAGTGCTTGGAATGTGGAACAATTATCAAGAATGTTGAGCAGCAATTCAAGTACACTGAGGTTCATTTGTTACTCATGAAATTCGTGATTTTATTTATTTATTGTTTTTGTGGTTTGAAAGCTCATTAGAATTATAAAGCAGTTGTCTTTAAACTACTGCTCTTGTGTGTGTATTGCTTTGGGGGTTAACAGCCCATCATCTGCATGAATGCAATGTGTTCAAAGAGTAAGAGCTGGGCACTGCTTATAAAAGATAGCAAATTTGAAGATTGGCAAAGGGTTAGGATGCAGGAAACCTCCAAAGAAATACGAGCTGGCTCCCTTCCCAGATCATTGGATGTTATTCTCCGCCATGATATTGTCGAACAGACCAGGGCCGGTGACACTTAAGAAATTTTCCTTTCCTCTTCCTAATGCTAACTAGCTTAGATAACCATTTTCTTCTTTCTATGTAGTATAAACAGTCCTTCTCATTGTTATGCTACATTACTATTACAGGGGTCGTATTTACTGGAACTGTTGATGTTCTTCCTGACATAATGGCGTTGGCCTCTCCTGGGGAGAGAGCTGAGACAAGACGCACAAAAATCCCACTGGGCAAGAAGGTGTCAAGGGCCTGCGTGCCTTGGGAGTCAGAGACCTCTTTTACCGCCTTGCTTTTATTGCCAATTCAGTACAGGTTGGCATTTAACGTTTTTTTATTGTTACTGACCCTGTTGGTTATGTCTATTTTGTGGAAGTATATACGTATGTCTAGTTCATGGTGTGTATATGTTTAGTTTCAACTATCAGTAATATACTTAATTCTTTTTCAGATCTGTGATGGTAGAAGGGATTCCGACATCAGAAATAGAAAAAGGTATGCAGAAGATGATGACAATCAGCAGTTCACGGTTTGGTCTTTTACGAATTGATTAATAATATGCAACATCTTATCATGTCTAAAGTTAATAAAATGCCTTTCAGGGTTAAATTTTTAGTAATACCATTTGCTCAAGTTATTTATATCATGAGTTTGGATCTGCAATGCTGTGAAAAGTGATAATAGTGTTTGGCTTGAGTTCTCTCTCGTTAAACTGTATTTACCTACCGACAATATGACGAGTAGTTCTTATGTTGTTGAAGGGCGTGGACAAGCATCATTCTTTACGATTGCCTATAACTTATGTATCTTTTAGGTTCATGGAGAAAATAAAGTTGCATGCTTTACTCCTAATTTTGAAGGGTTTTTCACAGTTTGAAACATCCTTAATTCTATTTATGGCTCCAACTAAAGCAGATGTTGATTTCCTTATTTAATGATCTGATCAGGTCTTTGTTTCATCGCTATATTCCACAAGTAGTTTTATCTTCATTATGCTTTAAGGTTGATGTAATTCATAATATGAAAAAGGTTAAGTTTTTTTCTTCTTTTTAAATTCTCAGTTATTTGATTATTTTGCAGGAAGAAGAGTTGGATGAAGTCCAACAAATGAGGAACACCCCTGACTTCTTCAATAAGCTCGTTGAGACCATTGCCGCAACTATTTTTGGTCATCAAGATATTAAGCCAGCAATCCTGCTTATGCTTTTGGGTGGTGTCCACAAGTTCACTTATGAAGGCATTAACTTGAGGGGAGATATTAATGTTTGCATTGTTGGGGATCCAAGCTGTGCAAAGTCTCAGTTCCTCAAGTAAGCCTTAGATTCCCTTTTTCTAATATTCCTCCAGTTACAAACAAAAATACTAATTTACGCAGTTCTATCTATCCTTACAGGTATACTTCAAGTCTAGTTCTGAGATCTGTGTATACATCTGGAAAATCATCTTCTGCTGCTGGCATAACTGCTATAGTAGCTAAAGAGCCAGAAACCGGGGAGTTCTGTATAGCTTTCTATATTTTGTTTCTTTTCCTGAAATTGTTTATGAAGCTAAATGTTGAGACACGTGGATACATGCATGGAGAGGAATACATTTTTTTTTTGGTTACATTTGAGCAGAATCCTGTCCAACCTAAAGGTGTTTTCATGATAATAATAACTCTGCATATATTTGAAAGTCCGGTTTTATTTCCCTAACATCTTAGGTATTGTGGAAAGTTTCATCTTGTAGACTAGGGTACATCAAATTCAAGTATAATCTGCCTTTTCACTGTATCTACAAAAAGAGTGGAAGAATTTAGAAATGCTAACAACATTGGCCATTTACGACTAGGCTCTCTTGAGTACTTCAGCTAACTTGTGTATCAAATTTCGAATTTAATTTTTTTCTGACATTCTGAGTGGAGCCTTTTTGATATTTCATCCCAAATTCTTTGATGTCTTGTGTGAATGAAAAAGTTTATGTCACGTCAGTTTTGAATAATGCCATATCAGGTGTGCATAGTGGTATTGTACCAGTTGCAGTAGTAATAGTGGTATCTTGTGCTTCCACTGTAAAAAAAAATGTGGCATTGTAAATTCCTTTTGAATATGTCGATATCTATCTTGGCTTAGATTATAAGGGTGAGGTAAATGATTCCAGTAATTCGCTTGCATATATTTCTAAGTGATCAAACTATAGAATTTATTTTGTATACCTAGAATTGATGTCAATAGCAGAGGAACAATAGAAAACTAGTGATCATAGATATGCTATTAATGAATACACCGCAAATGGAAAGTTGGAGCTCTCACTATTGTACATGCAGATAATAATAGGATTATTATGAACATATTGTAACTTTTAGATATGGTAAAATGTTAAATTAGAACCAAGCAGAGAAAATAATGTTTTCATCTAAGAAATGCATTGCTCATACTATTATGTTATATTCGGAAAAGGTGTTTAGTGTGACGAACTAAACTTCTGCATCGTGATTTCTTAAATTGCTTGTTTATTATCTTCAGACACTAGCTTGTTTTCTTGTTTCCTTAAAATTTCTATTAAAATCTTTTCAGGCTGGAGCACTAATGCTTGCTGACAATGGGGTCTGTTGCATTGATGAGTTCAACAAGATGGATGTTAGGGATCAGGTAATTAATCATTTTACTATGTAGTCTTTTGATGGTCTATATGAGTGCAAAGGTCTGATATCTAATTTGTAAATGCATTTAAAGGTTGCAATTCATGAAGCAATGGAACAGCAGACAATAAGCATAACAAAAGCAGGAATACAAGCAACACTAAATGCACGAGCATACATTTTGGCTGCAGCCAACCCCCACTGGAGGCCGCTATGATAATTATAACCATTAAAGGTGAGATTGAACTTCAAATTGGAGCTTATCCTTTTCTTGTATTAACAGTTTTTTGACCATGAACTTTTGATGTGTATATTGATCGTAACTGTCATTTTTTTTTTTGTACTTGACCTCTAATTATGTCTGTAGGTACTGGAGTAGCTGGAATGAGACAGAGGGATCTGATATATACAGTGGTATGTGAGTCAGCAAAATGAGAAAAACAAGTACAACAGCTCCATGGAGGAGGCAGCAGCTGAAGTTACTAAAATCAAAGCTGCTATTATAGAGGTATAAAACTGTGGTGCATCATATATCATGTGTTTAACTTGAGTTTGGTACGAAGGGAAGGACAATGGTACAGAATTTTGGCAGTGGCACCCAATTATTTCATAATAGATTGATCTGACAACAGTTTTACTAGTGAAATTAATTTTGAACTAGCTAGCTAGCAAGTGGCAAGTGTATACTTGTTTCAACTTTTCATGTTGTAATTATACACATTTTAAGGTTGAATCATTTTGTGAGTACTTGTCATGAACTCCTTCCTTACAAATTATTGAAAATATTGTAGTGAAATTTGTTCTACCAAATCAAAACTTGTTTAGAATTCGAGTCAACTCGAAATGGGACATACAGACTGGTATGGAGGAGCTATTGTAACCTAATATTCAAAACTATGGTTGGTTTGGTACCCCTAGTAATCGAGTATTAGGAATCGATTTATAGCGGATATCAAGTATAAGACCTTATATGACTCACCTGATCATATACTATTCTCATTTCAACATCTGCTAATCACCATTTAAAATGTAAATAGTGTAAAATGTTGTGGTCATATAAGTTTTTATAGTCATCATTTGCTAAGCATCAAATCCCTAAATAGGATGTACGTGTTATGAACAAAATATGAGAATATATCATCATTACCGTGCAAAATTGAATTAAAAATAGAAAATCGATGTCTGCTATTACTAGTAGTGGACGTGGTTCAAAATATTAATCTTTGAACGCTCATCAAAATAGTTAATCTTAAATTATGTAGTTAATAAACTTCAAACTCTAAATAATAAATCGAGTGGAAGAGATAAAGGAGACCAAACCCAAAATAAGTAATTGAGTAGGGGTGTTAGCCGAGCAGAGTAGCTCGATACTCGACTCGAGATCGATTCAAAAATATGATCCAAAGCTCAAATTCGAAGTTGATTCGAGTCGAATATGATCCATACTCGTTTTCTGTTTAATGATACATGAGTCGAATTCGAGTATACCAGTATTCGCTTAGATTAGGGTTCGAGTATTTTATTTTTTCTCGAACCATACTCGATACCTGCTCGATGAATCATATTCGAATACTGATCTAATCCATATTAATAAGCTAAATATGTGATATTTGTATCAATCTTTATAATTTATAAAGTGTAGTATTAAATTGTGTAAGCTTGTACTTGAATAAATCATGGAATTGATTGTCAATTCGTATTACATTATTTGTAATTTCTTTACATAAATAAAAGTAAAAGACTTTTATATATAAACATTAGTTCAATAATCAATTTAGTATGTAGTGGTTCAGTATTAAGCGAAATGGTTCATATTCGAAACTCGATTTGAAAGCTCGTGAGTAATTGCTTTGTAAATCGAGTCGAAGTACTTCTGGTAGAGTAGATTCGAGTAATGATCCGAGTCGAATCTAATAATAAAATTAGAAATTTCTTATCAAATTCGAGTTGAATTCGAGCTTAATTTTTTTGAGTCGAGCCGAATCTGAGCATTAGAGTGTTCGCTGAGATTCGACTCGTTTTCATCCCTATAATTGAGTGGGAGAGATGAACGAAACTAAAACTATTCTGATTAGCATACACCACTATTGAGTGAAGGAGATGAATGAGACTAAACCCTAAATAATTAATCGAGTGAAAGAGATGAAAGATGCTAAATTTTGAATTGCATCCGCTGCTAATGGTAACGGACGACGATTGATGGTGTATGTCATATAATGATCTATGACACATACGTGCGTGTTATGGATCATTTACCTATATATATATATATATATATATATATATATATATATATATATCCGGATCAATCATCATACTTATTATCTTATTAACCGTCTTTTACACCTTTAATGCTACGGACGGATTCACAATTCTTATTATAACGTCGTCTATACTTTTAGCAACGCTATATATGTTATCCGTCGCTAAAAGTATGACGCACTGATTGTATGATCGAAACCGTCACGTATCTTCCGCCAAAGAGAAAAGTGGTGAACGAGTGAGTAAGATAAGGGGTATGATTGATCCTCATATATATATATATATATATATATATATATATATATATGTATATATGTATGTATATGCAGGAAACTGTTAAAAAAACTGGTCAGGTTAGGTGTAGGTCAGATATACACATGTATCACAGAAAGAAAGGAAAGAAAGACAAATATATGTATCTATCTCACCAACTTGGGTGAGCAAATGAGAGAATATATTATGTAGAGTGGAGTAGAGTAAGATTGATCATTGGAGGGCTATATATATATATATATATATATATATATATATATAATCACTTTCATTTTCAAGTAGATGTCAAATTAATTAATTAAATAGAGGCCATTTTGATGAGGCAGCAGTCTTTATCGAAAAAAGAAGAAGAATTCTCCACTCAAACGCAAAATCACGTCATTTAATTTTACCATTCTTAAATGTACATGTTTGGTTATTCAGCATTTAGAGCAGCTGATGATTTGAAAGTTGAAACGAATTTAAAAAATAAAATATTACTACTACTAGTCTAATTTGTGGATACAAAATTTTACACATAAAATTAATTCTAGTCTAAATAAATTGGAACTATTTAATTATGTAGCATATCCTTTTCGTATTCAATAGACGCGCGACAAATAACTGAAAATATTTATCACACATTTAGGATCATATCCTATTTATTCACCGGCACCACATCAAATCAGTGTTTCTCATTCTTATCACTTACTAGTATTTGGAGTACTATTTATTATGAGAATATTATAAGATATCAGTTTTGTGTATGTATGTCAAAATAGAATAAAATGCAAAAATGATTAATGTAGTCTTAGATTATATTTATTTGTAAAAATTATACTTGACATAGGATTATTAATCTCAAGTGTCTTTGTTTGTTTTTAAATTTGAGTTTTAGACTATTAATCCTGATATTATAAAATAGCTTAAGATGATGGATTATTTAATATCATGTTTTACCTGATATTATAATCCATATCATTTGGGATTAAAAATTGCTAGACAAAATTAACCTCAATCTTTTTTTAAAATGACTATTATATCTTGCAATTTCTGTTATTAATATTATCGGCAACTTAAAACTTCTTATTGGTACAAAACTAAATATTAATTATTATTTTTTTTTTTGGGGAGGAGGGGGGGGAGGAGGGACTTGGGGTGGGACATGGTGGAGGTGAAGTGTAAATATAATCACCTGAATATTATTTTTTAAAGGAGGGTAAGGGTGAGGTGAGGTGAGGGGAGGGAGGTAGGGTGGGGTGGGGTGGGGTGGGAGGTGGGTGAGTAGGGGTGTTTACATAATCAGTAAAATATTATTATTATTTTTAGGGGGATGGGGGCTAGGAGTCAAGTGAGAGGTGGTGTATACATAATAAGTAAATATTATTTTTGAGGGGAGAGGGAGGGAGGGAGGAGGGGAGGGTGGGGGGGGGGGGGGTAGGGTATTTTGGCATAAAAATGCACAATGAATATAAAATTTTCTCAAAAATTTTTGAAACCCTAAAATAGGGTCCATGCGAAACAAAAATTAATTCAGTGGTTTAAATATTATACCGATTATAGAAAATTCTGAAACGGCTTCGAATCTCCAACGAAACTGCGTCCCTACGGTATCCACACGAACGTCCCACGAATCGTCACATGATCTGCAGTAAAAAGAGACGCGGTACTAGCCACCAAGGATATAGATTTTGTGAAGCTTTTCTCTCTAGTCTCTCTCTAAGAGCGATTAGTGTTTTTAGGTTAATGACCATCATTCCTAAAATGGCTGATATATCATATATATAGCAGTCAAAGGGAATTAATCAAAATCTAATCTAATTAAAAAAAATAAAATCTGAATTTATATATATTATTTCTTAATTAAGTTTTACTTAATTAATATACATATATACAAATTATCCTATTAATTTAAATTTATAATTTAAATACTATCAATCATATTGACATATTTAAATCCTTATAATTTAAATTAATTCCCTTTTAATTACGTTCTAAGTGTATGACCCTATAGGTTATTATTACATTGGCAATAATCTTAAAATCATATTATAAAATTATAAACAGTAATCGACATCTAGTAATGCATCACTGCTACCCAAGTAATAATAAGATTGATGATTCGATGCAACCTTTCGTGACCAATGTTTCAATGTAATTTAATCCTTTTAACCTTGACATCCTATAGATTAAACTCGAGGCATGGAATGTGTTATACTCTTCATAATTTAATCTGAGTTTTCTTGATCAATGAGTAGACTATATGAAACAAATTATTATTTAAGCATGGCCATGCATTTTATAGTCCAACTCAATCAAGAGGCCTATGAATGTTAAATTCCATCTAGATCACTCATATTCCTCAAACGATTCATGATGTACCCAATAATCACTTTTATTGTCCACCCTATTAAAGGAGACCTTTGATGATATCAAAGTACATAAATTTCCGTGTAGTAATATAGTAATTTCAGGTCGGAGGATCATTATATCATTGTCGTCACTATGAGAATTACTAATGACAGTTAGCATAATGCTCCACGTGTTGTGTGATGCCCCCAAAATAGGTCCACACGACCCATTCTGAGTCGCCAGATATCATACTATAAAAATCAAATACAAACTTCATTTATACAACTATTGAATTATCGTACAAAATACGACCACAGTTAAACTGTGAGTTTTAATACAAATGTATGTAACTCTCATGGTGCCTCGACCACAACCTTACAATGGTACTTTACATAAAAGTACAGTCAAAAACTGTTTTAGAAATTAAAATCTTTGGGAAGTGCTCAAGAAACCTTCGTATACATGGGAGGCCACGTGCGTCTAGGTTATGATAGATATCATATGTCCACAGAATTATCCTTGGTTGACCCAATAGACCCCAAAGAAAAATGAGAAGATTACTATCATGTTCTTTCCAATGGTGAGTCTTCTCTTGACATATAACTATCTCCATTGTCTGCAATTAAATATTATATTTCAACCAAACTCCAAGATCATATAGGTAGTGCTTGTGACGCCCCCAAAATAGGTATACATCACCTATTCTGAGTCGCCAAATACATAGTACATAATATAAATACAATCTTAAATATACAACATGAGCTGTGAGTTTTAATACAAATATTATCTTCAAGGCAGTATTAAAACTCAAAATAAGTCCTCAATACATTTATTAACACACTATTTCATAGAATAGTGAGGACTACTAATGCTATCGTCTGGACCATCACTCCATTCCCCGACTAGTCTCTGCTACGTTCTCATTTCCTGAAGAGAACAATGAAAGTAAAAGGGTGAGATCAACTAGCTCAGTAATAAATATTATGACTAAGATAATGCAGGATAAATTATCATTAGCCTTCAATAATGTTAAACTGATAAAATACAATAGACATCAAGTTTAACTGCAGCGGAACAAGCAATCCATTAAAAGAGTCAAGTAGAGAATAAAATCTACTATCTTTTATGATTTAAAAGGTTTTTCATCACTTTTATTATTGGGACTCAAATTTTAATAAATAATCCACATCATCCCCGCACTACTACCAATGATATTCATTAAGATCACAACCACAAATTATCCATGCACTACGGGCCAAGGATATTCGTGTATTCATCAATGGTCATGATCATGCCAACAATCGTCCATCAATGCACTACGGACCAATGAGGACTTTTACCACAACATTTGTAATATTACGGTCATGATTATACTTGATTAATCCACAGTCATAATCATACCAAGTCCATCTATGCACTACAGTGCCACGTATGACTTTCAACATAATATAAACATGAGGATGGTGACAATGATATAAGAATTCAATAAAACAAGTTCAAGAATTAATTTATCCAGAACTAATAACGCGTCAAATTGTCAACATGATACTTCTTTGTAGAGTAAAATTCAAGAATGCTCGGAAGAATATTTCCATGAAAAGATCTTTGGATGAAGCGCAAATATCAAGGATATTCCACTAATTTCATGGAGTATAGAAGTCAAAACTTTAACCAACCGAGTATAATAAAGAATGGAATAACAAAAGAAATCACCAGTACGCGATAGACCACACAAATAGGTTATTCTAATGAATAATAAATAACGGAATTCAGTCACGCGTAAACGCATACGGATATGATATTCCAACAGAATAATAAATAACGGAACCAATTAGTCGCAAAATTACTTGCACCGCAGGGATGTTCCAACAGTAATAATAAATAATGGAACCCGTGTCATGCGTAAATGCATGATGTGATATTCCAATGTAATAATAAAGAATGGAATAATGTAAGAATTTCACCATATATGCGGTACTTGGCATGTACGAAAGTTATTTCAACATAATGATAAAGAATGGAATAATGTAAGAATTTCACCAAGTATAGGGTAGACCGTGTATACAGGTTATTCCAACAGAATAAAAAAAATGGAATAACAGAAGTTCTCTTCATGAAAACGAAAGAAATAATACCGCTTACGAGTACAATAAATAATATCCATTACCTTAGAAGAAACTGGATATAGGAGTAGTGAAGTAGCAGAATACTTTTATTCTTTCTATCTATAGTTTCTCTCTCTAGAGAGTTTCAAAGAATTAAATAAGAAATAATGAAAGAATGAGCTTCATTTATAGGAGAATGGACCTGAATAAGAACTAATTCTGAATCGGTCCAAATTGATTTACTTTTAAACAGACAAATTCGTATTGGTTTACTATAAAATATTCTAATAAAACAAAATCTTTTAAATAAAATATAATATATTTTATTTATAATCTAATAAAACGAATAACTTTATAAAAGTATTCTTTTATATAAAAGATTTTACTATGTAAAAATACTATGCAGCAATAAATGCAAACACTATGCATAATAAAATATAATATATCCTATTTATAGTCTAATAAAACGAATAACTTTATAAAAGTATTTTGTTTTAAATAAAAAGATTTTACTATGCAAAACACTATGCATAATAATAATATAATATATTCTATTTATAGTATAATAAAACGAATAACTTTATAAAAGTATTCTATTTTATATAAAAACTTTTCTCATTTTATTACATTAATAATACTAATAAAACAAAACTTCATCATCATTATTATAATTCACACTATTAATCGACTGTGTCGTTTCGGGAAAGTGGGGCTTTCCAATAAGGATTTCTCCCATTGGCATGATTAGGTGACCAAATCTCTCATCGCGTAACTTAGAGACATCGTTAATATTGCAAATAATAATATTAATAACTTCGTCGTCTCAATTATTGATTTAATAATATATAAAATATCGACTATAATTGAATCAATTAACGTGATATACTATACAACAATTCTTCAAGCAATAATTGAACAAAACCGAGTGACTTCTCACGTAAGCATCAATAATCAATACTGGTAATGCTACTACGCAACCACGCGTTCTCTGTACTTTTTTAACACCGTGTGTTTGAATAGTTAACGATAAAACTTCCGCCGTTATTTTCATAAAAAATATTTTTGTCGCTTTTCAATCGACAATAATTCCATTGTAGGGTCCACTAATGATTGTCTTAGTCGTCTGAATATTCTCTGTTAAAACGAATATTCCCCACCAATCGAATATTATATAACAACTTGCGTGACTTTTGCAAAAATTTATAACTATTACCCACAACTATAACATTATATCAAATTCATTCCATAATATTCAAAAATGATAATTATAGAAAATTCATCTTTATTCATAAAAGTTGGGGTTTTACAATCTCCCCTTCTTATGAAATTAAGCCCTCGAAATTAGGGTACGTATCTGGTATGTCGAAGAGGTAAGGGTACCTTGATTTCATTTCAGATTCTAACTCCTAGGTCATTTCCTCAACATCGTGGTTCCTCCATAAAACTTTGACTTGAGGTATAACCTTGGAGCGTAGAATATGTTCCTTCTTATCCAAGATTTGAATAAGAACCTCTTTATACGTTAAATCTTCCGCTATTTCGTCTGGTTTTAACTCAATAATGTGGTTCGGGTCTTTCACATATTTACGTAACATGGATATATAAAAAACGTTATGAACACGAGATATACTTGGCGGTAAAGCGAGTCTATAGGCTACAGTCTCTACTCGATTGAGGATTAAAAATGGGCCAATGAATCGAGGATTGAGCTTTCCTCTTTTTCCAAATCTCGTAAATCCTTTCCATGGAGCAACACGTAACAACACATGATCTCCAATATCAAATTCCACGTCTTTTCGATGAAGATCAGCATAACTCTTTTGTCGGTCTTGTGAAGTTTTTATACGTTGTCGGATCATTTGAATCTTTTCCGTAGTCATACGTACCAACTCCGGTCCCAACAACGTTGCTTCACCCACCTCATCCCAGCATACTGGAGAACGACACTTTCTTCCATTTAACGCTTCGAATGGAGCCATGTCAATACTTGTTTGATAACTGTTGTTGTAAGAAAACTCCACCAATGGTAAGAACTTGTCCCAACTTCCCTTGAAGTCAAGGACACAAAGTCTTAATAAATCTTCAAGAGTTTGAATAGTCCTCTCTGATTGTTCGTCCGTCTGAGGATGATATGTCGAACTAAATCATAAATCCGTGCCCATAGCTTTTTGTAAACTAACCCAAAATCGTGAAAAAAATCTTAGGTCTCGATCAGAAACTATGGATACTGGCATACCATGCAGTCTTGCAATCTCGTTTATGTACATACGAGCAAGACGTTCAAGTGTATAAGTTTTTCGTATTGGTAAGAAATGAGCAGACTTGGTCAATCTATCAACAATGATCCAAATTGCATCTATACCTTGATAAACCTTGGGAAGACCAGTAACGAAATCCATGGTAATGTGCTCCCACTTCTATTCTGGAATTTCAAGTGGTTGCAATGGACCTTTTGGTACTTGATGCTCCTCATTGACTCGTTGACAAGTTAGACACCTTGAGATAAACAGCGCTATCTCTCTCTACATATTGCTCCACCAAAATGTATAACGAAGATCACGGTACATTTTAAGACACCTGTGATGGATTAAACAAACGGTGTGTTGTGCGCCTCCATCATGATTTTATACTTTAAATCGTATCGTTAGAAACACAAAGTCCGGAGTTGACTCAAAGTATTCCTTCATCATCGATTCTTGCTTCCTAGATAAAGACCTTCTTGCACTTTCTTCCTCATATGCATTAGCTCCGTGTCCGTAGTTTGAGCGACTTTAACTTTATCAATTAAAGTCGCTTCTACTCAGATATATTTGCCATCATCACGTGGGTCCGTGGAGTCTTTATCTCTATCTCCATTCTTTACAAGTCACATAAAATGGGCCTCATATTTGACAATATTGCACTCGTGCATTCGCATATGATCTTCTACTCAATCGTCCGCTTACCACATTCACTTTTCCAAAGATGGTATTGGATGGTATGATCATAATCTTTCAATAGTTCAAGCCAACGTCGTTGTCGCATGTTGAGTTCCTTTTGAGTGAAGAAATATTTGAGGCTTTTATGATCCGTAAAGATCTCCACTTTCTCCCCATACAAGTAATGCCTCCAAATCTTTAGTGCGAAGACAACAACTGCCAACTCTAGATCATGAGTAGGATAATTCCTCTCATATTTGTAATAACCCGAAAATTTCTATATAAAATAAATAAGAAATTTTGCGTATAAATTTTTTTTTATTTAATGACGAGACTAAGTGTCAAGTAAAGTGAACGATAAATGCGAATACATTTATTACTTGAAAAATTAGAAATAATTTTGGAATTATTAATTACCACAAATTATATGGTAATAAATTTCTGTAAGCCGAAATGTTTTTATTAATTATCTTCCATGAAAACGTGATTGGAAATAATATATGAAGTGACAATTAAAATTATATAATAAATATTTTATTATATGAATTGTCAAAATATTTAAGTTAATTATTTTAACTTGTCTATTGAACGAAGAATAAGTCAGATATGGAATCCAAACCCTGAAATTGGGATTGTGATTAAGAGATAAGAATAAAGAATATAATATTATGGATATTATGATTTTACAAATACCATAAGTATGTACTTTGTGTATGTGCGATGACAGATAATGTTGAAAGAATGACGGTCAATTAGGTCATAAGATATTACCGTGTTGTGAAACCCTAATTATTAAACTCGCTTATGGGATATTTCGAGTAAAGTATCGTGTATATATGAAGTTATCGTGAATAAGGATGCCAGTAATTAGAATAAACCCTAATTACTATTTTTACGCCTAAATAATTGTGACAAACCCTAATTATTATAACCTTAATCGGTTGAAGTTAGAAACTGTAACGACTCGTGTTAGTAACATACATGTATAATTAAAGAACCACTAATGATCAATTAGAAACCCTAATTGATGACGTTGAGAAACCCTAATTTTAATTACCGGGTTTAATTTCGATGTTAATGTATAAGTGTTTTAATTTACCAAAGGATAGAAGTTAATTGGTAAATTATAAGAATTAAATCTAGTGATTAAATATTACATTTAATTGCCTTGTACAAGATTGCCCATACACTCTTAAACAAAGCCCAACCATCACCCATAACAAATCAGAAGCAAGAATCAAGAATTTTTGGCAAAAAGGGTATAAGAACACTAAACCTAGAAATCCTTTGATTTGATGTTATTTGATGCAATTGATTATTTAAAGTTGTGTAATAGAATGTTAATTGATGATATGGGTTGATAAATCAAAGACCCATAACATCAAAGTGCACGAATTTGAAGATTTAAGCAAGTTGGAAAAACCGAATTATGTTATTTTTTCACCAAATGTCAGAGGCTATAACTCTTTGCTCAATCATGAGTTTTGTTCTTCAAAAGTTGTTATGTGTAGCCTGATATGTGGTCTTTAATCTGCAAAAAGAATCAAGTCCATATCATGTATAGATTAGAAGTTATAGATGGTCAAACATGGTTGACCGATCATGATAAACTATTTTTGGGCAAATTCAGTAATGGGGGCATTCTCGTCCACTTTTTGTGCTTTAAAAGGTCTAGGCTTTTGATATGTTGTAGTGCACTGAGTTAGGAAGCTATAAGCTTTGGAATGACCTCATTCCGACCTCGGATGAGGGAATTACGGTGATTGGAAGGAAATGTGTCAAATTTCTCAAAAGCGAAAGTCAGCAGCCGGGATGTGCTATTCGGGACACCGTTATTTCGATCAGTTAATGTTTCCAAAACCTTCTGGACTTTTGGTATGTTATATTACACCGAATAATCTTTTCCATAGACTCAAAAGCGGACTAAATCCGATATCGGAGGAGAGAGTTATGACATTTCAAAGTAGTAGTGTCAAAACTTCCCAACAAGTGCGGTGCAGTCCATTTGAACGAAATTTCTGAACTGATGTGTTCGAATTTGGAAATGGTCAAAGAATAAAAGTTGTAGCCCCAGAAGTTATCTTCAAGGTGGGCTCAAGAATCGCTCAAAAATGTTTTAAAATGAAAGAGTTATGACTGCTTTTAGCGGAAGAAGGTAAAGCTGAAACGAGATTGAAAAAGCTATGAACGTCCACTTTTGACGCACTGTTTGGGCTACCTAATGAACCCGAATTGGGTAATTCGTATTTTTTAAAAATATTCTTACATACCATGTATAACATATCCAAAAATCAGATTAATCGGAGTTATGAGCAATGCGTTAGAAAATCGCAAAGTGAGCTATTGAAAAATTAGTATAAACCAAGTCCCACATCGACTAAATCGAGAACTTCACCATTTTCTAAACCTATAAATAGAAGGGCTTGGCCTTTGTTTCATTCACCAACAATAAGGCCTCCAATTTTGAGAAAGGCTTTGTTGTGGGAGAACTTTTATAAAGATCTCCTTAGTTAAATTCTGGCGTGGAAGTGCGTTCAAATTGTGGGAATTCAGATTTTAGGGTATGTTTTTATTTAATTTTTGTAATGTTATTATTTTTAATTGTTAGTTAAAGTTTGAATTTTTGAAGTTTAGTTAGTGTTGTTAATAAACTAGTTAGTTTACTATGTTTATTTTGGCTTGGAATTGATTATGTAAATGAGTTATTTGTGATGACTTTTAATATTTTGTGATGAATTTCATTAATTAATAATTATTAATGATATTAAAGTTATTTAATGATTATATTAAATAATTTAGTTTAAAATGATTTTAATATTATAAAAATCATTTTAAATGAAAATAAGGTATTTAAAAATATTTTAAGTTATAAAATATAACTTTTAATATTTAAATGATAATTTTATTAATAATTAAATATTAATGATATTAAGATAATATTAATGATATTTAGTTTAATGATCAATATTAAATAAATAGTTTAAAAATGGTTTTACTTATTTAAAACCATTTAAAGAGGATATTAAGGATTTAAAAATATTTTAAATTATAATTAATGACTTTTAATATTTGATAAATAGTACATTAATATTTAAATATTAATGGTAATTATTTAAAATGATTTTTATTGTTTTAAAAATCATTTAAGGTAATATAAATGTTTTAAAATAGTTTGAGTTATTATAAATAACTTTTATATTTTAGTAATGGTTTCATTAATAGTTTAGTATTAATTAAACTATTAATGATAATGAAATTGTTTAATGTTTAAATCATTTAATTATGATTCGATATTTGAAAGTTATAAATTACCAAACCAAACTAAATTTACTTGAGAACCCATTATGAAGTTCTCAATTTGAAGAAGAACACCTATAAGTAATGCTTATATCACTATAGGCCCTTTAGTGATGATTTGAATTATTTTAAATTTTTCAATTTACGAAAATTTCAAAATGATTAAAAATTAAGATGTCCGATATTTACGAGATGTTGAGGTATAAAATAAGAGTCTTAGACTCAAGATTTATCCGATAAAGTCATTTTCGATCGCTGGCAAACAAATGTCGAATTCCTATAATAGAAAAGAAAAGGTTACTTTGTAAGAGCATGGATGAGATATTTGAAAAATGTATAAAAATATTTCAAGTATAGAATAGGAACTAAAAGTATGATCACCGTGATTATGTGATTAGACTATGTCTTGTTCGTAATAGACAAATCTTATGTGTTAAGATATATTGTTCTAATCGAATCGAATGATCCGATTATTGATAGGTTGTGATAAAGAGATAAAACCTAAGTTGAGATTTGTAATCGTTGATCGTCAAAAAGTATCCTACCTTTGCATTTCCTTTATGCAATGGACATGAGTAAGAAGTTTCGAATTATTCTATTCCCTGTATGTATTATGTACTCTTTGATTATCAACATGCTAGCTTAGATATATATTCTTCGTTGATTTCTAAATGGTTATACAAGTGTCCCCACTTGGATAACCATGGCATTTATTCACATGTTGATATACCTCCCATCAATTACCCGTATACATATATGTTGAATTACATATTATTGTTGAGCAAGATTAAAACCTTCTGGTTTGGAACCCGTGCATGTATGAACATCTCTATACGGGAAGATTTTTGCCCAAGACGGATATGGAGTGAGCGATGAATTTCGCTCAAGTTATGTAGTATTGATCAATACAGGTACAATCTGGGTGATCACCCTCCGCGTCTGTAAAAGCTAGAGCGGTTTCATGGATGGATTTCCGCCAAACCTTTTCGAAAATGAAAAGAATGTTCATAGTATGATTCTTAAACCCTATTCATGGGTAGAGCGAGCCAAATTTAAATAATTTGGAAGAGATTTGTTATGTGAATTTTTTATCAAGATGATTACTTCACAACTTTCGATTCGTTGTAGAAGTGTTATGTAAAGAGAATACTTATATTCTTTCAAATTATATATATAATTGCTATTACTTGTTTGGGCACTCAAATGCTCATCCTTGCTTAAATTAAATGTTTTCGATTATGTATGAAAAATCTTTGAAGGCTCGAGCACCGAACAAAGGAAAAGGAAAGGCGATCGAATAAGTGTATATTATGAGTTAATGGTTATAGTTGTATTGGTATCTATTCAAGTATTGTAAGGAATGTATTTGAAGGTCACGTACCTGGGGAAGTAAACTTTGATGTATGTAAATTAAGTTCGAATGTATTATTATATTAGTATTATTCAACTTAAAGAAATGGTATCGTGGAGAACCGAGTTCGGGTTTCAAGTACCTGAATTTGGGGTCGTCACAGGTTGGTATCAAAGCTGTTGGTTATGAAGCTTAGGTAGGAATACCTGAGACTAATAACCACAATGATTAGGATAAGTATTAACTCATATAGAGTTAGTTGGTCGATAAGATTCAAAGATGAATCTCGACGGGTGTAAAGACACAGAGTTCCCTAACTCTGATTATAAAGTTAAACAGTAGTGGGGAATAGATTGAGTCTAAAAGACTGAAAGTGCAGTTATGAGAGATCGTAAAATAAAACGATCAAGATATAGAACTAAATCGTAATATATACGATGAGATCACCCCGTGATCTGATAAGGCTATGACAGCCAGAAGGAATCAATTTGATGATTGGAAAGTTTACAGTAAGATTGTTGTGTATGAATTGTACTATCAATTGGTACGCATCCGTAAGAGAATTATAAATACGAATTAAATTGCATATGGAGAATGGGGTTAGTGTTAGATGGGGATTCAATTGAGGACTCATGCCGTGGCCGAGTTGTATGATTCTTCGTATGGGAGCTGAATTGTACTTGGTGTAAAAACCACTTAGTTTCTGGCACTGATAATCATTGAAATGTATGTGTCGCGCTATTTGTTATATGCACATTAAGAGGATGACTCCATTCTCAGGTGTATAACAGGTAGATAGGTCATAGATAGAGAATATAAGATTAAGTTTGAGTTCTTAAAACTCATACCTATGAGACATTCTTGACTCATAATTATATGAAATGTTTATGAACCCCTCAGCGAATGGACGCCAAAGGTCTGACTAGGATAAGTTCTTAAACTCATATGATTATGGCAATTTATGAACTCATAAGTGTGGTTTGACGAACTAGGTATAGTTTTGTGTGAATGGAGTGTTATGGATTACAGGAACAGATAGATTGTTAAGTAAATGATTTTTAGTGAAGGTGTTAGGTTTTGCTAAACTCCTAGCTATGATAAACTTCAAAATTTTTGACATCAAGCTAAATACGCACTATGTGCTTTTGAAAACAAAAATGTAGACTCGTAATCATTTTTGAAACGGTTTAAAGTACTACTGATCCATATGCTACTTATTTTGGCTGAGACGCAAATGATTTGAAATATCAAAATTTGTTTTTAATTATCACTCATGTACCATGTAAACTTTGCGTAGATGATAAAAATGTGATGGAGTTAGAATACTGAGAATACTTAGTGTGAATTTGACTGAAGTCATTGTCCACTTATTGTATAATGTGTTATGACAAAGTCATACAATGACGGCATCCTCAACGGATTATTAATACAATCTACGGCATCATGACGTCATTCTCTAAAATGTTTTCAAAAGTTTAATTTGCCAATCTGGTTTGGCTACATCTAAATAATTCGATTGAATTGAATTATTGATATGAGTCTATGCTATTTGAATCAATTAGACTAGTGTTTATGAAAACTCTAAGTGTTCATTGAAAGAAATTTCCTAACTAAATTGTTTGGTGCGAATCCCATGATAAGACCGAGGTGAACAATGTTGTTTGGATAAATGATCCAATCTAATGGCGTAAATATTCGCTAGGTATGATTAATACGCTTATGCATGACGTAGGGGTACAATAGGCTAATCACCTAAAGTACTATTAATGGTAGTTTACCTTCTTTGTGATTGTAAACATACCGTAATGTTTTGTTTTATGGTATGAATACCGTTAAAACTATGTGTTCATGGTCTATATGACCCCTCAAAGAAAATTTGAAAACTTTTACTCTTGTGAGAGGTGTATTGGGTAGCATGTGATGATATGTGTGAATGTTGTAAGCCAGATGGATAGAGTTAAGCCGAAAGTTATGAAGGAGGTTGGAGCAGAGGGGATATTCAGATAAAGACAGGTTGAAGGTTGAAATAGAAGCCAAAGACACCGATATATACCTTGGACCAAAGCTTTAGTCATCACCTTCATGCGATTCGATGCGAGTGGATGGAGCGCCTTTCTCTAGAGAGATAGGCGTTGATGAGAATTGAATAAATTTATCGTCAATCAAAATAAGAGACAACGATATAGAACTCTTGATTGTCGTGTATGTATACTATATGTTAATCGTGGTAACTTATGTATGTAGATGTCCGGTGAGAAAGATATGTGGAATAAGAAGGATCATATTCACACCCCGAGCTAATATCGAGGCCAACAGATGAAATAGAAGCTCACTAGAACCCAAATCGACGAGGTGGCTATCGTGGAAAACGTAGCATCGATCCGAAAATGTTGGATTTGACAGAGATAGTGATTCGTACACTAAAGTTGAAGCCGCTCAAGCATCAACGGAGGTGCGAGATTTGGAGAACAAGGTTTCTTCATTGAAAAGGTTGTGGGAGATAGAAAAGTTGATGCGTCAGGCGTTAATGGAAACAATGGAAGAGCAGGATAAGCTCAAAATCCAAATTAACCAGATGGAGCCTCAAGAGACACATCCGTGAAGGACACACCTCCTCGTTGTTACCTCGACTATAAGAAAGGTGGATGTTTTAATTGTGGGATGGAAGGACATCGAGGAAATGAATGTCCCAGAAAAAGGCTCCGTAAAATAAGTAGTATGGGTTATGTATGTAATATGTGTGATAAGTAATGAACTATTTTTAACTTTTATGTTGGTTAAGATTTTAAATCCAGAACTTTCGTAGTCACAAAGGGATAAATTGTTGATTAAAGCGAGGATGTCTTTGTGTAAATATTCGATAAATGAATATGAATCTAAGTTTGAGAAATGAAACGAGTTTAATACATTAATCTTATGCAATAAGGTTTAAAATGTAAGGGTATAATTTATGGTTTTATTTAACCAGATAATGCCACCAAGATGTCAAACTCGAAACCAAATGATAGAAGAATCTACTAATCTTTGAGGAACGGAAATTTTAATCGATGCAAAACTTTGCAAACATGGTAGCTCGGAGACTATGTGAGGGAACACCAATTATGGAAACTAGCCGCACAATCGCTTGGCAAAATTCAAAGACTCCAAAGCCGTAGGACCACCAGAATTCAGAGGATCAGCTGACCCTATAGAAGCCCAGACATGGGTGAACGAGATAGAGAAGGCGTTCAGTAATCGCTAAAGTAGATGAGGGCAAAAAGACCGCTTTTGCCACTTATATGATGAAAGGGAAGCTAACTTTTGGTGGGAGGCAAATAAGACTCTCAGGCGAGAAGAAGAAATTACTTGGGATAGGTTTAAGGATTTATTTTTCAAAACTATCTCTCTGTTAGTATGTAGTCTAGAATGGAGGTGAGATTCTGGAGTTAAAGCAGGATAACATGATCATTGCAGGTAGTATGCATAAAATTTAATGAGTTGGCTAGGTTTGCTCCACATCAAGTGGATACAGAGGCTAGGAAGGCAAGGAGATTTGAGCCGGGCTTAAAACCCCGGCTCTACAATAAAGTGTCAAGATCTTTATGAAATCAATACTTTTACAAAGACTCATGGAGAAAGCTATCATTCTTTGAATGTGGGAAGTGAGGTCATGAGCCTCTACCATAAGGAGAAGAAGAACAAAAGCAAGTCGGGAGGAACAAAGAAAGATAGAAAGTAGTAGTGGGAATAGGGGTGAGAAAAGAATGAGGAATTTTTTACGAGAAAATGCAAGTAAAGCGAGAAGGTATAAAGAAGCGGTGGTAGTGCGGTCAAGAATCTGCGGGAAGAATCACTCTGGCGAGTGTCTCAAGGGCAAGTTTGTATGCTACAAGTGCGGCAAGAGGGTCATATCTCTCTAATCGCCTAACTCAAGGATGATCGATGGATGCTTCGTATGTGGATCGATTGAGCATAAGGTGAGAAACTGCCCACGAGAGGAATGGAGGGGCGGAACGTAACCACGGGGAGAAGCGGTGGGACGTTAGCAATTTCAGACCAAACTCCACCAAAGAACTCCAACGAAAGCAACTCAGGAGGTTTACAACATGGACAGTCCAGATACGGTGGGCGGTGAAATGTAACTCCGTGTCTATTTGAATAACTTATATATCTTATATTTCCTTAATCGGATAGAGCAAGTGTTATGATGAATAATTAAAGATTAGTTCGATCAAGTATGATCGAGATCTACGTCTAATGATTATATGCTATGTATGTACTTCCTGCGTATGAGTTTTTAAGCGGTGATTCCGGGGACTAATCCTTATAAGGGAGGTGAATGTAATAACCGAAAATTTCTATATAAAATAAATAAGAAATTTTATGATATAAATTTTTTTTTTTTTTTAATGACGAGACTAAGTGTCAAGTAAAGTGAACGATAAATGCGAATACATTTATTACTTGAAAAATTAGAAATAATTTTGGAATTATTAATTACCACAAATTATATGGTAATAAATTTCACATAGTAAAATGTTTTTATTAATTATCTTCCATGAAAACGTGATTGGAAATAATATATGAAGTGACAATTAAAATTATATAATAAATATTTTATTATATGAATTGTCAAAATATTTAAGTTAATTATTTTAACTTGTCTTGATCGAAGAATAAGTCGATATGGAATCCAAACCCTAAATTGGGATTGTGATTAAGAGATAAGAATAGCAATATAATATTATTGATATTATGATTTTACATACCATAATTATGTAATGTAGATATGCGACAGATAATGTTGAAAGCAATGACGGTCAATTAGGGTCATAAAGATATTACCGTGTTGTGAAACCCTAATTATTAAACTCGATTTATGGGATATTTCGAGTAGTATCGTGTATATGAAGTTATCGTGAATAAGGATGTCGGTAATTAGAATAAACCCTAATTACTATTTTTTTACGTATAATTAGGACAAAACCTAATTATTATAACCTTAATCGGTTGAAATTAGAAAGCGTAACGATTGTGTTAATAACATACACACGTATAATTAAAGAACCACTAATGGTCAATTAGAAACCCTAATTGATGACGCTGAGAAACCCTAATTTTAATTACTGGGTTTAATTTCGATGTTACTGTATAAGTGTTTTAATTTACCAAAGGATAGAAGTTAATTGGTAAATTATAAGAATTAAATCTAGTGATTAAATATTACATTTAATTGCCTTGTACAAGATTGCCCATACACTCTTAAACAAAGCCCAACCATCACCCATAACAAATCAGAAGCAAGAATCAAGAATTTTTTGGCAAAAAGGGTATAAGAACACTAAACCTAGAAATCCTTTGATTTGATGTTATTTGATGCAATTGATTATTTAAAGTTGTGTAATAGAATGTTAATTGATGATATGGGTTGATAAATCAAAGACCCATAACATCAAAGTGCACGAATTTGAAGATTTAAGCAAGTTGGAAAAACCGAATTATGTTATTTTTTCACCAAATGTCAGAGGCCATAACTCTTTGCTCGATCATGAGTTTTGTTCTTCAAAAGTTGTTATGTGTAGCCTGATATGTGGTCTTTAATCTGCAAAAAGAATCAAGTCCATATCATGTATAGATTAGAAGTTATAGATGGTCAAACATGGTTGACCGATCATGATAAACTATTTTTAGGGCGATCAGTAATGGGGCATTCTCGTCCACTTTTTGTGCTTTAAAAGGTCTAGGCTTTTGATATGTTGTAGTGCACTGAGTTAGGAAGCCATAGGCTTTGGAATGACCTCATTCCGACCTCGGATGAGGGAATTACGGTGATTGGAAGGAAATGTGTCAAATTTCTCAAAACTGAAAGTCAGCAGCGGGATGTGCTATTCGGGACACTGTTTTGATCAGTTAATGTTTCCAAAACCTTCTGGACTTTTGGTATGTTATATTACACCGAATAATCTTTCCATAGACTCCGAAACGGACTAAATCCGATATCGGAGGAGAGAGTTATGACATTTCAAAGTAGTAGTGTCAAAACTTCCCAACAAGTGCGGTGCAGTCCATTTGAACGAAATTTCTGGACTGATGTGTTCGGAATTTGGAAATGGTCAAAGAATAAAAGTTGTAGCCCCAGAAGTTATCTTCGCGTGGGCTCAAGAATCGCTCAAAAATGTTTTAAAATGAAAGAGTTATGACTGTTTTAGCGGAAGAAGGTAAAGCTGAAACGAGATTGAAAACTGTTATGAACGTCCACTTTTGACGCACTGTTTGGGCTACCTAATGAACCCGAATTGGGTAATTCGTATTTTTTAAAAATAGTCTTACATACCATGTATAACATATCCAAAAATCAGATTAATCGGAGTTATGAGCAATGCGTTAGAAAATCGCAAAGTGAGCTATTGAAAAATTAGTATAAACCAAGTCCCACATCGACTAAATTGAGAACTTCACCATTTTCTAAACCTATAAATAGAAGGGCTTGGCCTTTGTTTCATTCACCAACAATAAGGCCTCCAATTTTTGAGAAAGGCTTTGTTGTGGGAGAACTTTTTATAAAGATCTCCTTAGTTAAATTCTGCGTGGAAGTCGTATTCGATGCATGGAATTCAGTATTTAGGGTATGTTTCTTATTTAATTTTTGTAATGTTATTATTTTTAATTGTTAGTTAAAGTTTGAATTTTTGAAGTTTAGTTAGTGTTGTTAATAAACTAGTTAGTTTACTATGTTTATTTTGGCTTGGAATTGATTATGTAAATGAGTTATTTGTGATGACTTTTAATATTTTGTGATGAATTTCATTAATTAATAATTATTAATGATATTAAAGTTATTTAATGATTATATTAAATAATTTAGTTTAAAAATGATTTTAATATTATAAAAATCATTTTAAATGAAAATAAGGTATTTAAAAATATTTTAAGTTATAAAATATAACTTTTAATATTTAAATGATAATTTTATTAATAATTAAATATTAATGATATTAAGATAATATTAATGATATTTAGTTTAATGATTAATATTAAATAAATAGTTTAAAAATGGTTTTACTTATTTAAAAACCATTTAAATTTGCGTTAGAAAATCGCAAAGTGAGCTATTGAAAAATTAGTATAAACCAAGTCCCACATCGACTAAATTGAGAACTTCACCATTTTCTAAACCTATAAATAGAAGGGCTTGGCCTTTGTTTCATTCACCAACAATAAGGCCTCCAATTTTTGAGAAAGGCTTTGTTGTGGGAGAACTTTTTATAAAGATCTCCTTAGTTAAATTACAAGCGTGGAAGTCATATTCATCTGTGGAATTAGTATTTAGGGTATGTTTCTTATTTAATTTTTGTAATGTTATTATTTTTAATTGTTAGTTAAAGTTTGAATTTTTGAAGTTTAGTTAGTGTTGTTAATAAACTAGTTAGTTTACTATGTTTATTTTGGCTTGGAATTGATTATGTAAATGAGTTATTTGTGATGACTTTTAATATTTTGTGATGAATTTCATTAATTAATAATTATTAATGATATTAAAGTTATTTAATGATTATATTAAATAATTTAGTTTAAAAATGATTTTAATATTATAAAAATCATTTTAAATGAAAATAAGGTATTTAAAAATATTTTAAGTTATAAAATATAACTTTTAATATTTAAATGATAATTTTATTAATAATTAAATATTAATGATATTAAGATAATATTAATGATATTTAGTTTAATGATTAATATTAAATAAATAGTTTAAAAATGGTTTTACTTATTTAAAAACCATTTAAAGAGGATATTAAGGATTTAAAAATATTTTAAATTATAATTAATGACTTTTAATATTTGGATAAATAGTACATTAATATTTAAATATTAATGGTAATTATTTAAAATGATTTTTATTGTTTTAAAAATCATTTAAGGGTAATATAAATGTTTTAAAATAGTTTGAGTTATTATAAATAACTTTTATATTTTAGCAATGGTTTCATTAATAGTTTAGTATTAATTAAACTATTAATGATAATGAAATTGTTTAATGTTTAAATCATTTAATTATGATTACGATATTTGAAAGTTATAAATTTACCAAACTAAATTTACTTTGAGAGACCGATTATGAAGTTACGAATTTGAAGAAGAACACCTATAGTAATAACAGATTATATCACTATAGGCCCTTTTTAGTGATGATTTGAATTATTTTAAATTTTTCAATTTAAAATTTCAAAATGATTAAAAATTAAGATGTCGATATTTACGAGATGTTGAGGTATAAAATAAGAGTCTTAGACTCGATTTATCCGATAAAAGTCGCTTGATACGGCAAACAAATGTCGAACTATAATAGAAAGAAAAGGTTCTTCAAGAGCATGGATGAGATATTTGAAAAATGTATAAAAATATTTCAAGTATAGAATAGAACTAAAAGTATGATCACCGTGATTATGTGATTAGACTATGTCTTTAATCGTAATAGACGATCTTTATGTGTTAAGATATATTGTTCTAATCGAACGAATGATCCGATTATTGATAGGTTGTGATAAAGAGATAAAACCTAAGTTGAGATTTGTAATCAAATGAATCGAGGAAAGTATCCTACCTTTGCATTTCCTTTATGCAATGGACATGAGTAAGAAGTTTGAAATTATTCTATTCCCCATGTGATTATGTACTCTTTGATTATCAACATGCTAGCTTAGATATATATTACATTCGTTGATTTCTAAATGGTTATACAAGTGTCCCCACTTGATAACCATGGCATTTATTCACGTGTTGATATACCTCATCGATTACCCGTATACATATATGTTGAATTACATATTATTGTTGAGCAAGATTAAAACCTTCTTGTTTGGAACCGTGCATGTATGAACATCTCTATATGGGAAGATTTTTGCGCCCAAGACGGATAGAGTGAAGCGATGAATTTCGTTCAAGTTATGTAGTATTGATCAATCAGTGGTACAATGAAATGATCACCCTCCGCGTGCGTAGTAAAATTTAGAAGCGGTTTCATGGATGGATTTCTGCCAAACCTTTTCGAAAATGAAAAGAATGTTCATAGTATGATTCTTAAACCCTATTCATGGGTAGAGCGAGAGCAAATTTAAATAATTTGGAAGAGATTTGTTATGTGAATTTTTTATCAAGATGATTACTTCACAACTTTCGATTCGTTGTAGAAGTGTTATGTAAAGAGAATACTTATATTCTTTCAAACTTATATATAATTGCTATTACTTGTCAAGCACTCAAATGCTCATCCTTGCTTAAATTAAATGTTTTCGATTATGTATGAGCACACCAAGGCTCGAGTACGAAACAAAGGAAAGGAAAGTCGATCGAATAAGTGTGTATTATGAGTTAATGGTTATAGTTGTATTGGTATCTATTCAAGTATTGTAAGGAATGTATTTGAAGGTCACGTGCACAGGGAAGTAAACTTTGATGTATGTAAATTAAGTTCGAATGTATTATTATATTAGTATTATTCAACTTAAAGAAATGGTATCGTGGGAGAACCAGAGTTCGGGTTTCAATACACTGAATTTGGGGTCGCCAATCACGAGTTGGTATCAAAGTCATTGGTTATGAAGCTTAGGTAGGAATACACGAGACTAATAACCACAATGATTAGGATAAGTATTAACTCATATAGAGTTAGTTGGTCGATAAGATTCAAAGATGAATCTCGACGGGTGTAAAGACACACGAGTTCCCAACTCGATTATAAAGTTAAAAGCAAAGAGTGGGGAATAGATTGAGTCTAAAAGACCGAAAGTGCGATTATGAGAGATCGTAAAATAAAACGATCAAGATATAGAACTAAATCGTAATATATACGATGAGATCACCCCGTGATCCGATAAGGCTATAATGACGGTAAGGAATCAATTTGATGATTGGAAAGTTTACTGATAAGATTGTTGTGTATGAATTGTCTTGTATCAATCGGTACGCATCCGTAAGAGAATTATAAATACGAATTAAATTAAATATGGAGAATGGGGTTAGTGTTAGATGGGGATTCAATTGAGGACTCATGTCGGCGGTGAGTTGTATGATTCTTCGTATGGGAGCCGAATTGTACTTGGTGTAAAAACCACTTAGTTTACGCAATCGATAATCATTGAAATGTATGTGTCGCGCTATTTTGTTATATGCACATTAAGAGGATGACTCCATTCTCGTGTGTATAACAATTGAGATAGAGTCATAGATAGAGAATATAAGATTAAGTTTGAGTTCTTAAAACTCATACCTATGAGACATTCTTGACTCATAATTATATGAAATGTTTATGAACCCCTCGTGAAATGGGCGCCAAAGGTCCGACTAGGATAAGTTCTTAAACTCATATGATTATGGCAATTTATGAACTCATAAGTGTGGTTTGACGAACTAGGTATAGTTTTGTGTGAATGGAGTGTTATGGATTACGAGAATGTATAGATTGTTAAGTAAATGATTTTTAGTGAAGGTGTTAGGTTTTGCTAAACTCCTAGCTATGATAAACTTCAAAATTTTTGACATCGCTTAAATACGCACTATGTGCTTTTGAAAACAAAAAATGTAGACTCGTAATCATTTTTGAAAATCGGTTTAAAATACTGATTTCTATGCTACTTATTTTGGCTAGACGCAAATGATTTGAAATATCAAAATTTGTTTTAATTATCACTCATGTACCACGTAACTTTAGTGCGAGATGATAAAAATGTGATGGAGTTGTAAATACAGGAATACTTAGTGTGAATTTGACTGAAGTCATTGTTCCACTATTGTATAATGTGTTATGACAAAGTCATACAATGACTGGCATCCTCAACGGATTATTAATACAAGATGATCGATCATCATGGCGTCATTCTCGAAAATGTTTTCAAAAGTTTAATTTGCCAACGAGGTTTGGCTACATCTAAATAATTCGATTGAATTGAATTATTGATATGAGTCTATCTATTTTGAATCACCAGACTAGTGTTTATGAAAACTCTAAGTGTTCATTGAAAGAAATTTCCGAACTAAATTGTTTGAGTGCGGAATCCTATGATAAAGACCGAGGTGAACAATGTTGTTTGGATAAATGATCCAATCTAATGGGCGTAAATATTACGCTAGGTATGATTAATACGTGCATGACGTAGAGGGGTACAATAGGCTAATCACCTAAAGTACTATTAATGGTAGTTTACCTTCTTTGTGATTGTAAACATACCGGTAATGTTTTGTTTTGCGGTATGAATACCGTTAAAACTATGTGTTCATGGTCTATATGACCCCTCAAAGAAAATTTGAAAACTTTTACTCTTGTGAGAGGTGTATTGGGTAGCGTGTGATGATATGTGTGAATGTTGTAAGCCAGATAGAGTTAATGCCGAGAGTTATGAAGGAGGTTGGAAGCGGAGGGGATATTCGAGATAAGACAAATTGAAGGTTGAAATAGAAGCCAAAGACACCGGATATATACCTTGGACCAGGCTTTAGTCATCACCTTCATGCGATTCGATCAGAGTGGATGGAGTCGCTTTCTAGCAGAGATAAAGGCGTTGATGAGAATTGAATAAATTTATCGTCAATCAAAATAAGAGACAACGTATATAGAACTCTTGATTCTTTGTGTATGTATACTATATATTAATCGGGGTAACTTATGTATGTAGATGTACGTGAGAAAGATATGTGGAATAAGAAGGATCATATTCACACCCCGAGCTAATATCGAGGCCAACGGATGAAATAGAAGCTCACTAGGAACCCAAATCGACGAGGTGGCTATCGTGGAAAACGTAGCATCGAGATCCGTAAATGTTGGATTTGACAGATAGTGATTCGAGACACTAAAGTTGAAGCCGCTCAAGCATCAACGGAGGTGCGAGATTTGGAGAACAAGGTTTCTTCATTGAAAAGGTTGTGGGAGATAGAAAAGTTGATCGTCGTCAGCGTTAATGGAAACAATGGAAGAAGCGGGATAAGCTCAAAATCCAAATTAACGGATGGAGCCTCAAGAGACACATCTCAGAAGGACACACCTCTCTCGCTCGTTGCCCACTATAAGAAAGGTGGATGTTTTAATTGTGGGATGGAAGGACATCGAGGGAATGAATGTCCCAGAAAAAGGCTCGATAAATAAGTAGTATGGGTTATGTATGTAATATGTGTGATAAGTAATGAACTATTTTTAACTTTTATGTTGGTTAAGATTTTAAATCCAGACTTTACGTAGTCACAAAGGGATATTTGTTGATTAAAGCGAGGATGTCTTTGTGTAAATATTCGATAAATGAATATGAATCTAAGTTTGAGAAATGAAACGAAGTTTAATACATTAATCTTATGCAATAAGGTTTAAAATGTAAGGGTATAATTTATGGTTTTATTTAACCGGATAATGCCACCAAGATGTCAAACTCAAAACCAAATGATAGAAGAATCTACTAATGTCTTGAGGAGCAGCGGCGGATCGATGCAAAACTTTGCAAACATGGTAGCTCGGACTATGCGTGAGGAACACCATTCTGGAAACTAGCTGCACAATCGCTTGGCAAAATTCAAAGACTCAAAGCCGTAGGACCACGTAAATTCGAGAGGATCACTGACCTATAGAAGCCCGCACATGGGTGAACGAGATAGAGAAGGCGTTCAGAATCGCTAAAAAGTAGATGAGGGCAAAAGACCGCTTTTGCCACTTATATGATGAAAGGGAAGCTAACTTTTGGTGGGAGGCAAATAAGACTCGAGCGGAGAAGAAGAAATTACTTGGGATAGGTTGAAGGATTAATTTTGGAAAACTATCTCTCTGTTAGTATGTAGTCTAGAATGGAGGTGAGATTCACGGAGTTAAAGCGGGATAACATGATCAAGCAGAGTATCATGCAAAATTTAATGAGTTGGCTAGGTTTGCTCCACATCAAGTGGATACAGAGGAGGCTAGGAAGGCAAGGAGATTTGAGTGGGCTTAAAACCCTGGCTCTACATAAAGTGTCGATCTTGAATCAATACTTTTACAAAGACTCATGGAGAAAGCTATCATTCTTTGAGCAGTGTGAGGTGAGGTCATGAGCCTCTACCATAAGGAGAAGAAGAACAAAAGCAAGTCGAGGAACAAAGAAAGATAGAAAGTAGTAGTGGGAATAGGGGTGAGAAAAGAATGAGGAATTTTTTCCGAGAAAATGCAAGTAAAGCAGGAAGGTATAAAGAAGCGGGTAGTGCGGTCACAAGAATCATGGAAGAATCACTCTGGCGAGTGTCTCAAGGGCAAGTTTGTATCTTCTGAGTCAAGTGCAAGAGGGTCATATCTCTCTAATAATCGCCTTGTTCAAGGATGATCGATGGATGCTTCTATATGTGGATCGATCGAGCATAAGGTGAGAACTGCCCACGAGGGGGAATGGAGGCGAGAACGTAACCACGGGGGAGAAGCGGTGGGGCGTTAGCAATTTCGAGACTAAACTCCACCAACTCCAACGAAAGCAACTCAGGGTTTACAACATGACGGTCCCAGATATACGGTGGCAAATTTGGAAATGTAACTCCAGTCTTTATTTGAATAACTTATATATCTTATATTTACGCTTAATCGGATGAGCAAGTGTTATGATGAATAATTAAAGATTAGTTCGATCAAGTATGATCGAGATCTACGTCTGATGATTATATGCTATGTACCTTCCTCGCGTATGAGTTTTAAAAGCGGTGATTCCGGGGACTAATCCTTATAAGGAGGTAGAATGTAATAACCCTAAAATTTCTATATAAAATAAATAAGAAATTTTATGATAATTTTTTTTTTTAATTTAATGAGACTAAGTGTCAAGTAAAGTGAACGATAAATGCGAATACATTTATTACTTGAAAAATTAGAAATAATTTTGGAATTATTAATTACCACAAATTATATGGTAATAAATTTTTGTAAGCAGAAATGTTTTTATTAATTATCTTCCATGAAAACGTGATTGGAAATAATATATGAAGTGACAATTAAAATTATATAATAAATATTTTATTATATGAATTGTCAAAATATTTAAGTTAATTATTTTAACTTGTCTATCGAACGAAGAATAAGTCGATATGGAATCCAAACCCAAAATTGGGATTGTGATTAAGAGATAAGAATAGCAATATAATATTATTGATATTATGATTTTACAAGCACTACCATAAGTATGTACTGTATATATGACAGAGATAATGTTGAAAGAAACGACGGCCAATTAGGTCATAGCATATTACCGTGTTGTGAAACCCTAATTATTAAACTCAGTTATGGGATATTTCTGAGTAGTGACTGTGTATATGAAGTTACTGTGAATAAGGATGTCGGTAATTAGAATAAACCCTAATTACTATTTTTACGCCGATAATTAGGACAAACCCTAATTATTATAACCTTAATCGGTTGAAGTTAGAAACCGTAACGACTGTGTTAGTAACATACACAGATAATTAAAGAACCACTAATGGTCAATTAGAAACCCTAATTGATGACGTTGAGAAACCCTAATTTTAATTACCGGGTTTAATTTCGATGTTAATGTATAAGTGTTTTAATTTACCAAAGGATAGAAGTTAATTGGTAAATTATAAGAATTAAATCTAGTGATTAAATATTACATTTAATTGCCTTGTACAAGATTGCCCATACACTCTTAAACAAAGCCCAACCATCACCCATAACAAATCAGAAGCAAGAATCAAGAATTTTTGGCAAAAAGGGTATAAGAACACTAAACCTAGAAATCCTTTGATTTGATGTTATTTGATGCAATTGATTATTTAAAGTTGTGTAATAGAATGTTAATTGATGATATGGGTTGATAAATCAAAGACCCATAACATCAAAGTGCACGAATTTGAAGATTTAAGCAAGTTGGAAAAAGAATTATGTTATTTTTTCACCAAATGTCAGAGGCCATAACTCTTTGCTCGATCATGAGTTTTGTTCTTCAAAAGTTGTTATGTGTAGCCCGATATGTGGTCTTTAATCTGCAAAAAGAATCAAGTCCATATCATGTATAGATTAGAAGTTATAGATGGTCAAACATGGTTGAATGATCATGATAAACTATTTTTGGGCGATCAGTAATGGGGGCATTCTCGTCCACTTTTGTGCTTTAAAAGGTCTAGGCTTTTGATATGTTGTAGTGCACTTGAGTTAGGAAGCTATAGGCTTTGGAATGACCTCATTCCACCTCGGATGAGGGAATTACGGTGATTGGAAGGAAATGTGTCAAATTTCTCAAAACCGAAAGTCAGCAATGGATGTGCTATTCGGGACAATCGTTTCGATCAGTTAATGTTTCCAAAACCTTCTGGACTTTTGGTATGTTATATTACACCGAATAATCTTTCCATAGACTCCGAAACGGACTAAATCCGATATCGGAGGAGAGAGTTATGACATTTCAAAGTAGTAGTGTCAAAACTTCCCAACAAGTGCGGTGCAGTCCATTTGAACGAAATTTCTGGACTGATGTGTTCGGAATTTGGAAATGGTCAAAGAATAAAAGTTGTAGCCCCAGAAGTTATCTTCGCGTGGGCTCAAGAATCGCTCAAAAATGTTTTAAAATGAAAGAGTTATGACTGTTTTAGCGGAAGAAGGTAAAGCTGAAACGAGATTGAAAACTGTTATGAACGTCCACTTTTGACGCACTATTTGGGCTACCTAATGAACCCGAATTGGGTAATTCGTATTTTTTTAAAAATAGTCTTACATACCATGTATAACATATCCAAAAATCAGATTAATCGGAGTTATGAGCAATGCGTTAGAAAATCGCAAAGTGAGCTATTGAAAAATTAGTATAAACCAAGTCCCACATCGACTAAATTGAGAACTTCACCATTTTCTAAACCTATAAATAGAAGGGCTTGGCCTTTGTTTCATTCACCAACAATAAGGCCTCCAATTTTTGAGAAAGGCTTTGTTGTGGGAGAACTTTTTATAAAGATCTCCTTAGTTAAATTCTGGCGTGGAAGTGCGTATTCAGTCTGTGGAATTCGTATTTCCGGGTATGTTTCTTATTTAATTTTTGTAATGTTATTATTTTTAATTGTTAGTTAAAGTTTGAATTTTTGAAGTTTAGTTAGTGTTGTTAATAAACTAGTTAGTTTACTATGTTTATTTTGGCTTGGAATTGATTATGTAAATGAGTTATTTGTGATGACTTTTAATATTTTGTGATGAATTTCATTAATTAATAATTATTAATGATATTAAAGTTATTTAATGATTATATTAAAGTTGGTATCTGCTCTGGCATGATGCTAACATTAGCTAATTGTTTCACAATATAGATTCAAGTGGCTTAATCATGAGGAATAAGGAGAAAGTTATTAAATCAATAATTGAGATGGCAAAGTTATTCATATTATTATTTGTAATATTGACAATGTCTAGAAGTTCTGTCAAGGAGAGGTTTGGTCACCTAATTGCGAGCCAATAAGGAGAAATTCTTATCGAAAAGCCCCCTCTTTCCTGGGGTCGACCTGGTTGTTAAATATTGTGAATTATAATATTAATGATAAATAAGTTCGTGTTGATTAAAGATGAAATTGATAGTTCCATTGTGTTGGAATTATTAGTGTTAGTGAAAATCGACATTTATTTCGATAATAATTGATGTCTGGAAGTTATATTGACTAATTGGGTAATTAATCGGATAAATGAGCAATTAATTGCTATTAATTCACATGATTATAACTATTTGTTCACATGTGTGTACTATTGATTCACATTCTTGTACTATTAGGGGAGTTGGTGCAAGATTGATAATATTTGCATGACTAAGTTAAAAATGGAGGTATAGATGGAGGTACTATACTGTAATTCGTATTTTTACATGTCTAGAACTATTTATTCACATGATTTATTATTGATTCACATGATTTACTATTAAGGGAGGTGGTGCAAGTTTGATAATACTTGCATGACTAATTTAAAAATGAAAGAAAAGATGAAGGTATTATACTGTAATATTTCGATCCCCAAAATGTGCAATTATGGAAACTATATTTTCCTATAAATAGAAGCTCATTCCTTCATTATTTTTTTCCACTAATTCACGAAAGCTATAGAGCAGTTATTATAGAGAGAAATTATAGAGAGAAAGAAGAAGAGAAGTCTGCTACCTCACTTATTCCAAAGATCCGATTTTCTTACAGGTAAGGGATATTATTATTATAGTAAGGGGTATTATTCTTTCGTATTCATGAAGAGAGTTATTTTCTTTCAATACTAAGTAAGGGTTGTTATTCCATTCTTTATTATTCGCTGGAATAATCATTTGTCTGATCTATCGCATGCCCGTGAATTCTGTTGTTATTCTATTCTTTATTATTACATTGGAATATTCTATTTGTCTTGCGATTACGCATGACACGGTTCCATTCTTTATTATTCGATGGAATATCATGTATGCATGCGGATTACGCATGACTGTTCCATTCTTTATTATTACATTTAGAATAACTCATATCATGCGATCTATCGCATGCCTCGGTGAATTCCTTTGTTATTCCATTCTTTATTATTCATTTGGAATAACTTTTGCATGTGGATTATCGCATGCATGGTGAATGATCCTTCAGATTCATTCTTTATTAAATTGTGGAAATGATCATACTATGTGGATTATCGCATGACGGGTGAAAATTTATTCATAGCGTTTGTATATTCTATTATACTGTATTGAGATATCATTTCTTTTGTACTAAATCATGGAATATCATTTTCTTTGGTATTTTTCTTATGAGTTCTTATTCACGGAGTACTATTCACCGAGTTACTATTCACTCTAGTATTATCCACTCGGGTATTCGGGTACTTTTAGTGTATCTGAGTACAATTCACGATTCTTATTCACGGGTTACTTATTCACCTATATTACTATTCAGAAATATTATTCACTTCGGGTATTTGGGGTACTTTTCATGCCGTGGTACTATTCACGAGTACTATTCTCAAGTACTATTCATAGGGTACTATTATGGGTTCTATTTACCCAAAAAATATATTTCTTTTCATTCAAATTATTTTTGGTACATGAATATTATTCTTGAATTTTACTCAACAAAGCGATGATCATGTTTACAATTTGGATATTTTTAAACTCGGATAAATTTAAAGTCTTTAATATTTATCCTTGATTTCGTTGATTAATGCTTATATCATTGTCATCATCCTCATGCTTATATTATGATGAAAGTCATCTTTGTCTTTACGTGCAAAGATGGATTTGTTGATTATTAGGTTTCTGATTGTATATATTTTGGCTTACGTGCAAAGATGGACTATTGATTATTGGTTTTACAGTTGTATATCTTTGGCTTACATGCAAAGATGGACTGTTGATTATTGGTTTTACAGTTGTATATCTTTGGCTTACGTGCAAAGATGAACTATTGATTGATGAATATCTTTGGCTTATGTGCATATATGAACTGTTTATTGGTATGATTATGACCAGGGATCATTCGATATAATTATGACCCGTAATGTTATAGATGATGTGGTAAAAGTCCTCATTGGCCCGTAGTGCATTGATGGACAGTTATTGGTATGATTATAACCAGGGATTATTCGGTATAATCATGACCATTGATGATTACATGAATATCCTTGGTCGTAGTGTAGGGATGATTCGATGATGCGAATTATTTATTAAGCTGAGTCTCAGCGATAAAATATTGATTATACACTTTTAATTCATAAAAGATAGTAGATATCATGCTCTACTTGACTCTTCTAAAATACAGTTGTATGTCTTTGGCCTGTAGTACAAAGATGAATTGTTAATGAATATCTTTGGCCGTAGTGCAAAGATGAATTTATTAGTATGATTATGAGCAAGAATTGTGATTTGGTATAACCATGATTTTTGATGTTATTCATTTTATTATACTATAAATAGAATATATTATATTCTATTATGCATAGTGTTTTTTGTATAGCAAAATCTTTTTATATAAAACAGAATACTTTTATAAAGTTATTCGTTTTATTAGACTATAAATAGAATATATTATATTTTATTATGCATAGTGTTTGCATTGTGTCTGCATAGTATTTTGCATAGTAAAATCTTTTTATATAAAACAGAATACTTTTATAAAGTTATTCGTTTTATTAGATTATAAATAGAATATATTATATTTTATTTAAAAGATTTTGTTTTATTAGAAAATTTTATAGTAAACCAATCTTGACCGTCCGTTTAAAAGTAAATCAATCTGGACCGTTCAGGAATTAGTTACTATTCAGTCCATTCTCCTATAAATAGAAGCTCATTCTTTCATTATTTCTTACGAATTCACTGAAACTCTAGAGAGAGAAACTATAGAGAGAAAGAATAAAAGTATTCTGCTACTTCATTACTCCTATATCCAGTTTCTTCTAAGGTAAGGGATATTATTTATTATACTCGTAAGGGGTATTATTTCTTTCGTATTCATGAAGAGAACTTCTGTTATTCCATTTTTTTTATTCTGTTGGAATAACTTGTATACGCGATCTACCCTATACTTGGTGAAATTCTTCTGTTATTCCATTCTTTATCATTATGTTGAAATAACGAAATCCATGGTAATGTGATCCCATTTCCATTCTGGAATTTCAAGTGGTTGCAATGGACCTTTTGGTACTTGATGCTCCTCCTTGACTCGTTGACAAGTTATACACCTTGAGATAAACAGCGCTATCTCTCTCTTCATATTGCTCCACCAAAATGTATAACGAAGATCACGGTACATTTTAGTACACTCAGGATGGATTGCAAACGGTGTGTTGTGCGCCTCCATCATGATTTTATACTTTACATCAGGGTCGTTAGGAACACAAAGTCTGGAGTTGACTCAAAGTATTCCTTCATCATCGATTCTTGCTTTCGGCATAGCACCTTCTTGCACTTTCTTCCTCATATGCATCAGCTCCAGGTCTGTAGTTTGAGCAGCTTTAACTTTATCAATTAAAGTCGGTTCTACTCGTATATTTGCCATCATCACGTGGGTCCGTGGAGTCTTTATCTCTATCTCCATTCTTTACAAGTCACATAAAATGGGCCTTTGCGTTGACAATATTGCACTCGTACCCGCATATGATCTTCTACTCAATACGTCCGCTACCACGTTCACTTTTCCAGGATGGTATTGGATGGTATGATCATAATCTTTCAATAGTTCAAGCCAACGTCGTTGTCGCATGTTGAGTTCCTTTTGAGTGAAGAAATATTTGAGGCTTTTATGATCCGTAAAGATCTCCACTTTCTCCCCATACAAGTAATGCCTCCAAATCTTTAGTGCGAAGACAACAGCTGCCAACTCTAGATCATGAGTAGGATAATTCCTCTCATATTCTTTGAGTTGTCAAGAGGCATAGGCTATGACTTTCCCATGTTGCATGATAACACATCCTAACCCTTTGCTCAAAGCATCACCAGTATATGACAAATCCTCCAAGCCGGATCTTTATTATCGTAACAGTCTTTGAAATGAGTCTTCTCTTGAGTTCTTGAAAACTCTTCTCATATTCCTCACTCCACCCGAATTTTGTATCTTTCCGAGTCAATTTGAGTTAATGGAGTAGCGATTAGAAAACCCTTTATACTGAATCTCCGATAATAACCAATGTTCTGAAAGCTACGATCTTGATCATCGATTTAGGTTGCTCCACTTTGAATAGCTTTAATCTTTCTTTGGGTCAACGGATATTCCATGACTTGATACCACGTGCCCAAGGAATGCTATTTCCTCGAAGCCGAACTCGCATTTCTTTAACTTGGCATAAAGCTTATATTCACGAAGCTTTTGGAGTATCGACCTCAAGTGTTGCTTCATGATCTTCACGGCTTTTGGAATAAATAAGGATGTCATCAATAAAGACGACCACAATGTGATCTAAATATTCCTTGAATACTCATTTCATCATATCCATGAAGGCGTGAGGAGCATTAGTCAATCTAAAAGACATGACTAGGATTCATAATGCCCGCATCGGGAGTTCGAAAGCCGCCTTTAGAATGTCATCGGTTACAATCTTCAATTGGTGATATTCGAATCGAAGATCAATCTTTGAAAAGAATTTGGCGCCTTACTGAACCGGTCAAACAGTCATCAATACGTGGCAATGGGTACCTATTTTTTATGGTGACATGATTCAATTCCGATAATCAATACAAGGTCGCATACTCCCATCTTTCTTCTTCACGAATAAAACAGAGCACCCCAGGAGAAGTACTAGGGACAAATAAAGCCAATGTCTAACAATTCCTGCAGTTGGGTCTTTAACTCCTGAAGTTCAATAGGAGCCATTCGATATGGGGCTTTGGAAATAGGTTTTGTACCGGGTTCAAGGTCGATACAAAATTTAATTTCACGCTCTGGGGTAGGCAAGGAAGTTCTTCAGGGAATACGTCAGGAAATTCATTAACAATAGAAATATCATTCAAAACTGACGTATTTTTGTTTAGATCCGTGATATGAGCTAAGAAAGCTTGACATCCGTTTTTCAATAAACGAATAGCTTTATGGCTTGAGATGAGAGTGATTGATTTTAATGGTTTGGTTGCTTGAATTCGCATAATAGGTTGGTTAGGAATATGAAAGCTAACAACCTTACGAAAACAATCAATTTTTACATGATCAGTAGTTAACCAATCAATCCCTAGAATTACGTCAAATGCAAGTATTTTCAATGAAATAAGATCGACGGTAATAATAGGAGGTGCAAATTTGAACCAAACAAGACTTATAAATAGCGGATGTAATGAAGGTTTCTCCCAACGGAGTTTCAACAGATAAGTCAAAGTCCAATATCTCCGAAGTCAAATTTAAACGTTGAGCGCAAGTAGGAGAAATAAAAGAATGGGTAGAACCGGTATCAAATAAGGTATAAACTTCGCTAGAGTTTATGATAAGCTTACCCGTGATGACCTCATTCGGGTTCCTTGCTTTCTGGGAGGTCACGACAAACGCTCTCCCTTGCATTACTGGCTTTGACTTTTCTGGGACTTCCTTTGGTGCCTCCATCCTAGCTGAACTTATCTTTGGTGAACGACAAAATTGGGCTAGGTGACCTTCTCTTCCACAATTATAACATGCTTTGACTGACATCGCTGCAGCTTTGACCGATGTGTCCTCCCTCCGTATTTGAAGCATATGATAGTGGTCATTCTCTTCCTTAATAACGGTCTTTGGTCGACGCCTTTCCATCATTGTTGAATCTCCTCTTCTTGAAATGTCCATTCTTATTATTTTGGCCATGATTACCACCAAGTGGTTACCATTTCGGCATGTTGATTCCTCCACGCTTATTGTCACCGCTTGATGATCATATCACTGGTATTATCATTTTGCTTACCGCTTCTTTTTAGTTGGGTTGACTCATTATCGCTACCCAATAATCGAGCCCTATTAACAACATCTCGAATAAAAACATAGTTTATGAGAGATAAGATATTGACATATCTCGGGTTTCAAACCTCTTAGAAATATTTGCATCAATCTCTCCTCATTATCAACCAAATGGGACGCAAACTAGGATAACTCGGCAAACTTGGCTTCGTACTGCGACACGGTCATGTTGTTTTGCTCCAGCTTGATGAACTCTACCTCTTTCATATGAAGAAGACTTTTGGGAAAGTACTTGTCGTTGAACAATTCTTGGAACTTCTCCCAAGTCATCTTGATCTGGCGAGTTGAGTCGTTTTCTGAGACTCCCACCAATAATCGCCTCTGCATGCAACATGAAGGTGGCAAAGGAACCTTTGCTCCTGAGCATCCCGGACATCAAATATCTTGTTGATCTGCTTTATCCACGCCTCCCTAAGTGGTTTTGGCTTCCAAAAACTCCGGTGGTCCCAGCTTCCTTGAATCGCTAATGCGGTGATCATCCCGAGTTGCCATTGTTTCCATCTCGCATTTTGTCAGAGCCACTCTTGCCTGATGTTGCATAAATTACATAAAGCCTCTGAACATTCCATCGTTCATTATCTGGTCAGTGTTGTTGTTTGCCTGAGGATTGTCGCCTTCCTGATGCACATTATCCTGATTATTGATCTGTGGAGACTCAATGGTCTCCTGTACTCCATTGCTAATCTCAACATTCTCGGATGCCATTTTCAAATACTGCCACAAAACAAAGGTTAATTAACATGCAATATATTATCCCTATACTCTGACCTACCAATTAAATACCAAATAAACTTAGGTAGGTCATACTAGCGAAGGAATTCCCCGTCTCTCCCCTCCTAGTTCTTGTCTCACATCTCAGCCAGGGATCATATCCCTAAGCTTTGATACCAACTGTGACGCCCCCAAAATATGTATAAATCACCTATTCTGAGTTGCCAAATACATGGTACAGAATACAAATACAATCTTAAATATACAACATGATCTGTGAGTTTTCATACAAATATTGTCTTCAAGACAGTATTAAAACTCAAAATAAGTCCTTAATACATTTATTAACACACTATTTTATAGAATAGTGAGGACTACTAATGCTATCGTCTGGACCATCACTCCGTTCCCCGAATAGTCCCTACTATGTTCTTATTTCCTGAAGAGAACAATGAAAGTAAAAGGGTGAGCTCAACTAGCCCAGTAAGAAATATTATGACTAAGATAATGCAAGATAAATTATCATTAGCCTTCAACAATGTTAAACTGATAAAATACAATAGACATCAAGTTTAACTACAGCGGAACAAGCAATCCATTAAAAGAGTTAAGTAGAGAATAAAATCTACTATCTTTTATGATTTAAAAAGGTTTTTCATCACTTTTATCGCTAAGACTCAGCTTAATAAATAATCCACATCATCCCTACACTACGGCCAAGGATATTCATTAGTATCACAACCACAAATTATCTATGCACTACGGGCCAAAGATATTCTTGTATTCATCAATGGTCATGATCATGCCAACAATCATCCATCAATGCACTACTACCAACGAGGACTTTTACCACATCATTTGTAACATTACGGTCATGATTATACTGATTAATCCCTGGTCATAATCATACCAAGTCCATCTATGCACTACAGGCCACAGATGTAAGACCCCAAGAATAAAAATGAATTTTCTATAAAATATCATTTTTGAATATTATGGAATAATTTGATATAATGTTATAGTTGTGGGTAATATTTATGAATTCTGCAAAGTATGCAAGTTGTTATATTATATTCGATTGGTCTGGGAATATTCGTTTTAGCAGGGAATATTCGTATAAATGGCAAAATCATTGGTGGACCCCACAATGTAATTATTTTCTGGATTGAGAAAATGACAAAAATATTTTATTAAAAATAACTATGGAAGTTTTACCGTTAATATCGTTGAACTACTTTCGGTAGTAAAGTAAGAATGTCGGCGTGGTTGCATAAGAAGCACACCAGGTATTGATTATTGATGCTTCGAGAGAAGTCACTTAATTTTGTTCAATTATTGTTATAGTAATTGTTGCATAGTATCTCACGTTATTTGATTCAATTATTGTCGATATTTTTATATTATTAAATCAATAATTGAAATGACAGAGTTATTAATATTATAAATTGTAATATTAACGATGTCTAGAAGTTCTTCCAAGGAGAGGTTTGGTCACCTAATTGCGCGCCAATTGGGAGAAATCCTTATTGGAAAGCCCTCTTCCTCGGAACGACACAGTCAATTAATATTGTGAATTATAATAAAGATGATAAATGTTGTTAAAATTATTAAGGTGATTTTATGAAGTTTTGCTTATTTTATGGACCCTATTTACCCATTTTTCAAAATAATCGGTAGAAAATTATTTAAAGGTGGGGCCCATATGTGGTCATGGGGGCCACATGTAGAACCCATATGTGTTGAAGAATTGATTTTGAAATGGGGTTACGATATAGGGAAGGAATTGTTATATATGATGTGTGTATATATATATATATATATATATATATATATATATATATATATATATATATATTATATGTGTGAGTGGAAAATGGTGGGAAAAAGAAAGAGTGAAAGTGATAAATACGTGATAGTGATGGGTAAGAGTGTAATGAATTTGATTATTGGGTGTGTGGGGGATTGATGTTGGTTATGGGGGAGAAAAAAATAAGTGGTTGATATATTATATATTTATTTGGCATGTGTATATATATATATTATATTATATTGTTAGTGGTTTGAATTAAGTTGAATTATGTTATATAAATATAATATATATATATATATATAATATATTATATTTTATTTAAAAGATTTTGCTTTAAATATGGACCGTCCGATTAATAGTAAATCAATAGTAAGGGCTATTATTTTTTTATACTCATGAAGAGAACTTCTGTTATTCCATTCCTTATTATTACATTGAAATAACTTCGTATAAGCGCCACTACCCTATACTTGGTGACATTCTTCTATTATTCTCGCTTTTATTATTCCATTGGAACATCCTGTGCATGCATTTTTTTACGCCCGACCGGTTCCGCCTCTATTATTCTCGTCTTTATTATTCCGCTGGAACATCCTCGTTCAGGCTTTTACGCCGACTCGGTTCCGCCTTTTTATTATTCTATCTTTATTATTTTGTTGGAATATCCTCATGCATGTGTTTTTACACCGGATCCGGTTCCGCCTTTAATATTCTCGTTGGAATAACTCGTCATCTGCAAGTACCGCATGCACGGTGATTTCATTGTTATTTCATTCTTTATTATTCTCGTTGGAACATCCTCGCTTGCAGTGATTTTCACCGACTGGTTCTCATTATTATTATTCTCGCTGAATAACTCGCTCATGCGGCAATCGCATGCATGGTGATTTCTTTTGTTATTCCATTCGTTATTATACTCAAATTGGTTAAAATTTTGACTTCTATACCCCATGAAATTAGTGGAATATCCTTGATATTTGCGCTTCATCCAAAGATTTTTCATGGAAATATTCTTCCGAGCATTCTTGAATTTTACTCTACAAAGCAAAGATCATGTTGACAATTTGGACGTTATTAGTTCCTGAATAACTTAATTCTTGAACTTGTTTTATTGAATTCTTATATCATTGTCATCATCCTCATGTTTATATTTTTTAAAGTCATCTATGGCCTGTAGAGCATGGATGGACTTGGTATGATTATGACCAGGGATTATTCGGTGTAATCATGACCGTAATGTAACAAATGATGTGGTAAAAGTCCTGATTGGCCCGTAGTGCATTGATGGACAGTTGTTGGCATGATCATGACCATTGATGAATATACAAATATCCTTGGCCCAGAAGTGCATGGAATTTGTGGTCGTGACCCTAATGAATATCCTTGGTCGTAGTCTGCGGGGATGATGTGGATTATTTATTAAAGTCGAGTCCCAAATGATAAAAGTGATGAAAAAACCCTTTTAAATCATAAAAGATAGTAGATTTTATTCTCTACTTGACTCTTTTAATGGATTGCTTGTTCACTGCGAGCTTAAACTTGATGTCTATTGTATTTTATCGCTTTAACATTATTGAGGACTAATGATAACTTATTCTCGCATTATCTTAGTCATAATATTTCTTGTTGGGCTAGTTGAGCTCACCATTTCTTTCACTGCTCTCTTCGTGAAATGAGAACGTAGTTGACGAAGCCTGGGAAACTGAGTAATGTTCTCGGATGATAGTGTTAGCTAGTAGTCCTCACTATTCTGTTAAATAGTGTGACAATAAATGTATTGAGAACTTATTCTGAGAGTGGATATTGTCTAGTAGGCAATATTTGTATTAAAACTCACAGCATGTATTTTGTCGTACTTTACACGACTGTTGTATAATTAAGTTGTATTTGAATTTTATACCATGTATTGGCGACTCAAGATGGGTGATGTATACCTATTTTGGGGGCGTCACAGTTGGTATCAAAGCTTGGGGATATAATCCCTGGCTAAGATGTGAGACAAGAACTAGGAGGGGAGAGACGGGGAATTCTTTTGCTAGTATGACCTACCTAAGTTTATTTGTTATTTAATTGGTTGGTTAGAGTATAGGGATAATATGTGATATGTTTATTAACCCTTGTTTTGTGGCAGTATCTAAAAATGGCATCCGGGAATGTTGAAAACATCAATGGAGCACAGAGACCGCTGAGTCTCCACGCAGATCAATAATCGAGGATAATGCATCGTGAAGGCGCGACAATCCTCAGGCAAACAACAACACTGACCAAATGATGAACGATGGAATGTTCCGAGGCTTCATGCAATTCATGAAACATCAGGCGAGAGCGGCTCCTGTCCAAAATACAGGTGGAAACACTAGCAACTCTCGGATGGTCACCGCCAAACAGTTTAAGGAACTGGGACCACCGGAGTTCTTTGGAGAGCCAAAACCACTTAAGGCGGAAATGTGGATTAAACAGATCAACAAGATATTTGATGTCTTGGGTTGCTCCGAGGAGCAAAAGATTCCCTTTGCCACCTTCATGTTGCGTGCAGAGGCGACATCTTGGTGGGAATCAGAAACGTACTCCAACCTCCGCCGCATCAAGATGTCTTGGGAGAAGTTCCAGAACTGCTCAACAACAAGTACTTTCCCGAAAGTATTCGTCACATGAAAGAGGTAGAGTTCATTAAACTGGAGCAAAATAACATGACCATGTGTTGCGATCGGAAACCAAGTTTGCCGAGTTATCCCTACTTGCATCCCATTTAGTTGATAATGAGGAGAGAATGACGCGAATGTTTTTAAGAGGTTTGAAACCTGAGATACGTCAATATCTTATCTCTCATAAACTGTGTTTGTATTCAGATGTTGTTAATAGGGCTCAGTTATTAGAGCGTGATAATGAGTTATCCCAACCAAAAGATAAAGAACCGCAAATAATAATACTAGTTAGAAGCAATCCATCAAGTGGTGACAACAAGCGGGGAGGAAATCAACAGGCCAAAAATGGTAACCACTTCGATGGTAATCATTGCCAAAACAATAAGAATGGACATTTCAAGAAGAGGAGATTCAACAATGATGGAAAGACGTTAGCATTAGCACCTGTCGTTAAGGAAGGAGAACGACCACCTATCATATGTTTCAAGTGTGGAGGAGAGGGACACATCAGTCTTAACTGTGATATGCCATCCAAAACATGTTATAATTGTGGAAGAGAAGGTCACCTAGCCCGATTTTGTCATTCACCGAAGACAAGTTCAGCTAGGATGGAGGCACCAAAGGACGCCCGTAAAAGTTAAAACCAATGAGTCTGAGGGAGAGCGTTTGTTGTGACCTCCCAGAAAGCAAGGAACCCGAACGAGGTCATCACGGGTAAGCTTATCATAAACTCTAGCAAAGTTTATACTTTATTCGATCATCGGTTCTACCCACTTTTTATTTCTCCTACTTTGCGCCAACGCTTAAATTTGACTCGGAGAGATTGGACTTTGATTTATCTCTGTTGAAACTCCGCTGGGAGAAACCTTCATTACCTCCACGCTTATAAGTCTTGTTTAGTTCAAATCGGCACCCCATGACGTTACTTCGTCGATCTTATTTCATTGAAAATACTTACATTTGATGTAATTCTAGGATTGATTGGTTAACTACACATCATGCAAAAATTGATTATTTTCGTAGGGTTGTTAGCTTTCATATTCCTAACCAACCTATTATGCGACTTCAAGCAACCAAACCATTAAAATCAATCATCGCTATCTCAAGCCATAAAGCAATTCGCTTATTGAAAAACGGATGTCAAGCTTTCTTAGCTCATGTCACGGATCTAAACAAAAATACATCGCTTTTGAATGATATTTCTATTGTTAATGAATTTTCCGACGTATTTCTCAAGAACTTCCCCGCCTACCCTCGTAGCGTGAAATTGAATTTTGTATCGACCTTGAACCCTAAGACAAAACCCATTTCCAAAGCCCCATATCGAATGGCTCCTATTGAACTTCGTGAGTTAAAGACCCAACCGCAGGAATTGTTAGACATTGGCTTTATTCATCCTAGTACTTCTCCTCTCGGTGCTCCTGCTCTATTCGTGAAGAAGAAAGATGGGAGTATGCGACTTTGAATTGATTATCTGGAGTCAATCATGTCACCATCAAAAATAGGTACCCATTGCCACGTATTAATGACCTGCTTGACCAGCCATAATGAGCCAAATTCTTTTCAAAGATTGATCTTCGCTCCGGATATCACCAAATTGAAGATTAGAACCAAGACATTCCAAAGACGGCTTTTCGAACTCCTAAGACGGCATTATGAATTTCTAGTCATGTTTTTGATCGACTAATGCTCCGCCGCCTTTCATGGATATGATGAACCGAGTATTCAAAGAATATTTGGATCACTTTGTGGTCGCCTTTATTGATGACATCCTTATTTATTCCAAAAGCCGTGAAGATCATGAGAAACACTTGAGGTCGATATCTAAAAGCTTCGTGAATATAAGCTTTATGCCAAGTGAAGAAATGCGAGTTCGGCTCGAGGAAGTAGCATTCCTTGGGCACGTGGTATCAAGTCATGAAATATCCGTTGACCCAAAGAAAGATTGAAGCTATTCAAAGTCGAACAACCTAAATCGATGATCGAAGTACGAGCTTTCTTTTTTACCGGTTTAGGTTATTATCTGGAGATTCAGAGGGGTTTTCTCGAATTACTACTCTACTTAACTCACCGACTTTGGAAAGATACAAAATTCGGGTGGAGTGAGGAATGTGAGAAGAGTTTTCAAGAACTCAAGAGAAGACTCATTTCAAAGACTGCTCGACAATACCATCCGCCCCTGAGGGATTTGTCATATACAGTGATGCTTCAGGCAAAGGGTTAGGATGTGTTCTCATGCAACATGGGAAAGTCATAGCCTATGCCTCTCGACAACTTAAAGAATATGAGAGGAATTATCCTACTCATGATCTAGAGTTGGCAGTTGTTGTCTTCGCACTAAAGATTTGGAGGCATTACTTGTATGGGGAGAAAGTGGAGATCTTTACGGATCATAAAATCCTCAAATATTTCTTCACTCAAAAGGAACTCAACATGCGACAACGACGTTGGCTTGAACTATTGAAAGATTATGATCATACCATCCAATACTATCCTGGAAAAGTGAACGTGGTAGCGGACACATTGAGTAGAATATCACATGCGGGTACGAGTGCAATATTGTCAACGCAAAGGCCCATTTTATGTGACTTGCAAAGAATGGAGATAGAGATAAAGACTTCACGGACCCACGTGATGATGGCGAATATACAAGTAGAACCGACTTTAATTGATAAAGTTAAAGCTGCTCAAACTACAGACCTGGAACTGATGCGTATGAGGAAGAAAGTGCAAGAAGGTGCTATGCCGGAAGCAAGAATCGATGATGAAGGAATACTTCGAGTCAACTCCAGAGTTTGTGTTCCTAACGACCCTGATTTAAAGTATAAAATCATGATGGAGGCGCACAACACACCATTTGCAATCCATCCTGGGAGTACTAAAATGTACCGTGATCTTCGTCATATATTTTGGTGGAGCAATATGAAGAGAGCGATAGCGCTGTTTATCTCAAGGTGTCTAACTTGTCAACGAGTCAAGGCGGAGCATTAAGTACCAAAAGGTCCATTGCAACCACTTGAAATTCCAGAATGAAAGTGGGAGCACATTACCATGGATTTCAAGCATCGGTCTTCCCAAGGTTTCTCAAGGCATTGATGTAATTTGGGTCATTGTTGATAGATTGACCAAGTCTGCTCACTTCTTACCAATTTGAGAAACTTATACACTTGAACGTCTTGCTCGAATGTACATAAATGAGATTATAAGACTGCATGGTATGCCAGTATCCATAGTTTCTGATCGAGACCCAAGATTCACTTCACGATTTTGGGTTAGTTTGCAAAAAGCTATGGGCACGGACTTACGATTTAGTTTGGCATATCATCCTCGACGGACGACAATCGTAGAGGACTATTCAAACTCTTGAAGATTTATTAAGACTCGCTTCCTCGACTTCAAGGATGTTGGGATAAGTTCTTACCATCGGTGGAGTTTTTCTACAACAACAGCTTATCAAACAAGTATCGGCATGGCTCCATTCGAGGCGCTGTATGGAAGAAAGTATCGCTTCTCCAAAGATATTTGGGATGAGGTGGGTGAAGCAACGTTGTTGGGACCGGAGTTGGTACGTATGACTACGGATAAGATTCAAACGATCCGACAACGATAAAAAACCTCACAAGATCCGAAAAGAGTTATACCGATCTTCATCGAAAAGACGTGGAATTTGATATTGGAGATCATGTGTTGTTACGTGTTGCTCCATGGAAAGGATTTACGAGATTTGGAAAGAGAGGAAAGCTCAATCCTCGATTCATTGGCCCATTTTTAATCCTCAATCGAGTAGAGACTGTAGCCTATAGACTCGCTTTACCGCCAAGTATATCTCGTGTTCATAACGTTTTTTATATATCCATGTTACGTAAATATGTGAAAGATCCGAACCACATTATTGAGTTAGAACCGGACGAAATAACGGAAGACTTAACGTATGAAGAGGTATCTGTTCAAATATTGGATAAGAAGGAACATATTTTATGCTCCAAGGTTATACCTCAAGTTAAAGTGTTATGGAGGAATCACGATGTTGAGGAAATGACCTGGGAGTTAGAATCTGAAATGAAATCAAGGAATCCTTACCTCTTCGACATGCCAGGTACGTACCCTAATTTCGAGGGCGAAATTTCATAAGAAAGGGAGATTGTAAGACCCCAACTTTTATGAATAAAAATGAATTTTCTATAAAATATCATTTTTGAATATTATGGAATAATTTGATATAATGTTATAGTTGTGGGTAGTATTTATAAATTTTGCAAAGTATGCAAGTTGTTATATTATATTTGATTGGTCGGGGAATATTCGTTTTAGCAGGGAATATTCGTGACAACTACGTAATCATCGGTGGATCCCACAATGTAATTATCATTTGATCGAGAAAACGACAAAAAATATTTTATTAAAAATAACTACAGAAGTTTTACCATTAATACCGTTGAACTACTCTAGTAGTAAAAGTACAAAAATATGTGTGGTTACATAAGAAAGCACACACCAGTATTGATTATTGATGCTTACGTGAAAGTCACTTAGTTTTGTTCAATTATTGCTATAGTAATTGTTGCATAAGATCTCACGTTATTTGATTCAATTATTGTTTATATTTTTATATTATTAAATCAATAATTTAAATGACAGAGTTATTAATATTATAAATTACAATATTAACGATGTCTAGAAGTTCTCGCCAAGGAGAGGTTTGGTCACCTAATCATGCTACCAATAGGAGAAATCCTTATCGAAAGCCCCTCTTTCCTCAGGAACGACCTCGGTCGATTAATATTGTGAATTATAATAAAGATGATAAATGTTGTTAAAATTATTAAGGTGATTTTTATGAAGTTTTGCTTATTTTATGGACCCCTATTTACCCATTTTTCAAATTAATTGGTAGAAAATTATTTAAAGGTGGGGGCCACATGTGGCGCCCATATGTGTTGAAGAATTGATTTTGAAATGGGGGTTACGTATAGGGGAGGGAATTGTTATATATGATGTGTGTATATATATATATATTATATGTGTGAGTGGAAAATGGTGGGGGAAAAGATAGAGTGAAAGTTATAGTGTGATAGTGATGGGTAAGAGTGTAATGAATTTGATTATTGGGTGTGTGGGGGATTGATGTTGGTTATGGTGGAGAAAAAAATAAGTGGTTGATATATTATATATTTATTTGGCATGTGTGTATATATATATATTATATTATATTGTTAGTGGTTTGAATTAAGTTGAATTATGTTATATAAATATAATATATATTATATTTTATTTAAAAGATTTTGCTTTAAATATGGACCGTCCGATTAAAAGTAAATCAATCGGGATCGTTCATGAATTAGTTACTATGCATTCCATTTTTCTACAAATAGAAGCTCATTCCTTCATTATTTTCTTACGAATTCACTCAAACTCCTGAGAGAAATTATAAAGAAACTATAGAAAAGTATTCTGATACTTCCTTACTCTTATATCCAGTTCTTTTATGGTAAGGGATATTATTCTTTTATATTCATGAAGAGAACTTCTGTTATTCCATTCCTTATTATTATGTTGGAATAACTCAGATAAGCGGCTACCCTATACTTGGTGATATTCTTCATTATTCTTTTTTATTATTCTGCTGGAACATCCTCATCATGCTTTACGCTTTACGCCGGACCGTTCCGCTATCTATTATTCTCTGTCTTTATTATTCCGCTGGAACATCCTCGTCAGGCTTTATCGCCGACTCGGTTCCGCTTTTTATTATTCTATCTTTATTATTCGCTTGAATATCTTGTCGTGTATTTTTACACCGACCGGTTCCGCTTTAATATTACTCAGATTTATTATTCTATTGAATAACTCTATCTATGCAAGTACCGCATGCATGGTGATTTTGTTGTTATTCCATTCTTTATTATTCTCATTGGAACATCCCGCTTGTGATTTTCACCGACTTCGTTCCGTTATTATTATTCTATTGGAATAACTCATATCTATGTGAAGTACCGCATGCGGGTGATTTCTTTGTTATTCCATTCGTTATTATACTCAAATTGGTTAAAATTTTGACTTCTATACCCCATGAAATTAGTGGAATATTCTTGATATTTGCGCTTCATCCAAAGATTTTCATGGAAATATTCTTCCGAACATTCTTGAATTTTACTCTACAAAGCAAAGATCATGTTGACAATTTGGACGTTATTAGTTCCCTAATAACTTAATTCTTGAACTTGTTTTATTGAATTCTTATATCATTGTCATCATCCTCATGTTTATATTTTTTAAAGTCATCTATGGCTTGTAGAGCATGGATGGACTTGGTATGATTATGATCAGGGATTATTCGGTGTAATCATGACCGTAATGTAACAAATAATGTGGTAAAAGTCCTGATTGGCCCGTAGTGTATTGATGGACAGTTGTTGGCATGATCATGACCATTGATGAATACACAAATATCCTTGGCCCGTAGTGCATGGAATTTGTGGTCGTGACCCTAATGAATATCCTTGGCCGTAGTGCAGGGATGATGTGGATTATTTATTAAGCTGAGTCCCAGCAATAAAAGTGATGAAAAAACCTTTTAAATCATAAAAGATAGTAGATTTTATTCTTTATTTGACTCTTTTAATGGATTGCTTGTTCCGCTGCAGTTAAACCTGATGTCTATTGTATTTTATCAGTTTAATATTGTTGAGGACTAATGATAACTTATTATGCATTATCTTAGTCATAATATTTCTTGCTGGGCTAGTTGAGCTCACCCTTTCTTTCACTGTTCTCTTCAGGAAATGAGAACGTGGTGGACGAAGCCTCGGGGAACGGAGTAATGTTCTCGGATGATAGTGTTAGCTAAAGAGTCCTCACTATTATGTTAAATAGTATGACAATAAATGTATTGAGGACTTATTCTGAGAGTGGATATTGTCTAGTAGGCAATATTTGTATTAAAACTCACAGCACGTATTTTGTCGTACTTTACACGACTGTTGTATAATTAAGTTGTATTTGAATTTTGTACCATGTATTGACGACTCAAGATGGGTGATGTATACCTATTTTGGGGACGTCACAGTTGGTATCAAAGCTTAGGGATATGATCCCTGGCTAAGATGTGAGACAAAAACTAGGAGGGGAGAGACGTGGAATTCTTTCGCTAGTATGACCTACCTAAGTTTATTTGTTATTTAATTGGTTGGTCAGAGTATAGGGATAATATGTGATATGTTTATTAACCCTTGTTTTGTGGCGATGATCTGAAATGGCATCCGAGAATGTTGAGAACATCAATGGAGCACAGTGAGACCGCTGAGTCTCCACGGATCAATAGTCGGATAATGTGCATCAGGAAGGCGACAATCCTCAGGCAAACAACAACACTGACCAAATGATGAACGATGGAATGTTCTGAGGCTTCAGGCAATTCATGCAACATCAGGCGAGAGCAGCTCCTGTCCAAAATACAGGTGGAAACACTGGCAACTCTCGGATGGTCACCGCCAAACAGTTTAAGGAACTGGGACCACCGGAGTTCTTTGGAGAGCCAAAACCACTTAAGGCGGAAACGTGGATTAAACAGATCAACAAGATATTTGATGTCTTAGGTTGCTCCAAGGAGCAAAAGGTTCCCTTTGCCACCTTCATGTTGCGTGTAGTAGAGGCGACACATCGTGGGAATCAGAAATGTACCCAACTCCGCCAGACCGAAGATGTCTTGGGAGAAGTTCCAGGAACTGTTCAACGACAAGTACTTTCCCGAAAGTATTCGTCACAGGAAAGAGGTAGAGTTTATTAAACTGGAGCAAAATAACATGACCGTGTCGCAGTACGAAGCCAAGTTTACCGAGTTGTCCTAGTTTGTATCCTATTTGGTTGATAATGAGGAGAGAATAACGCGAATGTTTTTAAGAGGTTTGAAACCTGAGATACGTCAATATCTTATCTCTCATAAACTGTGTTTGTATTCAGATGTTGTTAATAGGGCTCAGTTATTGGAGAGTGATAATGAGTCATCCCAACCAAAAGATAGCAACCAGCAAAGTAATAATACTAGCGAGAGCAGTCACCGAAGTTGTGACAACAAGCGTGGAAGAAATCAACAGGCCAAAAATGGTAACCACTTCGATGGTAATCATTGCTAAAATAATAAGAATGGACATTTCAAGAAGAGGAGATTCAACAATGATGGAAAGACGTTAGCATCAGCACCTGTCGTTAAGTAAGGAGAACGACCACCTATCATTGGAGGAGAGGGACACATCAGTCCCAACTGTGCGATGCCATCCAAAGCATGTTATAATTGTGGAAGAGAAGGTCACCTAGCCCAATTTTGTCGTTCACCGAAGACAAGTTCAAATAGATGGAAGGCGTGAAGGACACCCCGGAAAAAGTTAAAACCAAGAAGTCTGAGGGAGGCGTTTGTTGTGACCTCCCGAAAGTAAGGAACCCGAACGAGGTCATCACGGTAAAGCTTATCATAAACTCTAGCGAAGTTTATACTTTATTCGATCTCGGTTCTACCCACTCTTTCATTTCTCCTACTTGCGCCAACGCTTAAATTTGACTCGAGAGATTGGACTTTGATTTATCTTTTGAAACTCCGTTGGGAGAAACCTTCATTACCTCCACTTTATAAGTCTTGTTTAGTTCAAATCGGCACCATCGACGTTATCTGTCGATCTTATTTCATTGAAAATACTTGCATTTGATGTAATTCTAGGATTGATTGGTTAACTACACATCATGCAAAAATTGATTATTTTCGTAGGGTTGTTAGCTTTTCATATTCCTAACCAACCTATTATGCGACTTCAAGCAACCAAACCATTAAAATCAATCAACGCTATCTCAAGCCATAAAGCTATTCGCTTTATTGAAAAACGGATGTCAAGCTTTCTTAGCTCATGTCACGGATCTAAACAAAATACATCGCTTTTGAATGATATTTCTATTGTTAATGAATTTTCGACCTATTCCCAAGAACTTCCTAGCCTACCCCTAGAGCGTGAAATTGAAGCATGTATCGACCTTGAACCCTGGTGACAAAACCCATTTCCAAAGCCCCATATCGAATGGCTCCTATTGAACTTCAAGAGTTAAAGACCCAACTGCAGGAATTGTTAGACATTGGCTTTATTCGTCCTAGTACTTCTCCTAGGGGTGCTCCTGTTCTATTCGTGAAGAAGAAAGATGGGAGTATGCGACTTTGTATTGATTATCGGGAGTTGAATCATGTCACCATCAAAAATAGGTACCCATTGCCACGTATTGATGACCTGTTTGACCGGTTACAAGGAGCCAAATTCTTTTCAAAGATTGATCTTCGTTCCGGATATCACCAGTTGAAGATTAGAACCGAAAACATTCCAAAGACGGCTTTCAGAACTCGGTACGGGCATTATGAATTTCTAGTCATGTTTTTTGGATTGACTAATTCTCCTGCTGCCTTCATGGATATGATGAACCGAGTATTCAAAGAATATTTGGATCACTTTGTGGTCGTCTTTATTGATGACATCCTTATTTATTCCAAAAACTGTGAAGATCATGAGAAACACTTGAGGCTGATACTCCAAAAGCTTCGTGAATATAAGCTTTATGCCAAGTTGAAGAAATGCGAGTTCTGGCTTGAGGAAGTAGCATTCCTTGGGCACGTGGTATCAAGTCATGGAATATCTGTTGACCTAGCAAAGATTGAAGCTATTCAAAGTTGGGAATAACCTAAATCAGTGACCGAAGTACGTAGCTTTCTCGGCTTAGTTGGTTATTATCGGAGATTCGTAGAAGGGTTTTCTGGAATCGCTACTCCACTAACTCAGCTGACTCGGAAAGATACAAAATTCGGGTGGAGTGAGGAATGTGAGAAGAGTTTTCAAGAACTCAAGAGAAGACTCATTTCAAAGACTGCTCGACAACAATAGATCCGCTTGGAGGATTTGTCATATCTGAAAGTGATGCTTCGAGCAAAAAGGGTTAGGATGCGTTATCATGCAACATGGGAAAGTCATAGCTATGCCTTCTTGACAAACTCAAAGAATATGAGAGGAATTATCCTACTCATGATCTAGAGTTAGCAAATTGTTGTCTTCGCACTAAAGATTTGGAGGCATTACTTGTATGGGGATAAAGTGGAGATCTTTACGGATCATAAAAGCCTCAAATATTTCTTCACTCAAAAGGAACTCAACATGCGACAACGACGTTGGCTTGAACTGTTGAAAGATTATGATCATACCATCCAATACCATCCTGGAAAAGTGAACGTGGTAGCTGACGCATTGAGTAGAAGATCATATGCGGGTACGAGTGCAATATTGTCAACGCAAAGGCCCATTTTATGTGACTTGTAAAGAATGGAGATAGAGATAAAGACTCCACGGACCCACGTGATGATGGCAAATATACGAGTAGAGAACCGACTTTAATTGATAAAGTTAAAGTCACCAAACTACGCACTGGAGTCGATGCGTATATGAGGAAGAAAGTGCAAAGAAGGTGCTATCCAAGCAAGAATCGATGATGAAGGAATACTTTGAGTCAACTCAGGACTTTGTGTTCCTAACGACCACGATTTAAAGTATAAAATCATGATGGAGGCGCACAACACACCGTTTACAATCCATCCCGGGTGTACTAAAATGTACCGTGATCTTCAAGTATACATTTTGGTGGAGCAATATGAAGAGAGAGATAAATATTTATTTATCTCAAGGTGTATAACTTGTCAACGAGTCAAGGAGGAGCATCAAGTACCAAAAGGTCCATTGCAACCACTTGAAATTCCAGAATGGAAATGGGATCACATTACCATGGATTTCGTTATTTCAACATAATGATAAAGAATGGAATAACAGAAGAATTTCACCAAGTATAGGGTAGATCGCGTATACAAGTTATTCCAACAGAATAAAAAAAATGGAATAACAGAAGTTCTCTTCATGAATACGAAAGAAATAATACCCCTTACGAGTATAATAAATAATATCCCCTACCTTAGAAGAAACTGGATATAGGAGTAATGAAGTAGCAGAATACTTTTATTCTTTCTCTCTATAGTTTCTCTCTCTAGAGTTTCAAAGAATTAAGTAAGAAATAATGAAAGAATGAGCTTCTATTTATAGGAGAATGGACTGAATAGTAACTAATTCCTGAACGGTCCAGATTGATTTACTTTTAAACGGACGGTCAAGATTGGTTTACTATAAAATTTTCTAATAAAACAAAATCTTTTAAATAAAATATAATATATTCTATTTATAATCTAATAAAACGAATAACTTTATAAAAGTATTCTGTTTTATATAAAAAGATTTTACTATGCAAAATACTATCTGCGACATAATAATGCAAACACTATGCATAATAAAATATAATATATTCTATTTATAGTCTAATAAAACGAATAACTTTATAAAAGTATTCTGTTTTATATAAAAAGATTTTGCTATGCAAAACACTATGCATAATAGAATATAATATATTCTATTTATAGTATAATAAAATGAATAACATCAAAAATCATGGTTATACCAAATCACAATTCTTGCTCATAATCATACTAATAAATTCATCTTTGCACTACGGCCAAAGATATTCATTAACAATTCATCTTTGTACTACAGGCCAAAGACATACAACTGTATTTTAGAAGAGTCAAGTAGAGCATGATATCTACTATCTTTTATGAATTAAAAGTGTATAATCAATATTTTATCGCTGAGACTCAGCTTAATAAATAATTCGCATCATCGAATCATCCCTACACTACGACCAAGGATATTCATGTAATCATCAATAATCATGATTATACCGAATAATCCTCGGTTATAATCATACCAATAATCGCCCATCAATGCACTACGGGCCAATGAGGACTTTACCACATCATCTATAACATTACGGGTCATAATTATATCGAATGATCCCTGGTCATAATCATACCAATAAACAGTTCATATATGCACATAAGCCAAAGATATTCATCAATCAATAGTTCATCTTTGCACGTAAGCCAAAGATATACAACTGTAAAACCAATAATCAACAGTCCATCTTTGCATGTAAGCCAAAGATATACAACTGTAAAACCAATAATCAATAGTCCATCTTTGCACGTAAGCCAAATATATACAACTGTAAAACCAATAATCAACAGTCCATCTTTGCACGTAAGACAAAGATGACTTTCATCATAATATAAGCATGAGGATGATGACAATGATATAAGCATTAATCAAACGAAATCAAGGATAAATATTAAAGACTTTAAATTTATCCAGAGTTTAAAAATATCCAAATTGTAAACATGATACTGCTTTGTTGAGTAAAATTCAAGAATAATATTCATGTACCAAAAATAATTTGGACAGAAAAGAAATATATTTTTTGGGTAAATAGAACCCCGCAATAGTACCTATATGAATAAGACTTGAGAATAGTACCTTTTATGAATAGTACCTGGCATGAAAAGTACCCCAAATACCGGAAAGTGAATAATATTCTATGAATAGTAATATAGGTGAATAGTAACTCATGAATAAGTAACTCGTGAATTGTACTTCGGAACCACGAAAAGTACCGAATACCCGAAAGTGGATAATACTAGAGTGAATAGTAACTGTGAATAGTAACTCGTGAATAGTAACTCATAAGAAAAATACCAAAGAAAATGATATTCCATGATTTGTGTACAAAAGAAATGATATCTCAATACGAGTATAATAGAATATACAAAGCTATGAAATAAATTTTCACCCGTAAATGCGATAATCCACATGATGCAGATCATTTCCACAATTTAATAAAGAATGAATACGAAGGATCATTCACCATGCATGCGATAATCCACATAGACAAAGTTATTCCAACGTAATAATAAAGAATGGAATAACAAAGGAATTCACTGTGCATGCGATGTAATCAAGATGTAGTTTTATTCTAACGAAATAATAAAGAATGGAACCAATGTCATGCGTAATCCGCATGCATACGATGATATTCCATCGTAATAATAAAGAATGGAACCCGTGTCATGCGTAATCATACAAATAGAATATTCCAACGTAATAATAAAGAATAGAATAACAACAGAATTCACCGGGCATGCGATAGATCAAGACAATTGATTATTCCAATGAATAATAAAGAATGGAATAACAACCCTTACGACGAGTATTGAAAGAAAATAACTCTCTTCATGAATACGAAAGAATAATACCCTTACTATAATAATAATATCCCTTACCTTGAAGAAAAAATCGGATCTTTGGAATAGTGAGTGTAGCAGACTTCTCTTCTTCTTTCTCTATAATTTCTCTCTATAATAAGCGCTTTCTATAGCTTTCGTGAATTAGTGGAAAAAAATAATGAAGGAATGAGCTTCATTTATAGGAAAATATAGTTTCCATAATTGCACATTTTGGGGATCGAAATATTACAAAGATAATACCTTCATCTTTTCTTTCATTTTTAATTAGTCATGCAAGTATTATCAAACTTGCACCACCTCCTTAATAGTAAATCATGTGAATCAATAATAAATCATGTGAATAAATAGTTCTAGACATGTAAAAATACGAATTACGAGATAGTACTCCATCTATACCTCCATTTTAAACTTAGTCATGCAAATATTATCAATCTTGCACCAACTCCCCTAATAGTACAAGAATGTGAATCAATAGTACACACATGTGAACAAATAGTTATAATCATGTGAATTAATAGCAATTAATTGCTCATTTATCCGATTAATTACCCAATTAGTCAATATAACTTCCGACATCAATTATTATCGAAATAAATGTCGATTTTCACTAACACTAATAATTCCAACACAATGGAACTATCAATTTCATCTTTAATCAACACGAACTTATTTATCATTAATATTATAATTCACAATATTTAACAACCAGGTCGACCCCAGGAAAGAGGGGGCTTTTCGATAAGAATTTCTCCTTATTGGCTCGCAATTAGGTGACCAAACCTCTCCTTGACAGAACTTCTAGACATTGTCAATATTACAAATAATAATATGAATAACTTTGCCATCTCAATTATTGATTTAATAACTTTCTCCTTATTCCTCATGATTAAGCCACTTGAATCTATATTGTGAAACAATTAGCTAATGTTAGCATCATGCCAGAGCAGATACCAACTCAAAATATTATAATATAAACTCAACTTTATGAATAATTGTTAAAACCTGTCATGGGAACAAACTAACATTTCCATTGACCAATTAACCAAATTACTACCAAGTCAAATAATTCACTACAACATTTATAACAATAATAAAACAATTTCGAACTCAACTTCAAACAAAAAAACAATCAATTTATGTGACGCCCCCAAAATAGGTATACATCACCCATCTTGAGTCGCCAAATACATGGTACAAAAATACAAATACAACTTAATAATACAACTGTCGTGTAAAATACGACAAAACATAAATTGAGAGTTTTAATAAGAATTTTGTCATCTAGATAATATCCACACTCAAAGGAGTCCTCATTACATTTATTGTCACACTATTTAACAGAATAGTGAGGACTACTAATACTATCATCTGGACCGTCACTCCGTTCCCCGACTAGTCCCGGCTACGTTCTCATTTCCTGAAGAGAACAGTGAAAGAAAGGGTGAGCTCGACTAGCCTAGTAAGAAATATTATGACTAAGATAATGCAGAATAAATTATCGTTAGCCTTCAACAGTGTTAAACTGATAAAATACAACAAACATCAAGTTTAACTGCAGCGGAACAAGCAATTCATTAAAAGAGTCAAGCAAAGAATAAAATCTACTATCTTTTATGATTTAAGATTTTTTATCACTTTTATTGCTAGGATTCAGCTTAATAAATAATCCACATCATCCCTGAACTACGGCCAAGGATATTCATTAGTATCACAACCATAAATTATCCATGCACTACGGGCCAAGGATATTCGTGTATTCATCAATGGTCATGATTATGCCAACAACTGTCCATCAATGCACTACGGGCCAATGAGGACTTTTACCACATCATTTGTAATATTACGGTTATGATTATACCGAATAATCCTCAGTCATAATCATACCAAGTCCATCTACATGCACGACGAATACGAGATGACTTTCAACATAAAATAAGCATGAGGATGATGACAATGATATAAGAATCCAATAAAACAAGTTCAAAAATTAATTTATCCAGAATTCAATAACGTCCAAATTGTCAATATGATACTGCTTTGTAGAGTAAAATTCAAGGATGCTCAGAAGAATATTTTCATGAAAAGATACTAGATGAAGCGCAAATATGAAGGATATTCCACTAATTTCATGGAGTATAGAAGTCAAAACTTTAACCAATTGAGTATAATAAAGAATGGAATAACAAAAGAAATCACCGTGCATGCGATAGAATCATTGCAGAAAGTTATTCCAATCGAATAATAAATAACGGAACCGAGTCGGTAAAATTAAGACCGAAGCGGGATATTCTAACGAATAATAAAGAATGGAATAACAACGAAATCACCATGCATGCGATAGAAGCGCAGACAAATAGGTTATTCCAATGTAATAATAATTAATAGAACCCGGTCAGGTATCATACGCACCAAGCGAGATATTCCAACGAATAATAAATAACAAAACCGGTCATGCGTAGCGCGCATGATGTGATGTTCCAACAGAATAATAAATAATAGAATAATGTAAGAATTTCACCATGTATATGGTATCAGATGTATAAACGAGTTATTCCAACATAATAATAAAGAATGGAATAACGAAGAATTTCACCAAGTATAAGGTAGTCCATTATACAAAGTTATTCCAATGTAATAATAAAAATGGAATAACGAAGAATTTCACCATGTATGCGATTTTGGACATATATGTTTATTCCACATAATAATAAAGAATGGAATAACGTAAGAATTTCACCATGTATGCGGTATTGATGACAGTTATTCCAACATAATAATAAAGAATGGAATAACGTAAGAATTTCACCATGTATGCGGTATTGGCATGACAAGTTATTCCAACATAATAATAAAGAATGGAATAACGTAAGATCTCTTCATGAATACGAAAGAAATAATACCCTTACGAGTACAATAAATAATATCTCTTACCTTAGAAAAACCGGATATAGGAGTAGTGAAGTAGCGAATAATACTTTTCTTCTTTCTCTCTATAGTTTCTCTCTCTAGAGTTTCAATGAATTAAAGAAATAATGAAGGAATGAGCTTATTTATAGGAGAATGTCTTGAATAAGAACTAATTCATGAACGGTCCAGATTGATTTACTTTTAAACTGGACGGTCCATATTGATTTACTTATCATGAGTTATTAATAAAATATTTTAATAAAACAAAATCTTTTAAATAAAATATAATATATTTTATTTATAATCTAATAAAACGAATAACTTTATAAAAGTATTCTGCTTTTATATAAAAAGATTTTACTTTGCAAAAATACTATCAGAGCACTATGCATAATAGAATATAATATATTCTAATTATTGTCTAATAAAACAAATAACTTTATAAAAGTATTACATTTTATATAAAAAGATTTTACTATGCAAAATACTATGCATAATAGAATATAATATATTCTAATTATTGTCTAATAAAATAAATAACTTTATAAAAGTATTACATTTTATATAAAAGATTTTACTATGCAAAATACTATGCATAATAGAATATAATATATTCTAAGTATTGTCTAATAAAATAAATAACTTTATAAAAGTATTCATTTTATATAAAAAGCTTTTCCGTTTTATTACATTAATAATACTAATAAAACAAAATTTATATATATAATAAATATATATATAAACTTCCGTGACTTCATAAAAAGACATCTCAATATATTTAACAACATTTATCATCATTATTATAATTCACAATATTAATCGACCAGGTCGTTCCAGGAAAGAGGGGGCTTTCCAATAAGGATTTCTCCCTATTGGCGCGCAATTAGGTGACCAAACCTCTCCTTGGTAGAACTTTTAGACATCGTTAATGTTGCAAATAATAATATTAATAACTCTATCATCTCAATTATTGATTTAATAATATATAAAATATCGACAATAATTAAATCAAATAACGTGAGATACTATGCATCAATTACTGTAGCAATAATTGAATAAAACTGAGTGACTTCTTACGTAAGAATCAATAATCAATCACAGGTAATGCTATTATGCGACCCGCAGCATATTCTTTGTTTTTCTACTAGAGTAGTTCAACGATATTAGCAGTAAAACTTCCGTAGTTATTTTCATAAAAAAATATTTTTGTCGTTTCTCGATCAAATGATAATTCCGTTAATGGGGTCCACCAATGATTGCGTTGCCGTTGTACGAATATTCCCTGCTAAAATGAATATTCTCCGACCAATCGAATATAATACAACAACTTGCATACTTTGCAAAATTTATAAATATTACCCATAACTATAACTTTATCTCAAATCCACACCATAATATTTAAAAAATATTTCAAGAAAATTAAATCTTTATTCGTAAAATTTGGGATTTTACAATTTATGTCATACAACTTGAAATCTAACTTAAAATCAACCAAAACAAGTCATACATTACAACAAAATAACAAGTACGTCTTAGTAATTTTAACCCACATTCTACACAATTAATGAGGTAAACTCGTCCCTTTTGCGGGTTTAGATTTCTGATCACTCCTTTATCTAAAGTATTTACTAAGCAAAGAAGGGTTTACCCACTTATTTATTTATTTATTGGGTTTAAATGGAGAAGCTTGTATAAATAAAATTTATGTTGTTGAATTTATAGTTGCATAATGTAGCTTAGTTGGGTAGCAGGTTAATGTTATGAGATTAAGGTTTTGAGTTCGAATCTTGATGCAAGCAAATTTTTTACTCTTAGTTTGACTTGCGTACATGTCAATTGTAAGACCCCGAATTTTATGAAATGAAAGTATTCAATTTTTTTATAATTATTATTTCATTTAGTAAATGGTTAAATTGATAAAAGGATTAAAGTTAAGGGTGATATGTGAAAATTTTGCAAAAGTAAAGGAAAGTTGTTATAAAATATTCGTTTGGTGGGGGAATATTCTTTTGTCGAGGGAATATTCGTATTTATGACACAATCATTGGTGGATCCTACACAATGTAATTATTGTTTGAGTTAAAAAATGACAAAATTATCTTTTATAAAAATAACGGCGAAAGTTTTACCGTTAATCGCTGAAATACCCTGATAAAAGAATAGTAATACGCATGGTCGTGATAAAGAAGCACAATCGTATTAATTATTGATGCTTACGTAAGAAATCACCGCTTTTTTTCAATTATTGCTACAAGAATTGCGTATAAAGATCTCACGTTATTTGATTCAATTATTGTCGATATTTTATATATTATTAAATCAATAATTGAGACGATACAATTATTCATATTATTATTTGCAATATCGACGATGTCTGTAAAGTTCGATGAGAGGTTTGGTCACCTAATCATACGCTACCATAAGGAGAAAAATCTTTATCAAAAGCCCCTCTTCCTCGGAAATGATCTCGTTGTTAAATATTGTGAGTTATAATATTAATGATGAATAATTGTTGAAAGATTAAATATGTGTTGATTGAAAATAAAATGATTTATGGTAATATTTATTCAATCTTTGATATAAATAAGAAGTCTGTTGTGACGCCCCCAAAATAGGTATACATCACCTATTCTGAGTCGCCAAATACATGGTACAGAATACAAATACAATCTTAAATATACAACAAGAGTTGTGAGTTTTAATACAAATATTGTCTTCTAGACAATATCCACTCTCAGAATAAGTCCTCATTACAATTATTATCACACTATTTCATAGAATAGTGAGGACTACTAATGCTATCATCTGGACCGTCACTCCGTTCCCCGACTAGTCCCTGCTACGTTCTCATTTCCTGAAGATAACAATAAAAGCAAAAGGGTGAGCTCAACCAGCCCAGTAAGAAATATTATGACTAAGATAATACAGAATAAATTATCGTTAGCCTTCAACAGTGTTAAACTGATAAAATATAACAAACATCAAGTTTAACTGCAGCGGGACAAGCAATCCATTAAAAGAGTTAAGTAGAGAATAAAATCTACTATCTTTTATGATTTAAAAAGGTTTTTCATCACTTTTATCATTTGAGACTCGACAATAAATAATCCACATCATCCCTACACTACTACCAAGGATATTCATTAGTATCGTGACCACAAATTATCCATGCACTACGAGCCAAGGATATTCGTGTATTCATCAATGGTCATGATTATGCCAACAACTCGTCCATCAATGCACTACGCCAATGAGGATTTATTACCATATCATTTATAACATTACTACCATGATTATACCGAATAATCCTCGAGTATAATCATATCAAGTCCATCTATGCACTATATAGGCCACGTATGACTTTCAACATAATATAAACATGAGGATGATGACAATGATATAAGAATTCAATAAAACAAGTTCAAGAATTAATTTATCCAGGAACCAATAACACCCAAATTGTCAACATGATACTTCTTTGTAGAGTAAAATTCAAGAATGCTCGGAAGAATATTTTCATGAAAAGATCTTTGGATGAAGTGCAAATATCGAGGATATTCCACTAATTTCATGGAGTATAAAAGCCAAAACTTTAACCAACCGAAGTATAATAAATAATGGAATAACAAAAGAAATCATCGAGATACGCGATAGATCGCACGCATGACGAGTTATTCCAATAGAATAATAAATAACGGAACGGTCATGCGTAAACGCATTGCATACGATATTCCAATAGAATAATAAATAACGGAACCAGTCACGCGTAAACGCATTGCGATACAAGATATTCCAACGAATAATAAATAACGGAACCCGGATCATGCGTAAATGCACAAACAGGATGTTCCAATGTAATAATAAAGAATGGAATAACAGAAGAATTTCACCAAGTATAGGGTAGTCCGCGTATACAGGTTATTCCAACATAATAATAAAGAATGAAATAACAGAAGTTCTCTTCATGAATACGAAAGAAATAATACCCTTTACCGTAAAAGAAGAGTATTCCGACTGGTAGGGCGAGGATATTCTTGAAGAAAACTTGCACACTACACTCAAAGCTTTTTAAAACTCTAAAGAAATACGCTCAAGATTATAGAAGAAAAATTCTCCGAATTTCTGGTGTGTTTTCAATTCTAACTAAGCATACTATTTATAGGATAATTGAAGGCACTGTCAAGAGAAATTCACTTGATTTAACATTTGAAAATTTTCACGAAATTTCTTCTCTTTGCAATTCATGTACGTCCTCTTTTTAAAAAATAAGAATATAATATTCAAGTAAAACAAAGCTTATATAATATATATATATATATATATATATATATATATTATCTGTCATTTACGGTAATGAGGATATGGCATATTACCAAGTTTAGATTCCATATAACATAAGTCAAGTTTATAATATACAATGAAACCAACTTTTACAAGAAATAAGCAACAAAGTCATTATACCATTAATATAATATATATTTATATAACACACCGTGAATCCCCCACCAAAACCCACTTGAATGCTTCCATAAATATATATATATATATATATATATATATATATATATATATATATATATATATATATATATATATATACACTATTTTAAGAAAAATAAGTAGGTGGGGTTCATATAATAAGCCAAACTTACAACAAATACTTCATAAAATTCCTCAATATTTTTAACAATATTTATCATCATTATTATAATTCACAATATTAATCGACCAATCGCTTTCCGAGAGAGGGGCTTTCCAATAAGGATTTCTCCTATCGGTAGCCAAGTAATTAGGTGACCAAACCTCTCCGCAGAACTTCTAGACATCGTTAATATTGCAAATAATAATATTAATAACTCAATCATCTCAATTATTGATTTAATAATATATAAAAATATCGACAATAATTGAATCAAATAACGTGAGATATTATGCAACAATTCTTTGAAGCAATAATTGAATAAAATCATGGCGCCCCAAAATAGGTATACATCACCCATCTCTGAGTCGCCAAATACATGGTACAAAATTCAAATACAACTTAATTATACAACAATGCGTGTAAAATACGACAAAACATATGTTGTGAGTTTTAATACAAATATTGTCATCTAGACAATATCCACACTCAATTGAGTCATCATTACATTTATTATCACACTATTTAACGTAATAGTGAGGACTACTAATGCTATTATCGGGCAATCACTCCGCTTCTCCGACTTGTCCCTGCTACGTTCTCATTTCACGAAGAGAACAATGAAAGTAAAAGGGTGAGCTCAACTAGCCCAAAGAAGAAATATTATGACTAAGATAATACGTAATAAATTATCGTTAGCCTTCATAGTGTTAAAATGATACAATATAACAAACATCAAGTTTAACTGCAGCGAAATAAGCAATCCATTAAAAGAGTCAAGTAGAGAATAAAATCTACTATCTTTTATGATTCAAAAGGTTTTTCATCACTTTTATCGCTGGGACTCAGCTTAATAAATAATCCACATCATCCCTGAACTACGGCCAATGATATTCATTAGTATCACAACCACAAATTATCCATGCACTACGGGCCAAAGATATTCGTGTATTCATCAATGGTCATGATCATGCCAACAACTGTCCATCAATGCACTACGGGCCAATGAGGACTTTTATCACATCATTTGTAACATTACGGTCATGATTATACTGATTAATCTCTGGTCATAATCATATCAAGTCCATCTATGCACTACAGGCCACAGATGACTTTTAACATAATATAAACATGAGGATGATGACAATGATATAAGAATTCAATAAAACAAGTTCAAGAATTAATTTATCCAGGAACTAATAACGTCCAAATTGTCAACATGATACTTCTTTATAGACTAAAATTCAAGAATGCTCAAAAGAATATTTCCATGAAAAGATAATGGATGAAGCGCAAATATCAAGGATATTCCACTAATTTCATGGAGTATAGAAGTCAAAACTTTAACCAACTGAGTATAATAAAGAATGGAATAACAAAAGAAATCACCGAGCATGCGATAGAATTACAGACGGGTTATTCCAATGAGAATAATAAATAACGGAACCGAATCAAATGCGTAAACATACGAGATGTGATATTCCAACATAATAATAATTAACGAAACCAGTATGCATAAAATTACACCGAAGCGGATATTCCAACGGAATAATAAATAACGGAACCAGTCATGCGTAAATGCACAGACGGGATGTTCTAATAGAATAATAAAGAATGGAATAACGAAGAATTTCACCATGTATGCGATGATTGGCATGACGAGTTATTCCAACATAATGATAAAGAATGGAATAACGTAAGAATTTCACCAAGTATAGGGTAGATCACAGATACAAAGTTATTCCAATAGAATAAAAAAATGGAATAATAGAAGTTCTCTTCATGAATACGAAAGAAATAATACCCTTACCTTAGAACAACTGGATATAGGAGTAGTGAAGTAGTAGAATACTTTTCTTCTTTCTCTCTATAGTTTCTCTCTCTAGAGTTTCAAAGTGAATTAAATAAGAAATAATGAAGGAATGAACTTATTTATAGGAGAATGGACCTAATAAGAACTAATTCTGAAAGGTCCGTATTGATTTACTTTTAAATTGATTTCATCCAAATTGGTTTACTATAAAATATTCTAATAAAACAAAATCTTTTAAATAAAATAATATATTCTATTTATAATCTAATAAAATGAATAACTTTATAAAAGTATTACATTTTATATAAAAAAGATTTTACTATCATGCAAAACACTATCTGAGATATTATGCAAACATTATGCATAATAAAATATAATATATTCTATTTATAGTCTAATAAAATGAATAACATTATATCACATTCATTCCATAATATTTAAAAATGATATTTATAGAAAAATCATCTTTATATAAAAAAAAAATTGGGGTCTTACATCTGTTATGAGACGTTTGTGGTAAGTTTGGTTTATTCTATGGGGGCCCATATGTCATCATTTAAGAATCACTTTCGCCAATAGTAATTGCCTTTACCAGACGTCAAACCACTTGTCGTTTCATATTACAGATGTCGAACCAATTGTCATTTCACATTATAGGCATCAAACCACTTGTTGTTTAACATTACAGGCATCGAACCAATTGTCGTTTCACATTACAGGCGTCAAACCACTTGTTGTTTCACATTACATGCGCCAAACCACTTTTCTTTTCACATCACCAGATCGTCGCCGAAGGTAGCGTGAGTGCGTAGATGGACCGTTGATTGGTATGGTTATGACCGAGAATCATTCTAGATAATCATGACACTGTAATGTTACAAATGATGTCGTAAAAGTCCTCATTGACCCGTAGTGCATTGATGGACAGTTGTTGAGATGAACATGACTAATTGTGATAATAATGAATATCCTTGGCCCGTAGTGCATGGATAATTTAGTGATATAGATTATTTATTAAGCTGAGTCTCAGCGATAAAATTGATGATAAACCTTTTAAATCATAGAAGATAGTAGATATCATATTCTACTTGACTCTTCTAATGGATTGTTTGTTCCGCTGCAGTTAAACTTAATGTTTATTATATTTTATCAGTTTAGTACTGTTGAAGGCTAACGATAATTTATTCTGCATTATCTTAGTCATAATATTTCTTACTGGGATAGTTGAGCTCACCCCTTTTCTTTCATTGTTCTCTTCAAGAAATGAGAATATAGCAGGGACTAGTCGGGGAACGGGGTGACGGTCCAGATGTTTGCATTAGTAGTTCTCACTATTCTGTGAAATAGTGTGATAATAAATGTATTGAGGACTTATTTCGAGTTTGAATATTGTCTAGAAGACAATATTTGTATTAAAACTCACAGCTCATACTGTATATTTAAGTTTGTATTTGTATTCTGTACCATGTATTTGGCGATTCAGAATGGGTGATGTATACCTATTTTGGGGGCGTCACATCATTATTTTTACATAGGACAGTCAATGTCTAGTTGTCACATAAAAGTTTTTTATCCAAATTTTTCTATAGTGGAAGGCTTATTTTGCCTTGACCAACAAAAAGTGGTACAATATCCAAATATACTAAAAGTACAATGATTACTTTTGTATTTTACTCGCCAAAATATGGTTATGGGTTGATTTTATTTTATAAAATTTGGTTATGCTTCTATTAAAGAACTAAAACCTAAGGCTGTAAAATGAGCAAACAGTTTGGGCTCGATTTGTATTCGCTCGACTAAAAGTTCAATTCGAGCTCGACTCTAAATATAAATTAGTCAAATATGAGCAAATTTTAAAATTCGATAAATTACTCGAACCTCCTAAAGTTGTAATTTTTCTATTGATACTCGAATCATATTCTTTTAAAAAGTTCAAACTACTCGAGTTTGATTCGAGATCGGGCTCGACTCGGTATATAAATGAGCCTTAATCAAATCTTATTTTATACTCGATAAATTTTGTGAACCAAATCTGAGCAGCTTAATACTCGGCTCGACTCGGTTCATTTACATCATTACTAAGACCACAACACAATATTTGGCACTTTTATAGTTACATTCTTCCTTATACTCTTAAAAAGAGTCCAATTTTTATATATATATTTTTAAAAAATATTGTATTCGTTCTAAAATTAGAGATACATTTTGGTTTTTTTAAAGTCAATTTGCGAAATCTTAAAACTCCAAATTGATAAAATTTCGTTCAAGTTTTGAAAATAACAAAGATGATAATTTGCAGTACTTTATAGTTAGTTTACAATTGTTCATATCAATTTTAAATTTTAAGATTTCGTAAATTGACTCAAAAAAAAGTCAAAATATATCTCTATTTTTTGTTGTGAATAGACATAATTATTTCAACAGCATCAATACTTACATATATTTTTCGCTCCAAAATAGAAGATCAAGTCGATATGAGATTTTTTTAATCAAATTTATTGATTCATTCAACTTTTGAAAAAAATAAAAATTATAATTAGTAGTATTTTTTAAATAATTTATAATTGATTGTTTAAAAAATAAATTATAAACACGTGATCAATTTTAAATTTAAAAATAAATATTCCTAATTAATTTCAGAAAATAAAAATTTATCCTATATTTAAAGATGGAAGGAGTACTTTATAATTAATGTTTCATCCCAACAAAAATTAATCAGAACATTAATTCCCTTTTTATAATTAATAACAATCCAAGTTAATGAAAATTTGGTGGAACTTGAAGAAGAAGCCGAAGAAGATGAAGTGAGAGCTAGACCCGCTAAGACATCTAAGTAAGAATTGAAAAAAATAAAAATGGGTCAAAATTAGTTAACTAGTTTGAGCCTATTTTTGTGTGTGAAAAATATGAGTTCAAACTTTAACCAATCTAAAAAATTTAAAGTAGTTAACCAACTCAAATAGTTTTAGTTAATATAGATTGACCCATCTATTTATAAACTAAATTGTCAGGTCTAGTTTTGTGCATGTCATGGATCCCACCTTCCATTGTATTCACACTCAAGGTTTTTAGACATGGATCGATCATCGAACCGGAAAAGATACCGAGTGGATGGGATTACTGATTCAATAAGTGGTTGAACTATTATTGATAGAGCTGCAAACTAACTGAACCGAACCGAACTCTGTCGAACTAGAACTGAACTTGAACATATTAGAGTAACTTGATTGAACCAACAGCTATGTACGAGTTCAGATCGTTTGGTGTTCGCGAACATGATCGAGTTCGCAAACAAGTCGAACATGAGCTTGTTCGGGAACACAAACTATGTTCACGAACACGAAACTTGTTCAAGAACACATACTTGTTCACGAACACAAACTTGTTCACGAACATAAACTTGCTCACGAATACAAACTTGTTCACGAACACAAATTTAGAACTCTGAAACAAAAAATAGTTAAATAAATACAAAAAATGTCTTCTCTAAGAGTTTAAGTATTCAATCAAAAATTAGACCAAATATTGTAATCATCATTCATCCAAAAAGACCAAAACCAAAAATGATTACTTAGAACTTGGAAGTTAGAACTTAAAAGTTAAAAGTTAACAAGTATTTAAAAATTCTTGATTACAAATATCAACAATCAAATTTTAATGTCGAAAACCCTTTCAACTCTTCAAGATCCAACCACTTTAAGCAGAGTGTACAAACAAATGATTATCAAAAACTCACAATTTAATATTAGTAATGTATTTCTTTTGTTGTCATTTTTAATTAATATTCATTTTTTTTACAAATTTTAAATTTAATATCTAGTTTTTATTTTTAATCTTTAAATTTATGTATAGTTTTTTAAAGTTTCAAAATTATTCAGTAAATAATTTAATGATTATTACTCTATTATTGAAGTTTCGATACATACATTGAAGACTTGATTTCTCTATTATCTATCAATTTCAATAACTCAAGTATATGTAAGCAAGTATATTGTATTATTCTTTAATTAATGTCAAATTGTCATTGCATGATGATTAATGACTTTATTTATGTGCCTTATGACATGGGTTATAATTTATTAAATTATTAGTGATGTAAATTATAATAATTCAACAATTATTATTCAAAATTTTATGAAAATTTCAAAATTATTTTAATTAAATTAGAATATAGAGGTGAAGTACACATTATTATTTATTAATTATTTGATAAAAAGTTCTTATAATAAATTATTAAAAAGAACAAAAAGATGTTTAGGTAATAAAAATAACAACAAATTTAACAATTATTAATAAGACAAACTTTAGAATTTAATATGAAATAAATAATTATTTGTATTTAGAATTTTAGAAACAATTTAAACATGTAATTAAGAAAGAGAACTACTCGAACTGATATTGAACTTATTGAACCGAACTCAAACTTATCGAACCGAACTCGAATTGTTCGCGAACAAAGACGAATCGAATCACATGGTTCGCGAACATGTTCGATCGAACAATCGAACGGAACACTGTGCGAACTCGACTCGATTAGGCGAACAAGTTGAACTCGAACCGATTCATGAACAGTTCGGTTCGTTTGCAACTCTAATTATTGATCCAATGACGTCATTAATTTATAAAAATATATATTATTACTAATTATTAAAAAAAATTAAAAATTTATTTTTTTTATGAACTGAAACATAATAAAATTGAGTTACATTATTACTCAAAGTGATTAATTTTAATATTAAAAAAAAATTGGTACAAAAAAATATTAAAAAAAATTAAAAATCTGTTCATTGGATTAATTAACTGGTTGTATCGATTGAACCACTGATTTGACTGGTGGGTAAACTGTTTTTGACCAAATCAATTAAACTGGGCCAAACTAGATCGAAATGCCGACCGATTTCGATATTTACTGGTTGAACCAACGGTCCAGTCTGAATTTAATAACCATGTTCACTCCCTCGTAATTTTTATGTGGACACATTTTTTTTTCAATATGTGAATATCTAAAAATATGTGAGCACATATTATTTAACATCAATACAATTTTTTGAACTAAACTATTGGGGCCAACACACGAGAAAATATGTTGAATGTATCAAATCGATTTGAGAAGTGTATTTTAAGATCGAGATTTAGTCTCGGTTAAGAAATAAGTTAGCCCTCAAAATAGAAAAAAGAAGAAGTTGAAGATACTTCATCCAAATAACTAATCCACTTGTTTTTGTTAGTTATTTTTTCCCTAAAAATATAAAAACTTGAAAGCAGCACACTTTAGACATAAATTAATGTTTCAACAAGAAGTTTTAGTGTTTAAAATTAAACGACTAAGTAGAAGAAAAATAAAATCATCGACAGAAAATTATATTTAAAGGTGCCCAAGGATGTATAAAAACTAAATTGTCCCAATGGTGAGGCCATTCAAGTTGTTTGTTCTTTTTTTGGTTTGAACAAAAAAGAAATGCAACTTAATTAAATTTAAACTTTGATTTGATTTGATTTGATATCAAAAAGGAACCGAAAATAAATCCAATCCACCACTGACCCGACAGAAAATCAAATATTCCATCTTCTAATTTCCTTTGGTACGTAGTTAAGACTCTTATTAATCCTTTAAACCACTCATTAATTAATATACACTCCACCACCAGTTCAATAATTAAGCTAATTAATCCATGTTCCTTCTCTCCAACTCTTGTCTTTTTCCAAGTGAAAAACAACATAGCATCATATCAAAGGGTTAGCCAAGTGCATCTCTCTCTCTCTCTCTCTCTCTCTCTCTCTCTCTCTCTCTCTCTCTCTCTATATATATATATATATATATGGGCTTCTTCCATAAAGAATCCTATTCTTGTAAAGCTGTCTTGACAACCCTTTTTTGGACCGTTGATAAATTTATCGAAAGACTGAGATGAAACATAAATATACCCAGCCGGCACAACTTGTACCGGCTTTTATTTTAATATGAGAACCCCACCATAGTCAACATGTTGTCAGTTTATTAAAATAAAATGAATTTTTAATATTAAATAATGCCCGACCGACACGACTTTGTGCATTTGTGCCTTTTTTTTATAAAATACTCCCAATTACATATGACTTTACTAAAAAAAAAAAAAAAAAAAATTCAAACCAAATTCTGACCTCTTGGAACACAAGTTCTTTATTTGCTATTCTTTATAAAATATTTGTTATTTTTTATAACTCTTTCATTTAATAACAAATAAAAATTATAATTCAAATAAAAATAATATTTTTATTAAATAGGATATAAAATAACAAATAAAATAATTCTTTAGGACATTAAAATAGCAAATAAAAAAAATTATAAAATATATTTTTATAAAATAGGATATTATTTTTATTTGAATTATAATTCTTTATTTGTTATTAAATGAAAGAGTTATAAAAATAACAAATATTTTATAAAGAATAGCAAATAAAAGAACTTGCAATAGGGAAGAGGTTGTCTTAGGTTGAATTTTTTTTTTTTTTTTTTTAACAAATAGTAAGATTCAGTAATGACGGAGTATTTTATATTTTTTAAGTTTACACAATGTCTTTGAGTCATAACTATCAAATGTATCAAATATATCAAAAATATATCAAATGTATCAAAAATATATCAATTATCAAAAATATATCAAATGTATCAAAATATATCAAATGTATCAAATATATCAAAAACATATCAATTATTAAAAATGTATCAAATATATCAAATATATCAAAAATATATCAATTATCAAAAATATATCAAAATGTATCAAAAATATATCAATTATCAAAAATATATCAAATGTATCAAAATTGTATCAAATGTATCAAAAATATATCAAAAATGTATCAAATGTATCAAATATATCAAAAATGTATCAAATGTATCAAAAATATATCAATTATCATAAATGTATCAAAAATATATCAATTATCAAAATGTATCAAATATATCAAAATGTATCAAATGTATCAAAATATATCAAAATATATCAAATGTATCAAATATATCAAAATGTATCAAATGTATCAAAAATGTATCAAATGTATCAAAAAATATGATACATATGATACATTTTGGTACATTTGATATATTTTGATATATTTGATACATTTGATACATTTTTGATACATTTGATACAATTTTGATATATTTGATACATTTTAATATATTTGATACATTTGATATATTTTGATACATTTGATACATTTTTGATATATTTTGATACATTTTTGATAATTGATATATTTTTGATATATTTGATGCATTTGATATATTTTGATATAATTGATATATTTTTGATACATTTGATATATTTGATACATTTGATAGTCATGACTTCGACACATTAAGTAAACTTAAAAAATATAAAATACTCCCCGCTTGCCATAGCTCTGACTCTTTTAAAAAAAAAAAAAAAAAAAAATCCCAAGCATAACCTCTTCTTCCTAACACACAAGTTCTTTTATTTGCTTTATTCTTTATAAAATATTTGTTATTTTTATAACTCTTTCATTTAATAACAAATAAAGAATTATAATTCAAATAAAAAATAATATCCTATTTTATAAAAAATATATTTTAATAATTTTTTATTTCTTATTTTTAATGTCCTAAAGAATTATTTTATTTGTTATTTTATATCCTATTTAATAAAAATATTATTTTTATTTGAATTATAATTCTTTATTTGTTATTAAATGAAAGAGTTATAAAAAATAACAAATATTTTATAAAGAATAGCAAATAAAGAACTTGTGTTTCTAAGAGGTTGTTATAGATTTTTTTTTTTTTTTTTTAACAAATTGTAAGAGGTTGTGCTTGGTTGGTTTTTTTTTTTTTTTTTAAATAAAGTAAGAGCTTGTGTATTTGAGAGAGTATTTTATAAAAAAGGCACAATTATAAAGTTTGTATTACGGTCGATTAGGCATTATTTAATATTAAAATTCATTTTATTTCAATAAACCGACAACATGTTGACTATGGTGGGGTCCTCATATTAAAATAAAAGCTTACAAGTTGTCTTTGGTGGGTATATTTATGTTTCATCTCGACCTTAGATAAGTTTATCAACGGTCCAAAAGGGTTGTTCTTGACAGCTTCTCATGGCAACCCATTGCATATGGAAGGGCTCCTATATATATATATATATATATATATATATATATATATATATATATATATATACACACACACATATATAAGAAAAAAAATAGAAGTGCATAACTGTGCAAGTTTCAAATGTACACAGTTTACAATTATAGAGTTAAGTCACCCTATGATCGTAAAGTAGTAGTCACTGAGTGATAGTAAAGTAGTCACTCTACTACCGTAAAAACGTAAAGTAAATTTTTAGATCATAGAGTGACTACTCTACGATCGTAGAGTTCGTAGAGTGACTTAACTCTACGATCGTAGACGGTGTACATTTAAGAATATGTATAACTGTACACCTCCATTAACCTCATATATATATACTATGTAAGACCCCAACTTATTATTAATGAAATTTAATTTTCTCTATTTATTATTTTGAAATAGTAAGGGTTGATTTGATTAATGTGGATAGTTATTGGTAAAATACGCAAATATTTCAAAATAAGCAAGTGGTTATAAAATATTCATTGTTGTTTGAAATATTCGTTTGGTCGTGGAATATTCGTGATCATCGGAGAATATTAAATGACGACGGTCTTGACCATGTGTGGGCCCATAATGAAAGCGATTGGATGAAGAAAGCGACAAATATAAGTTGTTTCAAAATAACGGCGTAGTTATTCACAATAATCTTCATTAAAATACTAAATTGGTTAAAACACAAGAAGATTACCGGTATTGCACCAATTATTGATTCTTACGTGAAGAAGGCACTACTCAATAATTATTACGATAATTCTTATTCAATATTTTATTTTATTGATTTAATAATTGCTTGCGTTGATATTTTATATTGTTGTTGTTTCGATAATTGTCATTACAAAGATTTTTCATTATCGAAGAAATAATTCATATTATCTGAATAATATTATTAGATAACATTATTGGCAATGTCTAGAAAGTTACATCTAAGGAGAGGTTTGGTCACCTAATTGCGCGCCCAAGAAGAGAAATTCTTATTGAAAGCCCTCTTCACTGAACGCTATGCATTTTATCGATATTGTGATTCTCGTAATATTATTTATGAATAATTAATTATTGATTCATATGATGAGGAAAATATTGATCTTATGTGGATATAGATGGAGAAAATTTTAATGTGACAATTGTTGAAAATTGAAATTTTATTTTTTACGATAAAATAATTCATTTAAATATATTATTATATTTTAATAATATAATAATGATGATATTTTCACGATAAATATGGGATATATGAGTATATGTGGAGGAAAGAGTATTTTTGTTACCAAAAATATTTAAAGCATGTTTTATGTGTCGGTGGACCCCATTTCTTGACCGAAATTTGATTATAGCAGAAAAAATCGCTTGGTTTGTGGATTTCGGCAATTTCGCATTTGAATTTGGAAAAACTTTCTTCACGTAAAGTTGTAGAGAATTGAATTTTCTATAAAAACACTCGAGATTTGAATTTTCTGATAAAAGAGCTATTTATTATGAATTATTGAAGTTCCGAAGCTCCGAAATAATTAATTTTGGAAGTTTAAGATATTTTAAGTAACAAAAATGTTTTTTTTATTTTGGTGTGTTTCGCATGTGTGTGGAAGGAGCTGAATTCAGATTCTTGGTGCGTAAAAAGTTGTGAAAAATAATAATAATATTATTAAATTAAATTTTCTGCTTTGGTGTTCTAAGCATTTTCCTATAAATAGAGTGCTTAGGTTAGAATTAAAAATCACACCGAAATCAAGTTTTCTCTCTATATTATCGGCGTATTCTTGCGTAGTATTTTGAGTATATTTTGAGTATTGCTATATACTTGCAAGTTCAAGTCATAGCCTATATCCGGTGTTTCAATTTAAAAGTCTTGATCTTTCGAGGTAAGGGATATTATTTTTTTCGTAATGATATTATTTCTTCAATATCATTATCTTTGAAATATTGATCTGAAGTTTTATCAAATTTAGAACTTTTGGTGTCTGAGTTACTTATTCACGATATCAAGACTTATCCACATATCTGACACTATTCACGAATACGGCCTTATTCATCGAAAATGAAAATTTTCCTTTTAAATCTAAAATATCTATTGTGGATATTAGCTTTGATTGTATCCATATTTTGATCATTCTTGAATTTTACCCCACTATGATTATTTTTGAGGTATTTTTGGACATGGATAAAACAAAGTACTGAATTCTTAATCCTTAATCCTTGTCATTTTGTTTCAATCGGATTCGCTTTTTTAAAAATATTTTCATCATCCTCGCCTTAAATGATGATATTATTGAATATCTTTGGCTGTAGTGCAAAGATAAATGATTTCTGATGAATATCTTTGGCCCGTAGTGCAAAGATGAGCAGTGTTTAGATAAACATGACCAATCGATGAATATCTTTGGCCTCAGAGTGCAAAGATGAATATTTGATTCCGATATATATATTGATTGATGTTACGAGGATAAAAGATGAGCGATGAACTTTTAAATTCATACATAAAAGATAGTAGTTTGCATTCTCTACTTAACTCTTCTAATGAATTATTATTTCAATTGCGAATATTGATTTAAAACTTGTTGTCTATTGTATTCTATTAGATTTTTTTCCTGTTGAAGACTAATGATAATTTGTTGTATATTATCTTAGTCATAATATTCTTCTTTCGGGCTAGTTGAGCTCACCCTTTTCTTTTTGTTCCATTTTTCTTCTCGAGAGGCGAGAATATAATGAAACGAGTTGGGGTATGGAATGAAGGTTCTAAAGAGAGTTGTTTAGTAGTCCTCGCCATTTTTATAAAATAATGTATCAATAAATGTGATGAAGATTTATTTGAGTATAGATATTGTCTAGAAGATAATATTTGTATTCAAACTCACAGTTTTACTATTGTAATAATAAAGTTATAGTTGTTTCTGTACCATGTATTGACAACTCAGAATGGGTGATGTATACTTATTTTGGGGGCGTCACATAATATATATTTTAAACTCTCTCGCCTGATTACATAATTAAGGGCAAAATTAGTTGTCCGATGCCGATATCAACGACAAGGAATAAAATAAAGGTGCATATACTTTAATAAAATATAAATTTAGGCTTAAATATGATTTACTATCCTAAACTATAGGTTATATTCCACTTTGGTGATCCACCTTTCAATTTTGTCAATTAGGTGATTGAACTATCAATTTTTTTTTATTTCATTCAATTGGATTACATACGTCGGGAAATTGTCTTGACGTGGCACCTAATAAACAACAGAAGTGCTTATGTGTAAAAAACATTATATATTTTTAATGAGATCAAAGGACAAAAGGTAAAATAACAAATAAAATAACTAAAAATTACACAAATAATATAAATTAGTTGTATAATTATTTATTTATAGTTATATAAATAATATAAATTATTATATAAATAATATAATAATTATTTTTATTAAAATTAATTATTTTTATTAAAAAAGCGCATTTTTTAATTTTTTAATAAAAAAATTATGTTTAATATTAATGATAATAAAAATAAAAATATTAATGATAAAAAAATAAAAATAAAAGTGCGCTTTTTTTAATAAAAAATAATAATTAAGCAACTAAAAAAAAAAGCATTGTTGCTTTATTTTTTAAAAAAAAAACGCAGCGATTGGTTGGTTTTTTTAATAAAATAATTATTATTCTTAATAAAAATAATTATTAAATATAATAAAAATAAAAACGCAGATTGCTTTATTTTTTAAAAAAACACAGATTCGTTGGTTTTTTTAATAAAATAATAATTATTTTTTATTAAAAAAACTACACTTTTATTTTTATTTTATTATCATTCATATTAAACACAATTTTTTTAATAAAAAATTAAAAATATAGTTTTTTTATAAAATAATTAATTTTAATAAAAATAATTATTATATTATTTATATAATAATTTATATTATTTATATAACTATAAATAAATAATTATACAACTAATTTATATTATTTGTGTAATTTTTAGTTGTTTTATTTGTTATTTTACCTTTTTGTCCTTTGATCTCATTAAAAATATATAATATTTTTACACATAAGCACTCCTGCTGCCTATTAGGATGTCACGTCAGTAATTTCTGACGTGGCAGGCCCAATTGAATGAAATCGAAAAAAATTGATAGTTCAATCACCTAATTGACAAAATTGAAAGGTGGATCACCGAAATGGAATATGGCCTATAGTTTAGGGTAGTAAATCATATTTAAGCCATAAATTTAATGAGTTAACCTTTTGAATCAGATAAGATTTTAGATATTCTCAATAATATGGGTGTGTATATATATATAATGGCCATTTTGTTTAATTTTCTATTCTTAGAAAATAACACAAAAAACAAGTTCAGGCTCGATTAAGATATTTATAAATCACTTGAATGGGTGAGATTAAGATTATAAACGAACCAAACAGTTCGGACTCGATTCGAAAAATACAAGCGAAACTCAAATTTGTTAATAATATTATTCAAATTTGAGCATAAAAATTATAAGACCCCAACTTTTATGAATAAAGATGAATTTTCTATAAATATCATTTTTAAATATTAAGGTGTAAATTTGAAATAATGTTATAGTTGTGGGTAATATTTATAAATTTTGCAAAGTACGCAAGTTGTTATATAATATTCGATTGGTCGGGGAATATTCGTTTTAACGAAAAATATTTGTGCGACCAAGACAATCATTAAGTGAACCCCATTAACGGAAATTATTATTTTGATTGAGAAAACGACAAAAATATTTTTATGAAAATAATTGGCGAAAATTTTACGATTAAAAGCTGTTGAATTACTCTGTAGTAAAGTAAAGAATACGATGTCTGGCATTGGTAGCGTAGTAGCATGCGGTATTGATTATTAATGCTTAAGTGAAAAGTCACTCAATTTTGATTCAATTATTGTCGATATTTTTTATATATTATTAAATTAATAATTGAGATAACAAAGTTATTGATATTATTATTTGCAATATTAACGATGTCTAGAAGTTACGCCAAGGAGAGGTCCGTCACCTAATCAAGGCGCCTAATAGGAGAAATCCTTATTGGAAAGCCCCCTCTTTCCTGGGAACGACTTGGTCGATTAATATTGTGAATTATAATAAAGATGATAAATGTTATTAAAATTATTAAAGTGATTTTTATGAAGTTTTGCTTATTTTATGGACCCCCATTTATCCATTTTTTTTAAAGTAATCGGTAGAAAGTTTTTTTGGTATATATATATATTTGGTTGGGGCCACTAGTGGAGGATTTTGGTGGAGGGATTTTCAACCATGAGTGGGGTGAAGTGGTGAAGTGTGGGTGTTTGTGAATAATAAGTATTTATATATATTAAATGTGGGTGAGTGGGTTGTGGTGGAGAATAAAGTTTGGCAGGATATGTGATGTTATTTTCAAAGCTTTCACCTTATTGGTTGAGCAATCCAATAATGTTATCAAACATGTGCATAAAGCCATTTTTCTCAACTTGGCGTGTACTAGTTTTTTTTCTCTTTCTTCTAATTGGCCAGTACCTTGAAACTCCTATATCCATTCCTTCATTATTTCTTACGAATTTACTAAAACTCTAGAGAGAGAAATTATAGAGAGAAAGAAGAAAAGTATTCTGTTACTTCACTACTCCTATATTCAGTACTCTTCTTTTAAGGTAAGGGGTACTATTTCTTTTGTATTCATGAAGAGAACTTATGTTATTCCATTCTTTATTATTCTCATTGGAATAATCAGATACTGCTGCTACCTATACTTGGAGAAATTCTTACATTATTCCATTCTTTATTATTACATTTGGAATATCCTCATCATGTGTTTTACGTAGGACTGGTTAAAATCTTTATTATTCTCATTAGAATATATCTTATCTCACATGCGTTTTTACGCCAGCCCTGGTTCCGTCTTTATTATTATGTTGGAACATCCCAGCTTGCGGTCTTAAATTTACTTTGACACGGTTCCGTTATTTATTATTCTGTTGGAATAACTTGTCTATGCGAAGTACCGCATGCATGGTGATTTCTTTTGTTATTTCATTCTTTATTATACTCAGTTGGTTAAAGTTTTGACTTCTAAACTCCATGAAATTAGTGGAATATCCTTCATATTCGCGTTTCATCCAGTATCTTTTCATGGAAATATTTTTCTGAGCAATCTTGAATTTTACTCTACAAAGAAGTATCATGTTGAGAATTTGGACGTTATTAGTTCCTGAATAAATTAATTCTTGAACTTGTTTTATTAAATTCTTATATCATTGTCATCATCCTCATGTTTATATTTTTTTTAAAGTCATCTATGGCCTGTAGTGCATAGATGGACTTGGTATGATTATGATCAGGGATTATTCGGTGTAATCATGACCGTAATGTTACAGATGATGTGGTAAAAGTCCTCATTGGCCCGTAGTGCATTGATGGACAGTTGTTGGCATGATTATGACCATTGATGAATACACGAATATCCTTGGCCGTAGTCGTATTGAATAATTTGTGGTTGTGATACTAATGAATATCCTTGGTCGTAGTGCGGGGATGATGTGAATTATTTATTGTTTGAGTCCCAAATGATAAAAGTGATGAAAAATCTTTAAATCATAAAAGATAGTAGATTCTATTCTCTACTTGACTCTTTTTAATGGATTGCATGTTCACCGCAGCTTAAACTTGATGTATATTGTATTTTATCGGTTTAACATCGTTGAAGACCCGATGATAATTTATTCTCGCATTATCTTAGTCATAATATGTCTTCTCGGGCTAGTTGAGCCCACCCTTTCTTTCAAACCGTTCTCTTCAAAAATGAGAACGTAGGCGGACTAATCGGAAGGAGTGGCGGTCCAGATGATAGTATAGTAGTCCTCACTATTCTCATTAAATAGTGTGATAATAAATATATTGAGGACTTATTCGAGAATGGATATTGTCTGTAAGAAATAATCATTGTATTAAAACTCACATACTATCTTGTTGTATATTAAGGATTGTATTAAGTATTACATGCACTCATGTATTTGGCGACTCAAGATGGGTGATGTATACCTATTTTGGGGGCGTCACAAAAATAGTTCGAAAAAAAATATAAGTAGAATCTGAGTAAGATTATACTCGACTCGTTTAAGATTGAATTCAAACTACTTGAATTCTCGATTCGACACATACTCAATTAATACATATTCGATTAGATACTCGATACATTCTCTTATAATATATACAAAATTAAATTAAATTAGGATAATTAATTATTATTGTTTTGTTTTGTTTTTGTTTTTAATTTTAATTGTGATTTTATATTTGTAAAGTGTAATAGTAAATATATTTTTTTATTTTTAATTAAAATAAAAAATTCAATTTATACTTATATTTATTATAAAGGTAGTTATCATGTGTAAACTCGAATTCGAATTTGAATTTGAAGTTACGGAGTAGTTTAAATATAATTTGATCCGAGCCGGATCGAATTTGAGTAATAAATATTCGAGTCGAGTCAAATCTGAATAGAATTTTTAAATATAATTTCAATTCAAATATAAATTTAATATTTTAAATTAAATTTAAATAATTTTTATTTATTTCAGTCCACTCGTTTAAACCCATAGGTGAAATTATGAGAGGAACATGGGCTTGGAGTATGAGCGTGATTAACCTTGATTTTGTCCACATTATGATGGAGGGTGGCAATATCGGAATATTTGGCTAAATCTTAGGGTATTATAGGAAAGCAAAGTCATTGACGGCGTGATTGAAGCACCAGCTAAGCCACGTGAGAGGTTTTGGAGCCCCAAGTCAAAAAAACAAACAAAAATTGTGTGGGCATAAAAATTAAATATGTATTTAAATTTTATTTATTTATATTTTAATTATTAATAATAAATAAAAATATAAACAAATAAAATTTAATTTAATTTTTATGTTCACATAAAAGAGTTCAAAAAAAAAATATTCGCTACATATCTCCGTCAGGTTAAAACAGGTACCCCACCTATGATATTGCCACCTTTGAATGACGTGACTGCCAGCTGTCAACTCCACCCACACCCTTTTACAATTCTACCCTACAGATTTTTAAATTATTTTGAACCCACCTGTGACCATGTTTTTTTTTAATTTTATTTTGTCTAGGACATTATGATACACACCCATATATTATCGAACAATAATATTATATAGTGACTAAATAATTATAACAAAAAGAGATAAAATAATGTCCGACTTTAATTGATTATAATTACTGAACATATTTATATATGATGAATTATTCATTAATTATATTTTAATTTATTATTTTGTAAGTTAATTTTGTAAAAATTATTTATAAGTGTAACAATACTCATTATCGAAAATGCGCAAAATATAATATGTACTTAAATAGTTGAACAAATTGTAAAACTATATATATATATATATATATATATATATATATATATATATATATATACAATTGTGTAGATAATCGTCAGTTTCATGACGATTTTTTTTTATTATAATTACGGTTCACCCATATTATAATTATTTTAATACATAACAACGGGTGAACCGTCATTATAAGATAAAAAATAATCAATAATCATGATATACGTATACCTATATATATATATATATATACAATTTTCTGTAATAAGCAATCAATGAATGCCAACCTAGCCCTTATATATTAATTTTGAAAGTACAAATTTGCCATCAATGATAAAACTCTACATGTTCAGTAGTATAAGCCGACAAGCAAGGGGAAATAGGTCATTTGGGGGAAAGGGACAGTTTGGCTAGTTATAATTGAATAAGTGGATAAACATGTAATTAATCACAAAGGGTAGGGTTTTTTTGGTTGGTGAGAAGAATGTGTATATGTTGGTGACAAGCTCAAGGAACCCAAGTTGGGATTTATACCAACAGTTAGGAGTTGATATATTGGGGAGACCACTGCACTTATTAAGCACATAGACACCAAGAGAAAATTAAGAGAGAGAATTTCTGTTCTTCAGGTTTATTTTCACTTGTTTGGATAAAATTTTCATTTTCATGCAGTACTTATATATATATATATATGTTTGGGATATATATATATTTTGGTTTTAATATATATTTGGTTTGGTGATTGTTTTGGTAGATATAGCTGCTGGTTAATCAAAGAGAAATTAAAGGAGAGATGGGTTATTGGCAAACAAAAGTATTACCAAAGATAAAGAAGGTTTTTGAGAAGAATAGTGGTAAGAAGGCTGCTGCTGCTGAAGCTTGCAAGTCTTTTGATGACTCTAAGGTATCATAAATAATTAATTAGTCATATATATATATATATATATATATATATATATATATATATAGATTCCTTCAATTCCCTCTTTTATTCTTTCTTTTGCAATTAATAGACTTAATTCTTGTTGGTTTAATTAATTTGGCCTTTTTTTGGGGTTTTATTTATTCTTTTTATTGGTAAAAAAATATATATAGTAAGAGTAGGGAATATTATATGTTTATAAGGTGAGGTGGACATATATGAGTGTTTATTTTTTTGGTAATCTACTGATCTTGTAATATATACTTGTGTTAATTTGTCCCTTTTTTTTAATATATAATAAAAAATGATCAGGAGGAGTACAGTAAGGTGTTTGAAGAGAAAAAGACTGAGCTCCAAGCTAAAGTAATTGAGATATATGAAGCTTCAGCAACTGAGATCAAGGTCAGTTCATTTCTTCTCTCCCTGTATCAAAGAGCTAGTGATCATGATCAGTCGTCTCTCTCTCATATTAACAATTAAAATATATAATTAATAATTCTGAATTCATTCTCATCATATATATATATACAAACTGTTTGTTTGTTTGTTTTGATCGATGAAAAACATATATATATATATATATATATATATATATATATATATATATAGACTTTGGTTAAGGAACCCAAGACATCAGGACTCAAGAAGCATTCCGCTGGTGTAGAGAAATTCCTTGATGACCTCTCCAAAGCTGGTAGGACTCTAAACACATAAATACACATATATGATATCTTATATAAATATATGTGTGTAGATATATACACAACATGCTGACCATACACAGTTGTGTATGTTTTACTTGTGCACTGTAATGTCGTTTTGACAGATTTATTCTTAATTTCTGATTTGAGATGAGAGAAACTGTTTTTTTTTTTTAAAAACAAATCTATCATATTATGAACAAATAAAACATACAAAGTTGTGTATGGTCATATATATATATATATATATATATATATATATATATATATATAAAATCCGCAGGTAATTAAGTTAGATGTCATATACATCTAATTTTTGCGGGTTAGATGTTTTGCACTACACTTCTTCGACGAGTAAGAATGTCGGAAGAGTGTAAATACTTTTTGGGGTCTAAATTTGGAAGATAGTGCAGATACCTTGCAGCGTTAGTTTTTAGTCATACTCATATAAAAAATATATCGCTAATTATAATTATTATTTTTTTCTGGTGCTTAATTTTTGAAGAATTTCCGGGATCAAAACCAGCTTATGAAGCAACAACAAAGTTCGGGGCAACCTATGTTTCAGGTCCCATTTTCTTTGTATTTGAGAAGGTGTCAACTTATATCGTAACAGAAGAGAAGAAAGAAGTGAAAGTTCCGGCACCGGAGGCGGCTGCCGCAACAGAAACTAAAACTGAGGAAACAAGCGGAACGGTGAAGGAGAAGGAGAAGGAGATAGTGGTTGAGGAAGGGAAGAAAGAAGAGGCGGCACCGGAGCCTGAGAAAACTGAGCCAGCTCCGGCAGCGGCAGAACCACCAAAGGCGGAGGAAAGTGCCCCAACTGAGCCACCAAAGCCTTGATGTTTTATTCAGATATATGTCAATGAATTGGGACTTCTGTATAAAAGATACAGGATTTGTTATTCTTTATTTTCTTAATTTCTTGTTCTACATATATAAATATCTGTTTTGGGGTTTCAAAGTTTTTTTTTTTTACTGTGTATGGTATGTGAATTATGTAATATTTACAGTTACTGGAGGAGATGAAAATTCTTGAGTTTTTTTCTTTCTCCTCTTTGTGTGCTGGTATTTTCTTATAAAGCTCAAATGAAAAGAAAGGAATTTGTTTGAAATTTTTACTTTCTCTCTCTCTCATAACTGAAGTATTTATTAGTTTTTTTTATAAAAAATGCAGTTTTATGATTTTTTTTAACTGTTTTCAATTATTTCTTAAATAAATGTGCAAAGGCTTCTAATGTTATTTAAATAGGAACGGAGAGAGTAATATATAAAGTCGGAGGAAGACCTTTGGTGTTAATAATTTTTTTTTAAAGTCGTTATGGTTTTTTTAAAATACCATTCAACTTTTATATAATTTATGTTTTATCCTTAAAACTTCAACTTTATTTATCTTATAATTTAACTTTCAAATTTATGATTGCGAATACCATTTATGTTTGCGAATATTTACGTAGATTTTTTGATTACCAATTACGTGGATAAGTAATAGTGGCAATTTTTTTAGAGAGCTATCCAATCTCATGTATTGATATATTTCGCAATTACTATAATTATGACACAAATTTATTACAATACATAGCAAGACTTTCCGTTTCGGTTGAATAATACTATTTTTTCATGCCAAACAGTGGCGGATCTAGCAAGGGGTAGCATAGGCAGCTGCCTAGCTGAAATTTTTTTATATAGGTATATAGGTAAGACAAATATGTAAATTAATAAATTTAAGGAGCAGATTAATGGAAGAGTTAAATTTGGAAGGTCAAAAAAAATTTATAAATTAATTCCAAATACAAGTAAAACTTATTTAAAACTTAAAGATACCAAAACTAGTTTATACTTTGAAATTAATTCATGATTTTGTTTGAATATAGAAAGAAAATTTGGTTTGAGACCGAACATTTAGAAAATCATTCAAATTGAACTATGACAAGTAACCGAAATAAGTTTCTAAATTATATCTAAATTTTTTTATTTAAAATTCTTTTTTTAATTTGGATTATGAATACTTATTACAATTTGTAAACATTATTATAATTACTTAATATTATGATTAGTTCAAATTTTTTTATTTAACTTCAACAAAAAAAATTAATTAAAATCCGCTCATACTGGGCAAAATTTTTGGATCCGCCCCTGATGCCAAAAGAAGATTTGTTAAGGGAGTAGCATAGACAACTGATGGAAGACAAATGTAAATCCATTCTGCTTCTGTCTTTTAAATTGTATTTAAATATTTTTTATATAAAATTTTAATTTTAGTTTAGATTATGAATATTTATTGTAATTTATAAATATTATTATGATTAGTTCAATTTTTTTATATTTAATTTAAATAAAACAAAAAATTAATTAAAATCTGCCCCAATTGAAACTTTTTTATAGATCCGTCCCTGAGTATGGTTACAGTTAATAGCAAAATTGAAGTTTCCACATAATTAACTATGTTAACAAAATTCAATAAATAATCATATCCATGAAGATTAAAACTGAAATAAGTAGCTGTCACCAATCACTTATATGTTATAACAGCTTGTAAACTTGAAAGAGAAGAAGATGATGCATTATACTTATCTGCTCAATTACACATATTAAATCAGCGGTGGGGGCGTTGTTGGGATGGGAAGCAAACAATTCAAACCATAAGATAAGAGTTTGCCCACACGCAACATATCAAGATTATTAATACATAATTATAATCTGCCTAATCAATTAACAAATTATATCATGTCCCAAAAACAAAATAAATGTTAATAGGGTCCACATAAGCTTAACAATCCCATATATATATATACTCCGACAGTTGATTCATTATTTTTTTATTTATTAGGTTCTGTTTTCTTAAACTAGTAACTTATTTTAAACTATTGTTTCTGCTACTATTACAGATATCATCAGCTCAATCATTGAAGCATTAACTTAAGGTGGCCAACAGTTAGAGACAGGGAGTATTGTATTGGGTGGGAACTGGGAAGGAAGGAAGGAAGGAAGGAAGGAAGGAAGGGGGGAAGGGTGGGTCAAAAATTCCAGTCTTGCTCTGCACCCCACCATCCTTTCCAACTCATATGTGCTCATCATATCTTCATTTAGTAATCATATACAATTTTGATTTGATTCAGTATAATTTATTACATTAAAGCTTCAACTCATTTATTTACCATAATTAGATCAATTGCATCAATATTTCAAATGGATCCACCAAAACAAAAGGTATGGGAGATTAAATGAAATGAATAAAACAGAGCATGATTTGCTCTTAGACTTGACAAAAAATAGATTTGAGTTGATTTTGGATTATATAAAATAGGATCGAGTTAGTTTTGAAACCAAAATCATATTACCTGTATTTAATATAGGTGGGGGGTGGGGTGAGGTGAGGGTATATACATAATTAATAAATATTATTTTTTTAGACGGGTGGGGAGTGGACAGGGGTGCGAGTGTATTTTTTTAGAGTTGGGAGGGATGGGGGTGGGGATGAGGAGTGGTTTAATTACCTTAGATAAAATGTTAATGAATTATATCCATAGTGAAAGTATATATACTAAATTCATAAATGTGCTGTATCTATACAAATAGGTCAAAGTTTTCCTATTTCAGGAAAAAAAAATTAGATTCAAAACTAAACCAATTCATTACCTAAAAACTAATTTCCCAATCCAATAGATTCAAGTGATTTTGGTTAATTATATAATTTTTAACTTAAGTTGTCAGGTCTATTTGCGACCGGCATAAAGTTCACACAGCCCATTTAGTGTAAAAACCTCACATGCTATGCTCAGTTCATCACTTCATTGGGGCAAAAACTACATAATACTAATAAATCTTGAACAGCCAAAATTAGATGTGCATAAATGTAATCGAAAGGAAAAAGATAGAATCCCGTCTTGCATTAGCTAAACCACCAAAATGATTTGACATGAACAATTTCAAACCTTCCCCTTGAAAGTATGGATCCTACTATTTTAATAGAAACGATCTAATGACACTGCTTCTCCAGTATCTAACGCAAAAAAACAAAAACAAAGATTAGACACCCATTTATGCAAAACAGATGACTTATTCGGGTAACTTACCCAACATAAAAAATATTCTTGTTCGCTTGTTAATCGATTCGATGATGCGGAATCATCTCAACAAAATCCCGCAATTGAAGTAAACAGAAAAGAAGATGGCTATGGGAAACATCAAATCCTTAGACAAAGATTAGCAGCAGGCACTTGTATCACCAAGCTCAAAGGCATAAAAACAAAAACAAAAAAAAGCAAAAAAAACAAAAAATTCTTGGAAACATGTGCAAAGTCAACAATCTTAATCCATTTAGATGCAACATAGACAAAACTTAGTGTCTGCTTTTTAATTAATCGAATGACAAGACATAGCATTGGATGCAAAAAAACAAATCCCACAATTGAAGTAATTTAGAAATTATATTCAAGTTAAAACTGATTAAAAACTAGAAAAAATTATGGCAGTAAAATGCAGAAACTCCATATACAGAGATTTGTATCACCAAGCACTTTAGGCAGAAAATTACAAATTTCTGGGTACAATATATGCAAAGCCCGCAACTGTAATCTTCATTTTGACGTAATTTGTACAAATCATAGTGTATACACTATAACTTAGGTACACTCGAACCCTTAAAGCTTCAAACATCACCTTCATTACTTAAATTCTAATATAAATATTGAATTTGCATGATGTCTACCTTTTCTATTACATATATATGATCTTGTTAAGAAGTCACTTGAATAACTATACTGTCAGCACAAAATCATTCATACTTTCTTAATATCCTCATTCCTGAAGTGCTTACAATCAGTTCACAATTGCTATGCTGCTACATGACAATTTGATAAGAAAGAGGGGGAGCCACTATGTAGTCCATTTTTCTTCTCTCCTTGTTTCTTTTTGCACCTCCTCGATATTTAGAAAGCTTCTATTATTGTCAAAAATATAGTTAGACATTCTAATGTTAGTAAAACCATGGACCAAGCAACATAACCAAAAGAAAGTTCTAGAGGGCTTAGAAGTAGTTTGAGTAGCTGAGTGGTGACATATACCAAGACAACGGAGGTTTCAAGTTGTGTACAGTTAGAGAAGCATATGACAGATTATGAGTTCCCTCGCTACCATATAAGATGAGGGCATTGGTATTTCAACACATCTTCCCTAACATTGCTTTCTGTTTCCCTACTTATTCCAATATAAATGTCACTCAAGGAAAAAGTACCGAGTTGATTTCTCTCGCCTTCCACAAATTCCTAGTAGTTCTAGGTCTGTTTAGTTTCAGTAAAACATTATTCTTATGTGAGTGGTATATTGACAAGTGGAAGAGAACATAGATCAAAAGATTATATTCTCATCTGATTTGAAAAGCAGAGCTTGGGGGAAAATCAAGGAGAACACCAAAAGATAAAACAAAGCAATTTAAATAGGAAGGATGGAAAAGAAAGTTTTAATTATGTTGAGAACTTAACACATCACTGAGCATTCTTCTCTCTTATACATTTGTTCTTCCTATTTAGTTGGTACGTGTAGCATGTCTGTTTGCATGTTTGTGTTTCTCTCACCACACATGAAAGGGGTCATAGGTGAGGGAGGGTGTAGAGATCTTCAATTATGTACGGACGATTCTCTCCCCATTTTCATTCTTGTTTGATTCCATATCGTTTATGTCTGAATTCTATCCAACGATAGTCGATACGCATGTTGATAACCGAGGATTATGGTATATATACATATACTTAAACTTATTCAAATTAGTTGTTACTATATATTATACTAAAATATCATATAAGATATGTACTGTTATATTTATATAGATACTTTGAACTTTACATATTTTCAAACTTGCCGCTTCAACGCTCTTGCTCTTGCACTCACTTCACACTCTAGTGGCTTAGCTACCTAGTCTAAAAATTTAATGGATGAAACTGTGCATTTGGTACCTAACTGGAAAGCCAAATTTTTAATAAAAAAAGAAAAGAAAAAGAAAATGAAGTGCACCAATAAATGAACTGTTAGATACATCGATCCCCAATCAACAGCATAAGAAAGCTATTAAATTAATCCTTTCAATGGTCTATGGAGTCCAAGACTCCAAAAGTAAATTGGATTTTAAATTTAAAGAAAGCACATGGAGATATATTCAAAAGAAAAAGGATTCATTACCTTTCAAAAATCAGCTACAATTGTCAGTAGTACGTCTCCAAAATGACAAGCGGGAAATTTGTGAAATAAAAGACTCCGTTGCCTTTGATTGACCAGTTCTATTTTTTAATCTCATCTCATTTGGCTCCACCTGAATATCAAAATCACGCCAAAACTTAACTATATGGAGGCTCTCTTCTTCCGTTGATCTCTGGACAACAATTCTAGAAGCATAGCCCTTCTCTCTCATTTGAAGGCAGATTTCTGAGGGATTGTTTGCTGCAAGGAGAACCATGTACAACCAACCCTTGTCTGACAAAAGAGTGTCAGCAATCGGCAATATCTTATCAATAACACTCCGACCATTCTCCCCTCCGGCCCAAGCAGATGCAATCCCAACACGGCCCACTTCGTCTTCAGGTGTTGGCACATAGGGTGGATTGACGACCATCACATCCACCAACCCTGCCAATCGCCCCTCCAGTCCTGATGCAATGTCCGTTGATATCAACTCGGCATGAACCCCATGAGCTTCCAGTGTCTCACGAGTCACTCTTACTGCATGAGGGTTAATGTCAGTAGCGATATAATATGCCCCATTACCCTCATGCTCGAGAATAAGAGCTAGGGAAGTAATGACATAGCCACTACCACAACCAATTTCCATGCATATTGTTGGTTTGTGCTCCAACAAGTTAGTTCGATCAGCTAGCAATGCATCAACCAATGCAAAGGAATCATCACATGGCTCATAAACTTCAGGATGTGAACTCACTAGTCGGATTTGAGCAATTTTGGAGGGCATCTTGTTTAACTTCTGCCAAAACAACATACAGATCGAGGGGTTAAACTCAACTATAAAGTCACAAACAATCAATAGACATATAACAGAAACTGTAATTTTGTGTTTCATCAGTATCTCCAAACAAAATGTATTAACAATACAAAAATTTCTAAGTCGATTAGAGTAAAAAAAATGCAAAATTTTCAATATCAAATTCATGCCAAGTTTGCAGCTTCAGCAACAACATAAATTTTTACAGCTCCAATAAGTGAATATAGTCCCTTACATTGCTGCCTGTATCAAATTGGAGCCATCGAGTTAGTAGAATCATGGTCTAAAATTTATTCTTTAACTTGAAATTGGTTTACAGCTTATAATCAAGAAACAATATGATCACATTTCAACTGGAAATCCCAGTTCACCTTATCTTCGCAAGCATAAAAATACAAGCTTTTTCAGCTATTTAAAGTATTTTCTCTTTATTCAAGTAAAACTAACCTGGAAGAAGCTTAAAGTGAGAGCAAAGGGATAGCATTTACCACATTAAGAGAATTGGAGCTCAAAATGTTACAAATTTGAGAAAAATTACAAATCTGGAAAGGATTTAAGCAGCTGTTTAGTAATATAAGAAGATATGAAAAAAATCACCTAAGCACCGGCTTTCTTCCTTCGTCTCCGTTCCGCGCCGTCTGTCGTCGTTAGTCCGCGGCCGCCACCGCGGTTTTATTTTGTTTTTCTGTTTGCAAATGAGATTTCTCTGTTCTTCTTTTGAGTATTTGGATTTTGGGTTCTGGATTGAGCCCTAAAATACAGGCCTAATTTTCCCTTCTTTGCTTGCCCGAACCGAAAAGCTCGGGTCAACGTTTTTCTTTTTAACTAAAGAATCCTTCTAGGGGGACATTGTTCTAATGATATTTTTAGTGATTTTTTTTTTTGTAGTACCTTTCAAAAAATATATAGTATTTATTCCAACTGGAATTTTTATAATACATGCCCTGTTTCTTGTATATATCCAAATTACACCTAAAACACTGTTTTTTACAAAAAATCACGTTGGAATAAATACTATACATTTTTTTGAGAGGTACTACAAAAAAATCGCTAGAAATGTCACAAGAACAATGGACCCCTAGACTTATTGTTAACTAAAACTTCTTCTTTCTTGTCAAAGGATGACTCTAAAAATGAGTAAACAGTTCGAATTCGATTTGTACTAGTTCGATTCGAACTAGACTCGAAATATAAATGATTCAAATATGAGCAAATTTTAAAATTCGACAAATTACTCGAACTTCCTCAAATTGTAATTTTCTATTGATACTTGGACGTTCGAAAAATTCAAATTACTCGAACTCAATTCTAGATCGTGCTCGACTTGGTAGCTAAACCAACCTCAATCAAACTTTATTGTATACTCGATAAATTTTGTGAATCAAATTTAAACAACTCAATACTCAACTCGTCTCGGTTCATTACACCATTAATATCAAAGTATGACCATAGCCCAATAAGCTAAGGAGATTACAAGTATTTTTTTATTTTTTCCTCTCGGCAAATAATAACATCAAAAAAAGGATATACGATCCGCTACAAACAACGAGTTACGTCGGCGACTATTAATAGCGAACGACGGTTTACGTCTGTACTAATAGTAGCAGATAACATTGAAAATAATATCGTCGTATGTTACTATTAAACAATATATAATAAATATATTGAACAATAAAGATGATGTATGTCTATTTTTTATTTATAACAAATAGAAATCATTATCATACCTAAAATATAATACAAATCAAAATATCCCACGCTAGCCAACATATCAATACATCAATTCTTATTCATATCAAGACAAGTAATTTTCACATCCCAAGGCATGCGAGATAATCTCCTGTAATCGCAATCGCATTAGTATCTAGTCCTCCAGGTGTAGGAGTGATAATTCGGTTATAACCGAACCGAATAGGCTATTCGGTTATAACCAAATACCGAATTATCGATAATTCTACTATCCGAAACACTAACCGAAATTTGAAACTAACCGAATTACCGAATACCGAATTATCAAATTGTACATTCGGGTATTCGGGTAATAACCGACCTGTGCTCTTTTTAAAATTAAGAATACAACAACAAATTACAAAGTAACTTAACAGCAACATCCAACATAAAGTTTAAAAATACAGCAGCAACAAGCCAACAAATTAACTGTCCTTAAGACCTTAACAAAGTTTATGACTTAACAAAGCAGCTAGCACCCTACATGAACTTATTCTACTACCAGGCAGCCGCTAGCACCCAGCAGTTGTGCAACAGCCAACAACAACATGAACAAGCATTTATCCATTGGGTCAACAGCAACATGTATCCATAAATTGCTTACTTTACTGATTGACTAGCACAAGTTGATACTGTTGAGTGTGATCTGGTGATTGTTTGTAATTCCTTGTTGTAAATGAATAAATGCAATATATAATTTCAAAATTCAGCCAAGTTATATGAGAGAAAATTTATGCACAACTGAGGCTTACTTCTACATGGTAAGACAACAACAAAAACAAGTAATAGAATGATTTACTAGATCTTCTATGTGAATACTGCTTAAAGACACTGATACACATGATTTTTTAAGATCATAATCAAATATTGTAACAGATAGATAATGACAACGCACACGCTGTACACACCATAGTCAATAGGAACAGTTTTGAATAACTGGTCTTATCAGAGAAAATTTAATAGGAACAAAAATGAGAATCAACAATAGCATAAATGAGTTTTCTCGTGATGTGATAAAATCTAGCAAGAAATAAAGATGGCAGAGCAGCACCAATGCTTCACTATATATAATGGTCACAGGATGTGGTTATTGAGCACATATATACAGTGTAACTTTCTTTTCTTTTTTCAAAAAGTTGTATTACTCTCTATGTTACATGATCATGATAGTGAATTTCTTTTCATCTCTACCCACTTTCATTTAAAGGACAAGAAAGGCAGACATCTCTTGTCACAATAACTCATACCAATTTAAGATGTGGAACTGCACTTTTCTCCAACAGTGACTAATGGTGTACTAATCATAAACTTGGTCCATACAACAGCAAACTGTCACCCATTATCTGTTTCTTTAAAACCACAAATCTGAGTTGGACACAAAAAGGAGATTATATGTAAGATTAGGATAGCAAGACAAAAACTCAACATTTCTTTTCTTCAATAGATTTTACAAAGCTCATCATCACTAATTCAAATATTACTCTGGGATGGAATATATCATCTCCATTACAAGACAAGCAAGAGGTCATCATTAGCATTGGGTTACTGGGCCTAATGATAAATATTATTAGGGGTAATTGTGAGAGTTTCTTGCAACCATTGGCCTCCTGGCAGTAGTGAAAGTCCTAGCTATGATCAACAGTTAGAAAATCAAGTCATATTTTAGACCTATTTTGTAATTCTGCTGGTCATGTAGACAACGAAGGAACCTTCCTGATTAAATTCTTATATTAGCCATGCTAGCTTTTCCATAGCGTTCATTCTGCTAGAATCCATTTCTCATTTTGACCAAGCAAATTTTTGTTCCATAAGAATTGAATATTTTACTTGTCCAAAATTTTCAAAATTCAAGTAATTTAAAGCCAAAAGGAAAAAGAAAGGAAAGGAAAGGAAAGGAAAGGGAGAGCAAATCACATCCCAACACAATAACAATATCAAATAAACAGTCAGTCCTAATATACCAGCTCACACCTTTAAAAAATCTGCAGCTCAAACTGTTTAAAATTCACCATGGAAGAACAACGTCACATTAAAAAAATATACTTAGGCTTGCATCAGCTAACATGCTAGTTAGCTAACATATTGAAAGTTGCAGAGTGCAAACAATATGGAGAGAAGGAAACTATATATATAAATAAATAAATAAAGCACAAAATTCCAACAGTAAATTGAATAAACTGAACTACTGGAAATCAAATAAAATCGACTAAATTGTGTAGTCATGTTGAATCAAAAATTACAAATTTCCAAGTTCTTAAGCAACAAATAAACTAAAGCTACGAGAAATTATGAAGTAGAAAGATACAATTTTGTTAACATTCCACAAACTTAATATTAACATTATAATTGAAATTATATATTTCATTAGTTATAAAACTACACTTGATAATTATGATGATAGTTAAAGAATACAAATCCAAAAGTCCCCCAAAATTTTTAATATAAAATCTATCAGTAAAATCAAATGCAATGTATTGTTAAATCTGCAAGCATCAAGCCCAATAATTTCAAATTCTTTTCTTCAACACTATCTCCTCAACCAAACATAAACCAATGCCATAAACTTAATCCCCAAAACACTGAAACAGAGAGTTAGAAAAAAGAAACCCATTTGGTTGTTAAGAAAATTGGAAGATATATGTAGAAAATTAAACTTAAAACACAACTGAAAGCTGTGAAACTTCAATACCAAATTTCTAATTCTCTCTCCCTCTCCCTCTGATCTCCCTCTCTCCTTACACTATCCCTGTGACTTATGAGTTATGAGTCAGTTTTTAAGAGAGAGAAAAAAGAGTACAAAGAAGAACATAGTCTAAACTACTAATCAAAACATGCAGTCATGCACTCGAATCTTGATAGTGAATGAAAATTTACCTGGAGTCGGAACTCAGAAGAGAGGTCGAGCAGTCAAAGTTGAAGAACAGAGTCGCCGAGTCGCAGGGACTAGGGAGAGAGGCCGCCGGCCGAGGTGCGGAGCTGCGAAAGGTGAAACGGCGAGACAGACAGTGAGAGCCGAGAGGCGGAAGCCGGAGAGGATGTGAGATAGACAGTCGACAGTCAGAGACTCGAGAGGCAAGAGGCTAAGGAATTGAGATGTGTGAGCGGGCCAGGGCAAAATGATGTAACATACTGAATACTCATATATATTAGGGGTAAAATTCAGAAAATCAGCTATAGTATCTGACATTTCCCACATAACCACCTGTATTACGTAAATCTACATTTAAATACTCGTGGTTTTGAGTTGAAGTGAAAAACAGACAATTTCCATTTAATCTAACTGTGCGTGAAGTGTACTTGCTAAAAGAGCGTGAGGTATGAGTGTAACGGTCAAATGAGCTAGGAAAAAGTCGATAATGCCCTCATCTTCAACCATGGTTATTAAAGACCCATTTTGTTGGCTATTTATGCCCTAACTCGTCCCTCAAGCAGCTTTGCCTCACCCCTGTGGATTATCGTTGTCTTCATCAAGGTTATTAATTGTCTTACTCAAAACTCGTGTATGTATATTTTCTTTGAAATCTAATGAGTATATCGAAGAACGAATTTACCCAAATCGACTTTCTTAGATTTCTTAGTTGTGTAATTTGTTAGCAAGATGAGTATGACTCGTTATACAATGTTCATTAGATTTCTTAGTTGTGTAATTTGTTAGCAAGATTTGAATGGGTTACTACAAATTTGGGCCGCCTGTAAGGTGTTTGTAAAAATGTTGAAGTAACATCTTGTATACATTTGCTTTATATGCATGTTAGTTGTTGGGGTTTCCTCCTTTTGTGGGAACTATCTATCTCTTAATTACAGCCTTAGGCATGCACCTTGGTAAAATGCATGACTTTTATTTTTGGTGAGTTTTCCATGCGTGTCTTTGGTATTCTCAAGGCTTGGCTTGAGTCTTCAAGAAGATACAAATTTTATAAATCTGAGACATGTCCCATTTCTCGCATATACATTGAGAACATATACAAAGAGAGAGAGAGAGATAGAGCTCTTTCGGGACATGTCCCATTTTTGGTAGAGGCAAAACATTCATTTTTGATACATTCTCCTGCTTTTGATATATTTGTTCTTGAGATTTGTTTTCTCATTTGTGAGGTATTTTCCTCTTGTGATTTACACCTTTGGTGTGTTTGTAAGGCTTATGCCTTTTGGCCATTTTGTAAAATTCATTGGTGATAGTGGAAGAAACTAACCTACCTACCATGTGGATGTACCTCTCAATTGGAGGAACCACATAATTCTTGTGTGCCTACTTTTTTGTTATTTTTCTTGCATTGCTTCCATTGATTTACACTTGTGGGAAAGCCATATTTTTCCCAACATTAGTATGTAAATATTATGCTTTAAATTGCTGATTAAAGATTTTGCTGATGTTTATGTGAAGTATGAGGCATGTCTTCGTCAAGCAATCATGTAGGATGGAATAATGGTGACCTTCGATACATACCTAGGAAATATAAATGTGGAAAGAAGGATTTTGTAAGAATTGTCGACTTTAACAAACCATCGAAGGAAAAATTGTATTTTGTATGTGATGAATGTGAATTTTGGGCATGGTGTTTGCTTTCACAACAAACTCAAGTGGTACACTTACATCGATACTAATGAACACAATGAAGGAATGGGGACAACAAAGTGGTGAGGGGAACAACATGCAAGTGTTTGTGTGAGAGAAGAATAATCTACATATGAGGATGATGCTTGTTGAAAGCCATGTGAAGATAATAATGATAATTGAGTTGTTTTTCTTCTCCGCTATTCATGCCGATGTTCTTTAGTAGTATGAAGTGAAAGTTTGTAATGTGAGGGTTTTAATGTGTAATAAAATATGTAATGAAAGTTTTTAATGTTTTTAGTAGTATGAAATGAAATATGTTAGTGTAATGGAATATTTAATGTTCTAAATTTAATGAAATGTAAGTTTTTATTCTTGGAGTTGTGTTGAATTTTTTTTCAAAGTTGAATTGTTGAAATATGTTATGTTGAAATATGTTATGTTGGAATATGTTATGTTGGAGTATTATTGTTGTTCATGTTATATTGGAGTTATGTTGCACAAAAAAAGATGAGCAATCTAACGAGAACAAGCAACTTAGTGTAGAAGGAAATCACAATAAATATCAATTCACTTGTCATCATTGCCAAAACCTTAGTAAGCCACAAATCATTCCTATCTCAAAATACAAAATATATGTTCCTCATGAAAGCAGCTAACTCTAGTGGTGCCAAAAGCAGATAACCAAAGTAGATGACCACTGGTGCCAAAAATATACACTGCCCATTAAAGTTTACGAAAAACTACCAACAAGGCAACTAAAACTAACATACATGTAATGTGCCAAAATATAATTACATATTAGTCTAGACTAAGTCCAAGGCAAAATCAGAGCCTTAATCCCCCCCTTCCTGCCTTTTTTGGTGAACTAACAATGCAACCCTTTTATAAAAGCTTCTTCAATTTTGGTATGTTCTTCATTCTTCGTCCAGGATTAGGCTGTGAACTTGACCTTGGTTGATCAGTAGCCCCAGTCCAACATGCAGATAAACTTGGTCCAGGATTAGTCCACTTGGTGGACTGGTTAGGTTGAGAGCTTGATTTGGGCTGTTCTGAGGTTGAAGAATTAGGTCCAGGATTAGCACCCTTCCCCTTACTTTGCAACTTTGGTGGTCTGATTTTTGCCTGAAAGATACAAACAAATATGTTAGCTTATTCAACATTGCATTTTAAACCTAGGACCATCATTTTCAATCACACTCGGAAGATGATGCCCCAACATTTGACTGGCAATCCTTTGCAACTGTTGTTTCACCAGTTGGTCTGCTTTTCCCCTACAAATACAAACCTGTTAGCTTCAGATTAAAAAGTCATAATTATATCAGCTATATATAATGTAAATACATACCTTCAGTTTGGAGTTTGGATGAAATGGCTGCCTACAAGCCCTGCTGTTATGCCCAAGTGTCAAACATCTTGCACATGTTACAGTGCCACCTCTTCTACTTGCCAGGTGAGGGTTTTTTGGTTCATCTTGTGCTTTTTTCCTTACTTTTCTTGGTCTGCCAGTGGGTTTATGGTACAATGGAGGTTGAATCTTTGGAAATTTGGATTGCACCCATTCATGATGACTAGGAACAGGCTTTATGGTAAAGTTGTAGGTGCTTAAGTACACTTCCTTGCTATAGCAAGGATGGAAATAAGCCTCTGGCTGCTCCCAATTACCCCAGATTGCCGTCACTGCATGTTTGCAAGGAATGCCACTAAGCTGCCACATTCTGCACCCACAAGTTTTTTCATTCAAATTGACAACCCAAGTTCTGTCGTCACTTTCAACCTCAAACTCCCCAATTCCAGACTTCAATGCAGTGCATCCCCTAGAATGTTTCTTATTGATCTCTATTTTTTTTTGTATTCTTGGCCCAATTGACCCTCCATACTTGTCCATGCCCTCCTTTTTAATCTGAAACCTAACCATTAATTTCTTCCTAATCCACTCTAGCATGTTAATAATCCCTTTATCCCTTGCCTCAATGATATAATTATTCCATGACTCATTCAAGTTGTTTACAACTACATCAGACCTACAATGGGGTGAAAATGAGATCCGCCCAATATTTGGGGCCCAATGCCCATCAACCACTTCACGCCTCAGATCAACTTTGTGCATTTCCTTCATAAATGTCGCTTCAAATGATATATATCACACCACAACTAGTCGCATTCCGTAAAATATCCTCAACAAATTTCCCCCTAAATTTAATTTTGAAATTGTTATACAAATGCTTCAAACAAAATCTATGTTCATTATTGGGTAACATTGAATTAAAAACCTCTACAAGCCCCTTCTCGCTCATCGTAAATAAACACATATCTTCTTTCATTTTTCACCAATGTCATCTAACAATTTCATGAGAAACCACCGCTAACCGTCCCTACATTCTATTTCAACTATAAAGAATGGCAATGGGAAAAATATTATCATTCAGATCTCTTCCTATAAAGACTTAACATCCGCCTCCATATATCCCCTTTAGAAACATCCATCCAAACATATTATTGGTCTACACTCAACAAGGAAAGCATGTTTACATGTCGACAAATTTCATATATAGTCTCTTAAATACCGAAAAGAGAACCAGCCCCTCAACACACCGATCGCAGAATTTAAAAAGCTGTCCCTGTGATTTAGTTTTTAACTGCCTCAATATAATCCATAAGTTTGTTGTACTGGTTCTCCTACATCACCGATATATAATGTAAAGCTTTTCTTTTAGCCCTATATAGGGATGATTTACTAAGACTGGAATGACATTCCTTTTGTGCCTTCTTCTGCCATGCTTTCAAATCCCACTTAGGATTATCTCTCAAGTCATTCAAGTATTTTTTGGCCAAATACCTACTGTCAACAAGATGGTTTTTCTCTTGTCCAGCACATGTGTGATCCCCCCCCATTGATTTGATTTTGAAAGTTACTTCACCTTGTTTAACTGATGCATGAATCCTCCAAGAACAATTTTCTTATTTACATTTGACAGTTATTCTTTTCTTATCATTTTGAATGTATTTAATGTCAAACCCCCCTTTTATAGAAAACTCAACCAAAGCATTCCTAAAAATTTCATGATTTGTAAACTCCATTCCAACCTCAAATTCTATGTTACCCATATCAGTGTCCTCATTAAATTCCATAGACCCATCCCCTTCTAAGTTGTCCTCATCATCAGATAAAACAAACTTCTTTCTTAATGCCTCTTTCCCTTCTCCCTCATCATCACTCCACCAATCTTCTACAAAGACATCTTTGAGTTATCAAAATCTGCTTTTTTTCCTTCTTTAAATATGTCATCATCCCCAGTGCCCCTCTAGATCTTCATCCATCCAAGAGGGATGGTCCGCTTCTTCACCCCTATTTTCATTTCTTTTCATAGGTTGTTCTATGTTTATTTACCTTTTCATTCTTTCCTTTACCCTTTTTTCAGATTCCTTCCTTTTACCCTTTTCGATTCATTCCCTTTACCTACAACTCAGATTGACCCTCCATTTGTTCTCGTATATAAACTACCTCTTCACTCTCATTATTAACTAAGACGCCTACCATCTCACATACATCCGTGTCATCACTTAGAATTAAAGTCCCACCCTCCCATAACTCATAACCGTGTACAAGATAATAAATGTTCACACGTGGATTGATTTAACCGAAAGTGGAACTCATGTATCCCCATCAAAAATATCTTATCCAACTCTACATTCTCTATAATCTCAACACTACCCCCAACATAATCAATAATTGGTTCTTTAACAAAAGTCCCACCATAATGGAACACAACTCTCACGTAGACATTCTCAGATTAAACATACGAGGAGAAAATTTTGGATAAGAAACAAAACATGTTTGGGAGACAGGGGGACCACCAATACTAAAAAAAACAAATCAAAGTCTAGCATGCATGCCACTAAAGCATAAAATATTCCATCAAACACCACCAAATCCATATACACAGAGGGACCAAACAAGTGGGGCATATTATTGTACAAAATAAATCTATCGTAAAAACATCACAAATCGTAGGGACCCCAACACAACAATATTTATTCTTGAAAAGCCATCCCAAATCGTACCAAAAGTAAGATAAACTCACACAACATAAATACATAACACTTAAATAGCAAAGAAACATCAAATCGAATCGAATAGTTAATACTTACCCGGATCTACAAAGAAAATATTAGCTTCCAGATACAATTTCTTCTACAAACACCATAAAAGGCTTTGGTTTCCACTTAGATTTGAAGCATTCGTGAAGAAATCGCTTAAATCGCGCCTCAATTGCAAGCCCTAGAACCCGCTTACACAATCAACCATATTTTAGGTCATTTTCAATATATATATCAAGGGGCAAAAAAGTCATTATCCATTCCCATTAAGGACGTCTAGACGGAAAGCTGTTTTTCACTTCAACTCAAAACCACGAGTGTTTAAATGTAGGTTTACGTAATACAGGTGGTTATGTGGGAAATGTCAGATACTATAGGTGGTCATCTGAATTTTACCCTATATATTAGATAATATTATAAAATTATTATTTTTTAAAATATTAAAATTCGTATCCGAATTATCTGTAAACCAAAATCGAAACTGAATACTGTGCATTAAATCGGATATAACTGAAATTAGAAAAAAATTGATAATTCGGTTAAAAAAATTCGATTCGATTCGATAATTCGATTTTATCCGTTTTTTACTTACTCCTATCCAGGTGTACATTAAATTATTATTTTTTTAAAAATGAAGTTTTTAAATGTTGATATTTTGAAAACCTTCTAAATCAAGTTTTTATTATATTTCAAGTAAATTATCTATTTGTTATAATCCAATACTGAATTTCATATAATTTTAATATCCAAAATTAGTGCTAGCCGAATAATCAAAAACCGAATAACCGAATTAATATAACCGAAATATGAATTTATTTTTACCAAACAAAAAAAATCATTTCAAAATTCATAAACCACACTCATAATAATTCATAAATTAGTTTAATAAACATAAGTACATAATCATAGGACAAAATTAAAATCTTTTTTTTAAAATATCTAATTCTGATATTTGAATAGAAATTTTTTTAAAACTTAACCCGAATATTGAATAATTAAACGATATAACTGAATTATTTGCAAAATAACCGAATAATCGAAATAATTGGATTTAAAAAATTAAATTACCCTCAACTAGTTAGGGGGGCGGGGGTGTACTTAGAAATGCTATTTTTTAAAAAAAATTTGTGTAAATGACAACTTTTATTATTAATTCTGTAGTAGACCTTGAGATACAACCCTTTTGTGTTTGGTAAAGAAGTAGTATATTAATTGGAATGATTTATAGATTTACTAAAAGAAACTCTTGATAATTAAATCCAAAATAAAGTGAACCAAAAACATAAACATTAGTCATTTAGGTAAAAATGTTTCATCATTCTCCATATAATATTAAAAAAAATCCCATAAAATTAGAAAAAGAAAAAGGACCTTCAAATCTTGACATTGTACAGGCTCAAGCTGGAACCTGCTGCTGAGGGCATGAATGTAAGCTATGTGGACGGACAAACACTGGAATTATTGAGAATAAATGGGCACCACACCACAAAAAGAAGATACCTCTGTGGTCTGGACAAAAAACAAGGAGGAACTTGCACATCATTTGCGCATTATATAAAAATGATAACACAATAATTGAGTCACACCCTGACCGACCGACCGACCGACATGAATCTTCAGAAATTTGTCATTTACCAGCAATATGAGCGAGCTCTAGATCCTACTTCCTAAGCATGCAGAAAACTAGCTAAAATATGACTCAGTCAAGTCAAGTGCTGATCATTGGATTTGGAATGTATTAGGTTGTTTAGCTTGTGAAAGCATCTGCACAACTTCTCTCATGGTGGGGCGCTCTACGCTGTGCTCTTGAACGCATAGCATTGCCACGAAAAACACCTGCATTGCTTGGACTAAGGGAACATTTTTAAGGCGCTCGTCGAGGATTTTCACTACCCCTTCTTTGCTCCAATTTGTTCGGAGTTTAGTCCATTGAACAATGTCCAAACCTTCTTCTCCAAACTCACCAACCGGCCTTCGCCCTGTTATAAGCTCTAGGAGTACCACACCAAAGCTGTATACATCACTCTTTTCGTCCACTTTTAATGTGTATGCATATTCTGTCACATATTCAAGCCAAAAAATTAGTCTCACTACATTAATATTTTGAAACCACACAAGTATAAAGAAAATGATCAAACTTCACAATTTGGAGTATATATGGAACTATGAATTTAATCATCTGTTTAAGTAAAGAAATTAATGTACCTGGAGCTATATAGCCATAAGAGCCAGCAATCGCGGACATACATTCTGATGTTCCAGTATCTTGCAAGAACTTAGCAAGTCCAAAATCAGCTACATGAGCCTCCAAATCAGAACTAAGTAAAATGTTATTAGACTTGACATCGCGGTGGAGGATCAAGGGGGAACAATCATGGTGCAAGTAACATAAGCCCTTTGCAGCTTCTATGGCGATTTTAATCCTTGTATCCCACTCGAGGCACCCTCCTTGTTTTCCATGAAGAACTTCACCTAAGCTTCCATTTGGCATGTACTCATAAACAAGCAAATTCATCTCTTTATTCGTACAAAATGCCAGCAACCGGACTATATACCTATGACGAATCCTTCCCAGTGTCTTTATTTCTGCAGAAAGGCCGTTATCATGTGAGGAACCTTTGCTTATCCCCAACTTCTTGATTGCTACTTGCTCTCCATTAGGCATTGTTCCACTATAAACAACCCCGGCTCCACCTTGCCCTATAATGTTATTATCCTTCAAGCATTCCAAGATGTTCTCACTTCCAAATTTCAGCTTCTGAAATGCTGTGAGCTTCCAAGAAACCGAACTTGTTTTTAACTTTCGAGTCTTGAAAATTGCTAAAATGACGAATATTAGGGAACAAAGTAAGAGGCCTAAAGCAACTAAAAGCTTATATTTTGCAGGGACCCTTGATTTTTTATCATCTTGGTTTTTGAATTCTAATGGTGGGGTTGATGAAAAGTTGCATGGATTCAAGTTTGATCCACAAAGGTCAGGGTTGTCAATGAAGGAAGTGGAGTTGAAGAATGAGTATTGCCCGGTTTGAGGTATCAAACCACTGAAATTATTATGGGAGAAATCTGCTGATGTTAGACTTTTCATGTACCCAATTTCCCTTGGGAAGCTTTGGTTCAAGTGATTAAAGGAGACGTTGAGGTAATTGAGTATGTGAATTTGGGAGATTTGGACTGGTATAGGGCCTGTGAGTTGGTTTTGGCTCAAATCTAAGTAAGCAAGTGAAGAACAATTACCAATCTCAATAGGGATTCTGCCACTGAAGTTGTTTCTGCTTAAATCAAGCTTTAAGATGCTTTTAAGTTGGCCTATATTCGATGGAATATAACCAATAAACTTGTTTCCACTTAACGAAAGAATCTTTAGGCCTGAGAAACTTCCAAGAGAAAAAGGAAGAGAACCTGACAAGTGATTCTTTGAAAGATCAAGCTCATCAAGCTTAGAGGATACCATGTTATTCTCCTCCGTGAATCGTCCTGAGAAATAATTGTTCTGAAGTTGCACAAGTGATAGTTGAGGCAAGTACAAGAACCCCCTTGGTATTGATCCACTCAAAAAGTTTTGCCCCAACCTAACTCTTGAAAGCGTCTCGCAATTCCCCAGATCATTTGGTAAAGGCCCAAAAAGAAAATTATTGAGCAAAATCAAGATCTTCAGTTTCCTTCCAAAACAAAGAGATTTTGGAACAAAGCCAGTCAGCTTATTTGTGGAGAGATCAAGTTCAGTCAGTTTGCCATTCTTTCCAAGCTTGTAAGGAATCGATCCGGTGAAGTTATTCCTCCAAAGATTCAAGTTTTCCAAATTAGGTAACTCCTCAATGAAGTGAGGTATATTCCCATGAAACTTATTGATAAAAAGATTCAAGATTTCAAGTTCTTGAAGTGCAGAAAACTCAACTGGGATTTCTCCTGTTAGGCTATTGAGTGAAAGATCAAGAAATCTCAAGCTAGTCAAATTTCCTAGCTGAGGTGGAATTGAACCAGTGAGTTGATTCTTTTGCAAGAACAAAGTATCCAACTTTTTCAAATTCCCTAATTCAGCTGGAATTGGACCCTCCAAGTCACAAGAAGCAAGGTCCAAATGAACCAAGTTGACAAGCTTACCAAACTCAATAGGAATCCCCCCTTCAAATTGGTTGTAATAACCCAAAAAAAGCTGCTTCAGATTGGTAAGATTCCCAAGCTCAGCAGGTATAAAACCACGCAAATCGTTTCCTGCTAATGACAAAAGATTAAGCTGCATTAGGACTCCATAGCTACGCGGTATGGTCCCCGAAAAAAAGTTCCCACCAAAGCTTAAATGCTTCAAATTTTGTAGTTGAGTAACACCTAAAGGAAGTGAGCCAGAAAAATCATTGTCATAAGCATCAAGAACTTCAAGCTCCTTCAACCGCGAAAAATCCCAGTTCAAACTTCCATTAAACTGGTTTATAGATATGTTAAGGAACCTAAGGCTTGAAAGTTTGTGAATTTCTGGTGGGAAAATTCCTGAAAAACCATTTCCAGCAACAGAAAGACTGACAAGGGTATGGAGTTCAGTGATAGCAGGGGAGAGAAATCCAGAGAGGTTTAAATTAGAGATGTCTAGCAAAACTACTGATCTGTTTTTTGTGTCACATTTGATATAAGCCCAAGAACATAGAGACATATAATTTGTAAAATTCCAGCTATTTACAAAAGGATCAGCAGTGATTTCAAACGATTGTTTTACAGAAACTAGAATTGAGGCCTGTTTTTTCAGAAACAAGTTATGTAGAGAATCCGAATGAGACGATGAAGAAAGGACAAGGAAAATAGAAGAGAGGAAGAGAAGCCTAATATCAGAAGCAGCCATTGATGTTTTTTTGTAGAAATAAGAAGGTTTGTTTTAAAGAACCAAGCTTTTTAAACATGGAGAAGAAATGGTCATTTTCAAGAATTCCATTGATGAGTTTTAACATACAAAGATAAAAAGATAAAGAGGGCTTTGAATGCTTTTGATGACATGCAACTTTGCCTTTATTTTGCATTATCAATTCCTCTCCTTTCCCTGTATATATTGGATTCATCATCTTTAACTTTATGAAAAAAAATAAAAAGAGCAAAAGCAGTAGTCTCATGCATTACAGATGCTAGGCCAAAGGGGCCATTTGATGCACCCAAAAAAAATCAGAAATCTGCAACTTTTTTTTTCATATAAAATTACAGAAAAGCCCATTTATCCCAAGGAAAAAGGTTAAATAATTTATTTTCCAACTTTAATTAAAATTTAGTTTAGACCATGAATCTATTAAGCAACTCTATTGACACTTCATCAACTTAAATGGTCTATCCAATTGATAACATTCATATTTCGTGGAAAAAGACTATCAAAATACTCCCTCCATTGAACAAAATGATTTATCCAAAATTTAAATAAATATATATATATATATATATATATATATATATATGCTACTATATTTGAAACAGAGGGAATATATGATATAAGCTCACTGAATCCAGAAAAATGAAAACTTGGCAACACCAACTCATCAAGCTAGGGAATATAAAATTTTATTTTATTATCTTTGTAGGTAAAAAGATGGTATATTTCTTGGTCTAGGGGACCATATATCTATATATATATATATAGCTGTTATTTGCATGGGAATAAGTACAGGCATTTGAGGAGGCCGCCCTTTTTGTGTACACTTTAGACCACTTCAAGGAAAAAGCAAAAGCATTATTCTTATTCTAGAGTTGAGTTTGTTGGGATTCATTAGCTTTTTACCACTCCTCTCTCTTAAAGATATGAAAGAGAAAGTGAAATAACCCGGTTAAATCTAAGTTCAAAACATATTTCGAATCAAATTTTAAATCCGAATTAAATCAAATTTATCCCAACAAGATATTAAAACACTAACATAATAAGGTTATGATTAAAGGTACTATTATTAGTAACTTAATTCTTTATATAGAGACAATTTTTCTCATATCTTTGCCTCTCTAGTCACTGTAGGATAATACAGGCTGACAATCCGAGACAAATTCCAAATCCGAATCGAATTAAATCCATCCAAACAAAGCATTAAACCACTTAGCACAATAGTATCTTCTTGGGTCATAATCTTAATCCATCACATGCTCACACAAAAGGTCATGACTGAATGTACTATTGTTAGTACCTTAATTCTTTATAGACAGACAATTTTTTCTCATATCTTTCGATGTGGACTGGAGTGTTACATAAAGGAATATACGAAACTTGTATTTTAAATTAGTCAATGATTTTGGGATGACCCAAGTGTAACACCTCACTCCTACATTAAAATATTATTGGGCTAGTGATTGAAGGTCTTGTTTGGATGAAATTTGATTCGATTCGATTCGAAAAGAGGTCCAGAGATATTGTGACAGAAAATTTTAAGTGGGGGTGTTCATAAGTCATCATTGATAAGTAATAAATTCTAACTTCTCAAAAAATGACTTATATTCGATTAAAACATGATTTAAGACCGTACGTGCATAAATAGAGAATTGATATTTTTACAAGTTTCTCTTAAATTTGTTTATCACCACAGTCCACAGTTTGTTAGTAATATAGGTAACAATTTTTGGGTGCACCTAAAAAATGGAATTAATGGATGGTTAATGGTAAACATGGTAGACAAAATGCAAAATTGTATCCTCGGTGTATTACTTATTACGTTTAGATATTAGTCAAAACTCTCATTCAACTACAATTATGATTTATGAGTAGTTTCCTCTCAATTAGGATAGTGTATTCCATCGCTCTCTTTTACTGCTTGTTTTTGTTAGAAAGACTAAAGAATGTAATTTAGGTATAATTAATTAATTGTGCAAGATTGTAAAAATGTTTGTTGGTTCAAAAACTCACCAATAGTACGATAGCTTTAACTTGACAATACCCACATTTGTTAAAGTGATTAAAGGTTCATTCTCCTCTTCAAAGATTAACGGATTTAAATCATCCTCTACCACGACACGATGAGAGTTAAACAAACCTTTTCTTTTATTATTGATCTGACATAAACCAACATTTTAACTAAAGAAATATAATAAGAACCTAAATTAATTTCTTCCCCCTAACCTAACATTGTTGTTAAGTTGAGGAGTGATCATTTTTGGAATGGAATAAGGTGGGGGAATGGGTGACAAAATTGAGCACGCAAGTAGAGTTATTTGTTCCTACCACTATACATTGTGATCATGAATCCTAATGGAATGACATCCATTATGATCAATCTTCACCTTCTCCTCCCATCTCCCAAAGGGGAACATGCTGATTAAATTTTCAATTATGGCTTCTTTTTTGCAGTTAATAGGGAAAAGTAATAATATCAGGTGGATCTAGGGCGATTTTTTCGGTTTTTCAGTTTTACGAACCGGACCGAATCCGGTTCGGTAAAAAAAACGGTATATACCGGTTTTTCGGTATCGGTTTTGGTCCAACGTTTTTATGGTTCGATTTTATCGAACCGAACCGGCATATACCGGTTTTCTAATTTTTTTTTATTATTAATCATTTATTAATAACAATAATAATAAAATAATGATTATAACAATAATAATAAAAATAATAAAATAATAATTATATTAATTTTTGGTAAAAACCGGTACCGCCAGTTCGATATACCGGTCTAATCGGTACATGAAATTGGCTATTATCGGTATTCGGTACGGTACGATTCGAGCCGATTCGGGCCGATTTTTTACCAATAAACATCCCTGGGTGCATCTAGCATATGCCTAATTTCTCATTTGCCTTTTCTCTTGCTAGGTTTTAGCCATATATTGGTTTATTTGGATTCCGTTTAAAACAAAAATTGATTAAAAAATAAAATACAGATTTCACTTTTCTATAAAATATTGTTTGATGGATATGAAATTCAAGCATCCCCATTTTATAGAAGAAGTGGCTTTTGACATCCCAATATTTCACTAGAGCACTAATCCATTATTAATTCATGGGAGAAAATAAGGAAAACCAATGAGCTTCTTGTTGTGTGCAACATGTTGCTCATATTGTCTCCACTCTTGAGTGAGGATTTCATATTGGAGCTAGGTTCCTAATCCGAAGAATTAATTAGTATGTTGATATTTTTAGCATTCGGTTATTTTTATGATAAGTTGGTCGATTGACCAATACAATACTGATACACAGAGAGATCACCTCCCGATTTACGTATCGACACTGTATTAGTCAATTAATCAAAGTTAACTTCATATCAACCACTCCCATATTTTTATCTTTCTACCTAGCAAAGATGTTATGATATATTTATTTTTTTTTATTTAGAATTAATTAGTATAAAGTGTGATTTTATAATTTGATTTAATGTAATAATTCTTCATATAATCAAGAGAAATGACCAATCATAGCAACATTGTTAGTGGACATATGACATATTTTCAATCTTTTGGACAGTTTGATCAGAACAAAAACTTATGTGATGTTTAGGAGTAAGAGTAAGCCCACAAATGGAGAAAAACTTATAAATGAATGAATAGTAATTGTAAGCCCGCCAAATAAAGAAAGGCATGCAAATACAGTCAAAAGGATTTTTCTCCGTCAAACTCAAATTCAAATGTGCACTCAAATTTATGCGCGAGCTATGCGATGGGGTACTTGTATAGACGTGTTAACATGTCATTTTGCGGAACAAGTTTATCGGATTCGGTTAGCATGAAGTTATTTTTTTGATAAGTTAGTCAATTGGCCAATAAAATATTAACACGCATACGAACTTTTGCGCTGTCGATATTTTATTAATCGATTAATTAAACTCTACAAAATAAACTTCATACTAACAACTTTCAAGTTTATCTTATATTTTATGATGTAATTAATTAATTTAACATTGTAATAGAAACAGACTCGAACATTATTGTTAAGTTATCAAAGAGGGACACAAGGACCATTTAGATGGAAGTTGATTAAGGAATGCGGCCAACTATTAAGGAAATCTTGAAATGCGAGACTCATGCGCGTGACAAACTTACAGATATTGAACATAATTCTAATTATAATATTATTAGTAGATATACCAGATATACTCCTATTGAAATCTTAACATTGCTAGTCGCTAGATGATGATTGTAATAAACTTTTATATTATGGTGGGGTGGGGTGGGGTGGGGTGGGGTGGGGTGGGGTGGCGTGGCGTGGGGGGAATTTATCAAGTCAACTTATCGAGTGATCGTGTTTGGTAGTTCTTTTTGCAGTTGTATAAAACCATGGAAGCCTCATTAGCTATTATATACCTGCCGAGCCCAAGGCCATGTTTCTCAATTAGACATTTAATTTCAACAAACCAATTCATCAATTTTCTTTTCTCAATTGACAATTGGGCATTTAGTCTCAACAACCCAATTCTAAAAAGGGTTTTTTTAATATGTTGAAGGGATGAGGCTCACTGAAATATAATTTTTAAATACATAAAATAATATTTCAGTGGGGCCATATGTATTTAATAATTATATTTCAGTGGGTCTCATCCTTTGACTTTAATATCTATCTCTTGAATTCCGTGATTAGCACGTGCCCTAAGGACACATGTTAAGAAAACTCTTCTAAAAATAGTTAATTTAGTATATAAAAAAAAAAGGTTAAAACAGGCATTTAATTTGAAAGGAGTTTTTTTTGCTCTTAAGATATCGAAGCCTTCAATTGTAAAGAAATTAATAAAACCAGAACCCGATGTATAACAGATTAACAGGGCATTTAAACATTTCCGGCCCAAAATTTCTAAACTCATTTCTGGCCCAAAAGAACCAGGCTTACTAATAATAGTGAAATCAATCATTCTGCTCATTTCAAAACCTAGCCCGTAACCGTACAACAAACAAATAATAAAATTAAAAGCCAAATTTATGGAGTAAAAAAAACATGCTATGTATATATATTTAGAAACTCAACTTTAAAACTCTAACATAACTTTTTTTTATTCTTTTTAGACGGGGAGAGAATGTTTTATATATATATATATATATATATATATTGAGTCCGGTTGTACAGCGAACTTAGGGAAATGAACCAAAAACGAATCGACTATAACAACAATTTTAACCGTCGATATAACATAAAATCGGTTTTTTTATGCTATATTATTGTTGTCATCATATTAAAAGTATATAAAATACTACATACTAAAATAAGTTGAATTATGTAAAGTCATCTTAATAATTAATTTATAGTCCAATAGGTAGGACAAACAACTTACTAAAACATGCGTAAAAAAAATTATGGTGGAGAAAAATCAATTTAAAAAATAACTTAATTGTCATTTTCATATAATATTTATTGGTTTATAATTTTAAAAATCTTATCAATTTTGGTTGTCCTTTTTTGTCATTTTGCATCATTCATCCGTAACCGCTATAATTTTAACCGAACAAGAATCATAATTTTAATAATATAAATTGATGATAAACGAATAAAATCATAACTTTTCAAATATTGTTACCGCTGCAAACACACTTTCAATTGCATTTGCAAAACGTTGCCACCCTATGCATATTCGCAAAAATACCCTTTATATAGAGATTAAACAATCAAAACAAATACCTATATATACTCCTATATAAATTCTTAAAGAGAAGTAATATTTCTCCAAATAAAAATGATTTTTTTCATTAGGTATTCTCTCATTAAAAAATAAATATTATCCGATACAGTTTCTTATTTCTTTTTTGAAAGCTTGATTATTATAAATTTTCGTGACATCTAAAATGTAAAAAATTGTAGTAATTACTATAGTTTTCATTTATTGTATAACATAAGACTATGCAATTCAATTCCTTCTAAGCCCTTTATTAGCTCAATTAAATTAAGAAATCCTTGATCGCATTTCATAGGAGGCTACAAGTGAATGTAATAGTAAAATTTTAAGTTGCTCAAACTAACTTATAAGTTATTTTTCATTATATATAAAGTGTTTGACAATCACTTATTTTTTGATTTATAAGTTAAATTTTAAGTTAAAATAACAATTAACTATTTGTGACTTATTTAAAAATGACTTATAAGTTATTTTAAAATAAGTTAGTTTGACCAAATATAATGTCTATTTTGCCCCTCTTTTATTAATATTTTTTTCAATAATCTTTATATTTATTTTAACTTATAAGTCATTATGAGTTGAAAACCTTCACAACTTATTTTAGATTATAAGTCAAATTTATACCAAACTCTTTTACTTATAAAATTATAAGTCATAACTTAAAACAACTTATAATTTAACTTATAAGTCACTTGAAAATAAGTCATTCCCAAATAAGCCCTTAGTGCATGAAAAATCTCATCATTTAATCATAAAATAGTAAGTAGAAACTAAGACTATGTTTGTTTGCAAGGATTATAATCCCAAAACTATTAATCATAGGATTATAATCTCGAGATTATAATTATAATCTCAAGACTATTAAATCATTTTATAATCCCTAGACTAATAGTCTTTCGTCTAAATTTAAAAACAAATAAGACATTTAAAATTAATAGTAGTACAATTCTTGTAAACAAACATAATCTAAAGGTGCACAAAACCAAGTTAACCGGTCTTTCGAGTAGAGACGGGCCGGACCGGGTCACATCAAATTTTATTATCCAAAAATATGTATTTCATTTTAAGATTATTTTCTTTGTATTGGTTGTAATTTTTACGCTAACTATGTCTCAAAAGCTAATGAAATGAGAGCCATCAAAACCCAATCCTGGCCCAAAAGGAAAACCATCACATATACTTTGAAACCAAAGCCCACAAAGTGTACAACAAACAAAACTCAAGCCGAGTATTTGGTAAACTGTATTGCCATAAATTCAGGCCGGAATTATAATTATAAAAATTATTAATATATAAAATTAATAAAAAATTATAAAAAAAATTCACTTATTATATATCTTTTTTAAAATGCGGAGTTTTTTTTTTTTTGCTTTTTTTTAAACAACTAATTTTTTTTTTTAATATTTTATGGAACTAGAATTTTTTCATAATACAGTGTTTTGGGTGTGATTTGGATACATATAACAAAAAAAGTCTGCATAAATAAAAACATCAGTATTATGAAAAAATTTCAATTTCATAAAATATTAAATTTTTTTTTTAGTTGTTTAAAAAAAAAATCCCAAAAAAAAAAAATTTCGCATTTTAATATATATATATATATATATATATATATATATATAATGTGGTTAATCTGTTATAGATCAAATTATTATTGGTAAAAAGATGATAATTACAATTATTTATTTATCAATAAAAAATATAAGAAGATGATTATTAAAATTATTTGTTATCCCTGACAATTTTTTATTTTATTTTATCTTTTATAAAAGCTCTAATAAGATAAAATCTCACGATGATGACCGCGGACTATACAAACTCAATTTTCAAATTATAACCAAATTTCATAGGGGTGGGCCATGAATAAATTTTGTGAATTAATTAACATCGAAATGAATAAATTTATTTAGCAAAAAAAATAATAAATGAATAAATTTATTTAGCAAAAAAAATAATAATAAATTTATACTTTTTATTACGGAATTGTAGTGGATTAATTTTATATTAAATGTGACGGACAAACGGAAGAGTGTAAGTTACAAAATAAAATAATAACTGATTTATTTTTTAATTTTTTATATTCCATGTATAAATATAAATTTTGTCATATATAATGAGACTTTATAAAAATATAATAGGTGTTTTATCAAATATTCAGGATAAAAATATTTATAAAAAAAAGAATAAAAAAGAATGAAATTATAATAAAATAAAACTCGTACGAACAAAAAAGGAAGAGATTTGTGACAATCACAGCTTCAAGGAGAAATTATTATTTTCTCTCCCAATATAAAATATATAAATACTCCATGTATTACATAATAAATGTTTAATTTAATTTTAATTATTAAATTAATTATTTTTAAAATTAATAATTTAAATTTTTTATATAAAATTTTAAATCACGAAACTTCATATTAGTAGTAAATTCTTTATAATTTATTATGATTCATAATTAATCAATATCTTGAATTTTTTTTATAAAAAAAATTAATATTTTTTAAAATAATTATTTTAACTATAAAAATTAAAGTAAGACATTTATTTTGGGACGAAGATTCATTAAAATATTATATTTTTTTGGTTCTATTTTTTTCTTACTTAAGTATGTGGGTCCATTGTGTAATTAAAATAGATCCACTATTCACGTGAAATTCTATGGGGGTACTTCTGTCCTTTCCATAATGATATAAGATCATGGGATAAAAGAAGAAAATACTCCTAAATTAAAATAATAAAAAAAAGAAAAAAAAAGAAGAGGGATCTGAGGTGGCAACATCCGATATAATTAAGGAGAAAGAGGGGTAGTTTAGTCTATAAGAATTAGAATAAATCCAACTTATCTCTCTCTCCTCCCCCTCCATATTTCTGCCTGCAACTATCCTCCCCTCTGCTGCTACCAGTTCCCCTGTTTTCTTTTCTCCTCCTTCAATTCTCTCTCTTTTTCCATCCGTCTTTCTTAATTTATGGCATTATAAAGATTTATCTATCTTTGTTATTCCATAAACAATGAACCCATTTTAATGGTTCTTTCAGTTTTCACACAGATGCCCAGCCCAACTGACCATATAAATTCCTGATAAATTTCTCAGTTCTGTCGATCATTTCATTACCTGTTGAGATATGATGAGGTGGGACGAGCTCCCTTTCTTCCCCAAATACTACTAATATCTTTCTTTGTAGTTGTGTTTTGATATACAAAATGAACTAATAAATCGATTGTTTTCCAATTTATTGGACCCTATTGAACCTACCTTCTACTTTGTTTCTGGTTGTAAATCTTAGGTGGAACTATAAGATCAGTGATAGAATTTGTTTTATGGGATCAAGTATTCAATTGATCTTGTTTTTCATATTACATTAGATGTATATATCTCTGTATGTATGTATTTATACCAAGTTTATCTGGGTTTTGTTTAGCTCTGTTCTGAGATCGGTAGTTTTATTCATCAGCGGCCAACAGGCAATTGACCATTTATGTAATATATGAAAGGATGAAAAAGGATTCTTCATATATGTGTATGATTCAGAATCTTCAGAATTAGACACTTTAATTCGAAGAGAGAATCTGAAGCAGAAAATGTTGCACAATATTTATAATAGCTGACGATTTTTTTTGTTCTATCCGTCTCTTTTGTTTGAAGGTTTCTCTCACCACAAAATATTAATGGGTCTGAAACTCGTGGAGATTCTCTCTTTCCCAGCAATTTACTGATTATTGGTTTGGGTTTCTACTGTTCTTAGAGATTTCTCATTATAAAGCTCAGTTGATTGATTTGGGTTTCTACTGTTCTCGGAGATTTTGGAGATTTCTCGTTATAAAGCTCAGTTGATTGTGATAGAACTCAACTTATCCGTTCTTATTCAGTTTTCTTTTTCTTACTCTTCGTTTCCTGAGGGTGTACCAATTTGCTTCTTTCAGTTCTTGTCATAAAATGTCAAATCTCTTAACTTTTTCTTAAAACCAAAAAGTTAGTGTCTATATTTGGTTTGATTTCTCTTTGTAGTTTTGCACAAATTTCCTAAAATTGAGTTGCTGGAAATTCAGTTTTTGCTGTTTGCTGAATTTGGGTTCTCACTGATTTGTGTTAATATTGAGTGAAAGGTGAAATCTAAGACAGATGAGAATGTTTATTTTTTGTTTATTTTTGAGTCAAGTCAGATCAGATCAGATATGGGTTTTATCTTTGCAGTTTCAAGTACAATAATTCATGCTGTTATGATCTTGAATAGTTGAATTCATTGTGCTTGTATAATTTCGGTCTTATTAATAATAACAATTTGGTTCTTTACTTTGTTACAGATATCAAGGGTTGAGCCCAGATAATCTGCCTTTGAGCAATGGAAGAAAATCCCATTGGAGAACTTGCAAGGAAGAAGATGGAATCATTGGTAGCAGGGAAATTGATGATGATTCTACAAAATCAATCCCAACTTTTGTAGAAGGGCATAAAGGGATTCCCAGATTTCGATCTCCCTCCTCAAAAACCCAAGATCAGAACTTTTCTCCATATACCGGCAGTTTCCCAAATTCTCCGCCGCAGCCCAAAAACAACCACCACCACCAACATGAAATGAACAACAACAGCAGCCCAGTTCATAATGGAGATGTATTGTTGCAATGGGGCCATAGGAAAAGGTCAAGGCTTTCGAGATCAATCGAGAGTCGGGCGGCCAGCACGGCTGGCGGCATGACTGTGACAACTGATGATTCGTCATCATCTTCATCAACTCAGATTCAAGCCATGATTAATGTTAAAAGAAGATCAATCTCTTTGCCTACACCAGGCACAGGACCAGTACTAGAAACTAAGAATGCAGCAAATACAGCAAATACGAATATAATGCCCCCACCATCTTCTTTGCTGCCTACAATTTCAATAACAGCAGCAGCAAATATTACTTCTACTTCTAATGGAAAAGGTGGAAGCCTCAAATCTTGCAGCAAATATACCTCTGCCTTTGTGAATAGGTATGTTCTAATTCTTTTTTGGGTACTAAAGATATATTCTAGTAAATTTTTTGTGAATATGCCTCTTTTTTTTGTAGTAATAACTGTAACATTTATTTCCCAGTTTATTATATGATATTATTATAGGTTTGGAAATGTTCAAAATGATGATTTGTTATTTTTTGCCTTTTTGGAGAGAAATCAAATTTGTATTCAAAGTTTCAATCCCCTTTTCGACGAGTAGATCTGTGTTGAATACAACTTTTGTGGGTGAGATACCATTTCTACCCCTTGTAAGATTAGCAAACCCTACCGTCAGTTTCAATCCAATACATCTCGTGGCTACTTATTCTCCTCTGGGTCATCTGGGGTTTTCTCCATTTTGTTCAATTTTTCTTATTCAAGTTTTTACCCTTTTTCCCCTTATACTATAGGTCAAAATCAAATCTTGATGTGTATAAATTCCCAGTCTTTTCTCTGAAAACAGTTGCACTTTTTTTTTTTTTTTTTTCTCATAGTAGTAGAATCAGCTGGTAATTCTTCTATGTGCTCTTCTTCTTTTCATGGGGTGAGAGAGAATTCAAAGCCTGTCAATTGTGTTGTCTGCTCTTTGATTTATTAGTATTTTATACATATACCCACATCACCACATGTGTGTGACAAAAATTATTCTTCAATCAAATATACAAAATCAAACTTCTTTAGATTTTTTTTTATGAAAACTAGCCTCTAAAGGCACCAGCTTTACCTTCATTCTGAGTCAATTGATCACCCTATAAAATCTTCATTCTTATTCTTGGCCTATGAACAATACTAGGAGAAATTCGGAAGAGCGATCGGCCCATCCGCCTAGAAACGGTGGCGGCAGTAGCCGGACAGGGATGGCTGCTGGTGGTGCTGCTGTTGCTGCAGCTTCTTCATCTAGATCTAAACTGGGGAAAAGGTCTCCCCCATCAAAAGTGATTGAAAAACATGATCATAAAAGGAGCATAACTACTACTTGTACTACAGCCCCCCCTTGTTCTTCAGCTTCATTAAGGGGGGATGATAAATTAAATGGGTTTTTGCAACAAGAACAAGGCGGAGGAATTGGCACGAATCATCATAAACCTATTAGTTGTGCTCCATTACAAGAAGCTGGGTGCGGTACTACTAATACTAGTAATTATCATGATGATGATAATGTAAATACTAGTGCTAAAACCACGACGACGGTGGCAGCCGAGAAGGCGGCCAATGGCGGTGGAGAAGTAAATGAGTGGCCGAGGGTTTACATACCTCTAACAAGGAAGGAGAAAGAAGAGGATTTTCTTGTGATGAAAGGGACAAAGCTTCCCCACAGACCCAAAAAAAGGCCAAAGGCTGTTGATAGAATGCTCCAGGTAATTATTATTATTTCTTTTAAAATTTATGCATTATATTATATTATTACTACCTTTGTAATTATTTTATTTTCCATTTTTAATTGTATTTATTATTAATTTTTATTGGCAGTATTGTTTTCCGGGGATGTGGTTGTCTGATGTGACCAAGGCTAGGTATGAAGTTAAGGAGAAGAAATCCACTACCAAAAAGGTAGTAAATAAAACTAACCAACTACCGCACCTCTACTCTAGCTAGCTTCTCTCTTTTTTTTAGAATAATGTTAACATACATTTATTTATTTATAAATTATTTATCCACCTTATTAAGTTATAAATAATTTGTTGATCTATCTTTACTTATATAGGATAAGGACCATTATTTATTTATTTATTATTAAGTTCTACATAATTATTATATATGATAAGGGCCAAGGTAGATAGGAAAGGTCAATACTAACCTCACTCTAATAGACTTTTTCAACTCTTCCGATTAGATTATTTATTTATCAATAAAAAAAATTAAACAATTAAATTTGAAGTGTTAAGTTTTGTTTTATTAGTTTTTCTTTCTTTCTTCCTGTTTCCAAACATGAAAGTGATTCCATTATTCCTATTAACTTTGTGGCCCCACTAAATTATGGACTACACTTCTTTGTAAATCCATCATCATATAAAGTGGTGGTACTACTATACATCTGTCATCACTAGGCCCAGGGGAAAAAAAATCATTTCTCTTTTGGAAATCAATATTTTTACATGATTTTTTGGTATTTTTATATGAAAATCGTCGTTATAAATTTTATTACGACGATTTTTAGCGTCGCTATACATCTATAGCGACATTTTACATGTAAAAATATCAAAAAATTATTTGAAAATATTAATTTCCTTATTTTTTTTCTCTTTAAAAAATTTCTATGGAAAATGAAAACCAACTTGATTCATGTGGATGTGCAATATAAAATCTTTTTTTTTGTGTGTAGATAATATATATATATATATATGATCATTTATGTGGTGGATTGGTTATGTTTTCTTTTTTCAGCCGAAGAGAAGAGGATTGAAAGGAATGGAGAGCATGGACAGTGATTCTGAATAGTCCTATAAAATTCAAGAACCAACACCACCCACCTCCTCCTACACCCCCCAGCCTGCCTTGCAATTGTCTGGGCTAGCAGCAGCCAACTGACATGGTATCCAATTGTACAAAATCAGATTACATCAACTAGAGAAACGTGGGAGAAGAAGCTCATCTTTCCAGCCAGTTTGGAGCGCAGTTTAATACACTCGCTCCGATAGAATGAGAATGGAATGGTTCATCCTCCTGTTGTTCTTTTGTAGGCGAATTCGCCATTACTGCAGGGTTCTAAATTTTTAATCTTAATTTGCCGGCGTTTTTCTTGTTTTATTCTCGGTTTTCGCCCTCTTAACCATTTCATCTTCCTTAAAAATTTTACATGGCGTCACTGGACGCGAGCACAAACCCGTATTAAGTTTGATCCAAGGTGAGAAGATTAGTCGGACTGCGAACAGGAAACTATACATTATCAAAAACCAAAAAAAAAAATTGCATGTTCTTGTACATGGTTTTGAATCATGTTCGTTCATATTTAAAACCTTAAAATGTTGTCACAAAGACAATATCAACTGAACTTCTGCCTAAAAGGCATTCATTCACCTGGGGTGTACATGGCTGGGCATTCATTAACCAACCAAGGACGATATTATCCACAAGTTGGAGCAAATATATTCATTATCAATTTCCTTTAAATATTTATCTTAATTTTTAAGTATGTTCATGTCTTAACAACAAGTTGTTGAGCATGGAATTTGTTTGTAATTTAGGGCTCATGAAATTTGAAATTTTATTTATTATTTTTCTCTATTTTTATTTTTCTTAAATACTCATTTTTTTTTTAAAAAAACGGGAGTATTAATTTTTTTTCAAAATCATATGATACAATTGCAAATATATTCATTTAATTTAGTTCGATCTTTATTAATTTGTGAACCTTTATAATTCGAATTATGATATAATATTAATTTATGAAATAATTTTTTTGAGAACCTATGTTATTATAAAAGACTTTTAATTCTGCAGAACATCTAATGAATCTGACGGACTCGAACATATAAAATTAGATGATAAAAGAAGAAATCTTTACTACTATCAATTTTGAGTTTTTGAAATAATTATTTTGTATTTAATATTGTTTTATTTTTTTAATTAGTTTATAACAGTAATTATTTATTAATAAAAAATAAAAAAATCCATATTTAGATTTTAACCCTTATTTTTTTATTGTGTATATCTTTTTATAAATCTAATAATAAAAAAATATCTCTACTTTAAAAACACAAAAAGAGGAGAAATAAGTTTCAGAATGCAAAATGACAACTGTAGCCTTCCAGGGTTTGTAAGTGAGAAACTCCACAAAGCCCTTTTGTAGTTCCTTACGGTTCGGTTCAGTTCGTTCGTTCGTTCTACAGAGGCTCAGAGATTCAGAAGAAGCTTAAAAGGTTGGTAATTTCTGAAATCTCATACAACCCCTTTTGTTAAATCATGATGCTTAGTTTTCTATACAAAAATTTGCTCAAAAACACTGCTATTACTTCTTTAAAATCACCCCAATTGTGTCTTTTGAATCAAAGATATTTTTTCGGATCTCAAATTAGTGAGAGACGAAAGGAATCTGTTTTCTCTCTCTTCAAAATCTATGGCTTCACTGAAACCCAAATTTCCACTCTCATAAGAAATAGACCAGTACTGCTATCTTCCCATCCAGACAAAATACTTAAACCCAAATTAGATTTCTTCAATTCATATGGGTTTTCACCCGCTGACCTTGATAAAATACTCACTACAGACCCTCGTATTATGCAACGCAGTCTTGATAATCACATTATACCTTCGTGTGAGTTATTGAAGAATGTACTAAGGGATAATTGGAGTGTAATTGCTGCAATAAAGAGGTCCAGTTGGGTACTCGGGCTAAACCTTAGGAAAACCTTGGAACCCAATATTGCTGTGTTGCGCGATTGTGGCGTGTCTGAAGATAGGATTCAGACAATGCTAAGGACCCAACCAAGGACGTTGCTGCAAACTCCTGATAGGTTTAGATCGGTCCTTGAAGAGATTAAGGGAATGGGGTTTGAGCTGGTAAAGAGTCATTTCACAGTGGGATTGCAAGTGTTGGCTAGGATGAGCAAATCAACGTTTAAACGAAAGTGGGATCTTTATAGGAAGTGGGGTTGGTCAGACGATGAGATTCTTTCTGCTTTTAGGAGGCAACCCTATTGTATGTCAGTTTCGGAGGAGAAGTTCGAGAGGGTGATGGTTTTTTTGGTTAACAGAATGGGATGGGATAAATCAAAGGTTGCATCTTGTCCTTCTGTTGTCATGCATAGTTTGGACAAGCGAACTATTCCGCGGTGTTTGGTTGTTCAGTTTTTGTTGTCTAAGGGTGTGATAGAGAAGGACTTGACCTTGAATTCATTCATCCCGAAGTTGGAGAAACAATTCTTAGAAAAGTTTGTGGTAAAATATTGTGCAGAATTCCCTGAAGTGCTTAATTTGTATGGAAGGATAGTGGATGATATACAGAAGTTGCAGGTTAGCTGACTTTCCACCGCGGGGGGAAGATTCTTTTGCTCTTACATTATTAGGAAATAGAAATTTAGCATCTGATGATGCAAACCATTGCTTAGTGTTGGATGGATCAAGTTTTGTCGACTAGTATCAGAAGAGTTCAACAAGTCAAAAAGTAAAAGAATTACCAATGAAGGTTACTATATTTTGAAGTAGTAGTTCTTAATTTTATGGTGGAGAAGCAGACTATTATCCCCTACTTAGCAATTCAAAGGTTTTAACAAAGAACTCTAGATCGGTCTTTTGCTTGTATAAAGTGGGCTTCTTCTTGAGCTACCAACCATGTGATCTAGGATTTGCAACCGATGATTTTGTTCCCGCGGGAGGTGGACTATTTTGTCTCAAGCCTTAGCTCAACAAAGCCAAACAGTCGGTAGGTATAATGGTGTTGGAGAATGTTAACCTGTCGTTTAAGCACATACTTTTCTTAGTTGCTAGTTTATCCCTTGGATTTTTTCCTTCTAATATTTATACTTTCCTTACGATTGATGAATCTCTTTTTACATTCTTATACATTGATTGGATAATTTATTTTCATCTGTATTTAGTATAATGTATGGCTTACAAAGCTCATATTTCGTGGTTGATGCTTAAACATTTCCTTAGTTGACATTTGATTCTTATATTTATGATTTTCCCCGTGTTTTATTACTATATTTTGTTTTATCTTATTATGAATGTATTGTGTGGAACTTCTTGGTGTAAACTGTTAATTTTATTTATTTTTATTTGGGGGGAGGGGGGTAATTCTACTCTTTCTATGGAAGACATCATGTGGTACTTGAAAAGATGACAAAAGTGATATGCCCAAAGAAATAAGTGAAAAACAAAATTAAAATACAACTTTAAAAGTCTGCAGCTCTCTGTTCCCCCAAATAAATTTGAAACTAAATTCCCCAAAAGGACTATTCTTTATGTTGAAGAACACCTCCAAAGAGGACGGAAGCCGAGAATGCTATATTGTCTGCAGGGTTCATGATCCTCTTTTCACTTGCTAACCCAGAGTAAAGTGCGTCAAGTAAGCAATTGAAACCATTGAGAAATAGGATCTTCATGCAACATTTTCTCATAGTTTATATCAAGCAATTCATTACACACTTCTCAATAAGGTGGTCATTGTTCATGTTTTAGGAGCTGCATCGAGATCAAGTTCTTTAGGGATATGTTTGTTTGCAAGGATTACACTTGGGATAAGATTATTAATTCCAAGTGTCTTGTTTGTTTTCAAATTTGGACTTGGAACTATTAGTCGAGGGATTATAAAATGATTTAATAGTCTTGAGATTATAATTATAATTCCGGAATTATAATGTTAGGATTAATAGTCATGAGATTTACCATTACTTCATTTTTGTTTTCCCTTATTATAAATATATTGAGTGGAAATTTTTCATTTATACTGGTAATTTAATTTATTATTTTTTTTTGGGAGAGGTGGTACTTTAACGCTCTGTTTCTGAGTTTTAAAATGGACGGAAAAGTTAAGTTTTCTTTCCAATTCTTATGTTTCTGAGTTTTTTAATAAACGGAAAAGAAAAGAAATGGATAGAAAACTTGGCCACTTTTTCTGCCAAAGTTTTCCGTTCAAAATTGGCCTGATTTGAACGGAAAAGAAATTGAAATAAGTAATATTTTTATAATTCTCATATTATCCTCAACTTTTATTATAATAAATTTTAAATTATAACTCATGTCCTCAATTTTAAATTTTCTATTTTTTTCTATTAAAAACTTAAAAACAACACAAAGAAAAATTTCAAATTTTCTATTCTTTTCTTTTTTGTTCTAATTTAAGTTTTTTATTTTTTTCTTTTCTGTTCAAAACTCAAAAACAGAGTGTAAAAGATGACAAAGTTAATCCCTCAAAATTAAATAAGCATTTCACAAAATAAAAATTTTAACCATCAATTAGGGACTGGGGGAGTACAATTTTTACTTTTTTTTCCAATTAGTTAATGAAAAACAACACTAACACTTTAAATAACTGTATATTAGTATTCTTTTTTCCTAGCTTTAATGCTGTCAAACATTAATAAATACAGTAACAAATACTTTAGAGTCTGCAATCTCTTACTATTAAGAAACAGAAACACTAATAATACTCCTTTCATCCCAAAATAATAGATATTTTAAGGTATTTTTTTTTCTTCAAAATATCTAACGTTCTACAATCTCAAGAATATTTTGGCATTTATTTTTTCTCTCTACCTTTTCTTCTCCACCACTATTATCAGGCCAAAAATATCCGGCGTCTTCATCTTTCTTTCTCTTTTCTCTGTTTTTTTTTTGAAAAATAAGAACATCCCCTAAATCCTAATCTATCAGATCTGCGATTACCCCAAATCATTACCAACGGAACCCTCATTAAAAGTCTATGCAGGACTGTTGGCAAGAGAATTAAAAGTGCTCTGTTGTGGGTGATAACAACTGCTATCGTTTGTGCTCTCGTGCTCGGGATTCTATACGGTTAGTATTTCACTTGTTAACATTTATGTATACGGTTACAATTTTAAGTGTTGCAAGTCTTCTTAAACTTCATTGAAGTTAATTGTTGGATGTTCTTTAATTTTTTGATGTCGTCGGACCTGAAGAGGGTCCGGTTCAAGGCAGCCGTGACGGAGAGACAGAGGTGGAGGTCGCGGTGGGGGTGGGTATGGTGGCGGAGGGGTTATAACGGTGGCGGTGGAAAGAGTGCCGGTCATGGTGGCGAAAGGAGTGCCGGTCATGGTGGCGGCAAGGGAGGTGGCTGAAGATATTAAGAAGAAGACAGAGAGAAGGCTGAAGAGATGAAGAAGACGCAATATTAATTAAGGGTAAAATAGTAAAATTATAACTATTCTTAATCTTTGTGAAACTCTCTAGAACGTCTTTGGGATGGAGGGAGTACAAAGAAAAACGTGTCTGTCAACTTCTAAAATGTGCTCAAAGTGTGACTTTTCCTCGAGTCCTAACTTATTATTTAAATACTTCATCCATTTCTTAATACAAGTTACTCTTTTCGTTTCGTTCCATAATATAGGTCATTTTAGAGAATATTTTTATTCTTTAATATAAGTCAGTTTAAAAATTTTAAGTAAGCATTAATTGCTTATTTTTTAATATTACCTCAAATATTAAATATAATTTTTGTTTTCTCATTATTTTTTACCCAATAAATAACACTCTTTTTTTGATACAAAAGTAATATAGACAATTAATATTATATTTAATGTTATACAATCATTTCTTTAAAAATACTTATATTAAGGAACGGATAGAGTATTTTAGAGTTGTGCAAAAATGATTGTATAACATTAAATATAATATCAATTACCTATATTGTTCTTATATTAAAAAAATGGTATTTATTGGGAAAAAAATAATGAGAGAATCAAAATTATATTTAATACTTAGAGTAATATTGAAAACTAAGTAATTAATGCTTATTTAAAATTCTCAAACGGCGTATATTAAGAGAGAAAAACTCTTTTATAAAACGACTTATATTAATGGATGGATGGAGTATTAAGAAGGGCGTACTCGATATTAAAACATTACTCCATCGGTTTCGTATTAACTGTCGTTGGAGGCCAAAGTTCATTTTTTAAGAAGAGTAATGATCTTTCATTGTAAAGTGTAAAATTAAAATCAAATTATTAAAGTACCCCTTTTTTGGGAACATAAGTATTCTGAGAGTAGAAGAAAATGTTGATATTAAATAAAGAGTGTGACGCCTCCAAAACAGGTATACATCACTCATCTTGAGTCGCCAGATACATGGTACAAAATTCAAATACAAACTTAAATATACAACATGAGCTGTGAGTTTTAATACAAATATTGTTTTCTTCAGGCGATATTCAAACTCAAAAATTCTCATATATATTGTGAGTTTCAATACAAATATTGTTACGTATATAATACGACGATATTCATATTTAAATTATTACAATGCCATATAAAGTACAGCAACAAGTATATCAAGTCCCCGAAGGAACACGAGAAGATTTATGTTCTCCTCATTCTAATGGAGTGTACCTTTGACGCTTCCAAATTTTGATTCACCTCACTGTGACGCCTCCAAAATAGGTATACATCACCCATCTTGAGTCGCCAAATACATGGTACAAAAATATAAAATACAACTTAATAATACAACTGTTGTGTAACATACGACAAAACATAAGCTGAGAGTTTAAATAAGAATATTGCCTTCTAGACAATATCCACTCTCAATGGAGTCCTCATAGACAGTATACAAACTCAAATTCAGTTCTCATTACATTTATTGTCATACTTTTTAACAGAATAGTGAGGACTACTAATGTTATCATCTGGACTGTCACTCTGTTTCTCGACTCGTCCCAAATTATATTCTCATTTCTGAATAGAATAAAGAAAAGAAAGGGTGAGCTCAACTAGCCCAAAGAAGAAATATTATGACTAAATTAATACGTGAATAAATTATCATTAGCCTTGAACAATGTTAAACCGATAAAATACAATAGACATCAAGTTTAATCTGCAGGAATAAGCAATCCATTAAAAGAGTCAAGTAGAGAATAAAATCTACTATCTTTTATGATTTAAAAAGTTTTTCATCACTTTTATCATGAGACTCGACAATAAATAATCCACATCATCCCCGCACTACTGGCCAAGGATATTCATTAGGGTCACGACCATAAATTATCCATGCACTTCACGCCAAGGATATTCGTGTATTTATCAATGGTCATGATCATGCCAACAATCGTCCATCAATGCACTACGGCCAATGAGAACTTTTATCACATCATTTGTAACATTACGGTCATGATTATACCGAATAATCCTCGGTCATAATCATACCAAGTCCATCTATGCACTACAGACCACAGATGACTTTCAAAAATATAAACACGAGGATGATGACAATGATATAAGAATTCAATAAAACAAGTTCACGAATTAATTTATTCAGGAACTAATAACGTCCAAATTGTCAACATGATACTTCTTTGTAGAGTAAAATTCAAGAATGCTCAGAAGAATATTTTCATGAAAAGATACTGGATGAAGCACAAATATCAAAGATATTCCACTAATTTCATGGAGTATACAAGTTAAAACTTTAACCAACTGAGTATAATAAATAATGGAATAACAAAAGAAATCACCGGGCATGTGATAGATAAGACAGCAAGTTATTCCAACGTAATAATAAATATGGAACCCGGTCCCAAAGCGTAAGATGAGCATGGATATTTCCGGCGTAATAATAAATGCGGAATAATAAATATGGAACCGTGTCGTAAAATTCACAAAGCGGGATATTTCACGTAGAATAATAAATGCGGAATAATTAATATGGAACCAGGTCAGGTGAAATTCACACCGACAGGATATTCCGACAGAATAATAAAGAACGGAATAATAAAAGAATTTCACCAAGTATGTGGTACTTCGCATAAATAGGTTATTCTAACATAATAATAAAGAATGGAATAACAGAAGAAGAACACCAAGTATTGGGTAAACCACATATACAGTGTCATTCCACCAAATATAGGGTAAATCATGCAGCATCTGAGTTATTCCAATGAATAATAAAGAATGGAATAACATAAGAATTTCACCAAGTATAGGGTATGTCACGCGTGTCGAGTTATTCAAATGAATAGATAAGAATGGAATAACACAAGGATTTCACCAAGTATAGGGTATGCCAGATATGTCACGAGGTTATGTATAGGGTATGCCACTTTTACAGGTTATTCCAACAGAATAATAAAGAATGGAATAACATAAGTTCTCTTCATGAATAAGAAAGAATAACACCCCTTACCGTAAAAAAATCGGATATAGAAGTAGTGAAGTAGCGAGAATACTCTTCTTCTTTCTCTCTATAATTTCTCTGTAGAGTTTCAAAGAATTAAAGAAATAATGAAGGAAATGAGCTTATTTTATAGAAGAATGGATTGAATAAGAACTAATACCGAACGGTCCAGATTGATTTACTTTTAAAACGGATGGTCCAGATTAAAACTTAAAACAACTGGTTCATACTTGATTCACTATTAAAACTTTAAACCAAATGATCCATACCGATTCACTATTAAAACTTTAAACCAACGATCCATATTGATTTACTAATATAAATTCAACCAACTATTACGAAAAATTAAAGACATCTCCTCATGGAATAATATTGTACCCAAATACCGAATGCAATGATATTAGAGTGAATAGTAACTCGTGAATAGTAACTCGTGAATATTAACTCGTGAATAGTAACTCGTGAATAGTAACTCGTGAATAGTAACTCGTGAATAGTACTCCGACACGAAAAGTGTCCCGAATACCCGATTGAACAATATAACCTCCAGACATCAATTATCATCAGAATATATGTCGATTTCTACTAACACATATAATCTCAACACAATGAAACTATCAAATTCATTTTTAATCAACACGAACTTATCCATCATTAATATCATAACTCACAATATTTAACAACCAGGTTGTTCCCAGAAAAGAGGGGGCTTTCCGATAAGGATTTCTCCTTATTGGCGCGCAATTAGATGACCAAACATCTCCTTGACAGAACTTCTAGACATTGTAAATATTACAATTTCATAATTTGATTAGGCTTATGACTAATTCGTATCACCACTTTATAACCATGTTCTCTCTGCTAGTCTCAGCTACCCTTTTATTACCTAAAAGGGGTGGTGAAGTAAAAGGGTGAGCTCAACTAGCCCAGTAAGAAATATTATGACTAAAATAATGCAGAACAAATTATTGTTAGTCTTCAACAGTATAACAACTGATAGAATATAATAGACAACAAGTTTTAGATCAACAACTGCAGCGGAATAAGCAATCCATTAGAAGAGTCAAGTAGAACATAATGTCTACTATCTCCTCTAGATTAAAAGTTCATCGTTAATACTTCATTCCTGTAATACTCATCAACAGTTCTTTGCTATACTCAAGACAAAAAGAACTCTCATCACCTGTTTTCACCTGAACCACCACATATTATAATTAAATCACAATTCATATTTATAATCAAGTAAATCAACAGTCCAACTTTGCACTACAGGCCAAAGATATACAACTGAAAAATCAATAACCAACAGTCCATCTTTGCACTACAGGCCAAAGATATACAATCAAAATCAATAATCTTTGAGACTCAAAATTTTATTAGTATCACGACCACGAATTATCCATGCACTATGTGCGAGGATATTCGTGTTTTCAATTACTATTCATGATTATCTTTGAATAATCCCTGGTCATAATCATACCAAGTCCATCTATGCACTACGGGCCAAAAATGACTTTTACCACATCATTTGTAACATTACGGTCATGATTATACCGAATAATCCCTGGTCATAATCATACCAAGTCCATCTATGCACTACCGATCATAGATGACTTTCAACAGAATATAAGCATGAGAATGATGACAATAATATAAAGAATCAATCAAATGAGATAAATGATAAATATTAAAGTCTTTAACAATATAATTTATCCAAAATTCAATAATGTCTAAATTATCAACATGATCACCAATTGTGGAGTAAAATTCAAGAATAATATTATATCAAAAATGATTTGAATAATATTTTAACAAATATTTAACGAAGATAATAACATTAATCATTATATTATAAACTCCATTTAATATTATTCATTTTATAAAAATATTAAATTTATTTACTTGATATTATTAAACTCCATTTAATATTAACAATTCATTATTCCTCTTTTAAACTCTATTTAATATTATTCATTATATAATAACATTAAATTCATTTACTAATAATATTAATCATTAATCAATGTTTTCATAACACTTTAATCCAAATGTTATCAATCACTTAATAATCTCATAATCTAATATTATAACAATATTTTAATCATTTCTTAAACTTATAAATAATTTATTTTAATTGTTTACACTTTACTAATTAATGCATTTAATCATCTTAAAATATCAAACTCATAAGATTTCATCACTAATAACCAAAACCCTCATCAAAAAGCTGCATATACCTTATATAGGATTCTCAGGCCATAAAATCTTATTTTCCAATTTTCTTACTTCACATAACATATTTAATTCATTTACTCATAACTAGTCCATTTTCATGAAAAATACCAAATCAGTCCCAAAATTTTTTTTTCAAAGATTTAGCAAAATATAGTCCCATATTGAACATATATTTTTCTCGAAATTTTTAAAATTCATTTACTATTTTTTATATGGCTAAAACTGTCGAATATTTAGACATTTATCATAAACTGTACTTTTGTCCAAAAATTTTAAAATTTACAGAGTATACTTCTGTTATATACATGTACTCTCAATAAAAATTTCACCAATTTTGGAGTTAACCACAAGGAATTATAAAGGTTTACTTTTAAAATAATTTTTTCCCATAAAATTCATAACTCCTAATCTATACATCTAAAAATTGCCATTTTTGGACACAATCTAGAAAACTCATCAAATTATCATTTCAAATTTTTTCAAAATTTTTGAAGTCAAAAAAATTACGAAACAAGAAAAACATAATAACTCTTAAAATCCCTTAACTCAAAAGAAGCGAGATTTTACATTGAAATATCGGATGTAATGCTTAGAAAGAAACTTGCAGATGAATAAAGAACTCTCAAAGTATCTAAATACGCACAAAAATACGCTCGACAATAAAGAGAAAGAGAAAATTTATTTCTGGTGTGATTTTCAATTCTAACCTAAGCGCTTATTTATAGAAAAATACGAGAACGTCATAGGAGACTAAATTAATAAAATATTAATATTTCAAAATATTTTTACGTACACATTTTTTGACCCAAATTTCAGCCACCACCAGTGGGGCCCACAAAAATTAGATTTTCACACCAACCAAAAGTGAGTCTCACCCAATTTTAATAAAAATTATTTTATTTTTCGAAACTTCAGTAATTCATAATAAATAGCTCTTTATTAGAAAAATACAAATTTTATGTTCATTCTACACGAAATCGAATTCTCTACAACTTTGTAGCTTTAATTTTTTCCAAATTTCAAACAGAAAATATCCAAAATTCACAAACGGATGATTTTCAACACCTCTTAAAATTTATAACAAATCATACGCTAATTATTAACTCAACTTATATATGTATAACATATCCAAAAATCATAACGATTCAACGGTCGGATCAAAATTATCACTCATGCAATAGAGCTTTAAGAACACTGATTTGATTTTTTTAATACCTTCAATCCGATAAAATACTGATAAAATACATCAACATTAATTCCTCCATTTATAACTGTAAGACCCCAACTTATTATAAATAAAATTAAATTTTCCTTTATTCATTATTCTAAATTAATAAGGGTTAATTTGATATAATTCTTTAGTTATGGGTGAAATGTGCAAAGTTTACAAAATAAAGAAGTGGTTATAAAATATTCATTATTGTTTGGGAATATTCGTTTGGTCGTGGAATATTCTTTTTTGTCGGAAATCTTAAATGACTGACAGTAGCAGTCATTGGTGGGCCCCATAACGAAAAAAAAAACGGTTGGATGAAGGAAAACGACAAAAGATTGAGTTTTATAAATAACAACATAAATTGTTACCGATTAACACTTTGTTGGGTTACACGGTGGTTAAAATACTGATGTCTGGCGTGGTTGCAAGAAGATACTTGGTATTGCAGATATTATTGAATTATTGATCCTTACGTGAAGGCACTTTACTCAATAATTGTTACGATGAATTCTTTATTCAATATTATATTTTATTGATTCAATAATTCTTTGCGCGTTGATATTTTGTATTGTTGTTGTTTCAATAATTGTCATTACACAAGATTTTCCATTATCAAATCAATAATTCATATTATTTGAATAATATTATCGATAACATTATTGACAATGTCTAGAAAGTTCTGCATCAAGGAGAGGTTTGGTCACCTAATTGCATTGCCAAGTAGGTAGGAGAAATCCTTATTGAAAGCCCTCTTTCCTCTGAGGGCGGCTGGTTGTCGATCTTGTGATTCTCGTAATATTATTTTAAATAAGTAATTATTGATTATTATGATAAAGAAAATATTTATTTTATGTGGATATAGATGGAGAAAATTTTTAATGTGACAATTATTGAAAATTAATATTTTATCTTTTTCTGATAAAATAATTCATTTAAATATATTATTTTAATAATATATTAACGGTGATATTTTTACAATGAATGTGGGATATATGAGTATATGAGGAGGAAGATTATTTTTGTGGCATTAAATGTTTAACATATGTTTTGTGTGTCGGTGGACACAATTCTTAATAGAAAATTGATTATAAAAAATCAAAATCGTCTGCTTTATGAATTTTGGACAATTTACATTTGAATTTGGAAAAACTTCATTCTGCAAAGTTGTAGAGAATGGAATTTCCCATGGAAAAGCGAGTTTTGAATTTTTCTGATAACCGAGCTATTTTCTATGAATTGTTGAAGTTTCGGAAAAATAAAATAATTTTATTAAATTTATGGGGGACCCACTTTTTGGTTGGTGGAATAAAACATGGGTCATTGATATTTTTTTCCAAAGAGGCATGCTAGACTTTTTCAAAGCATGCGTAGAGAAATTGTTAAGTAAATAATATTATTTTATTATTTAGTCTCCTTCATGCTTCTAACATTTTTCTATAAATAGAGGCTAAGTTAGAATTGAAAATCACACGAAACAAAGTTTCTCTCTTCTCTCTCTAAATTATTGAGCGTATTCTTGTGAGTATACTTTGAGTGTTGCTTATCGGTGTTTTTACAAGACTATACATCTAAATAAATCGAAGACGGTTATTTTGAGGTAAGGGGTATTATTTTCTTCTTAAATGATATTTTTTCTTCAATATCATTATGCCGAAATATTGGTGAACTTTTTATCAAATTTAGAACTTGTTGTGTTTGGGTTACTTATTCACGATATCAAGACTTATTCACGATATCGACCTTATTCACGACGAATCACGGCCTTTATTCAACGAAAAATAAAAAATTTTCTTTTTGTCCAAAATATCTATTCTGGATACTAGCTTTGATTGTATCCATGTTTTGATCATTCTTGAATTTTACACCAATATGATTATTTTCGAAGTATTTTTGGACATGGGTAAAACAAAGTACTAATCCTTAATCCTTAATCTTTGTCATTTTGTTTCACCGGATTCGCTTTATTTAAAAATGTTTTTCATCATCCTCGGGTCTAAATGGTGATATAAATGAATATCTTTGGCCTCAGTAGTGCAAAGATGAACGATTAATCGATGAATATCTTTGGCCCAGAAGGCAAAAGATGAGCAGGTGTTGAGATGAACATGACCAACCGGTGATATGAATGAATATCTTTGGCTCAGTAGTGCAAAAGATAATTAAAGATGTATATTGATTGTTATTACGGGGATAAACTATTGATGATGGACTTTTAAACCTTAGAAGGCAAAGAGAATTCTTTCTCTACGTGACTCTTCTAATGGATTCTTTATTCCATTGCATTTGTTGATCTAAAACTTGTTGTCTTATTGTATTCAATTAGATTTTTCCTGTTGAAGACTAACGATAATTTGTTGTATATTATCTTAGTCATAATATTCTTTCTTTCAAGCTAGTTGAGCTCACCCTTTTCCTTTTTGTTCCATTTTTCTTCTCAGGAGGTGAGAACATAGCAGGATCGAGTCGGGGTATGGAGTGATGGTTCTAGGAAGATATTTTAGTTGTCCTCACTATTTCTGTAAAATAGTGTATGAATAATTAATGAGGACTTATTTGGGTGTGTATATTGTCTAGAAGACAATATTTGTATTCAAACTCACAGTAGTATTGTCGTATTCTACACGACATCTGTATTGTCAAAGTTGTAGTTTGCTTTCTATACCATGTATTTTGGCGACTCAGAATGGGTGTTGTATACCTATTTTGGGGGCATTACAGTTGGTATCAGAGCTTAGGGATATGATCTCTGGCGGAGATCGGGGAATAGAACTAGGAGGGGAGAGACGAGTAAATCCTTCGCTAGTGTGTCCTACCTAAGCTTATTTGTTGGTCGGTCATAATGTGATATGTTAATTTGTTTAATTAACCCTTGTTTTATGGCGATGTTTAAGAATGGGCTATTTGAACGTTAACAATGGAGTTTATGAGACCGTGGAGACGCCAAGATTACTCACCAACGAGGAGAAACGCAAACTGGTCGGCAATGTTCCTCCCGTGAACAACGCCACTTGAGCAAATGATGAACGACGGGATGTTTAGAAGCTTTTTGCGCTTCATGCAAAATCGAGGACGAGGAGACTCGTGTACAAAATACGGGAGGAAATGATAAGAACGTCAAGGTTTGTCACGGCCAAACAATTCAAAGAGTTGGGACCACCAGATTTTCATGGAAAGCCTGGATCCGATCAAGGCGTAAACGTGGGTCAAGCAAATTACCAAGATATTCGATGTCTTGGGGTGCACGGAGGAATGAAGGTTCTATTCGCCACCTTTATGTTTTTCGTGGTGAAGCAGACATCGGTGGGAATCATGAAGTGACACGTCGTACTGACCGGATGCACTTAACATGTCTTGGGAAAGATTTCGTAAATCTGTTCAATGTCAAGTACTTTCCGAGAAAGTATTCGTATATGAAGGAGGTAGAGTTTATTAGACTCGAATGAACAACATGATGGTGTCTCAAGATGCGAGGCAAAGTTCGCAGAGTTATCCGTGTTTGCACCTCATTTGGTGGAGAATGAGGAACGAATGACGCGTATGTTTCGAGAGGTCTAAAACCGAGAGATTCGTCAATACCTTATCTCTCATAAATTTTCTCTCAGATTCGAGATGTTGTCAATGAGGCTCGATTATTAGAGCGAGATAATGAGTATACTCAACCGAGGGGACCACAACCGTGGTAGCCATCGAACGATGATAACCAAATGAGAGAGGAAAGAATATGGACAAAGGCGGTAACCACTCGTGGTAATCGTGGACATGATAATAGGAAAGGTGACTCAAGTGGAAATTTCGAAAAGAGAAGATTCAACAATGACGGAAGACATCAACAAAGAAAGCACAAATACCAACAACAAATACTAGGGGGAGGAGAACGACCGCCAGTTAGATGTTACAAATGTGGGAAGGAGGACATATATCATTAAAACCGTCCCACAACAATCCAAGGTATGTTATAACCGTGGAAAGGAAGGCCACATCGCTCGAGATTGTACTATAAGCGAAACCAAGTTCAATGAGAGTGGTGATTCCAAGGGTCATCCCGGATAAGTCGAAATCGGTGGTTCTGAAGAGCTTTTTGTCGTGGTCGCCAAAAAACGTGAGGAACCCGAACGAGGTGATCACGGTAAGCTAATCTTGAATTCTTGCGAAATTTATACCTTACTAGAATCTTCTGTTTTACCCATTCTTTTATCTCTCTGCCTTGTGCTCAACGTTTAAACTTGACTCGGGAGAAATTAGATTTTGATTTATCTGTTGAAACTCCGTTGGGTGAAACCTTCGTTACATCTACAGCTTTATAAATCTTGCATGATCCAAGTTGGCACTATCACATTACCGCTGATCTTATCTCTTTAAAGATACTTGCTTTTGATGTGATTTTAGGAATTGATTGGTTAACCACTCATCATGCCAAAATTGATTGTTTTCGTAAGGTTGTTAGTTTTCATATTCTTAACCAACTGTGTCATACAATTCAAACCACTAAACCACTAAAATCAATCATCGTCATATATCGTTCCACCACAAAGCTATTCGTTTATTGAAAAAGCGGATGTCAAGCTTTCTTAGCCCATGTTATGGATTTGAATAAAGACATGTCGATTTGAATAATATTTCCGTGGTTAGAGAATTCCTGATGTATTTCAAGAAGAGCTTCCGGTTACCCCCGTAACGTAATGTTGAATTCTTTATTGACCTTGAACCGCATAAAGCCCATTTCTAAAACCCCATATCGAATGGCTCTATTGAACTTCGTGAGTTTAAAGTCCAACTACGAGGAGTTATTAGACATCGGTTTTCATTAAATCTGTCGTCTCCTTGGGGCTGCTCTGTTTTATTCGTAAAGAAGAAAGACGGGAGTATGCGACTTTGTATTGACTATCGAGAATTGAACCATATCACCATCAAGAATAGGTATCCGCTACCTCGCATTGATGACCATTCGACCGATTACAAGGAGCGCAATTCTTTTCAAAGATCGATCTTAGCTTACGGATATCATCAATTGAAGATTAAAACCGAGGATATTCCAAAGACGGCATTCGTGACTCGATCACGGCATTATGAATTCTTGGTCATGTCTTTTGGATTGACTAATGCTCCTTTGCTTTCATGGATATGATGAACCGTGTATTTAAGGAATATTTGGATCGGCCTCGTTGTTGTCTTTATTGATGACATCCTCATCTATTCCAAAAGCCGTGAAGATCATGAGCACCATTTGAAGTCGGTACTACAAAGACTTCGTGAACACAAGCTTTATGCCAATCAAGAAATGCTAGTTCGGCTTGAGGAAGTAGCATTCCTTGGGCACGTGGTGTCAAAACAAGGAGTATCTGTTGACCCGGCCAAGATTGAAGCAATACAAAGTTAGGGAGCAACCAAAGTCGGTGGCCGAATCAAGACGCAGCTTTCGGGCTTAAATTGGTTATTATCGAGATTTGTGGAAGGATTTTCTCGAATCGCTACTCAGTTAACTCACCGTGACTCGGAAGGATGCAAAATTCTTATGGAGCGAGGAATGCGAGAAGAGCTTCAAAGAGCTCAAGAGAGACTCATTTCGGACTGTTTCGACAATACCATCTGGGTTCGGATGGATTTGTTATCTCTGATGATGCTTACGGAAAGGGGTTAGGATGTGTTCTCATGCAACATGGGAAAGTCATAGCCTATGCCTCACGACAACTCAAAGAATATGAGAGGAATTATCCTACTCATGATCCGGAGTTAGCGGCGATCAATGTGTTCGTTGAAGATATGGAGACACTACTTATGCGGGGAGAAAGTAGAGATTTATACGGATCATAAAAGCCTCAAATATTTCTTCACCCAAAAGAACTCAACATGCGGAACGACGTTGGTCGGGTCATAAAAAGATTACGATCACACTATTCAATATCATCCCGAAAAGCGAACGTAGTAGGCGACGCATTAAGTAGAAGATCATATGCAAAATGCAGTGCGATATTGTCAACGCAAAGGCCCATTTTGTATGACTTGCAAAGGATGGAGGTAGAATTAAAGACTCGAGGACCCACATAATGATGACGAATATACAAGTAGAACCGACTTTAATCGATAAAGTTAAAGCTGCTCAAGCTACGGACCAAATATGCGTATGAAGAAGAAAGTGCAAGAAGGAGCTATTCCTAAGCAAGAATTGATGAGGAAGGAATATTTCGAGTCAATTCTAGACTTTGCGTTCTAACGATTCGACTGAAGCATAAAATCATGATGGAGGCACACAACACCCCGCTTGCAATCCATCTCGGGAGTACCAAAATGTATCATGATATTCGACATACATTTTGGTGGAACAATATGAAGAGAGAGATTGTGGAGTTTATCTCAAGATGTTTAACCTCACAACGTATAAAGACAGAAGATCAAGTGCCAAAAGGTCCATTGCAACCACTTGAGATTCCTAATGGAAATGGGAACACATTACTATGGATTTTGTTACGAGTCTTCCCAAAGTTTCTCAAGGCGCGTAGATGCAATTTGGGTTATTGTTGATAGATTAACCAAGTCCGCCCATTTCTTCTACCGATCGCGAGACTTATCCCCTTGAACGTCTTGCTCGTATATGACGTGAATGAGATTATGCGATTGCATGGCATGCCAAGATCCATAGTTTCGGATCGTGACCCGAGATTCACTTCAAGATTTTGGGTTAGCTTACGAGAAGCTATGGGCGCGGATTCTGATTGATTCAAAGATACCATCCTCAAACAGGACGGACAATCGAGAGAGGACTATTCAAACCCTTGAAGATCTATTAAGACTCAGTGTCCTAGATTTAAAAGGAAGTTGGGATAAGTACCTACCACCGGGTGGAATTCTCCTACAACAACAGCTTATCGTTAAGTATAGGCATGGCTCCATTTGAGGCGTTGTATGGATTTAAAATGTCGTTCTCCAAAGATATCTTTGGGGCGAGGTGGGAGAAGCAACATTGTTGGGACCGTAATTAGTATGCATTTGACTACGAAAAAGATCCAAATGATTCGACAACGATTCAAACTTCACAAGATCGACAAAAGAGTTATCTTTGATCTTCATAGAAAGGACGTGGAGTTTAATATTGGAGATCATGTATTGTTACGTATTGCTCCATGGAAAGGAGTTACAAGATTTGGGAAAAGAGGAAAGCTCAATCCAAGGTTTGTTAGTCCATTTGAGATTCTTGACCGAATAGGAAGCGTAGCCTATAGACTCGCGTTACCTCCAAGTATGTCTCGTGTTCACAATGTATTCCACATATCTATGCTTCGTAAATATGTGAAAGACCCAACCACATTATTGCATTAGAACCGCAGACGAGATAAATGAAGATTTAACCTACGAGGAGATACTGTTGAGATTTTTTGGATAGGAAAGAGCATGTAAATGCATCAAGGTTATACCACAAGTTAAGGTTTTGTGGAGAAACCATGCAATTGAGGAAATGACATGGGAATTGGAATCGGAGATGAAAGGAGAGGTACCTCACCTTTTCGATATACTGTGTACGTACGTCAATTTCGAGGACGAAATTTCATAAGGAGGGGAGGTTGTAAGACCCCAACTTATTATAAATAAAATTGAATTTTCCTTTATTTCATTATTCTAAATTAATAAGGGTTAATTTGATATAATTCTTTGGTTATGGGTGAAATGTGCAAAGTTTACAAAATAAGCAAGTGGTTATAAAATATTCATTATTATTAGGGAATATTCGTTTGGTCGTGGAATATTCTTTTTGTAGGGAATCTCCGACGATTTGCCATGCCGCGATCATTAATGGACCCCATAACGGAAAACGGTTGGATGAAGGAAAAGCGACAAAGATTGAGTTTTATAAATATAACGTAAATTATTCTGAATTAACAATCGTTGGGTTACTCGGTGGTTAAAATACGATGTCTGGCGTGGTTGCACAAGCATGCATTACGGTATTACGCAGTATTATTGAATTATTGATCCTTACGTAAGAAGACACTTACTCAATAATTGTTACATTGAATTCTTGCTCAATATTATATTTTATTGATTCAATAATTGCTGCGTTGATATTTTGTATTGTTGTTGTTTCAATAATTGTCATTACACAAGATTTTTTCCATTATCAAATCAATAATTCATATTATTTGAATAATATTATCAGATAACATTATTGACAATGTCTAGAACGTTCTGTCTAAGGAGAGGTTTGGTCACCTAATTGCGCGCCAGTAAGGAGAAATCCTTATTGGAAAGCCCTCTTTCTTCTTTGGACGGCTTTAGTTATCGATCTTTGTGATTATGTAATATTATTTTAAATAAGTAATTATTGATTATTATGATAAAGAAAATATTTATTTTATGTGGATATAGATGGAGAAAATTTTAATGTGACAATTGTTGAAAATTAATATTTTATCTCTTTTACGATAAAATAATTCATTTAAATATATTATTTTAATAATATATTAACGGATGATATTTTACAATGAATGTGGGATATATGAGTATATGAGGAGGAAGATTATTTTGTGGCATTAAATGTTTAACATATGTTTTGTGTGTTTGCGACACAATTCTTGACCAAAATTGATTATAGTATCGTAAAATCGTCTGCTTATGAATTTTGGTCAATTTACTTTTGAATTTGGAAAAACTTTCTTACGCAAAGTTGTAGAGAATGGAATTTCCATGGAAAGTCGCGAGTTTTGAATTTTTCTGATAATCGAGCTATTTTCTATGAATTGTTGAAGTTTCGGAAAAATAAAATAATTTTATTAAATTTATAGGGGACCCACTTTTGGTTGATGGAATAAAACATGGGTCATGATATTTTTTTTCCAAAGAGGCATGCTAGACTTTTTCAAAGCATGCGTAGAGAAAATTGTTAAGTAAATAATATTATTTTATTATTTAGTCTCTTTTAGCGTTCTAACATTTTCCTATAAATAGAGGCTAAGTTAGAATTGAAAATCACACCGAAATAAAGTTTTCTCTCTTTCTCTCTCTAAATTATCGAGCGTATTCTTGTGAGTATACTTTGAGTGTTCTTTATCTGATGCAGGTTTCACAAGACTATCTTAGAAATACAAATGTAAGATTTGCGGTTATTTTGAGGTAAGGGGTATTATTTTCTTCTTAAATGATATTTTTCTTCAATATCATTATGCCAAATATTGGTGAACTTTTTTATCAAATTTGGAACTTGTTGTGTCGGGAGTTACTTATTCACGTATATGGCACTTATTCACGATATCACGATATTATTCACGAATACTAGACTATTCAATAGAAAAATAAAAATTTTCTTTTTGTCCAAAATATCTATTCGGATACTAGCTTTGATTGTATCCATGTTTTGATCATTCTTGAATTTTACACCAATATGATTATTTTCAAGTATTTTTGGACATGGGTAAAACAAAGTACGAATCCTTAATCCTTAATCCTTGTCATTTTTTGTTTCCTTTGGATTCGTTTCTTTAAAAATGTTTTCATCATCCTCGGTCTTAAATGGTGATATAAATGAATATCTTTGGCTCATGAGTGCAAAAAGATGAACGATTAATCGATGAATATCTTTGGCACGTAGTCTGCAAAGATGAACAGTGTTGAGATGAACATGATCAATGGTGATACAAATGAATATCTTTGGGTACGTAGTGCAAAGATAATTAAAGATGTATATTGATTGTTATTACAGGATAAATTATTGATGATGGACTTTTAAACCTTAGAAGGCAAGAGAATTCTTTCTCTACGTGACTCTTAATGGATTCTTTATTTTATTTGCATTTGTTGATCTAAAAATTGTTATCTATTGTATTCTATTAGATTTTTCCTGTTGAAGACTAACGATAATTTGTTGTATATTATCTTAGTCATAATATTCTTTATCAGGCTAGTTGAGCTCACCCTTTTCCTTTTGTTCCATTTTTCTTCTCGGGAGGTGAGAACATAAGCGAGGATCGAGTCGGGGTATGGAGTGATGGTTCTAGGAAGATGTTTTAATTGTCCTCACTATTTCGTAAAATAGTGTATGAATAATTAATGAGGACTTATTTGGGTGTATATATATGTCTAAAAGACAATATTTGTATTCAAACTCACAGTTGTATTGTGTATTATTCTACACGACATCTCAGATTATCAAAATTGTAGTTTGCTTTCTATACCATGTATTTTGGCGACTCAGAATGGGTGTTGTATACCTATTTTGGGGGCGTCACAATAACCACATAAAATAAATATTTTCCTATTCATCATTTATGTCCACATAAAATAAATATTTCCTTATCATATAAATTAATAATTAATTATTCACAAATAATATTACGTAATCACAATAATGACAATCGTCAGTCGTTCCTGGAAAGAGGGCTTTCAGATAAGGATTTCTCCTTCATCGACGCCGCAATTAGGTGACCAAACTCATGGCGCCCCCAAAATAGGTATACATCACCTATTCTCGAGCCTAAGAAATACATAAGATGTAATACAAATACAACCTTAAATATATAACATGAGCTGTGAGTTTTAATACAAATATTATCTTCTAGAAAGTATTCAAACTCAAAATAAGTCCTCAATACATTTATTTTCATACTATTTCACAGAATAGTGAGGACTACTAATGTTGTCATCTGGACCGTCACTCTCTTCCCCGACTAGTCATTGCTACGATCTCATTTTTTGAAGAGAACAATGAAAGCAAAAGGGTGAGCTCAACTAGCCCAGTAAGAAATATTATAACTAAGATAATGAAGAATAAATTATCGTTAGCCTTCAACAGTGTTAAACTGATACAATATAACAAACATCAAGTTTAACTGCAGCGGAACAAACAATCCATTAGAAGAGTCAAGTAGAGAATAAAATCTATTATCTTCTATGATTTAAAAGGTTTTTTATCACTTTTATCGCAGAGACTCAGCTAAATAAATAATCCACATCATCCCTGCACTACGACCAAGGATATTCATTAGTATCACAACCACAAATTATCCACGCACTACGAGCCAAGGATATTCGTGTTTTCATAAATATTCATGATCATGTCAACAATTGTCCATCAATGCACTATAGGCCAATAACGACTTTTACCATATCGTTTGTAACATTACGGTCATGACTATACCGAATAATTCCTAGTCATAATCATACCAAGTCCATCTATGCACTACAGGACACAGATGACTTTCAACATAATATAAACATGAGGATGATGATAATGACATGATAATTTAATAAAACAAGTTCAATAATAAATTTTAAATATTTATAAGTTAATTTATTCTGAACTCAAAAAGTCTAAATTGTCAACATGATACTGCTTTGTGGAGTAAAATTCAAGAATGCTCAGAAGAATATTTACATGAAAAGATACTGGATGAAGCGTAAATATCCACTATATTCTACTAATTTCATGGAGTATAGAAACCAAAACTTTAACCAACTGAGTATAATAGAATATATGAAGCTATGAATGAATTTTACGCATATGCGATAATCCACGATATCTGAGATCATTTTCACAATTTAATAAGGAATGAATACAAAGGATCATTCACCATGCATGTGGTAATCCACATGGCAGAGTTATTTCGACGAAATAATAAAGAATGGAATAACGAAAGAATTCACCACGCATGTGATAGACGCACGAAGAGTGTTATTCCCACAGAAATAATAAAGAATGGAACCAGGTCATGCGTGTCTGCGCATAGGCGTAATATTCAAATGAATAATAAAGAATGGAATAATGTAAGAATTTCACCATGTATGCGGTGCTTCACGCAGACATATTATTCAACGAGAATAATAAATAGTGGAACCGGATCATGCATGTACGCATGCATGACGGATATTCCAATGTAATAATAAAGAATGGAATAACGAAGAATTTCACCATGTATGCGATACTTAGCATGATGGAGTTATTCAGCAGAATAATAAATAGTGGAACGAATCACATGCGTAATAATGCACAGACAGGATATTCCAATGAATAATAAAGAATAGAATAACGTAAGAATTTCACCATGTATACGGTACTTGACATATCTGAGTTATTCCAACATAATAATAAGAAATGGAATAACAATAGCTCTCTTCATGAAAATAAAAGAAATAATACCCCTTACCTTAGAATAAAGCTGGATACTGGAATAAAGAGGTAGCAGACTTCTCTTCTTCTTTTTCTCTATAATTTCTCTCGATAATAATTGCTTTATAGCTTTAGTGAATTGGTGAGAAATGAAGGAAGAATGAGCTTCTATTTATAAAAAATATATAGTTTCGATAATTGCACATTTTGGGGCTCAAAATATTACAGTACAATACCTCCAACTTTTCTTTCATTTTTAATTTAGTCCTGCAAGTATTATCAAACTTGCACCACTTCCCATAATAGTAAATAATGTGAATCAATAGTTCAATCATATGATTCAATAGTTATAATCATGTGAAAATACGAATAACAGTATAGTACCTTCATCTATACCTCCATCTTTAACTTAGTCATGCAAGTATTATCAATCTTGCACCAACTCCCCTAATAGTACATGAATGTGAATCAATAGTACACACATGTGAACAAACAGTTATAATCATGTGAATTAATAGCAATTAATTCATCATTTATCCGATTAATTACCCGATAACTTCCAGACATCAATTATTATCGAAATAAATGTCGATTTCTACTAATACAAATAATTTCAACACAATAGAACTATCAATTTCATCTTTAATCAACACGAACTTATTCATCATTAATATTATCACTCACAATATTTAACAACCAGGTCGTTTCCAAAAAAGAAGGGGCTTTCCGATAAGAATTTCTCCTTATTGGCGCGTAATTAGATGACCAAACCTTTCCTTGACAGAACTTCTAGACATTATAAATATTATAATTTAATAATATGAATAACTTTGTCGTCTCAATTATTGATTTAATAATATATCATATTATACAGATGATACTGTGAAAATAATCGAATCAATAATATAAGAGATATGATGTAACAATTACTGTAGCAATAATTTAGTATAATTGAGTGACTTCTCACGTAAGCATCAATAACCAATCTGGTGTCTTCTTATGTAACCACGCAGACATCGTATACATTCTTTACTTTCGGGTAGTTCAACAGTTTTAACGGTAACACTTCCGTCGTTATTTTTATAAAAAAATAATTCTGTCATTTTACTTTACTACGACAATACTTCCGTTGTGGGGTCCACCAATGATTGTGTCGTCGTACGAATATTCTCTGTTAAAACGAATATTCTCCGATCAATCGAATATTATATAACCACTTGCTTACTTTACAAATTTTATAAATATTACCCACAACTATAACATTATATTATATCCACACCATAATATTCAAAAATATATTTCGAGAGAAATTAATCTTTATTCATAAAAATTGGGGTCTTACAAAACCTCTCCTTGACATAACTTTTTAGACATTGTTAATAATGTTATCTAATAATATTATTCAAATAATATGAATTATTGATATGATAATGGAAAATACTGTGCAGTGACAATTATTGAAGCAACAATAATATAAAATATCAACGCAACAATTATTGAATCAATAAAATAAAATATTGAACAATAATTATTGTAACAATTATTGAGTAGTGTCTTCTTACGTAAGGATCAATAATTCAAAAATACTATGTAATATTGTGAGCTATTGTGCAACCACGCATATTACTGTATTTTAACCACCAGGTATTCCAATAGTATTAACGGTAACATTTACGCCGTTATTTATAAAACTCAAAATTATCGTTTTCTTCATTCGACAATTATTCTGTTATGGGGCCCACAAATGGCTGCGCCGTCGTACGAATATTCCCCGATAACAAGAATATTCAACGACCAAACGAATATTCTCCGACAAAAATGAGTATTTTATAACCACTTGCGTATTTTAAAAATTTTATATATATCACCCTTAACTTTAAACTTTTTATCAATTTAACTATTTATCAAATAGAAAAATTGAATACTTTTATTTCATAAAATTCGGGATCTCACAAAGAGTATTGCACTTGAAAAGATAAGATATTTTAGGAGTAATTTAGAAAAAAAAAGAGAAAAATTCTCCTAAAAATCTAGAAACAATAATTAATTAGGAATCAATTTTTTTTTTTACTAAAGCGACCAGTGGCGAAACCAGAACATTTTTAGAGGGAGGTCAAAATACATCAGTAAAATTTTTTTTATTTATTGACACTTGGAGTGCTTCTTTCAAATTTATTTTGCCCAATTATAGTATTTCACAACATCCTATTCCAACCTTTGTCATCCTTTGAGTTGTGAGTCTAATGACTATATATATATATATATATATATATATATATATATATATTAATTTCCTCCGAACTATGGGATTATTAATCATACTTTAAAATTTTTAGTCAACTGATTAACTACTTTTATGGATAAATTATAAATTATAATATTATATACATTCAAAACCTTATATTGTGGTTCTAGTCATCTTCCTTGGAGACAACTGAGAGGAGCCACTCAAAGTAAAAAAATGAATTAAGTTATTCTCATTTACTAAAAATTGATACCAATGTGTGATTAAATCAGTAAGACAAATGAGTGCAATATTAATTAATTAATTAATTATCAAATTTATTTAACATTATTTTATCTTAAAATAATATTGTTAATTTATTATAGGTGGATGGACATGAAAAAACAAATAAATTAATATCATTTCATAACAAAGATCAAATTTAACTAATATTAACATGCTTTAGATTCTTGAGTTGGGAGTCATATGACCCTCCTAGACCCCCCTTATTCCACCAATAAAAGCAACACTTGTATAGGAACCGACGGAGTATTAGTAAGAAAAAAAAGGCCACGTAAATATGAGCTCATTAAGTGCTTTTGTAAGAATTCAAAAGCACAAGCACTTTGGAATCCCCTGATAAATCTTGCACTTCCAATATTTAAGACCTACGGTTTCATTATTGTTATTGATATCCTAGTTGGGGAAGCCCTTTTTAAATACGTTTTTAGTAAGAGGTAAAAAAAACTCAAAAAAAATGTTATTTATTTTATATTTTCTCTGTTCTTTAATATAAGTCGTTTTAGAGAAGTATTTTTATTTTTTAATATAAGTCATTTAAAAATTTCAAGTAAGCACATTAAATATAACTTTGGTTGTCTCACTATTTTTTACTCAATAAATAATACTCTCTTTTTCCAATACATGGACAATATAGATAATTAATATTATATTTAATGCAAAAGTGACTATTGTACTTTTAGTATATTTAGATATTGTGTCCATTTTTATTAGTCAATGCAAAACAAACTCTACCATAGAAGAAAAAAAAATTCACTTTCGTCAAGTTTCGAATTCAAAACCTCAAACTTATAATTTCATTTAATTGTCCAAGTGTGCTACATGATATAGTTGTGAATGGGACATCATAAATTTAATTTATATAATCTTCTGTATTTAAACTAAAAAAAAAAAAGTGTGTAAACCCACAAAAGGGGTGATCAAAGCCCACAAAAGGGACTACTCATTATCCCCAAGGGCAGTTCAATGAAAAGAAAGGATACTTAGGTTTTAAAATCAAATTGAATCTGGTTCAAACATTGAATTCAAGAGGACGGAGTAAGAATAATTTAACTTTTCTTCACTTTTTCAACTTTAATCTTGCTTGTAAAGGTTTTGGGTGCTTTTATATATATATATATATATATATATATATATATATATATATATATATATATATATATATATATGATGCAGATCAGATCTTAAAAGCTCACCTTATCCAACTCACCCCCTTTAGCGATGCGGGAAATGACGGTTGATCATATAAACCGTCGTCTATATTTTTAGCGACGAGACTGACATATAAGCGTCGCTAAAAGTATGAGACGAGCGGTTGTATGATCGAGCAAATCGTGGGTCCGTCGATAAAGGAGGTGAGCTTTGATGAGTTGGATAAGAGGTGAGCTTAAGATCCGATTATATATATATATATATAGGGGTTCCATCCACAACAAAATCAAATTTTGGTGAGCAAAAAAAAAAAAATTCAACGAAGGCTAAAAAGAGTTGCTAACAACAACCGATAGATTGTTGTGGATGATATATATATATATATATATATATATATATATATATATATAGTTTCATATGTGATATAAAACTATAACATGGTCTCATGTCACCATATACGTGTTTGAGTATGTGGGCTTACTTTATTATATTATTGTTTAGTTCAACTTGTTTCTAATTGAATATAAATATTGTTTTGTGTGTATTAGTTGGTGTTAGTAAATAGTTTATAAAAAAAAAAATTGTCTTACCCATGTTAATTTATTTTGGTAATTAAATATTTAAATATGTATACTTGATATGTTTATTGTAGATGTTTACTTATTGAAATACACCATGGGGGGATGTTTGGTCCTGCATTATGATGGAGGCAAAGTTGAGAATTTTCAAATTCCATATCATGGTCTGATATATGATAAATTTTTACAAAAATGTAAAGGGCTGGGATCTATTGGAGATTACCAGCTGGTATGATATTTTGTGGGCACTATTAAACACTAAGAAATGATCAACATCTATTTAAAATGATACAAGATGATATGGCTGATGGTAGAATGTGGGTTAAAATTTATGTTGATTTGCTTCAATTTTTTCATACTGGAAAACCTGAATTTAGGAGGCTATACATATACATTGGATTTAAGGCTTTGAGGACAGGGTTCTTGGCTGGTTGTAGAAACATAATTGGCCTTGATGGTTGTTTCTTGAAGGGCCAACTTCTAAGTGCTATTGGTAGAGAAGGAAATAACCAAATGTTTCCAATCTCATGGGCTGTTGTAGAGGGGGGAAACAGGGATTCTTGGGTGTGGTTTTTAAAATTACTTGGAGAAGATTTACAGCTTGATGATGGTGATGGGTAGACTTTCATCAGTGATCAACAAAAGGTAATTTATTTTTCTCTTGCACTATTAATATTTATGTAATTAAATGATACATGTTATTTGTATGTATCATTTAATTCATTGGTTTTTTTGTGTGTGTAGGGATTAGAGGGATCATTAGCTTACTTGTTTCCTTTCTTTGAAACTAGAAATTGTGCCAGATATATATATATAGAGGTGTAGTTATCAAAAGGACTTTTTGGAAGGCTGCAAAATCAACAACTGTGTTGGATTTTGAGGAGCATATGGAAAATATTAGGGAGCTAGATCATGGGGTATATAATTGGTTAATGTCTAGAGACCCTAGAAAGTGGTGCAGGGCTTTTTTCAACTCAGGGACACAGTGGATAACAACCTTTGTGAATGTTTCAATGGGCATATTCTCAATTCAAGAGGGAAGCCTTTAATTAATATGTTAGATGACATTTGATAGAATTTGATGTCAAGATTACAACAAAAAAGAGACTTATGTATCAAGAAAAATTGGGACATATGTCCTAGGGCCTTGAAAGTACTAGAGCATAACATTGAGGAAGGCTGCCATAATCAAGTCTTGTACAATGGTGATCTACAGTTTGAAGTGACACCAAGGTATGAAACCAGTAGCTACACAGTTGATTTAGATGAATGGTCATGTGCCTGTAGGGGTTGGGATATCACAGGAATTCCATGTCATCATGCCTGCTCTGCAATGTTTTATATGAGGATTAGCCCAGAAGACTAAGTAGCACACTGGTTCAAGGCTGAGACATATTTGAAGGCCTATGGAGAGATGATGAAAGTTGTCAATGGTGAAATTTTTTGGCCTAAATGTACTTTGACATCACCTCTACACCCTCCACTTAAGGTAGTAAGGGGAACGCCGAAGAAGATGAGAAGGAGAGAAGAAGGTGAAGAGACAAATGCTTCAAAGAAAAAGACTTCAAAGTATAAGTTATCAAGAAAGGGGAGAATCATGATTTGTAATGTATGCAAAGTACCTGGTCACAATCGACTTACATGCAAATTATTAATCCCAGTTGATGCAAGTGCTTTTATTATTTTATTATTTGATAAATTGACTTATTTAAACTATTTAATTGAACTATTACATTTTATTACTTAACTATTATTAGGACACCATGGGGACCCAAAAAAGTACTACTGAACACAGTAATATAACCGATGTGAGCCCAACAAAGAGCAGGAAATGTGTTACATCTCAGGTATAAGCTGTTATTTATGTTGTTTAGTACTTATATTTAAAATCATTCATGTTAATTATGTCAATCAAACAGCGCAAGTCTGGGGAAAAACCAAGCAAGTCTGGGGAGAAAACAAGCAAGTATGTCAAACAAAACATATCAAGCTCTACAACAAAACAAAATCAGGTATAATTTAACTATTTTAAACTGTGCTAATTATGTCAATTAATTATTTTATTTTATTTCCAGAGCAAGCCTGTGACAGAGAGTTCAAATAAGGTGAAAGGAAATACTTTGAAAGACCCTCAGGTTATTACCAAATTCAATTTATTTAGTAAAATTTGTGGATTAATATGCATGCTTTAAAAACCTATGAGAATTATGTATTTTTTTTATTTTCCAGAGCAACCTCAGGGAACAACTTCCATCCAAAAGGAAGCATGTTTCTATTCCTCCTGTTATGAGTAAAAGACATACCAAAAGTGACTATGTGCCACCTGGTTTTGGTTGTTTGTCTCTCCTAAAACTGGAAACACTTGCATTAGTGTAAGTTTAATTGTTTTTAGTTTTGGAATGATATCTAAAATTGTATTCCTAACTCCATTAGTTTGGTTGTAGTGTAATTATTTATTTGAGTGCCTTTTTTTGGACTTGTAGTCTGCCCCCGGTAAATTTTTCTTAGCAGAAAATGGCCCTAATCTTAGAGGCAGACAAGCTTTAAATGAACAAGGAAAGGGGAAAGACAAAGGTAAGGGGAAAAGGCATATTGTACCAAAAAAAGAAGATGAACAACTCAAGTGACAAGTTGATGGCAGATGCAATTAGGAACTCAGATTCTGTAGTAGATTTAGAAGCAATTGAGAGTGATATGTTGGCTGCAGCATTATATACTAGTGTTAAGGAGAGTAGAGCTAATATCCAGAATAATGGAATGGGACAAACAAGTAGCACTTAAGAGTCGATGCCCAGTTGTCACATAAAGGTTTGTTATCCAAATTTTTCTATAGTAAAGAGTTTGTTTTGCATTGACCAACAAAAAAGGGCACAATATCCAAATATACCGAGTACAATGGTCATTTTTGTATTTTACTCTTTAATGTTATACAATCATTTTCTTAATACTTGTACACAACTCTAAAAAGACTTGAGATTAAGAAACGGAGGGAGTATTATGTTAGCCGTCTTAAATACAAATGTTAACATTGCATCGGAATGCAATAATTGCATAAGACCCACCAGTGTTGAACACCCAATGTAATGATGACACGTGCACTTGAGATCCGAAAACTTAAAACTCCTAAAATAATCCCTAATTTCTTTCGGGCAAGATCTCGCCATACAAGTAGTCACAAATTTGAATTTCATATGGGTGGGACCAGAGGCGCTTGCAAATTCAAAATCTTTAAATCATTAGAAGAAAACCGAAAAACACACACACACACACTTATGTACTACCTCCATTCCATAATAAGTCGTTTTATCTAAAAAAAAGTCATTTAATACTATTCCTTTCCGTACCTTAATATCGGTTTAGAAAAATATCTTTGTTTTTTAATATAAGTCGTTTGAGAATTTCAAGTAAGCATTAATTGGTTAGTTTTCAATACTACTCCAAATATTAAATATAATTTTAATTCTCTCACTAAATTATATTTTTAATTCTTGTGCACAAGTCTAAAACGACATATATAAAAGAACGGATGGAGTATCATTTAAGAATTAAAATTTATATGAAATTTCATCACTATCTCTTTATGGGAAGTTGAAAATTATTAATACAAAAGAAAAACTTTTTTGGGACAATGTGAGAAATTAGAGGTGATATAAAAAAATAAATAATTTATTATTACCTAAACTGAGAGCCCTCAAACCTGACCTTAGGCCAACTCTCGGCTGCACACATAGTAGCTAGTCATAGTGATTGAAACACCTAATATCGATCTTACACCGTTCATTTCATTTTAAGATCTGACGACCACGATTTAAAAATACAACTCTCTTACCGCAACACAGATCGCAATGCAGGAGGCTGGTTAGCCTACCGCAACACAATTTTGCGGAGGGCTCCAGATATTTTTAATTGTGGATGTCAAATCTTGTAATGAACTGTGCAATATGTGGTGGCTAGATAAGCTCCTATAGCCACCATTTGCTATTTAGGTCTAATATATATATATATATATATATATATATATATATATATATATATATACACTTCAGGCAGTGCTTTTAACTCCAGCTTTCCAAATAACTTTGGCTTTTTATGTGGCAGAAGGGAAAAAAATAAGAAATATGACCCCAAATCAACTAACCAACCAAAAAATAGTTCTTTCTCGATCCAAACTAGAAGAAAAAGTAAAAACAAAATAACAAATTAAATAAACCTAACGAATAACAAGCACGAGCATCTAACATAATAGATCTCATTTAGCCAAATAGGGGTCAGTGAAAGGGGTATCTCACTTGGCCCAAGAGTCTCTGCAGTAATCCTCCAAGCTTAAATAGAGCAAGTGCTTTGGTCTTCGGTAGTTCCAGCACCAACAGAACTCATCTCATCTCAACCAAGTGGTTCCAACCTTTTTTTAGTTAATTTACCCACGTGTGTCCTTGAGGCTCTAAAAATAGGGTACATGACAAGCAAAATTAGGCCAAAAATAATCGTTGAGGTATGTTAAAGAAGTAGAGTCTTTTCTCATTACATACCAATTGTCTAAAGGATCTGCTTTGTGGACTTTTCTTTGCCTTCTCTGAATCCGGCTTGGCACGATCCAGAGCCTGAGGTCAACATAAGTGTGTTTTTAAAATCGGAATTATCTACTGACAGATATTTCGGGAAATAAAAGAACTGAGAAAGGGAAAATAAACACCCCAAAATAAAGTAATAAAAACAATAAGTTTGCATCTGAAAAGCAATAGTCAATGAAGAAATTTGAAAAAGATAAAGATGTTGCGACAACCAAAATTGTTATTCCAGAAGCAAATGTTGCTTCATGTGTTGTACAAGGAACAAAAAGAGTTGTACATTGTCCAGGCATAGCTAGAAAAACTGACAATAACATATTCTTTCAAATTTAAAGTGCATCCGGAAAAAGATTTACATATTATTAGGAACAGGATGGAACTAAAGGGGGCAGGGAAGGCATGAACCAGGACCCCCTTTACTTTAGAAATCATCACAGAGGTGCCTAGAATTAAAATTAAAAATAAAAACTTAGTCAAATGATATATGAAAGTGGCCACCTCCTTATTGGACCAATTGACTTAGTATGCAACAGACTTGGAACCCCTTTAGATTCATATAAAACTCCATATTAATTACAATCTTCAGTAATAAGTCCCATAAATATTACACCTCAAGAATTTTTTCTTTTTTGAGAACTTCTTCAATCACTGTAACCTAGTTAACAGAAGCTCTCAAAAGTCAACCTCTCTTGTCTACACACTTATTTAATACTTTTCTTTCCCTTTGCTTTTCTCGATAACTTCTACTGTGAATAGTTATATTTTTTCTTATTTTTGTTGATATGTTTCAAATTTAACATTGAGAGATGTGTTGTTACTTCATTATTTATTTACAATGTTTTTGCAGTATTCTTTTGGTAATATTTTAAATTAATGTATTCAAGGGCCCCTCCTGTTTGAGGAACCATGTGCAGCAAACATCAAGCTTTTTTTGAATGGATTGAAATCTATCCCATTATAGTTTTATCTCAGATACTAAATACTAAGGCTACCATAACGATTCATGCATCTTGTTGAAGCCTAAATTTAACTGTAAAGCCACCTCAATCCTAATGTAACCATTCTCTGTCTGCAAAATGAACTTTGAGGAGATAATTGAGTTTACTACAGTTTATTAATCTTTAAAAAAAAAAAAAGTAAATAGTAACAAGAAACAACCCATAGTTGATAACGGGTGCTGTCAAATGTCCATTGAGCCCTAAGCAAATATGGGGTTGTCATATGCCAAATGGATCCTCAATATCCTGCTTGATTTGTTGTACAAGGTCAGTTAATTTTTTTCGAGCCCTAACCTAATTTTTTTCGACATGACTATGAGGCAATTGTACAAGGTCAGTTATCGTAGTTTTATGATTATTTTCATTGGTTCCCTCTTGTCCCAAAATTCCAGATAAACCATGATGCTTTAAGTTTAACATGACAGATTGAGGTCAGTTGCACCGGTGACCTGGTATCTACTCGTATGGTTTTTGACATATGATTATCAGGACATGCAAAAGCTAAAAATCAAGAGTCAAGACCATCTTTTGGAATTTTTCTGAATAAATCAACATGGCATGGATGCATAAGACAAAACAGGAATAACTAGAGAAAATGATTGAGCAGCTAGAGAATACACAAAACGAACAGCCTAGCAAAGAAAATGCAATAATTACCTCAATTAGAGACTCCACGCGACGTCTCATCCGAGTATGCATGAAACCTTCAGAACACTGTTTAAATGGACATCAAAATTATGGGGATTAAGTGAAATTTGAATTAAAAAAATCTAAATACTAAAAGAATACATACATAATGTAACACTAAGAGAAGAGTAATAGTAAAGACTAACATTCATTCTTTTTCTGGTAATTATAAAGATAAATCATTCTTAAGAACCATGCACGTATAAAACTGAATGAGATGAAGCTTGCATATGTTAAGAAGAAAGTCAATAAATTAGACATTCTCAAAAAGATAGATAATTAGTCTAGAGATAACATCATCAAAGAAAACATGAAAGAAATTAGTTCTGGACTCTGCAGTGCAGTTAAGATTGATGCTTGTTTTTGTGAGCGAGAGACGTATGATTGAAGTAAAAATCATTATATGCTTGCAATTGCGAGCAACGTATGATTGAAGTAAAAATCATGATAAGGAATATTGGTCAAGGTAATGAGAATTGCAAAAAGAAGAATAGTTTTAATATTGGATAAAGCTATAGGCCTAAATGATATTGTGCAACAAAAGTTGATTTTATGTAAGCAATCCCAAATCCCAATGAATTTTGGACTCAGAGCATTCATGTTACGTATTTCACATAACTTATTTATTTATTTCAATTGAAAAAAATAGAGGGTCATGCAAGAGTTTAACTCCATTAGACATAAGTCAACTACTTCAGGTCACAGCATGGATCTGTCTTCTTCAGTCTGTTCCATGCAAATCATAACATTGTTTGAATGAAGAAATTAAAACTTTTTTGAAGCTTCATATCATATTGCTCTGGCCTTCCTTTGAATCTCCTAACATTTTCTACCTTATTTGATTCATTGATCCATAAGTTAAAGCTTATGGTGCTAGAAATTGTAAAAATGATTTGCACAAGTAATTAGACACGAACAACAAATTATTAGTAAATGCGAATTATCTTCGAGGCCCCAATTCCAGAAATGCTCCAATGACTGAAATATATTATATCTCCAAAAGACTAGGGTTAAGATAATAGAAGAAAATAAATTGTGTAAGCTTGACAATATAGGTGCAGAAAAATCTTACCTTAACATGATAACTGACATATGCATGAAATGTTGATAAGCTCCAAACAATTCTATCAAGGTTTTTGCCTTCCACATGCCGTGGGAAAATGACTGCACTAGTCAAACACATAATTAAGTTATAAAGCGAGAAAAAATTGGATGAACAAAACTCATCAAAACTTTGGGCATTACCAAAGGTAACAAATCCAGCATTGGCAGACAATGAATCAGCAGGAGCATCATTCAGTTCTGCAGGAGGAGAAGGAGACCACAAACAGGAAGGTGCAGTGTTGAGACTAGCAGCACGTCTTGCTTCGACAAATTCCTGAATAATACTGAATCTTAGAGGACTATTTATTTATTTATCTATTTATTTTTGGTACAAGTCAAATCTATAAAATCAACTAATAAATCTTTATAAGGAAAGCTACCTTTATTCAATATATGTGTTAGATATGACCTAACAAACTTGGAATGTTATATGCATTTCATAATAAACATTAGATAAAATCAAAGAAGCATTTCCTAGAGGACCTAGACGTAGAGAAAAATGCACTACTACTTCATTAAAAAAATCCTTAGATAAATCGCCTCAAAGGCAGATCAACCCCAAACACTAATTGGACAAAAGAGATTGTCACTTCGAGGGGGGATAAGGTCGGTTGATGGAGGATGATCCTCATGTTGGGGCAGGGAGGTCATTACAATTATCCAGACCATTCTAGTGTCCCAAACTTAGAGCGGAAATTAACCATGAATGCAAGCCCAAACCTGTGACTTGAAATACAAAGTCAAGGTCACATAACATATCACACGCTATACATGCACCACCTTCAACAGTCACAAACCACTAACTCTCTTCAACATCATCAACAAAATAATGACTGTTCACTCTTATCAATTACTATAGTTGCCAGTTGTGTTGGGGGAAGAGAGAGAAAAACTAAAAATGTGATGCAATTAATGTGTTCACTACCTGTAGGAAAGAAGTTGCAAGAACAGTATCAATCGAATCCTTGAATCTCATAGGAAAAATGACAGTCACCTTTTCCGCCTGTCATACGCAATTGTTAGATGTTACTCGTCTAGCATCAAAAGAGGCTCCTTCCACATTCATCTCAAGCTAACTTGAAGAAAAGATACACAGATGGGTACCCAGAAACACATTATCTGCAAATGCTTGCAACCCTTAATATTATAAGGAACATACAATAATTCAAGAAAGAGAAGAAGAAACCCATTGTCAGAACTCAAGAAAAGAAAAAGTACTTTTTTTATAATAAAAAAAAACAGAAGAATTTTATAGATATAAGAGGAGAGAAGAATTAGGATTCGTGTATTTCTTGGAGCTTGCAATTTATGGCAAGATGTAATTACAAATCCAAAAAGTGTATTTCGGAAAAAGTTCGATAAATGAAAGAAAAAAGAACAAGGGAGATTTTGCGAGTAATGCATGAAGAAGTTTGGAAACGTGTTGCAAGTTTTGATTCTCTACCTCAATTATGGAATGAACTTGAATTTATTTGTAATAATTATAAAGGTCCATCGTTACCTAAAGAGTATTGATTTTTGGAAGAAGATGAGATACTTGTAGAAGAAATTGATGAAGTTGAAGAAGAAGAAAGTAAAAACGAAGACTTTGAAGATATGTCAAGAAAGCAAAAGATATAGATCATGACGAAAATAAAGAATTTGAAGACACAATAATTGATGAATCTATTGAGAAAGAAGAAGAAAAAGAAAACATTGAAGAAATTGTCGAAATTGAGAAATAGAAGAAGAGATTGTTAACCAATGGATGAACAGAAAGAGTTTGAAAATTTGGAGATCCATGGAAAAATTGTTGCTACCAGTCTACCAGTGAATCCCACATTGCAGAAGATATATTATCAGCTCATGGCGCTAAAACTTTAGAAATAGATATGAAATTTGAATTAGATGTACTTCGAATTAATGTGAATCCTCAGTAAACCACGGAATCGTTGGTGGTTGCAAATAAGATAGAAGATAAATTAGAGGCAAAAAAAAAAGGTTTTGGTGAAGACAGGGTTGACTGAGGGGGAAACTTGGACTTTGAAGAAAGGGCAATTGTGCGATGGGGATGTTCAAGCATTGGTTATTGGTTATAAAAACAAAGTCCAGAGAGGAAGAAGCTCAATATTTCGCAAAGGAGGAGTCAAACAAGGTGGAAGTAAGGGCCGAAAAATGTGTACACTAGTCAATGTTGGAAATTGGTGATAAGCCTAATGTTCCAGTTCTATTGGATAGAGAAAAATTCTCGTCACCCCATCAATTACCTAGTTGCGAAAGCATTTATTCTCTAAGAAGGGTTTCTCCTGCTCGTGACTTCCCTCCATTTTGTGGAAATAATGCCCCTCCACTAACTAATGAGGATCGGTTTAGAATTAATTCTGGGAACAAGTGTTTGATTGCGGTAGAGAAGGATTATTTCCAAAATGGGGTATTTCGAGAGATATTAAAGGATGTTATGGAACGTGGGACATCAAGGTGGACAGCAAGTGTTGGTGGTGAAGAATTGGAAGAAAAGGATCAACATGGAAATACTCAAAAAAGTGAACTAATGGAGATTGAGTGTGCCTCAAGTCTGAGGTCCTTTGCAGTTATTCAAAAGAGTGACAATGATGTTGCTGGAGATCTAGTTAAAAAAGTGAAAAAAAATAATGAAGATTCTCACGTCCAAAGAAATTGCAAAAATGATGAAAGTACTGCGTGTTAAAGACTCGAGTATGCCAAGACAATTATTTGTCATATACATCAATGGAGATGGCAAAAGAGTTTCTTGCGTTTGACGTAATCAGGAGATCAAAGGGTTTCTTGCATTTCAAGTTTATGGATTAAATCAAGTTTATGAGAGTGTTGAAAGTATAAACTTGGTTTAGTATTAGTAGTATTTAATTTGGATTATCAATGAACCCACTACTGCAGCCATTGCATCTAGTCTCGACAAGAAGGCTACCAATGTTGGTGTGAAGAATGTTTTCTTGGTGGTGGTATTTTTTGATGTGTCCTTTCTGACCATTGAGGAGGGTATCTTTGTAGTTAAGGCCACTGCTGGAGACACTCATTTTGGCGGTGAAGTTTTTGACAACAGAATGGTTAACCATTTCGTTCATGAATTCAAGAGGCAAATCGCTAAGTTCGGAGTGAAGAATAAATTTGATTTACGGGAGATTTTGTTAGCAACTAAACCAAATTCATTCTAGATTGCTCATAAATTAATTAAGTACATGAATAAGTAATGAGTACATAATACATGAACGTATTTAAGTGTTAGGTTCGTGTACATGTATTTGAACATTATTAAAGTGGCTCCAGAAGTATCCTAAGAATCTTATAAATAGCCTTATACTTGGATCATTTGAAGCAGTGTTCTAAAAATCCCCGCCTAGGTCCGCCTAGGCGCTAGGCCCCCCCTTGGCGCCCTGCCTAGGCGCTAGGCCCCCTGGCGCCTAACCTAGGCCCAAGGCTGCAAAAAAATCACTTCAGGAAATTAGACGAGCCTATGTGGGGTCTAGGCGGTGAGGGTTTTTTTATTTTAATAACTACCCAAACAAGATCTTAATATATTTATTTTTCAAATGATTTACCATATTCATAATACATGTTGTAGCATATCAAATCACAACAAGAAGTGAACAATATCAAGTCAAAATGGATAATTTTATTTAATTTTTGAACTTGTGAAACTTCAAATTATATAAATGATGATACATTTGTAATATTTAGTTTAATTTAATATAATTCTTAAATTTATGTTTAGTTTCTTAAGTTTTAATATTGAATTAAATTCTTGAAATTTTAAATTTTATTATTTAATAGCAATCTTGTTTATGAATAAAACCAATACGTTAAAAATATGTTTGAATTTTGAACAATTGCATGTTTGTGTTTGAACTTTGACAAATATGTGTTTGAACTTTAAGCAAATGCCTTTATTATCTTTATTATAAATTGTTTTGCTTTATATTATTGTTTTGTTTGGATAAATGTAAGATAAAATATTAAAATTAGCTTAAAATAAAAAATCCCAGGCCCTGCCTAGGCCCCCTAGGCGCTAGGCCCCTCTCGGCCGCCCGCCCGCCTAGCGCCTTTTAGAACATTGATTTGAAGTAAGTGAAATGAAAGCGTTCTTGAGTGCTCTCCAAAGTTATATTTCACTTCCTCTATAATTTATCATCGTCCATAAATTTCCAACACTAAGAAGCAAACTACTCCCTGAGGCAAATAATTGCACATGGGAAATAGAAGTTAATTCAAGTATGTTTAAGATGACGATTTATGCCACTGGAAGATGTTACTCTATTGGAACAGAAATTCACCCGGGGAGCTAGGAAAAAGGACTCCTTTGGCCGATGTACAAGGGCAACAAGCTAATCTACATCCGGAGCAAGAGTCCTTGAAGAAAGATGTTTCAAAACAACTCTTAATGGGGCACCCAGTACCACTTCCCTCACAGATGCAATCTTTACCAACAGTGCATTCTGTTTTCTGCACCATATCAAGAACAAGAAGCATCAAAGGAGGAGCATGAACATCCATCTTAGACTAAGAAATCAAAACCCAGGCAAGATTTCATGTTTTATTGGCAATCACCATTATAGATTATAGAAAAATTAAAATTGTGACCATACAAATAGTATATATTAGAGCTTAAAAAGAACTTAACTATGATTACAGGTGAACTCGAGTTAGGCAAGAAATTTTGAATACCACAGCTCAAATAACTACGACTACTCATTCGGAAAACAGGAAATGGAAAGAAACACATAAAAGAAACTTGTGCAAAAGCCACGATATAACTGCTTACATAAAAGCCCCAAGAATATTTAGCAAAAAATAAAAGCCCCAAGAATAGAGTAAAAATAATGGCAAAAAGGAGACATCCAGAACAGCCAATTTATGCTAGTTCGTATAGGGAAAAAGATAAAGAAGAGCGTTGAAGAAAATTGCCAACTGAAGAGAGGACCATGACGACAATGAATATAGATGAGCTTCTATCACTCGTGCAACATGGCAATTTGAAATCACTCTTGTCATCACCATAAAAAGGAGTATTAAACAAAATACAAAACAAATAACAAAGAAGCCAATGAAGGTATGATTCATGAAATCACAAAATTTTGATAATAGTATGTCTCGTTACTATGTTTTAGGCAAGAGTGGCTGATACCACTTTTTCCTACTTTTTTTTTTATGAGAAACGAGAATCTCCTACAAGTACAAAGAAGCCAGTAAAGGACTCACAACCAGTAATAACATCAAACCAACTAGCATTAGCAAACTCACGAACCAGAAAGTAGAAAAAAAGCAACATAACTGAAAGTGAAAGACAGTGCATGCCTCTGATGTAGCAGAAAATATGTGACGACCCTATATGTTAATATTGGCAGATATTTGACAGTACTACAAATAGGTATCTACATTCTGCAGAGTTAGCAAGTGTGTGCATGTTGTTTGGTGGGCGGGGAGGGGGGGGGGGCAGGGGTGTGGAAAGACATGGCTTTCAAAGTGAGTAATAGTCTACAATGACAGTAAATAGGCATGTTTGCCTACTTTATAAAGTTGAAATAAGGATTCTTCCTTGCTTGTATCCTCTATCTTGGATGCTTTCAATGTTGGTCTAGACTGATGATTTTATGTTCTCTTTCTATACATGGGCTTTGTCTCCTTTAGAGTATTATATTGCTTACACTTGGAAAAGTCCTCTTTAAATACAAAGGTCAACAGGCTGCCCCTATAACATGCTTTGGACTCTTATCATACAAGCAGTATATTCACTATATTAGATAATACAAACAGTTAATCTTTAGGCATTCATATCTATTTCAATTGAATCTTATTGTATATTTTCAAAAGATTTTAGATTGAAGACCAAAGGTAAAATCAATAACAATAAACAATTCTGTTTTTCTATCTAAATATTAATATAAGCAGCATAAGCACAATCTGAAAAGTAGACACGTAGATAAGTGCTTAAAAATCTCATTCTATATGTCTCAAAACAGCCATGGCAAACTCATAATGACCTTAGGAAAGGAACTCGTTGAACCTTCATCTGGTGGAAGTTTTGAAAAGTTCAGTTTCACTGTGAGATTAAAGCCATCTCTTGGAGAATCAAGAATTTGTACCACCACACCATATGCCGCTTTTACAGCTTCTGTGGCACCACGCGGAAGACCACCTAAGAAGATAGTTTCTGGAGGTGGTGTGGGCAATGATATTGATAGTAGCAAGAGATGTGGATTCTTCACCGATGCCTGAAAGATACGTTGTTGTTAAGTGAGATCTGCGAAGAACATTGGTTTATCTGCATGTCTCAGATGCACCCAAATTTCCTAAGTAAAATACCACAAAGATAATCTTCAGAATCAACATGTACAAGATCGCCTTATGGCCTTATGTCCTTATCCACACAGTCATTAATTATATAACTTTGATACAATTTACAAGGAAAGCTTGTAAAGTACCTGAGTATGGTAACGAACATCATCAAATTCCACCCACTGCCAATCAAGTTCAATTCCTTTGTCAAGACTGTAGCATTAAAAGGACAAAATCAACATGCAATATCACAACCAAAATACTATTATTTACATCAGCTTTAAGGAACTATAGGCAAATTGATATGATACAAGTATACTTCCATGTGTAAAGCATGTTAGCATAATGAACAACAAGATTGCAATACATAGGACTCTATGAAGTTAACCACTGTGGCACATAGCATAGGAAAGGCTACAGTGTGCAACTTACTGATAACATTTATACAATAGGTGGTTGTTACTGCAGCATATTTAAATTCTTACAAATGCTTTTTATGATATTCAACTTTACAAAAAAATGTCTTTCATCCCAAACTAGTTGGGGTAGTTGCAAATGAATCCCATACGGAAGAGTATAGTAGAAATGAATAAAAAAAAAGATAAAACAAATAAATATATGAATGATAAAAGATAAAAGTAAATGCATAATCAAAATTATTATTTAAAAAAGAGTAATACTAGGGGTCTAAAAATTTTGGTCTTAGATGTGTCTCAACTGACATGACATTGAATATTTTAATAATAATTTATGACATAGCCAATCACATGAGATCTTCCCAACCAATAATGTTATGGTGACATCATTAGAGACACTTTTTGACACCAAAAATTTGAGACCCTTAGCATCACCCTTTAAAAAACACCCACAAATAGAAACATGCACACATATATATGCAGATTGTACTTCTACAATCACACCTATCAAAGGTCATGTCTACAATTATATTCCCTCCTCCAAGTCTAATTTTACTAATACCACAAGTAATTTTGGCATCCCTCTCCACCTTATATTTTCTTCTTGTACAAAAGATTCTCTTCTCACTGATTCATAGCGAGAACTTTTGACCGGTGAGTACGGAAACTAAAATTAATGCATAATATTTATTACTCGTATTTCATTTTCCATAAAAACAAATAGGATTTTCAATATCATTGTGATGTCTGGTATTTAATTTCCTGTTAAGCAAAAATTGAGCACTATTATGTGGCTATGCCCTTATGATGAGCAAACCATATAGACCCAAATTCCCCTAATCTTCTACTCAAAAGGTGTTATCCCCAAATACTTATGAGTATCTTCTCTAAGCACGCCAAATATTCAGCTCCATATAGCATTATCAGACACTCTGCCGTCCTGTAAAATTTTCCCTTCAAATTAATTACAATCAAATGCAAAACCACCTTTGTGTACATGTGCATTACTTTTAAAAAAGCACAAGTAATGGTTTTTCCTTGGAATGGGCACAACACCCATGTTCGGAAGCTTCATAATTAATTCTAAAACAAATATCAAACATAAATTTCCAACAAATACAATGCATTAAAGATTAAAATTTTCCAATGAATTCATCAAATATGCTCTACTTCAGTAAACATTTCGGAGAAGAACCCTCCTCTTCAATTTATTACAAATTTTGAAACTAACTAACAATGATACGAATGAATTGGCCGGGGGAAAAAATTGGAAGGAAATGTCGATGGGAAATTGGAGCTTACTTCTCAACCCGATTTGACAAGATCTGGAGAACATATTTCGAGGGAGACTCCAACAGTATCATCGATTTCCACTTTCTTTATGTATGTGAATTTGTATCTTCGTCTCTCCTGTGGGAGAGAACTGGAAAAGGCAAGGTATCTAGGTGTCGTCCTGTTCTAGTAGTCTATTCAATCTGCTATTACAGCTTGCTTCTTCACATCTACAACTAATTTCACTATGGTCCTTCATTTTCAAAACATGACGAGTTTTTCCCTGCATTATTATATTTTCTAGAGGAATATGTAGCACATGTCACGTCCAAGCTTGGATATTTAACAGTAAAATATTTAAAATATCATTGATAAAAATTATAAATATTAAAATATCACTAATAAATAAATATATTTATATTTAAATTTAACTATGACAAGTTATATATTTTATATTTTATATTTTTAATACTGATAAAGTTATTTGTAATTAGTCTTTTATTTATAATTTATTTATTATAGATTAAATTAAAATTAATGATAAATATTTTATATTTTATATTTGACTAGTCATCTCAAATAATATGTTATTATTATATTAGTTAGCTAAGTAACTCATTAACTTTCACATCATTTAAGATATGAGATTAAAACTTTGAGACCCCTTAATATTATTCTTAAATTAATATTCTTTCCTTATCATCTATATCCTAAATCACAAAGTGAGCCCTATATTTTAAGTTTGAATTCAATTTTCATCCTAAATTTTACTTTTCATTAAAAGTACCTAGCTTAAACAATTTGCACATCCTACATAAGGGTGTAAATGAGTCGACCCGGAGCGAACAGAAAACTACTCGAATTGGACTTAAAATGATAAATTCGTACTCGAATTCGAATTATATTTGAAAATTCCTACTCAGATTCGACTCGACTCAAATATTTGTTACTCGACTCGAATATTTATTCAAACTACTCGTGAGCTTCAAATTCAAGCTCAAATTCGAATCTCCACATAATAACTAGTTTTATAATAAATATAATTATAAATTGAATTTGTTATTTTACTTAAAAATGAGAAAATATATTTATTATTACACTTTACAAATATAAAATCACAATTAAAATTAAAAACAAAACAAAATAATAACTAATTATCCTAATTTGATTTAAATTTGTATATATTATAAGAGAATGTATCGAACATCTAATCGAATATGTATTAATCGAGTATGTATCGAATCACAATAAAAAATTTGAGTAGTTTGAATCTTAAATGAGTAGTTTGCTCAATTTTTACTCATATTTTTATTCGAACTATTTTTACTGCTCAGATTTTGATCATATTATTAACGAATTCGAGTCTCATTCGTATTTTTTTGAGTTTAGTCCGAACTGAGTTGACTCATTTACGGCCTTAATCGTACACCAGACTAATTTGCACTCTTTGGCACTCAAAATTTAGGCTATTTTTTATTAAAATAAATTTTAGGCTTAAAAATAATTTTAAACCAAATTCCCATTCATCTCCTACAAATTCCCAAACACAGTTATAGACACCTAGGATATTTCCGGTTCCCATCAGCGCAACTCCTAAAGCTCGAAACTTTTTGCTTCTTGGGTGTTGTTTGTAACTAATACGATGGAAGGGAGACGAGTAAGAAGGTTTGGCAGAGGACAGAATCATACCATTCTCCCCCTTCGCGTCAGGCACCTCACCAACACAGTTTCTTGTTGGTATGTATCTACCTATGACTATAACTGGAAGAATTTTTTTAAAATATAGAAGTGGGCATAGCAAATATGAATTTTTCTATAACTTACTCAGGTATTGCGACTTCAAGTCATCGGCCTTGAATGACCCACTATTCCGTTTTGGACGAAGACATTCCAGGCATTGTCCCAATTTCAATAACCATTTGAACAACTGTGTTAGCAATTGTTCTGACAAATAAATAACTAATCTTTGAGGATTAATTATTTGTGGGTGTTTCTTTTTCTGTTTAATTTGTTTAGATATGGTTGTTTACTGTTGGAATTGAAGCTTCGCTGGTTTTGTATGGACACTGTTTATCAGGTTTTTGCGAGTTTGGTTTTCGGTGGGGATTGGTTTTAGTCTACCTACTCTGCTTGGACTAACTCTGGTCAGCAGCACAATTGGTTTTTTCTCAATTTCTAATGATAAATTTTTTAATTTTGTTATCATGGCCATGATCATGTTGTTGTTTTGACTGGGTGATCAGGTGCTTCTCTGGGAATTAGCTAGAGATCTGTATTTATTCAGTGGGAACAACCAGCTTAGCAGCATTTTAAGTGGCTTGCTGTTTGGATATTCCCCTTCGGTGAGCTTTCCAGTTTTTATTGTACTCACTGTACTAGGAGGGTGTCCATAATCCTGTAACTGTGTTGAATTTTGTTTGCATTGCTTTTTAACACACAATGATGGCTTTCTATATGCTCAAGTGATCTCAATGCCACTAGTACTATTGTAAGTGCCTAGTTGTTATAAAGCTCATGGTCTATGCTAATTTACTTGTCTAAACAAGAAAAGGTCTATATGGTTATTCATGGTTTCAAGAATCTGAAAAAGATATTTAAGTGGTCAAGTAATCCATACCCATATGATATTTTCATAATTGGCTGCAATATTTGGAATTGGTGGGGTCAATGAAACTGGAAGTTCACATTATTCCCAAAACTACTCTAAGCAAAAACTCCATCTACATCTTCCAATCTTTCAAACACTATAACAACAATATTTCTGACCTTCCCCCTTCTAATCAAATTTCCTGAATGGTTGTGGTCTGTGGTGGAAATTTTTTGTCCTGCACAAAGTTCCTCTTAATTGAACAACTGTAAATAAAACTGCAGTTGTTTCCAGAATCAGCAATCCTACTAAATTTGGATTCTGCATTAGCAAAATTTTAGGTGTGATATGAACTTCAGTTTTTGTTTGCCAACTTATTTGAACCTTGATATCTCAGTATCAGTCGTTAGTTTGCTGCAAATAGATAGGAGACTGTTAACAAAAAAAATAGTTACAAAACCTTGTAATAACAATTAGTTGAACTTGTTCATGTCAACCAAGAAAATTAGTAATATGGACTTGTTTGTTGTGAATTCTGTGGCTTGGATGCTACAGTAGGTAATATCGGCTTAACAAAAATCATACTTAATATGTGATATTTGAGCTTATACATTCTTTTTAGAGGCTAATGCTAGCGGTTAATCTCATGGCTTTGGAGCTGTATCTATTGTTTACCTACTTATTTTTATAGGTTTTCTCACTCGCTGATGTTGGATACATGTGTGTATCTACTGTGATATCTGTATCTACACATGAATTAGGGCATGCTCTTGCTGCTGCAAGGTCAATACTTCAACTCTTTGTTTCCCCCGTCTTTCTTTTGTTTTCCCTTTCATCTACACTGTTTATAATTGCAAATCTCAGACTGTTTCCTGTTGCATATCAATTCAGTCAGTAGGGACTACCAGGGACACCACTTGATTGGATCACCCACTGCATGAGCAAGCTGTATGCATATATTATGCAAGCTTCAATGTAGAAAAAAAGATCATACAGATTTCTAGACACCATTGAACTTGAATTATGACTGAACTGAAATTGTTAGTTAATTGCAGTCCAGTAATTATTATAAACACTGATTAATGCTTGCTTTTCCAGCACTTTAACTATTAAATTAGGAAGATGCTATTATCTTAAGATCGATACCCGCTGTTGAATCTCAAGTATAAAACAAAATAATTTTTTTTTGGGGGGGGAGGGGGGGATTGGACAAAACTCAGCTTGTAATGTCTTGTCTTTTTGGTTTGAAAAATTAGGTAGCAAAGCAAAAAACTACAACTTAGTTTTAGACATTTTATAATGTGTCAGTTCAAATTCCACTTTGAAGAAAAGGTAGGATGACAATAATAAGGGTAAAACAATATACTTACTCTTTCAAAATCTTCCTCTTTTCCAAAATATAAGATCATTTGCCTTTGTATTTTAATTCAAAGACTTCTGTTTTGAAGCGGAGGTAGTATGAACTATAAAGTTAGCTGCAGAGACTTCTGTTTATTCAATAGAGATGGTTGTAAATTAGAACAGGTTTTCAGGAGAAGATTTAGGGCTGGTGGGAGCTTTTTCTGTGGTTGTGGTTTGACTTGAACTAGATTTTTCATACCTTTAACCTTATTAACTTGACTTGACGCTGCTACATTTCAGTTGCTGGAGCTGCTTTTATTGCTTCTCGTAGTCACTAGCTCTAGGAAAGTTCGCTTCTATTAGACTTGAGCTCGGAATCGACTGTGTTGTAAACTTTTGTTCTCTTTTTCCTCATGGTGTAATATAATTTGACGTATTATATATTGTGGAGTGGTGTTAGAAAAAGACTCATGGTGTACACTAGTTCTGATTAAATTTTATGGTTTACACTTTACACTAGTTCTCTGACTTTATAATTTATACTAACTGACACAAGTAATACAATACAAGGTCTCTTTGCCCTATCAAATCAGCACTTGGCAATGTCAAATTGGCGATTATTAGGCCTTTCTTAGTGAGGCTGAAATTTCCACAACATTGATTGAACTATGCACTTGCTTTCTTTTGCACTTGCTTTCTTTTGCATATAGATTTTTATAGTACTTGGAAACTTATTTGTAATGGTTCTTTTTGTATTCCCCTTGCATCATACCAAATATATACAAATTTAAAGTAAGAAATTGGCTTCACAATATGAATTATGAGCTCGCTACTAGTTTATTAGTTATCTACATAAATAATTACTCGATGATAAAATCACTACAGAAAAATATTTACAATTTTTAAACACAAATATGTCAAGAGGATGGATCTCATAACTGGTATCGTAGGAAACGTTTTTGCTGGAAGCAGTGAGGGCATTCAAATTGAGTACATAGCCGTGTTTTTAGCAGTTCTGTTTCCGGGAGCTCTGGTTGCCTTCAATCATGAGTTACTGCAGGCTCTACCAAGAGTCGCTGCTCTTCGAATATACTGTGCTGGCATTTGGCACAATGCAGCAGTAAGTGCAGATGTTGAATATTTGTGCCTATGTTCTTACATAAGAGAATACGATGTTTGTGCTATCTCACTGTTCAATCTTAGAGCTGATTACCTTCAATTTCCTCTGCAGTTTTGTGCAGTTTGTGCATTGGCATTGTTCCTCCTGCCGTTGATGTTATACCCAATCTACATACATGGTGAAAGCCCCATGGTACTGAGCATGAAAATTTTCTTGTAAAAGGTTGTTTTATTAATTGTTTATGCTCTTAATTGATGTACTTGTTCTACTCTCTTGATGACTTATAATAATCACATTGCAACAGGTGTTGGATGTTTCTTCTACATCACCGTTGTCTGGGTATATCTCTCCTGGTGATTTGATTGTATCATTGGATGGCATGCGCATCCATAATGCAGAAGAGTGGAGGGAGATGGCTGCTTTGCTACATGAACAAACACTTAGAAACTCAAAAGATTACAGCGATTTTAGAGGCTTCACCGTAGTCAATGGGAGGAAGGGATATTGTGTTTCCAGTTCTTTGATTGAAGAGAGCAAGCATATTCCTATGATAGACGGCCAAACTACTTGTCCAACGGAGCTGTCGTCTTTTGAAACTATTTCCTGTTTGCCTTCAAGTACTTCGAATGGCACTACCAGCAAAGATAATCATCAAGAAAGAAGAGAACATATTCACTGCTTGACTGCTAGGGATATTGTGGAGCTTAAAAAATGTGGTGATGGATGGATACAAACCGCAAGCAATAAAAGCAGCTGTCCATGTTCAGAGGTTTAAAATTAACCGCTAGCATGTGTTGTATTCTTTTATTTATGGATATCATGATATTCTTTTATTCGATGAAGGTAAAAAAAATTATTTGCTTGGCCAAGAGGAAAACCCTGAAAATAATTACGGCACTTTTGATGATTGATACAGGAGGAGTCTTGCCTATCTCCCATCCAGATGCCAGGTCAAACATGGATTGAGATCAGATTCTCAAGCCCTTATTCCCTAAAATGTGAGCTACAGCGACGATCATTTTCAGGTGGTAACAGCTCTGATCTTGGACGAATGGGCTGTGGTGGGACTTTCGTTTTCATTGGTGATGTGATCTCCATGGCACATTCAGTTTGGTTAACTGCATATCAACCTCGTTGGTCATTTCCTTTCGGTGCTTATCTTCCAGTTATAGTTGAAAAGCTTTTGATGTGCACATTTCATGTCTCTCTAATGCTAGCGCTTGTCAACAGTCTGCCGGTATGTTCTCATGTCATTCAATGTTTGCATTTATTTACGAAATGAGTTACTGTCATTATGTCTTTCAGTGCCTACTGGTTGTAGTACACACATATGGTACTTGCAAAGACGAGTGCTCCGCTAGTGAGATATTTAAGCCCGCATTTCTTTGCATTTATGATGAAGATAATAGAAGTAGTAGTCCATGCATTCTTTTCAAAGAAAAAAATAAAGCCCAGTTGGATGTTTCGTTGAGTTTTTTTCTATTAAAGAGTGTTCTATTTGTATATTTACTACTCATTTGCCTTGCTGGTTACATGCTCAGTTATACAATGGGCCTAACCTCCACCTATCCACAATCTATTCAATTCAGATGAAACCCAGATCTGCTAAAAATCTATTAGTTGGACCAACTATCACTTTACAATTAGGGGCCTAGTTTTTTTTACTATTATTATTATTATTTTTTTATTGTTTTCCCAGTTCTTCCCACCCCTATTAATTTCAGCCTAGTTATGCAGGCATGATCTATTTTGGCGAGTTTTTATCATGGACATTTAAAAATACTCCCTCCGTTCCAAAATATAAGATCAACTTGAGAAATTTTCAAATTCAAAATTGATATGAATCCTTTAATTTTAGTCAGTACAATGATGAATATTGTAAACTATCTAAAAATCACTACGATATATTGTTTCATAATTTTTAATGAATCATCTCAATTTTGAGCTTGAAAATCGACTTTCAAAAGTCATTAACGATGTTATAATTTGAAACGAATTCGGTCTCCCGTCTATTTTCTAGCATGTGTGAAGCCTTGTTGCCCTTGGAAGATGATCAAGCTACCAATTGTTAAA